>CM056582.1:92270093-92886593 GCA_029721435.1 Gymnothorax reevesii | reverse complement strand
AGGGAAAGGAAAAAAAAAAGAATTAATAAAAAGCACAAAGGCGACCGTTCGCTAAAATAACCCGGGAGTTCCAAGTCGGTCATCTGGGCCGCACATTGTCGTTGGGCATAATGTTTACCCTTGTGTGCCTCCGCTATGGTGACATATAATTGATTCGTTTTTAATTGGATGCAGTCAGAATTACACGGACAGGGCCAATACGCCGCTCTGAAATGCGGGAGGAGGGGGGAGGGATTCGCGAACAAGCGGAGGCTCCAAAATTCTTATCGCTGAAATAAAGGAGGTTATTATTTTTTTCTGCCGAGGCCTGTTCCCACTGTGTGCCAGCACATTTGCACAGCAGCTAGCCTGGAGGACAGCCTCCTCTGAGTGATCTGTATTGCTCCCCATTAGCAAACATACTGAAATGATTCTCATGGAAATCAAATTTCGCTGCCCTTTCAGACGAGCCCGAGAGCCGACACTAACGCAAGTGATAATTTAGACATGTATTCGAGGGCTGTTACGCCACACCGAAGTTCAAACACTGGAACAATGCTTTTTTTCCCCCTCACATTCCACCATCCCTGTCTTTTTAAAAATATTTTATTGATGCATTTATTTTTGTATATTTAGAAAACCTACCGCGTTATTCTAGGCCGATAGACCGGATAAAATTTACTCCACCAAATTTTTGGCAGTGCATTACCGTTATTCACAGATTCATATGCACAAAAATATTAAAACTTAAAAAGCAAATATATAAAGAAATCAAACAATTGTTTTCTCCTAAATAGGTGACAGTGTTTTTTTTAACACTGGACTTGCGGGCACTGAAAAAGCGGGGAAACTGTTCTGTGTAAGAGAGCATGACAGGCCTGGTCAGTTACCCACACATTCCAGAGGAGGCCCAGGACCTGATTCTCCCAAACAGTGGCCCAGTTGTGAGACACGCGCCCACCATTCCAGCCCGACAGGTACTGCTGCTTCTCGTCTTTTTAAACAGAGCCGCTGTACATGCAAATAGGGCCCTACACGACAGCTCTCCCTCACCGTCTGACCCATACAGCACTGCCAGTCACGCCGCAGGACCAGCAAGCTCACTAATCTAGCAAACTCAGACTCAATACTCTGCAAATATTATCATCAAAATAAGAGTACAACTATGGCTACAACTGAAAAGCAACAACAATGGTAATAGCAGCTCTTCATATAGTAAAATTTCTAGCAATTATTATGACAGTGATACTAGGAATCGCCTCTATTTAATTACCCAAGTTCAATTGTAATAATAAAGCATTCTAAATAACAACAATGGTTCTACATGTCCTTAGACTACAATAATCATAATAATAACAATGAAAGCAATAGTAGTACATAGTAGTCAGGGCCTGTATTTAATTTCCCATGCTCTATTCATGATGACCTGGCATGAAATCAATATGGCTACCCTTAGTTGGAGGGTTCTGCCAGAACAATTAAGCCACCTGCAAACTGGCTGCCTTCTTCAACAAACAAGCAGCCAAGCCAAGGAGTTCTCACAATCTCACCCAGCTTCAGAAATGAATGGAGAAACATAATTATAACAGGCAGTGAAAAATATAACATCGGGCTATACTCCTAACGTTATTAATTCAGCTCAATCAGCATAGCCGCTAAGCTAGCCTTTTTTTTCGAGAACAAAATGTTAACGGGCCATTGAGATGCCTTCCCACAAAACTGGCTCAAAAAAAAAAAAAACACAAACACATAATACCAGTGACCCCACGCTATCAGCTGAACCCCCTCACATTATGATGCAAATGAGAAGAATAACTAAGTCCTGCCACTGAAAGAAGTAAGAATGTACACACGCGAAGGCGAGGGCACCTAAATCGATTGTGTAATTTGCGCTTATAGCACAACAACGTGTCTAATGCAACAACGCCAAATGAAGCCAGACTGTGCGAACCTAGCGCAGACCCAATCGTCTCTAGGTTTTGTTTCATCAGTCCACAGTTTTCCGCACATATCCGTGCCGTATCGGTTTAATATAGCTTAATACGCATGTACATAAAAATGCAGTAGGATACCAGGCCCGGCTGAAAATATCACAGACTGCTTGGGCCAAGGGGATCCCCGCCGCCAGGGGAGGCATCTCTAAAATGGCGGTCAAGTGCAAACGACGGATGGGACCAACTGGCAACGATTTGGATGGATCCCAGCCAAGCACAAAACGGGCCAGAGAATGCCCCCCATCTGAGTACAGGGTGGGACGACGCCAACTCCCGCGATGAGGCGCTTCCAAAATCAGGAGAACACCCGCTCCGATAAGACACGCACCTCACGCCAGTGTGGACTAAACCATCCAGAGCATAACCCGAACTACCTCAACCATAGAAAAATGAAGGGAACGGCCATTTAAAACAACCTCTCAAATGTGCGGACCGTACTGTATTCACAACTCTGTGCTACTGAGTGCAGGAGAAGTCATTAAGAAACAGCCGTTTCCACCCTCTGGACAGAAGTGCAAATAAAATTTGCACCAGTGGAAAATCACATTACATGGACACTCTAGCATACCAGTGCAGTCAATTTTGTACACGCAGAACTCTGTCCACACTGTTATCAATGAGCAGAGGGCAAAGAGGATGAGCGATTTTGGAGTTCCAAGAACATATGACTACTTCTGGTCAAAGTTCAACCGAAAGAATTCCAAGTTGTTTACAGCTAGCATGATAAATGGCTTTATTTTGTCCCTCAGTTCTTTTACAGTACGTCATGTTTTCATAAACCGTATTCAGTATTATGCGTGAAGTGCCAACAGTGTTATCCATACCAACTCTTTAAATATGACAATAAAATGACGTGTTTGTGGTATAAATGCATTCCGTGACAGCCAAACACAATGGCGTTCTTCTATTTTACCTTTCTTCCATTATGTTTTTTGCAAGACTAACTTATAACCAGCAGTTTTACATTCCAATGGAAATGTTTTGGCTGAGTAAAACCATATAGGTGTCTAGATGTTGCTCCACACCTGTGGTTGTCTGTGCCGAGACTGAGATGGAGGTGGCCTCTCGTGCCACACAACTCCTCCAAAACATGCCTCACTAGTGCCCGTATAAACTCCCTCGACCTGATCCGTCACACAAACAGCATCTCAAAGTCAAAATGGGCGATGCCACTTCCCTTGCAGAACTGTATTCGATTACTGTGGGATAGACATGGGAAGCCTGTTCTCGCCTGAGAAACAATGAATGCAGAGTTAACCCTTTCAATCCTAGTCCTGTTTCCACCACCAAGCCCACTGCTGCGGTCACATCCAATGCGCAAGATCAAAAAGACAAAGGTCCCCAAGTCCAATATGACATTTCACGGCTTGTTCAGAATTGTTATGAGAGCGATGAAGAGAAAAATAAATAAACCACGATACATACTGAAGGCCTACAGAGAGTGTGATGATATATGGAGGGTGAATACGCAACCAGAAGCCAGTGAAGCCGCCAGTAATTTTGGCCATGTAATAGCATGATATCATAGTAGCGCTGCAGTTACTTTTTAGTAGTAAAGACTGAAAACTGCAGCCAAAAAAATTCTAAAAGACAAAACTAAAATGCTTGCTTTAATATTTGACAGCAGCCCCAAGTTCGCAGCTTTCTGGCTACTCAAGATTCTGGGCACCTGACCTCAGGTTTGCTTTAGCCTGTTGTTTATCTGCATAAAGTCAGTTTCTAACAATAATGCCGCGCTAAACACAGCAGACATCGGAATCCTTTGCCAAAAAGCAAGAACATCCACAGTCCTCACTCGTAGAAACTGAACCACATAATACCAGACCAGCGAGCAAACTGCAGCATATCCCCGATACTCCCAACGCGCTCACATGTACAAGACTGAGAGAGTGGGGACGCCTCATCTTTTGCAGTGCCCCTCCCTCTCCCTTCCACCTGTGGCAACAGGCCCCCCATTATTCAACCCCCCCTCATCTCCCAACACAATGAACTGCTTAGTGTTAAATCAACTCTTCTCAAGTCCATATTGTGCCATCACTGGACCCACGCTCTGTTCCAGGTTAGTTAGCACTGGAGACTTTACACGGGATCCTTGATGCTTTTTGCTGCTTCAGCTTACCTGTCATATGTTCCTGTTTGGGGCAGATTCCTCTGGACGACGTCGATAAGCAGTCATCGTCCTCCGGGGTGACTTGGACCCCCACCTCCACGGGGTTGGAAGGCCGGCGGAGGAGCTCTCCGCGCAGGGACAGAGGCGGCGAGGAGGGAGGCTTATCCATAGCCTTGTCCGGACACAGGGCACCATGGCACTGCCTCCTCTTGTGCTCGATAAAAACCAGTATGTCTCCCAGGGGGAAGTTCATCTGACACTGACCGCAAGTGAGGAGGTCCTGATCCCCTTCCGGAGAGGCCAGGCCCCGGCGGTCCGGCTGATCCTCCGGTAAAATGGCTGTGAGGGGCTCGGCTAGAGGGAGAGGAACGGGGATTTTAGGGAGGAAAGGAGGGAGGGATGGAAACTGTCATTATGGGACGTTCCACATTCTATACCCGAAGGCCTAAAAAGAAACGAAATCACATGATTCCTATTTGCTTCGTTCATTATGAGACAGCATCTGGATGAGAAGAAGCAGTGCTGAACACTTTGGTTTTTCCTTTGCATTACAGGTTGAAAACAGAACAGAAGACTTTGACTCACTCATGGTAAGGAGATCATGGTATCAAATTAGGACGTCAGTTATAATTAGGGATTAGTAAATGCAAGCTTAATCTTTGAATTGAGAAAACTGCAATTTTAAAAAGAGCGGTTATTCAAAGCAAGTCACACACATATAAAAAGGAATACACTGACTTTGAAAACACTGCAATTTTATTTCAGTTTTTGCTGTTACATGTGTAACATTATTCTCTAAGGTAATATGGCACAAACATAATAAACTCAGAATGATAGGCGTCAGTGTGTCAGAGAGAGCGGGATTTCGCACTGATGCCAGTATATTGGCACAAAAGGGGACAAACAAGCTGCTGAATTTGGGGGCTACAAGCGTTCTTAATTTTATTTCAGCACGAATTGAATCCATAAAATACCACGCATGGCAAAAATTCAGCGAGAGAATCGTGGTTGCGACGAACGACAGCGGCAGGAGACATTTGAGTGGTAGAACTGAACACATCAGACGGCATTTGAATAAATCGCTTTCAGTCTGCCCCATTATAGCCATACATTTCCCCCTTCTCCCCCGCTCAGACCATCCCCAGATCCTAAAGTTGAAGGCCATTTAAAATGTGCCCAACATATGTCCGACTGGGGAACGGTGTATTTTCTCAGAAACGTACCACGGAGTGTTTTGTGAGCGTGTGCGCGCGCGTGACTTTCATTTACGCGATAATCTCTTTCACAGCCGGCAGTGAGATATTCGCTGAACCCGTTAGGGGTTTCAGTGCCGAATGTGGATATACATTCTGAGCACTGAAAACTTCTCTCAAGAGTCGCTTCTCATAATTGGAGAGAGTGCTGACTATTCGATGACCGTAAGATTGTCAGAATGACCAGCAGCAGCGCGGAGCTCAGTGCAGAATGAGAAGGAAAAAGGGACTGAAGGCTGCTGGTAATATTTTACAGTATTAAAGCAGAGTACAGAGGTGATGGCATCATTTGAGCTTCCTATTGGTTAAATAGCTTGACCCTCTTTATCATGCTTCCAATTTCGCGTTTTAATGAACCTAAAACCATTGAGAATCAAAAAATAGATTTTAATTTGACTAAGGGTTGATTGGAATACATTTTGATAAAAGTGCCGGGGTCTCGTGAACCGAGGTTAAATTTGTTCCAACCCAGCTTAGACCAGATTTTATGGGTGTAAGTGGAGTAGTTCCCAGACGTGCAGCGAGAAAACATTTGAAAGAGGAATTCAACACGACATCTGCGCTCGAACTAGGACATAAAAATAACGCGATGATTCCCTGCCGCCGGTACTACCCTAAATTCTGTGTCAGGTCAAACAAGAAAAGTGTGCAGAAGGGAGGAGGCGTTATACAATATTTCTGCATGTTTAAATGTAATTTAATATACTAACTCACATTAAAACGTCGTGCTGCTTAGGATGAGAAATGAATTTACTGCCCTCAAATCGTTTTTGTATATGTAGCCTATTTGTTTATTCATCATTTTTTGATCGTGCTCAGCTTTTTACTTGGATGAGATTGGATAAACCAGTAATGCCATTAAATTTTCTTCATTCTGTCAGAAAATTAATTATATTCACCAATATCATTTATTACACTCATACAATATAGGCTATGTATTTTTTTCTGAAAGTGATCATTCACAACAAATTAGACTCAAGCTAAATTACAAATGACGTCGTTAAAGGATGATTCGTTTGACTTCCCAATAGTTTTACAAGAAATAAAAACAAAAAAGTGGAAACAAATTAAAAACCTCTAACTGAGTCTTTAAAACAAATTAAGGGACGAAAATGAATCAGTACGAATATCAGTGATGGTGTTAACGACGTAAAAACCTGTCGTCGTGGCGAAGTGTGTAAGCAGGCTATTTTACTTGAAACTATCAAGTTATAAACGTGTTTGTATTCTGAGCCCGGCAAAATGTAGAGAAAACAAAGGCCAATGCAACTGAAAAGTGAGACCATGTGCGCGGCAACACTGAATAGCAAAGTAGATTCGTACAACGGTCTGACCAGTTTCGAAACGGCTGAAAATTCGACAATGCAGGAGTCTGGTACACATACGGATTGAAGCATGTGTCATATAGCATCGCATTAAATTGTGACATGTCCCTTATAATTTTAATGCCTAGGTTAGAAACGGATAAAACAGCAAGCTCAAAATAAATAACACAATGATAAGAATGCCCATTGATCTATATCTTGTTTAAAGGTCTTTAATGCGAACAAAATATGCAAATAGAGAAAAATGAAAACGCTTAAAATAAAACTCAAGGTGAAATTGGTTTTTATTATTTCTCCGGATTCATATTAGAAAGCAAAAAAAGAAAAAAGCAATACATCGAAATTGCAATAATCTATCGTTCTGCTTGCATGGCGAGGCACGGTCACGTTCACGATTAGCCTGTATTATTGAACAAAGCAATAAACGAGTTCATCTAAATCGAGCGCGCAACAATATTTTAGAAATGTAATTCAAATCTATTTAACAAGTTCTGATGGAAAACAGCACGAGCTCGGACGCCAAGGGAGAGAAGTATGTGAATAAAGGAGCGACAAAGGCGTATAATACATTTCTTCTCAGGCTCAAAATACAACCAAGACATGCAGATTAAGGTGGCGGTGAAAGTGATCAGGTTCAAGTTCATTTCTTGTTTATGATCGTATTCTGCCTCCTAGCGACGGACCAAGGAAGAGGAGCGCCTTTACTGAAACCGACAGAGACGTCTTTACACTGACAAGTACAAGTTAACATGAAGTGGAGAAACATTTTATGAAGCGAAAGGATACAATGCTTCTGATCTGAAATGTGCTCGCAAGCAGACGACTGGAAATAGACCTGTTGAAATACATTTCACGCCAATATTTAATTGGAAAGAAAATTAGACTTCCAATTAAGTTTCTCGTTCCTTAACGCCAACCTATGCGCAATGCATGCCTGACGTAAAATGAGATTAAAACTATCACGGCAAAAATAAAGAGGCCAAGTGGCTAAGATAACAGGCGATAAAACTCTGTTTGATTTTGAATGCATTAGTTGTAAAAAAAATATATATATGAAGTAAAGACTTATTCTGTTGAAGGGTGACATTTAGGGCAAAATGCACCAATAGTGAATATATATTTAATGATTATTCTTTTTTTAACCTTACCTTAAAAGCTTCATTTTAGGGTTAACATTCATATAAGCAATCCACAACATCATGTAAAGAGAGAAAATATTGTAAAGCCCGGTTCCTGTTCCTCTTTATGAAAATAACACCTTTTTGACACTTTTCCTCGCATGTGTTCTTCTTCCTCGAGAACAGATAATATATGCATTAACATTTTTTAAAGTCGAATCGTTAGATCGGCGACATTTGCCGATGAGTCAAATCACAGGGATATCGGCTAACATTTCCTTTTCCTCGCCATCGAAGCTGCCTCTGAGCGAGTTCCGCGCACGCGGTGCTTGTAAACAGTCGAACACGAGATTTTTTCCCAATCAAAACCCACTTCAACTTTTTTGAAAATCTTCCAAAAAATAGCACGAGGAGGGGAATCCTCTCGCGGCGTTAAACAGACAGGCGTGCAGGATCATCCGATAGATATATAAACCACATATAAGCCTAGTAAAGTATAGGCTACTCAGCAAGCACAGTCACCTACCTTACAACATGCCCTCAGCGGCTACCGCAACGGGGGCACGAAACTCATAAGCCATTAAAAAAAAAACATTCTAACAGAGAAATTCCGCTTTCTCGTGATGGCACGCTGACATGACAACTTTTTTAGGTCAGGTTTTAGTGTGGAAAGGCACTCGTAAAGGTATGTCTCAGAGAAAAGGATTCTAGCCATGCGTTTCATTGAAGTCCACTCATACGATCCTCGCCCTCCAATGTCCACTACACTGCCACAGAGAAATCCAACTACTGGTGATGTTCTTCTGCATAAAAATGCTCTGCATGTGCGTGGAAAATACGGAAAAGGGTGTAAATTGCATTTGCTTTACTTACGCGAAAACTCCCGTTTGCTTAAGTGCTGGGGCTTGCCTTGCTTACGGCGAGACATGGTGGTTGGTGGTGGCTTTTAGCTCGGTTCACATCGGGAGAGCCGGGTTAGAAGGGAGACTCCAGTGAAAATATCTTCATCAATGACTTTGACATCCAAAATAAATTAGAAATAATACAAAGATGGCGCAGAGTCGATGGATCGCGGGATAGCCTTCATGGCTTTTTTGAAAAGAGAGAGATGAAAAAATGGCAAAAAGCCCCCCTGAGCTGCAAGTTCAAGTGCGGACGTGACGTCCTGCGAACTTGAACGTCAGGAGATGGATGGACACAGACATACAAAACATAGGCAGGGCAAAGCCGGAGAGTGGGAGGAGGGAATGGAAATAACAAAACCAATGGACACTCATTAGGGGCTGGACATGAAAAATAGACCCGAAGAAGCCAATGGACAGAGAGATCAGGGGGCCGGACAAGAGGCAAAGGGGGAGGGGGTGTGTGTGAGTGCGTGTGTGTGTGTGTGTGTGTGTGTGCGTGTGCGTGTTGTGAGAGGGAGTGTGTGTGCGCGCGCGCGTGTGTGATCGAGAGAAAGAGAGAGAGAGAGAGAGAGAGAGGTTTAATGAAAGCCGTAAAGACGGGAGGTGGACACTGAAAAATAGACCGAGGAATGCCAAAGGACTGGGAATCCTAGGGGGCAGAACGAGCGCGTTCAACGACAGCGAAGAGGACAAGTCGCAGCGGACACGAGGGTTGGGGGGCGTGTAAAGGCAGCCTCGGCGATGGACATTGATCAGAGTTCAGGAGCGGGAACGTGGTGGGCAGTTAGTGGCGTCTGCGCGCACGAGACATCGGAAGAATAGAGCCGTTTTGAAACCCTAAGCGCGTGAGAAATGATCGCGATTCGAACGCGGGAAAGGCGGGTTCTGCCCTTCAAACGGTAAATCGGCCGCGAATGACATGTGGCCGCGCAGATACGACACACAGCCGTCGCGTCTCCGCAGAAAGGCTGCGATCTTCGGTGGAACGAGGCGCGTATTCGGTGGGGAATGGTTTGTGCGCGAGTTTATAACCGAGCGTAGCTCACCGTTTCAAATGGCTATCGCTGAACGATTACGTGGGCCGCGCATATGAGGGGAAAAAAAACACAAATTGGAAGGTCAATGACAAGTTCAAATAGGGTTAATGTAATTGCTAAAATACATTTAGAAAAAAAATAATTTAAACGATACACCCATTTTAAAAACGACACCTCGTAACGTACAATAATCTATGCGGCGACATTATCTGGGCTGTGAAGTAAAAGGGGTGGGGGTTACCTCTCAAAGTAATAAAAGTAGCTTCCGCACTACAGTCTAGCGACGGAGCAGGGGAATCGCAGGAGTGAATTGTCTTGCAAACGTGTTGAGAGGTGGATTATGTGACTGCCAGTCGGAGAGAGTCAGTGGAATCCGGCTGATCGAAATTCCCAGGAAGAGAATCTGAACGTTCGAAGAGAAAACTATTAAACGCGAGCGGAAGAGTGAGTGGCAATATTTGTCAAGGCTATACTCCATATTTTGGGCATGCATGCTTCCCTCCAGAAACATTTCCTAAGATTTAGATTTTCGCGTGTATGCACCAGGACTAAGCTACTTTATTTTATTTTATTTGACGAATACTTTTTAAAAATAGACGATAACAAGACATAACAAGCCGCATTTGATGGTGTTTTGGAACGTGTTGGTATAGACTAAATAGGATGCACACATTTAAGCGGTGCAATTAAAAAGTAATAAAACATCTTACTGCAACATAATTTACTGTAGGCTATGGACTTTAGTGCTGCCTGCACCTTGAGGAGGGATGTATCTAAAACTTTCTGTGAAAAATGCTTGTCAAGATATTGGCCTAATTTTCTAGTATTATTGTCGTATGATTATTACAACCTTTTTGAATGAATAATTTGTTTATAATGGCTCCTCTCAGTGATTTTTCAGCAATTATTTGCGAGGACACGCGCGTTAACCTGTGATGCGATCCGGGATAAAATACAATGTTCTGTGATTTATTCGTGCGCTTTTGTTCTTCTGAGCATTATTGCGATAATCAGCCAAATAAAGTCACAAATATTTGCCTATTTCCCTCAAAAACCAGGCGGGTAAACATATTTTAATAAAATAGATCCGTACAGTTAAACTGCTTACCACAGATGAAAGGTAATTTAAATCCCACGCACGGATATCGATCAGCTTTTATAGACGCTCCGACGTAAGTGTGTCTCGTGTAATATGGAGTGACACTGACACTGACGGGCAACGCTGCACAGGTTTTGTAAAATGCGCCCTCCCGGCAGTGCTGCTTTTTAGGGTCTTAAACAGCGCATTTACCTGTTATCTTACAATTGAATACTGATTACTTCCTGCGACATTTTCATTCGACTTTGAAGTCTATTGGCTGTGTCGATGTGTTTTTATATTTTTAAAATTTTGTATTTTCATTCTTACTCTTCTTTTTTTTTTTTTGCTGTTGCTTTGAACTTGAGTAATGAATTATGAAGCAGCATGAAACTTGTCTGCAGGTTGTAATGAGGTATGCATTCCTGGAATTACTGTCATTGAATTGCTACAGGCGTCTTTAAAATATGTTCAGATTAAAATTTAATTGCAAGTAATATGGTCCAACGCACTTTCGCTGCTCATTCCAAGCGATATATTGGTATTAAAAATAGCATTACGACGTATGATGCATTCAAAAACGTACCATAAATTAAGATATTGATAAATGAAATCATGTAAAATCGTGTAAACACAACATTTGAAATGGTCAGTATCGTCGTTTACACGAGACTGGCACTTCAAAGTGGGAAACATGGGCTCATATTCACTTTCGAAAATAGGAGCAGAAAAACACTTCATGCGGCTTTTACCAATTGCACTGGCACTGTCGCGCTGAGTTGCATATTCGTATTAGGTATTAATTAAGGAATTATTGTTTTTGCCAAAGTCAGTTTAGGAGTAGATGCCCTCGTGCATGATGCTACTTGGGGAGGGGGGGGGGGGGGGGGGGGGGGGGGGGCATGTCTCCCAGCAAGAGAGCGCTATCCTTGACCTTCGCCTGGATCCCACTCATGCGAGCAAAAAATGTATTTTCTTAACCCCCCCCCCCCCCCAACCAAACGCACGCGCTCGCACGCACGCACACACAAACACACACACACACACACACACACACACTTTTTTCCTTCAGTAACTATCGTTCAAAGCCAGTCGAGCGGCGGCGCACCTTCCGTGCGGTAGTTATTAGCTTACAAGAGCGATCACAAACACGTCGGCTGGACAAACTATGTCAGTATGCAAATCATAGACTGGTGCTTTCGGCTAGTCATTGAAATATTTGCCATTTGACTGCGTAACAAGTCTGTAATGAGCAGAGAAGACACACGGCTACATCAGACAAGGTGCTTTTAACTAACTGTCAAATTAACTCTCACGCGTTTCCTGTTGGCACCACGGTATTTGCGCTTTTAGAGTATACAACAGAAGCCACCAGACTAGTCGATTTGTGGATTTAGAAAAAGCCCTCTTTATATTTTACATACAATCTAATGTCGATCTTAACCCATCAGCGTTAACATGTTAGCGAGTTCCAACTGTGCAACAGCAAAGTTTAAAGGGTGCTCAAATTGCCTGTCCAATGCAAAAGTATATGATCTATTTAAAGAGTCGTCAAAGCAATTGTGTTTTGACAGCACGTCATGGAATGGATGAAATCGGTATGGTCACGTGCGTACCATTCTACTGCCAGCAGCAAATAAGGAATTGTGCGACTTGCCGCTGGGGCGCATTTCAATATATGGAAATGACCACCGGCATATGCAATAAATCAACGGGTTACACTGTCATTTTCTCCAAGACTGCTTCTTTTAGGTGTCAGCGGAAGCTCCTAAGAGATGTGCCAATGCATCCTCAATGTCTGCATCTTTATTTTTTTCGGCGTGCATTTTGACTTTCTATAATAAAACCACGAATCTGCTTTGCCAACATAAAATAGCATTGTGTCAGACGTCTTCCTAGCACACGTGAAATAGCAAGTGCTCTCATCTAAAAAGGTACATATATTGCGACATTGATTATAAACAATCTCACTCCAGCCGAGTCTAGTTTTTGAACAAATGAATCATCCAGAAAAACCGATAGGTCTGTAAACGATTACTATAACCTTTAGGGTTACATAATTCACGCAGTTATGGGTACCGTAAACAGTAAATAGACATTTTAATGTTTGAATAATCTGGTTGTACGTAAATGTTTTGCGAAACTTCTATTGAGTTCTACAAGATTTTTGGCCAATTTAATTCATCAAATTAATTGGAAGTAACTTAACTCAGCTATGTGCGACCAGTTGACATCATAATTTTGGCTGGGACTAATATTTCACTTTTTTTCAGAGTAGGAAATCAAAGATGTGTTAATATTGGGTTTATTTCAAAATCTAAGTTGCAAAACGCGCGCGCGAGTGTGCGTATAGTCTACAACACAGACACGCCATGCAGTCATAAAATGTCATCTTTCATTCATCTTCCGCTGAGAAACATGCAGCCTATTATTAGGCTACAAGGAAATCACACTTTAGCTTGCTTTATGAAGAAGTGACCCTTCCGCTCTTTCATCGAGAACCATTTGTACATTTCATAAAATTTCTGCTCAGAAGTCAGTTATTATTTGCGCGTTGTGTGGCCCACAATCCTTGGTTTTGGAATTGTGGTAAATAAATTATGCTCCTGGAACATATTCTGGCGTTTTAATAAGTCTTTGGCGCTGGTCTTCGACACCTCAGTCCGGAAAATAAATCGGCAGTAAAATACACGCTTAAAATCATATCCAACTACACAGTCGAAAAATCAACCAGTTGTATCACCAAGACGTAAGCAAGCAGAGTATAATGTCGATAGTCAATGACTCAGATGATAGCGAGGTATGCGCAGGCGGCTTGTCAGTGGCCCTCATACCACATCATTGACAAGGGCTGTCTCGCAGACAGGAAACCAGTAGATATTTAAAAAAAGAGATACGACGGAATTCGCTTTGGTAGAAGCCGATCTGCCTGCTCCGAATCAATTAAATTAGACTCAGTTGCTCGTCCTAAATTGCAACGATGCACCCAGCAATCGTGCAGTCATTATTTTATGGTCATTTACAGGGGATAACGGTAAAAAGCATTTGCACTTGAGTCACGTGAGCAATAGGTCTATTGCCTCACCCTGCTCAGTACAACCCCAACTCGGAAGAAGTTGGGGCACAATAAAAAATGCTCATAAAACAAAAAAGCAGTGATTTATTAATTTAACTTAATCCTGTATCCCATTGCACACAGTATGAAAACAATATATTTAATATTTTGTCCAGTCAACTTTATTTTATTGCACACATGCATTCCCACTATTCAGGCCTACAACGCATTCTCCCAAAAAAGTTGGAACAGGGATCATTCATGAAGGATTAAATTTTAGAAATGATGTGTTTTGACACAGGTGATATCAGCAAGAGATTGTAATGATGATTTGGTGTAAAAGCAGCATCCAGGAAAGACCTTGTCCTTCGGGAGCATAGGTAGGTTGATGATTGTAAATTTGCCCACTAATGCTTAAGAAAACTATTGGAAAGTTTCTAAACAATGCCCCTCAAAGAAAGCCAAGAAGGAATTTTGATATTTTACCCTCTATGGTGCATAACATATTAAAATATTTAAGAAGGAATTGATGTGCATGCAAGGGCAAGGCTATAAAGCTGAGCTGAATACCTGTGATCTCCAAGCACTCAGGCAGCGCTGCAACAAGAATTGCCCACAAGTGACATAACCACATGGGCTCAGCAAACCTTTATGAAGTTTGACAAAATATCATTACACCCACAAATACCAGTTTAAGTTATTGTGCAAAAAAGAAGCTTTATGTTAACAGTGCCCAGAAGAGCCGGTAACTTCTCTGGGCTTGGAGGCAGCTGGAATGAACCATCACACAGAGGAAACTTGTACTGTGGCCAGACAAAGCAATTTTACAAAATCTTCAATGAATAAATGGACATCATGTGCCCTGTACTAAAGAATAAAAGGATTATCCTGTTACCAGCATCAAGTCCAAAAGATATGCACTGTCATGAGTTGTGTAAGTGCCCTTGGCAAGGACAACTTTGACTTTTGTGAAGGCATCATTAATGCTGAAAAGTACAGCAAGATTTTAGAGCAACATATTTTGCCTTAAAACTGCATTGCACGCATGACAAAAGTATGGCTGCAAAGAAAAGGTGGGGCAGGACTAGCCTGCCTGCTGTCCTGACTTGTCCTCAGAGAATTTGTGGCACATTTTGAAACACAATGCCGACCATGCTGTTGCACACCTTAAGACTTAAATGCTAGCATGAAATCACTTTGTGTATTCAGTCTCTGAACATTTATTAAGTCTTGTGAAAAAGAATTGTATTTACCCTGATACGATGTACCCATTGCTTTCAGATGGAGAAATATAAAAGGTCTATTACCCCAAGCGATTAGTGATGAATCACATATGTTTAATGTATATCAAGAATGATAACATAACAAAGAGGTAAATATATTGAAAACCTTTTGTGAAGTATGTCTCAAGAATCAAAATTGAAATTTGACGCAAACATCACGCGATGTCTGGTTGTATGTTTTAAAAGTAATATAGGTCGGAGACAATTTGCAAATCACTACTTTATGTTTTCAGTCATAGTTAACTTATCATTACAATGTTTCCTGGTTTGTGGTTGAACATAACCAGACCAGCTGGGACATATATGATCATGATAATAATATCTTATTTGTAATGCAATTACTGCGCTAAACAACATGGCATTATAATAACAGGTATTGTAGAAGAAGTGAGCTGAATTGGAAGGAAAGCCAGAAACCCTCATAAATCGCCTAATATCCCCAATTATACTAGGCCCCTTTCCAAGGGAATTACAAGCTTTAGCAATTCAGGCACATTCACTGGTTGTCAATTAACATCAAATTAAGGGGCAAATTTCGCACTCAGCCACTGGCGCGCAAGCCATCTGCGTTTGGGCAGGTATTAGGTATGTTCGATCGGATTATTTGGCGGACGAAATGATACGTATAAGCAGCTGGCGTGTGCGCGAGCGTGTATCGCCGCATCATCCCAGCGTCCTGTCTCATAGTACACATGGGTAATATGATCAATCTATGGTAATGCATAACCATGTTTATTGCTTTAGTTGTTAAATCGTGTTAATTTTACACTAAACGGTTGTTATGATGATGAATGAGGAGGCAGGGATTGCTCACAGGGGACTAACAACCATCTATATATGAACTAGGGGCCTTTCCTTATCTGAACACTAACAATTTAGCCGTGTCCTGGGAAAACGCGATGATGTATAAATTAAAGACTTAATGACGTCATAGACAATCACCTTGAAATATGTCATTCTGTCCCCCGATGAAGTCGGTTGTGACCCCCATTGCCGAATGGTAAGTTTTCTCTCCGCATCCTATGAAAACGGAATCTTAATTGATCATTTAGAAATAATCGCATGCATGCACACAATGTCTCTCCCACCCTCTCCACTTGGACTCCAGTAGCCTACATTTTTTGAACTTAAAAAAAAAATACATATACAATCCGAAGAGTACACAATTTACTGCCCAAATAGCGTCGAAATACAAAAAGTTTTGATGCGGTTGCACCCAGCCGATGTTAAAGTGCTGAATTAACTATGATTTATTCCATCAATTATTATGGCTTTCACGAGACCGTAGTATTTATTCATAACTTTATTTCCCCAATTGAATTTTCATATCTTCAGTAACATAAAACTGCCGACCAAGGAATTGTTAAGAAGGTGCACGTCATGTAAACAGGGTAGGTACTGACTCCCGTCTCAGGCTAGTTTTGTTTCTCAAGACCAGAAAGAAGTAAAGGTCTAATGTCTGACACTAAAGTAATACTTTCAAGCGAAATGAACTTAATGCAGTAGGCTATTAAATTTGTCAGTTTATCTGAATTCACTTCACCAAATTGCATTAAGTGTTTCTATTTCAGTTCACTCGGCAATTCTCCAGCATTACCATTTTAAAAGACTTCCATGACTCACAGCCTTTTAGGAATCATATTTTGTTTGATGCTGAAGTGCGGTATCATACCCGGTGTCGGAACGCGGGCTCCCCCTAGTGTATAAGATACGTATTTAGTGTAATGTATGCATAAACTCGGGTGGGGGGAAACTTCAGTGCTACTGTGTAAA
The DNA here is from genome assembly GCA_029721435.1 of Gymnothorax reevesii. Classification (NCBI taxonomy): domain Eukaryota; kingdom Metazoa; phylum Chordata; class Actinopteri; order Anguilliformes; family Muraenidae; genus Gymnothorax; species Gymnothorax reevesii. The sequence goes on along the minus strand of CM056582.1, from coordinate 92,869,683 downwards.
ACGAATTCATTTTATCGGGTTATTGAAAAGTGCACTATAATTTACAAATAAGCAAGCAAGAGACAGAAATGACCTAGATTTAGAATAACTGCGAGTGGACTTGAAGAGCCAACCTCAATTTATTGATTAATTCAAGGCATGTTCAATTATTTCACTCGACATTAGACGAAAGGATTTTGTTAATGCAGTCAGTGGCCTAAATAATCGCGGTCAGAGAGCGTATTTCAACAAATATTTTCCAATTTTAATATAAGATTTTCCCACTTAAGCAATTAACCCTTTTAGGGGGAAACTTCAACACAGAGTAGCCGTCTAGAGTGACGCCATAACAGAGAAACATTATTTAATCTAACACTTAAAGCACTCAAAAACGAACGAAATGGCGTGCAAGAAAGGATTTCATTTGGCTACGTTATTTAATCAGAACTAAATCAATTGTTAATTAACACGTGAGCACTAAACAAGTATAATAATTCAATAATTTCCCGCATTTAATTCTGTAATATTGACAGGTCAATGTCAAAATGAGAGATATCTGACATATGTAATTGTAGGCTGTGTACTATCATGAAGGCTGCTAACAGCCAACTCATCAAATCATGTGACGCTGTCATGCTCACCGATCTGTTTGGATCATCATCTCATGTTTTCCCTTAATTTAAGCAGTATCTGAAATTAGGCAGTGTCTCCATGAACGGAACCGTAGTTCTTGAAGGAAAAAAGGTACTATTATATAACTAATGTCGAACGGAGGAGATTAGTCGTGGATTTTTACAAGAACTCACTCACTATAGACATTCACTTCATTACAACAATTGTTAAAAGGTTGCTACAATACATCGTCAAATAAATAAATCAGAAATTACATGCTACATGATGATTCAATGTAGGTATCCTTGTATTTCTCTAATAGTTCTCCTGACCACTGATACGGCATCTCTGCTAAGACAGAGAGATTCTGATTTCGTCAAAGGCGACAGAAGAAATCTATGACCGTAATGCTCAGTATTAATTCAACGGTAACACATTACCCCATATAAGAGTCTAATAGGGAAGCGCGATGCATGATTTTGTCACTGGGCATTTTACTGTAGTTTATTAAAGTCGTCTTAAGTGAAATTCCACAGGAGGTAAATAAATTATAATAATTTGACATCTGCATTTGGCTGTAATTCAAATAAGCACAACGAACATTTTGGATTGCTCACAACTTGCTTGGCGTTTGTATAGATACTTTTAAACCAAGACCAAATGGCTACCTTTGGTGAAGACTGATTATAAGGCTTTTAAGGTTTGCATTCATGTAAAAGAAACAAGGGAATGCGATAGCCATTTTTATGCGCTTGTAGCTTTTCATTGCCTAAACTCATCAGTAACACTTTGATGTCATACTTAACCTGTTTTTCAGAAATGAAATATATAATGCGTAACCTACAAATATTTTCTTTGGAAATTAAAAGCTAAGAAGTCTCAAGAAAATAAAAAACTTTTCTCACGCCTTTAAGAAAGAAAAAAATAAAATAAAATAAAATAAAATAAAAAACGCGCAAGTTTAAGAAATTCTGGGGGAAAAGTTCATGAGGAATTTTTGACGTGTGAAAATAAACGGCAACACGACGGCTGGGGTGCCAGTGACAGCTATAATCCTGTTATCTTATTGCCTGTTGGGGGAAAGAAGGAGACGATGAGGTAATGGCTCTTTTACATATATCACAACCAGCCTATAACCAATTTGTCCTCAAAAGCTATAAATGCCGAGTGCCGACGTAAATATTTAGCAAGATCTTGCGTTTCCTTGTGCGATTAAAAATATCCAGACTGGCGCATTCTCGTCAGAAAAAAAAAATGAAAAAAAGAAAGGGAAAAAAACTGCAGTAGGCCTATTACTTCGCAAAACTACTACTACTACTACTACTACTATTATAATTATTTGACCCCCTAAAAGTTCATCGGGGGCCAAAGAACCCCAGGAAAACCCAAATTTAGCCGGACGTTTGAAAAAAAAAAAAATGGTAAAATGATAAAAGTTAATAAATAATATATCCACCAAACGCAGCCTTTGATATCGAATTTGCACCTATAATGGCAATGACTTAATTGGGAACCATGTGAATGCACAAAGATTTTCATATTGGTCTTATGTGAAGCACAGTATTTGAGTATTAACCCTGGTACGTTGTGCCCATTGCTTTCTGATGGAGAAATAGAAAAGGTCCATTCCCCCAAGCGATTAGTGATGAATCACGTATTTTTAATGAATATCAATAGAAGAAACCCCATGGAAAAGCATGCCGCCTAATTTGATTACTCTGCTTAAGGCGAACGTTAGCGGACTTCACTGGTGTGGGAATAGGACTATAATGACTCGGGGCATATTATATCAGGCTTTTTAATGATTTAATGAACTACATATGTATTGGGCTCATTGGCTTTCAGAAGATTAGCGCCTAATGGGAGGGTGGGTTTGTCCTGATTGATATGGCTTTATTGAGACCCACAGTGAGTCAATTTGGGCATGTTAACACATTTCTCATGTCCACGTTATCTGAGCAATGCATTTATTTTGAACGACCTAAGTCTATCTAATTTACATCTAACAAATTGACGCCTGTAAGTCAGGAAAACGTTTGCAAAACGGCACCGAAAAGTGTAGGATCTGCTGTTTTCAGTTTAAATTTAATACCAAGCACTAGGCTGTCACCACTACTTACAGGATCCCGTCGTAACATTCATTTTGTGGACTGGTTCAAATAGCTGGGTAACACTGAGCAGTTTCAGAACCATGGACAGCGTACAATGTGAACGCATCGATCCGCCCATGCCACTTTTGAAACAGTAGACGGATTTCTAAAGCGTTTGCACCAGGAGCGAACTGAATCGACACGGTTTAATGCAATCTCATATGAGAGGTTGTCTCACAAACAACTGTTCAGAAAAAGTACGATTGCAACAAAATTAACTCCCATATTAAGTCGGAAGTGTCTAGAGACACGGCGGTTTTTATTGGTGCGGCAGTCGATTTCAAAGGATTAGAATAAGGATTCGGGATTATGGTTAGGGGAAGGGATAGGGGTTGGAGTTAGGGGAAGGGTCAGGGTTAGGTTTGGGCAGGGCTTGGAATGGGGACTGCCGTACCTCTCCAAATTGAAATGCATTGAAAAACTACCGTAACCCGTATCAACTGCCCATTAAGCTTCATCAGCATCATATGGCGCCCAAATGAATCACAGCCTTCATATAGAATATATTGTTGCATCTGTTGGGAAATAAGATAAGAGTCGCATAGGGTGACACGTTTCAGTCAGATCGTCTTATTCCTTTTTTTTCAAGTGCATTGCTCTGATCTTCAAACAAGGTCTAATTTGACAGGTCTAATGCTGACTAAGACCCTATCACTGCCCAGTTGCGCGATTTAAGTTGGACAAGTTTTAACAAAATCTTTATAGCAATGCATGATACTCTAAGGGTGCTTAAAGAATACCACTGACAACATCGATATCAAACTAATTAGCTAAATTCCAACCTAACCATTTTTTTTCTACCTCTCATCCCCGCAACTATTTTCTCAGGCCCCGAAATATCAAATCCCCGCCCAAAACCCCTTCTTTCCCCCACGCAATTATTCGTTAAAGGCGATTGAGGCATTTAAATTGGTAATAGTATGTTAATGTTAGCTCTGGCTAATGATCCTAATTGGCAATCTAAAATAGGCTGAAGAGTGATGGCTGGATTTTTCATAATCACGGGATCAGAAATACACCCAAGAGATTGTGTTCTATACCGTGATCTCCGCATGTTAAAGTACTATTCCCACGGCTCCTTTTAAACAACGATTGGCTGTTTTAATGAAGAATTACTTTCTGTCAGACCGTGCAGAGGAGAGCGCGGTTTCTCTATGCGAACGCATCCAGTATAAACGTGACATGACACTTGAAATCTTGAATCAAATGAAATAAATTTGGGCCCTTTTTCTCGATCTGCGACAGCGGTTTACTTTTTATATGATTCCACTGAAATTAATAGGTATATCACTCTATTTATTTGAAACCAAATGCTTTATAGATACATGCAACAAACTACGGAACTACGGCAAAAAGTAAAAAAAAAAAAAAAGTCCAGGTTTCATGAAATGTCATATTTTTACTTGATGCGTTCACTTATGGGTAAGTTGCTACATTATGAATATCTACAAAAGAGGCGGAACCCGAAAAACTGAATGCTTATATTGTGTTACTTCAATTTCAGAGTTAACCATGCTAATAACATCTTCACCTCTGCTGATCCCAGAAGTGGTTTGTCAAATGCAGCTGCTTCATTCAAACCTGTGTAACTTCTGGGCCACATATGAAGATCTCAAGGTTTCCAAAGACCCCAAATACATCCTACTGAAATGCAAGGGTCAGAGTGTACAATGATGCAACAAGATATTTTCTGTTTGTTTGATGTAATGCTGCAGCCATAAAACTGGTGCTTCCTGAGTCTGAATACTTCAGTCAATATTGCTACCTTCATATGAAGTGCTACAACCAGCAGATACAGAATATGTATGTGACACAGTCCTACAATATGGAGAAAAATGCTTTTCTAACTTTGAGCTGATTTAAGAGGAAATTTAAGGGAAAACCGTAGTTTAGGGGGTGAACATGCAGTCAGTGAAACAGTGATCTGACATGAGAAGAGTTGTTTCATTTTCCAGCTTCAAAGGGTCCTTCACATTTTATATAAAAACTGCTTGGTTAGAACAATATAAGATTTTTATACTAATTAGAGGAGAAAATAAAATGTTTTAGGTATTTTGGCTGCAGTGCTATGTTGAGCTTTCCTCGAGATGTAGCCAACATGAGCATAAATAATTTCACTGTGGAATAGCTTGCCTGACCATATTGTTGAGGCAGAAACCTTGAGAATTTTCAACTGCAGGCTTGACTTAAAGCTAGATACCACTGAGTCTTTGAGTATCTGAAGTGATATATTCACAAGAAAAAAAAAAAAACTGTCGAGCCTAGTTGGGCGTAATGGCCTGTTCTTGCCACTCACGTAATGTTACGTTATAAATGTTCGCTAGAACAAGTTCTCTAGATGGCAGTGGAACATGCTGTCAAATGTATAATTGATGTGTCATAAATTGACATATAGAACTTGCTTAAAAGCCATTGTGATAATGCATAATTAGCTAATGTTTCCAGACAATAGTAGCAAATGTCTTTGCAAAGGGATTACGGAATATATGTATTCAAAGCGCAATATTTTTATCCCTAAAACACACAACTGTCCTCACTCGCAAAATTTGACAATGTAATGTTTGTAACCTGTCCGTGTATTAAGTAATGATATATTCAAGAATGCATGAGGTAGTAAAAAAACCCTCTGTCACACACTAAAACACAAACAACTTTACATTTTATAATGAATTTGTTTTCTTAGGAAATGCATGCTGGCAGCAGTGATAGCTGAGCAGAATGTGATCAGAGGCCCGTAAGCCTGTGCTGGAGATGTAAATGCAATGAGGAACTGATTTTGAGGGAAAACAGACTGCAGAAAGATAATAAAGTAAGATGAAAGACTGACTAAGAATTGTGGAGTAACTATTGATATAACACTTTTGGCAGTGGACTTGAATATCAGGCTGTTTCCCCTACATCAGTGGTCACGTGATCCCTGAGATCTAACATCCTGTATATGTTTTCACTCCATCCCTAATTTAGCAGCTCAAAAAGTCCTCTGGTCGAGATCTGCTTTGTTGTGGCTCCATTAAAACCGACAGGACGACATATTTCCAGAAGCAGGGCTGGGGACCACTGCTTATTATCTGCAAGGGATTGTTTATTTTTTTTTTACCTGAAAAATAGGAATGATATAATTGGCCAGCACTGTCCTCAGCTGGAAGAGAAATTGAAATATCTAACGGAAAGTTTACTTTAACAGTTTTACATTATGATACCTTTTTGGCAGGTTTGTTGTGTCAAAAAGGTACAGTTATCTGGAAATGTAATTCAAAACAAGACTTTTTTCATTACTGTGATTGAGACTCCTTTGTCGCCACCTGCAGGCATTATCTGTCATGATACTTCTCCCCAAGCGTGAAACATGCCTGTTTGCAATCTTGTGTTGCGTTCTTAGCATTCATTTTCCTCAGTAGCATTAGTAGCACCACTAAAGATACCAATGCTACAATACTAAATAAAACGTCTACGGTGCACTTTTCATCCTGCCAACATTATCAAAATTACCGGCAAGATGCCGCTATTTTTTTTGTTTGTTTGTTTATTTATTCTTTCCCCGACAGGATTAATCGAATATTTGGTTTGAAGGCCTAAGTGGGACTATTAATGCAATTTTCTTTTTCAATTTCAGCCATGTTCTTTGGTCTAGTTTCCCTCTTTACAACAACTCTGTTACAATAGTCTAAGCAATGATTTGTTAATAAAAATGAATACAGCAATTCAGTCTATTCATTGAGTGTTTTCAAAAAGACTTTGATAGCAGCATAAATGAATATGTTTGCTGCTATTACTTTTTAACACATTGTGTATTGCAGGATGTTTATGGACTATTTCAGTAGCCCATCTGGAAACAAGGGCAATGTTGACTTAAAAATCTACCTCAACTGAACTTTTCCTCTGATGATTCACTGCAGAAGGTTTTACCACCATTCCACAGCCAAACCTTATCAGCAGCCAAATGTTCTCATAACCACATTTGATAAAGTATGCATCTATATCATCCCCATGAAGGGAAATCACCCCAATAGCAGGACTATTCAACATTATCCTGCAAGGGCCGGTGTGGGTGCAGGCTTTTTTAATCCAACACAGCACTTAACAGACCTGATACTACTAATCAAGCTCTTTAGTAAGGACTCTGGGGGTTGATTAGTGGTGTCAGGTGTGTAAGTGCTTGGCTGGAATGAAAGCTGCCCCCACACTTTCTGGATAAGGTTGAATAGCCCTGCCCTATAGTGTTTCCATATTTTTATTCCTCTACTTGATTGCAAAAAGTAAATAAATAAATAAATAATTATAATAAAAATCATCATGCAGATCATCCAGGGCTGCACAATGAAATAGGTTCATTTTCATGCATGATCTGCTCATGGCCACAAGGTGGAGACAGAGTATTCCATTTCACAACTGCAGCTCTGGGGTTTACAATCTTTTGGTGTGACAGTATTCATAGATTTTCCTCAACAAACAAACAAACAAATAAATAAATAGGCACTACAACACGAAGAGACAGAAAAAATTAATCATGTGTGAACTGCCACACGTATCTCTGTAGCCTATTTCAGAAATGTCAACTGTGAAAGAAAACACGCCAATTTCAACTCTAACCAGCATTAATCCTTTCGTTGAATTTATGACACTTGACAATTCCAGGGAATGCATCCGATTCAAACATATGACCAGTTAAAAAGATGTGGGGAGCAATGTTTACAAATGAGCAGCGCTGAAAAAATTCACGTCTTGGGATAAAATGGCAAAAGCCCACAGTATCAAGTTAGCCCATTAGCGGATGGGAGAGCTAGAACAATAATAACACAGGATGAAAGTAACAGCTGTGGCTACTCTCTCTCTCTCTCTCTCTCTCTCTCTCTCTCTCTCCTAAACGCAATTAAACTGACTGATTGGCTAAGGAGTCTGAGTGGTTCAGCACTCATTAAATGGAAATCCGCAAAACCGTATACCTTGTAGCCCTTTCAAGAAGTGAAAGCTCTGACTAACCAAACTCTTTTTGCGCAACTTCCTCCAAAAAGTTGTTTTGGATCACGGTAAGTAAATTGACCACTACCGTTCAAAGTCAAATTACACCGAAACTGTTCCACATTAGTACAAATAGCACCTGGGTTTGATAACTCATGTGAGTTGTCAATTACAATTAAAATTAGCCTCTGTCGGTAACATTATCTTTTAAAATGATATTTCTAAGTGCTACTTTTGCTCCAGTTACACCCAATTAAACATTTGGAATCAAGGTCAATGTCATAAACGTGCATAAGTTATTCATTTCCGGCACCCACTGAAGTTTTCGTCCTTCAGATTTACTACCTGCTATTAAAAAATCTGTTTCGCAGGCTTTCAAGGCATGCCCCTATTGCCCTTCACTTCCGTCTTCAACCACATGGGGGCAGATTCTCTTGCTTTCAACGCACTCAAGTAGCAACCATCCATCCATTACCTGCACCGCTGTTTCCTCAAGAACGTCTCAGGTAGCCTCTGTTGCAGACGTCTCATGTGGTTTGCTTCCCTCACTCAACAGAATGCGTCTATAGCTCAAGAAATTTCAGAGCTTCTCTCTGATTGGTTGAACACAAAACTCAGCTTGAGTGTGCAGACGTTGTGTAAGGGAAGCGTACCACATAAGACGCCTGCAACAGAGGCTCAGTCTCAGGGCTGTGGAAGCCCTGGGGGACTATGGCTACGTCCCAATACCCACGCTTGCGATCTTAGTACTTAGCCAAGTGGCTACTTCAGTGGCCTATTTACAGGATCTAGTCAAAGTATATGAGCCGGTGTAGAGACTGAAAGTACTGTGAGGTTTTGTCAACTCGCGTTGGGATGCACTTGACAAAAAGAAAGTGTTTCCAGTTGAGGCGGCAGTCAGAGTTTATGAACCATAAATTGCATGCAGAGGATATACATTCTGATTAAAGTTCTGAATAAAGGCCCAATAACTGATCCAAATTGTAAAGCAACTAACATTGAAACATCATCCAAAATCATAGATACATGCAGCAATAAATTAGCAATCAAGGCGTCAGTAAATAAGTAACCTTTTGGATCACAGTGACTTTATTCAGACTGAGCGTATTGCTCTATTACAGAAGATTCAGTAACCTGATAAAATATTTCGAAGATGGAATATTTTCCTTACCCTCCTCTTAATAACAACTCCTTTCTTTCTACATATGAAGTCTAATTCATTGTGGAATACGCTTAGCCTGAAATTTTGATACGGGTTCATAGAATGTGGATTAAGTGTGCTTGAGCTTGGACATTTTCAAGAGTGAAACCATCCTCTGCACTTGTTTGGTGGTGCGTGAGTGCACACTCAAGAGCACAAGGCCGCTAGTGAGGGTATTGGACTGAAGCCCATGGATGAAGGCCTTGGGCAGCTCGCCAGTCCATCACAGAGCGCACACAACATTCACTGACACATTCATACCTACAGAAAAAGAGGAATCTCCAATTTGTCTGACATGCATGTCTTTGGGCTGTGAGAGGAAACCGGAGAGGACTCACACAAATATGGGGAAAACACACACAGAGAGGTCCAATCTCAAACCAGCCCACTCTCCCCTCTGTTTGCTTGTTCCTGTGGAGGGTCCGCCATATCAGGAGTCATTCCAAACCAATTAGCACTGAGAAGAGAGTTATAAAACCCTCCGCGGCGAATCAGATCAGTGGTCTGCACTGATGCAGCCGTACAAACCGCTCTTCTTTCAAGGGCAGCTCTTCATGTGTGTTCGGGATGGAAGAAACACCACATATCCACAAATGTTAGTTCCCTGCAGCTATTTCCAAAAGATAGGAAATTGCTGAACCACAAATGGAAATTTGATTGATTATTGAGAGTGCACATCACAAAGCTAGAGCTGACATAGTGATTTGGAAGGAGTATGCATTTGTGTTCCTAGGAAAATACGGAGTGAGTAGTCTTTACTTATTGAATCGATGATTGTTCCTTTTCTCAGTGTGCCATGTCATTGCACATACAATGCTGTCAATAAAATACATTTGATATAAATGTTTACTTATTCTCAATATCCCTTCTGAAATATTTTGTGTAGGATGTTCATCTACATTTGGATAAAGAATAAGGGCATCCAAAAATTCATATACAGCATCCTCCATAATGATTGGCACCTCTGGTTAAGATGTGTTCTTTAGCTTCTAATAAATTCTCTCATCTTTAGTGTTCCGCCAGACCCACTTAGAATGTTTGTTGCCAAAAACCTCTATCTTGGTCTCATCTGACCAAAGCACACGGTCCCAGTTGAAGTCCCTGAACTGCGTAGTGAACTCCAGATGTTCGCGTTTATGATTGTGAGTGAGAAAAGGTTTTTTCTGTGCATGCCTCCCAAACAGCTTGTTTGCATGTAGATAGCGCCTGATGGTTGTTTTGGAGACTTTGTGACCCCAAGATGCTACCATTTGTTGCAATTCTTTAACGATGAGCTTTGGAGAACTTTTTATTTCTCTTACCATCCTCCTCGCTGTGCGTGGTGGCAAAATAACCTTGCGTCCTCGTCCAGGCTTGTTTACCACTGTTCCAGTTGTTTTAAACTTCTTAATGATTCCTCTGACAGTAGATATGGGCAGGTGCAGGCGAGTGGCTATTTTTTTGTAGCCATTGCCTGACTTGTGAAGGTCGACACACATCTGCCATACTTGAATGGTGTGTTCCTTTGTCTTTCTCATGTTGAAGAATGGATCAGAGAAATGGCCTCTGTGTCACATCATATTTATACCCCAGGGAAACAGGAAGTGATGAATTACTAATTAAATGTTCCTAGATACTCCAATCAACTTTGTAAACTACTGTAGAAATGACAGAAATACTTCAATTACATTTATTTTCTAGGAATTGTTAGGGGTGCCAATAATTGTGGAACAGGTTATTATGAAAAATAATGATTTCTGACTCAGGGATTTTTTTTCCCTTAAAATTCACTTGAGTTGAAGGTTACATTTTTCAATGTGAGAGTATGCTTCTGCAATAAAAGTTGAATTTATTTTAAGGCTTTTAACACATCTTAACCTGGGGTGCTGATAATTATATATGGCGCTGTATGTATCACATCCTTACCCTTTAATGAAGTTCCCTCCACAGCTGCAAGGGAGACTCACTCAGAGAGTCACTTGGTCGAGACGGGCGAGTGGAGAGGAAGAGGTTTGGGAAAGGGTAAGACAATCCACACTGAAAGCCCCCAGGCTGAATTTGGTGGTAGTGTGATGGTCTGGGGGTGCTTTTCAGTTTCAGGACCTGGGCGACTTGCCATAATTGATGGCACCTTGAATTCTGCTCTCTACAAGTAAATCCTGGAGAAGAATGATACCCAGTATCTGATGATGTCAAGCAGTCATTGCATGCAAACAAAATTCAATCAATGTCATTTTCAATTTTGCTTGTAACACTGTGTACAAAAGGTGCTCTCATTGCTAAACAGTTTATCTAATGTGGATTAAATTAAAGCAGATAGTCTGCACTTCAATCGCATTGTCATTGCATCCTTTCAAACTCAAAGTACCAGAGAACTGAACAAATATACACACGTTTCACTGTCCGAAGAAGTATGCTGCCAATTTGTATGCATGTGTTGTGTATACTGAACTGTGCAAAATTTTAGGCGATTGAAAACTATTAAGTGAGGCTCGAACACTTGAAAAATTATCAAATGAAAGGTTTTGTGATAATCAAACAGGTAACATACAGGGCCATGAGCTGTTAAAAACTAAATTGAATGATTAATTGATGTTACATCCATTTGGCTAAAAATTAGATGCACCATCCTGCAGTTCTGTTACTTTTTAAGTATATTGTTGAACTTTCCAAAGTTTTTCTACAGACTTACTATTTTTCTTGCTTCAGTCTCTCCAGGTAATCCCAGTTGGTCTCGATAAATTTGAAATCAGGGCTCTGTCGAGGCATTGTCATCTGTATCAACTGTCTGAGTCATGGTCCGGACCAGGAATCAGTTGTGCTATTCAACTGGTAGTTTATTGACCGCAGTACGGTAATGATGGGAACCCCAGAGAGGATTGGCTGGGACAGAACCCCAGGATGATGAGAGACAGTTCTGCACAGCTCTAATAGGCTTTGCTGGGCTGCAGTCACTTACTAGTGGCTTCCGGGCCGCTGAAAAATGTTCTGTCAGCTCCGCCAGCACTGAACTGCTCACAGTGAGGAGAAGGATGTGTGAGAGGAACACAGTCCCAGTTCTGTCCCGGGTCAGGGGTAGAAGCTTGTTCCTGACAAACTTGACAAAGAAAGCAGCCTTGGAAGGGTTAACAAGAAAGTGGTCCTGGTCCTGTTCCTGGACCCTGATAAGAATTGGAAGCTTTTTCTTGAAAACTTGATATATGATTAGGCTTGGTTGGAGTTCACTTGAACTCAGTCCCAATCCTGGACCCTGACGAGGACTGGATGAGAACTTCAAATTAACTTAATGACAGTAAAGGTCACGGAGAGAACAGGTGGTCACGAAAGAACTAGTTGCATTAGACAAAGACAAATATGTTTCACTAATATATACACTGAAAAAAATAAATCCAAGCACATGTAAATGTAACATAATTAAAGCTGTGATAATTATGGTGAAATCGAAGTTTGTATCTCAACATGAAAATATTTAGTTTTGAATTATTCTGCATTTGTTTAAACCATAAGACATTGAGTTTTTTTTTTTTTTTTAACCTAATTAGATAAATGTACATAATCTCTGCCCATCTCCTTACCTTCATCCACTCAATAAAGAAAGGACTTGTTATACTTACTCTGTCCCAGTAATATTGATATCGGCAAAAGCCAAACCATGGAATGTGAAGCTCAGTGATTGGCTGCAGCTTGGGGCATGATTCATTGCTCATTGAAAATATACAGTGTGATCGCGCAGAATCCAAAAAGTTGGCGGTTAACTGGTTACCACTGTGTAACATCAGCATGTCTTACAGTCACACTGATTAAATGCCAGGACACTGAGAACTCCTGTTGTCCAGCAGGTAGAGTTTTTCCCCAGCAAGGCTTTTGCTGCTGTGTATTTCCCCCATAATGCACCACACAGATTAGGCCAGTCAAGCACACACACTTTTAATTTGTGCAAAATTTGTACATATCTGTCTGAATTTATGATGCACTCCTTGAAAATTTGCAAGTCACCCAAACCATGTGCATTGTGACGTTCCCATTCCACGATAGACGCTAACTTTTATACCTGACACAACTAACAGCTTGAGTTGTCCTTGTCATCATTGGTCCAGAGAACACAGCGCTGTTTTTCCCAAAAACCACTGGAAATATTGACTTGTCTAAATCAGAGAACACTCTTTCATCATGCCACTATCAACCTCAGATGACACGGAAAACAGAGAAGTTGGTGGCATTTTCGCACAGTGTTGATCCGTGGCTTGGGTTTGGTATTCGAAAGGTTTAACATGCATCTTTGAATCCAGTTGGCAGATGAAGGTAAACTGAAATATTCCCAAGCCCATGTTGTGACATCCATTACAGTCACATGATGGTTCTTAAGTCATTACAATGACATGATGTCATTAGGATCAGCAATCATGCCCATTCATAACCTTGCCCTTTATATTTCAATATTTGACCACATTCCTTCCATGTTTTAATTAAACTGTATTACGTACTGTAGAGGGGGAATGCCCAAAATCCTACCAATTGTCTTTGGGCAACATTATTCTTGAAGTGATGGATTACAAGCTTCGCTCCTGTTGACAAATTACTGAGTCTCAATCCATCTTGGCTCTTGAGTGACAAAGTCTTATTTTTAGCCTCCTTTCACATAATAAAGATGGCTATCCTTTTTAACAATCTGTTTTACATCACCTTCTTATTTCAACCTGTCATATCATTATTAATACTACATTGCCAACTCTTTTGGAGTTTGTTGCAGTCATCAGAATTGAAATGTATTTCTACTAAACAACTGAATTCATTAGTTAAAGAATCGAATGATGTGTTCTTTTCAGAGCTTTCAGTGTGATAGATAGTGAAAGGACTTTTCAAATCAGTCCTCAGTAATTTCATCTGCATTGACAACGATGTGCCAACTGTTTAAAAACTGGTGTTTTACTCAGAAAGCTGTAAACAGTTAAAGGGAAGCAAGGTGACACCGAGAGTAGTGTTACTGTTTCAAAGCAAGAAGACTGTTGGTTCATACTCTCCCAGGATTCATGCAGGATTCCTCCCACAGTCTGAAGTTGTGCATGCTAGGCTAATAAGAGGCTACAAAATAAAATGCCCATAGATATGAGAATGCGCGTATGTGTGTGTGAGTGCGTGCATGTGTGCGTATGCGCATGTGTCCTGCGATGGGCCGGGAAAACTGTAGATGGTATAATCCTGCCTCTTGCCCTTTGCATGCTGGGATAGGCTCCCTCACTTCCTTCCCCTATAATCTGGACCAGGAAGGGATTCAGACAATGAACTGATGGACGGGTGAGCAACTCCATCCCACAGGCCACAGGACTTTAGTCTGAGTGACTTAAGAGTCCAGATGACCTATAGGTGAGTTGAAGTGTGTGAGTGAATGAGCGCCCTCTCTCAGTGCACGCTTGGGTAACCTCCTGACACCCCCATCTCTGAGCAGAAACAAACAGGTTAGATGGCGCATGGATATGAAGTTTAAGAAACAAACCCACCATTGTTAGATTTTAGAGCGCTAACTGTACCTTGAGAAGTTTCACAACTGCTTAGTCAGAAGATTCAAGGTGAGTATCAGCTGTGAAGTTACTTTTATCACTAAATGTGTAAATTGATTCATTTTCCTCTGGTATTTCCTGCTTTAAATCAGGTTCACTGCAATGCCAGATAAAGTCACTAGATGGCACTAAAATATAATCAAGATGTGAATTATCCAGCAAACTACTAAATTTGTTTTAAAGATTTTTAACAACACAGTGCAGACTGTGCATTTGTTGGCTTTTTTTGCTCTGTACTCCAGCTCTTTGGCTTTTCAAACAATGAATGTGCGCGATTGTCACTTTTATAAGGTGATATGTATTTCCATGTCCTGTGAACCAAGTAAGAACTGCAGCTCTTCTTGACATAGCCTGATCCTTAGAGAATATACAACCCCAATTCTGAAATAGTTGGGACAAAGTGTAAATTGTGAATAAAATCAAAACGCAATGACTTTCACACCAGCCAGCATTTTATTTACAGTAGAACAGAGATAACATCGCAAATGTTGAAACTGAGAAATGTAACAATTTTATCCACAAAATGAGCTCATTTCAAATTTGATGGCTGCTACAGGTCTCAAAAAAGTTGGGACAGGGGCCGTTTTACCATGGTGTAGCATCCCCTCTTCTTTTAAACACAGAGTGGAGGCGTCTGGGCATTGAGGAGACAAGTTTCTTGAGTTTAGCCATTGGAATAAAATTCCACTCTTGTTTAAAACAGGCTTCCAGCTGGTGGAGAGTTTTGGGTCTCCTTTGAGGGGCTTTTCGTTAAATTATCCGTTAAATGTTCTGAATCGGTGAAAGAGCAGGACTGCAGGCAGGCTAGTTCAGCACACAGACTCTTCTACAAAACCCAAAACCAGTGAAGTTGGCACGTTGTGTAAATCGTAAATAAAAAAAGAATACAATGATTTGCTAATCCTTTTCAACTTATATTCAATTGAATATACTGCAAAGGCAAGTAACTTAATGTTCGAACAGGTAAACTTTGTAATTTTTTGCAAATATTAGCTCATTTGGAATTTGATGGCTGCAACATGTTTCAAAAAAGCTGGCACAAGTGGCAAAAAAGACTGAGAGAGTTGAGGAATGCTCATCAAACACTTACTTGGAACATCCCACAGGTGAACGGGCTAATTGGGAACAGGTGGATGCCATGATTGGGTATAAAAGCAGCTTCCCTGAAATGCTCAGTCATTCACAAACAAGGATGGGGTGAGGGTTACCACTTAGTGAACAAATGCCTGAGCTGATTGTCGAACAGTTTAAAAACAACATTCCTCAACAAGCTATTGCAAGAAATTTAGGGATTTCATGATCTACGGTCCGTAATATCGTCAAAAGGTTCAGAGAATCTGGAGAAATCACTGCACGGGAGCGACAAGGCCGAAAACCAACATTGAATGCCCGTGACCTTCGATCCCTCAGGCGGTACTGCATCAAAAACCGACATCAGTGTGTAAAGGACATTACCACATGGGCTCAGGAATACTTCCGAAAACCACTGTCAGTAACTACAGTTCGTCGCCACATCTGCAAGTGCAAGTTAAAACTCTACAATGCAAAGGGAAAGCCATGTATCAACAGCGCCCAGAAACGCTGCCGGCTTCGCTGGGCCCCAGCTCATCTAAGATGGACTGATGCAAAGTGGAAAAGTGTTCTGTGGTCTGACGAGTCCACATTTCAGATTGTTTTTGGAAACTGTGGACGATGTGTCCTCCGGACCAAAGAGGAAAAGAACCATCCGGACTGTTATAGGCGCCAAGTTCAAAAGCCAGCATCTGTGATGGTATGGGGGTGTATTAGTGCCCAAGGCATGGGCAACTTACACATATGTGAAGGCACCATTAATGCTGAAAGGTACATACAGGTTTTGGAGCAACATATGTTGCCATCCAAGCAACGTCTTTTTCATGGACGCCCCTGCTTATTTCAGCAAGACAATGCCAAGCCACATTCTGCATGTGTAACAACAGCATGGCTCCGTAGTATAAGAGTGCGGGTACTAGACTGGCCTGCCTGTAGTCCAGACCTGTCTTCCATTGAAAATGTGTGGGGCATTATGAAGCGTAAAATACGACAACGGAGACCCCGAACTGTTGAACAACTTAAGCTGTACATCAAGCAAGAATGGGAAAGAGTTCCACCTGAAAAGCTTCAAAAATTGGTCTCCTCAGTTCCCAAACGTTTACTGAGTGTCATAAAAAGGAAAGGCGATGTAACACAGTGGTAAAAAGGCCCCTGTGCCAACTTTTTTGCAATGTGTTGCTGCCTTTAACTTCTTTGCAGTGTATTCAATTGAATATAAGTTGAAAAGGATTTGCAAATAATTGTATTCTGTTTTTATCTATGATTTACATAACGTGCCAACTTCACTGGTTTTGGGTTTTGTACTACGAAGCCATGCTGTTGTAATAGCTGCAGTATGTGGTTTTGCATTGTCCTGCTGAAATTGTCCTTGGAAAAAATGTCACCTGGAGGGGAGCACATGTTGCTTTAAAACCTTGATATACCTTTCAGCATTCATGGTGCTTTTTAAGACATGCGAGTGTCCCACAACATATGCACTAATGCATCCCCATACTATCAGAGATCCTGGCTTTTGAACTGAACGCTAATAACAGGATGGGTGGTCTTTCTCCTCTTTAGCCCAGAGGACACGACGCCCATGATTTCCAACAAGAATGTCAAATTTTGACTCGTCTGACCACAGGACACTCAGCCACTTTGCTACAGTCCATTTTAAATGAGCCTTGGCCCACAGAACATGGAGGCGCTTCTGGACCATGCTCAACAATGGCTTCATTTTGCACGATAAATTTTTAGTTGAAGATCACGGGCATCCAGTAAAGGTCTTCGGACTTGTCACTTATGCACAGAGATTTTTCCAGTTTCTTTGAATCTTTTGATGATGTCATGCACTGTCGATGATGAGACCTTCAAAGCCTTTGCAATTTGACGCTGAGTAACATTGTTTTTAAAGTATTCCACAATCTTTTTTACGTAAGCCTTCACAGGTTGCAGAGCCTCAGGCCATCTTTACCTCTGAGAGACTCAGCCTCTCCAAGACATTCCTTGTATAGCCAATCATGTTACACACCTGATGCCAGTTAATGTAATTACTTGCTAAATTTCTTTCAGCTGATACTCTTATATATTATACATATAATTGCTTTTTCAGCCCTTTTTTGTATGTGTCCAAAAATTTTTGAGACCTGTTGCAGAAGGTCAATTTGAAATGAGCTCATTTTGTGGATAAAAATGTAAAATGCCTCATTTTCAACATGTGATATGTTATCTATCCTCTATTGTAAATGACACATTGGCTCATGTGATCTGAAAGTCATTGCATTTTGATTTTATTTACAATTTACACTTCGTCCCAACAATTTTGGAATTGGGGTTGTTTACAGTTCAGCCTGCTTATTGCTTATGTGCTGAATCATCCATTCATCCATCATCAATCCATGATCCATCCATCCATCTATTGTCCATTCATCCCCATCCCACTGTATAATGGGCAAGTGCCAGGATCACACCCTGTTTGCCATACTGCACACAGGAGTGATGCAGCGGCAGGTGATGTTACCAGCAGCAGCAGACAGTGATGCAGCACAGCTGCAGGCAGAGGTATGTTTTTGCAGAGCAGGAGAGCAGCTAAAATAGCCCACCTTATAGACAAGTAGGGCTGTGTCATGTATTCATGAGAGTGTCTGTGAGAATGTGGGTCTCAAATTATCTACCTGGTTTTGTTTTACAAGCTGTAATTATTATTATTCAATATTATTCAATAATGATCATTCATTGTTGAAAATAAATCTAGACAATAAATTATTCACTTAAAATTGTTCTGAAGTTGTTTGCCTAATTTTGGATATTTAAAAAGGCTATTTTGCCATCTGAAACATAGAAGAAATATTCTACAAGTATTAATGGGACTGACTGCTGTTTTCAGCTGTAGTTTTTACTTTTTTTGATAATGGACAGTGGATATACATTGATATTAGTAGATTCACACTGCACCGTCATAACTGTTTTCACGTATCTACCGAGTTTATAAAATCATTCAGCACTGGCGAAACCAGTAAAACCTGATAAATTATATGCGTACAAACACCAAAAGGAAATAAATATAAAGTCTTCCCTTTCTGACATCTCTTCATATAAGCATTCTTTGTCAGTATGCATGATAGTAAAATTAAAGCTGCTGTCAGTGGCACCAGGTGTAATTCTTGCTCTTCAGTGAGCACCCATTTGAAAGCCATTATCTCACTCTCATGGAATAATACTACTGCCACTGCTACTGCTGCTGCTGCTACTGCTACTGCTACTGCTACTGCTACTGCTGCTGCTGCTGCTGCTGCTGCTACTGCTACTGCTACTGCTGCTACTGCTACTGCTACTGCTGCTACTGCTACTGCTACTGCTACTACTGCTACTGCTACTGCTACTACTGCTACTGCTACTGCTACTACTGCTACTGCTACTGCTACTGCTGCTGCTGCTGCTGCTACTGCTACTGCTACTGCTACTGCTGCTACTGCTACTGCTGCTGCTGCTGCTGCTACTGCTGCTACTGCTACTGCTACTGCTACTGCTGCTGCTGCTACTGCTACTGCTACTGCTACTGCTGCTACTGCTACTGCTACTGCTGCTGCTGCTACTGCTACTGCTACTGCTACTGCTGCTGCTGCTACTGCTGCTGCTACTGCTACTGCTGCTACTGCTACTGCTACTGCTACTGCTGCTGCTGCTACTGCTACTGCTACTGCTACTGCTGCTGCTGCTACTGCTGCTGCTACTGCTACTGCTGCTGCTGCTACTGCTACTGCTGCTGCTGCTACTGCTACTGCTACTGCTGCTGCTGCTACTGCTACTGCTACTGCTGCTGCTGCTACTGCTACTGCTACTGCTACTGCTGCTGCTGCTACTGCTGCTGCTACTGCTACTGCTACTGCTGCTGCTACTGCTGCTACTGCTACTGCTACTGCTACTGCTACTGCTGCTACTGCTACTGCTACTGCTACTGCTACTGCTACTGCTGCTACTGCTACTGCTACTGCTACTGCTACTGCTACTGCTACTGCTGCTAAGCAGGCAAGCAAGCTTAAGGGGGGGGGGGTTATTCAGGAAAGGGAGTCAGTCCTAACCTGACACGCCAGACGGACAGTTCCATATATCCGCCACGGAAATATTTCACAAGTCCATCTGGGAAAGAGCCGTTCAAAAAAATTTTCAGAGGAGGAACCTTCAAAAAACTCTGCGGCTGCTGATTGGACGATGGTTCTCTCGTCACACTAATCACCGACCAATCCACATGGGGTTTGGAGTGCTTCACATCTTTTTCATGACCAGAGGAGCCAGCTGGTAGATCAAACTCTTACCGAAACCGGTCAGGAGAAGAGCTAAAAACATTGTTTCCTGTCAGAAAAGCTTTTCATGATGTTCTTTGCTCCTCTTTTAATGAAGAAATTGAGTCTATTTCTGAGAAAACTGCTGATATTGACCCATTCACAGGAACCGCTTCGCAGGCCGCCATTGAATTCAATCAGAAAGTCGCTGGTGATGTCTTGTCTGCAGCTCCCGCCTCTCTTTCCCCTGATTGGGCCGTAAAAAATGTAGCCGTGAAATTGTTGGACGACGGTAGTTGGCACGACGGACCTGCAGGATATCAGGCAGGGCGTCTGCTCTGCAAGGCTAAGTCAATCCCCTCCCTCTTAACATGTATCTCTCAAACTTTACTCCATTACTGTGTTACTCACTATGGGAGTTCTGGTCGTCATCGGCTCAGTCTGCTCATCACGGTAAAGTTATGTTCAGGTCATTATGTTAAACTGATCCATTTTTTTTGGAGGACTTTGAACAAAAGTCGTTGTCATTTCTAAACCATTCACGTGTGACAGATGGAAACACCCTCAAATTAAAGCTGGTTGCCCGCACTTTAACCTCATTGCATCGTTTTGAACTCTAAGAGCTAGATTGTTGTGATTCTGCAGTCTGCCATGTTCTGCTCTGCCTTGCCATGTTCTGACTGACCTTTGTGTATTTAGATCATTTTCTTATGTCTTTCTTTGATATATGTATTGTGATTTGGTAACTCTGATTTGTTCATTTATTGTCTTAGTTTTACTTCTCCATATTTTGCATTTTACCATAGTGTTATTCCGGTCCATGTTTTGCTTTCCACTTTGCATTGCACTTTGTCTCCCCCTGTCTGGTCTCTTGTATTGTCACAGCTCTCAGCCCCGGTAAGCGTCTCACTACTTCGGGTGATTTAATGGTTTCTGGTTTCAATCTTCCTTCCCCATCTCATTTACTTCCTTCCCCTCACTTTTTCTATGTTATTAACACCTACAAACAGTTTGTTATTTTCGCCAATTTACTAACCAATAGTAACATTGTATATTAGACTAATTTACTAACGAGCACTCGGGATTGTACAGCTGCACTTACTAATTGACTAACAAGCTCTCAGCACTCGCCCTGTTCTAGTCTCCGCCTCTTGCTTTCGTTCAATCTGCTCTGCTGTGTTTCTTGCAGATTCTCTGCACCTGTCTTATCTCTGTTCTGCCTCTCACTCTGTGCACTTAGAAATCCCTAACCGGATCCGTTGTTCTGTCTATAGGCTGTCCCGTGATCCTTGTCCGCGTTTTGGCTTTTGCCTATTTCATGTGATCTGGTTCTCCCTCTTGTTCCACCCTCTGTAATTAGTCTCATTTCCAGCACCTGTGTCTGTGTAGCATGTGATTCCCCTGGTGTGTATATTAGGAGTCTTTTCACAGCGCTTCCCCGTCAGATCGTTTCCTCAGTCTTCTTGTGCCACGTTTTCTCTCGCCTTGATTGCTCAGTGTTTATCTTTCTGACTGGACCGCCCGACTTTTCAATTTTTGCCTTTGTGATTTTGGATTATTGTTGCATCTGTGTGTTTTGACCTTTTTTCTGCCCGACCGCGAGATCTATGATTGCTGCCCTGGTTACGATTCAGATTATGCCCATTGGACTCTGGTTTTGCTTTTCTGACATACCTGTACCTGTAAACCAGACCCATTTCTGTTCAACAACAACTGTGATTGCTGCCCAGGTTTTTGATTCTATTTTTGCGCAAATGGATTGTGATTTTTGGATTGTGGACTTTGTACCTTTGCCCACTGCCCTGCTGGGGTCCTCCCCCTTTATTAATAAAATCTGATCTACGGCATTGATTGGTTCTCGCAACTGGTTCCTGATCGCACCATCACATAGATCGCTGAATCAAAATAAATCAAATTGTCACCCTCGAATGAGAAATCTTACTCACTGAATATTACTGATTTTAAGCATTAAATGATCTTAATAAAGTAATCAATTAATAATTTATTTGCATGCAATATATATTATCTGACTGTTAGTTTATGCTGAAAGAAATATATATATATATGAAAATTAAAACTAGACCATTTCGTAGCCTCTAAAATAAGGCATTACTTTTTCAGATGAGCAAGAAAAAGTAAAGCATGTTCATTCACAGTTTATTAAGCGGAAATTGGTGAAAACATGACAGAATAAATCAAGACATACTCCAGTCTTACAGTTCATAGCACTGATAAGTGAATATGTGTAATGTCGAACAGCAGTGTAGACCATAGAATACTGCTGAGTCAAAGAAAAAACTGTGTGAATTTGGGCAGTGGAGACACACTGGCAAAAGTGAGTGATCAGCGGTGTATGTGTACGTGATCGGATGCCAAGTTTGTGTGAGAGAGTGTGAGCTGGGACAAGAGCCAAGGTGATAGATGACATTTTAACAAGACATAGATTGAGCAAGATAGAATTTTATTGCACTGCGAAAATCCATACAGCACCGCGAGAGGCAGGAGGCCCTGAGCTTAATCATCCCAAAATGCTGGGCAGCGTTCCCAAGCGGCAGTCGTGCACCCGGATGGCACGGTGCCCACTGGGATAGCGGACGCTGCTCTTGTAGCCATAACGTCCTCCGAGAGTTTGAACACTACCGCAATTCAGGGCCAGCTCAAGTCGCCACGCTTCAGTGACCAGTCAAAACGAACAATTCACCCCAACGCAGCGCTGAAATATTTTTATGTTCTTTCTTTTGACGGCTCAGAAAGATTCTCTCAGGGGAAACAAATTCTGTTATGGGCAGGTTCCAAGAAAAGCGTTTACTCTGCTAGCACAAAAACAATCTCACTGCAGAAGATCCTTCAAGGAGGGACATGACTGACTGCAATTTGTTTTTCATGCCTGAGTCATTCTACCCACAGAGTAGACTTTTCCTGAGATATTTCCTAGAAAAAAAAACAATGTTCTTTCAGGGTCGAAGTTAATGGACAGCGCTCAGGTCTGAACTTTTTTTGCTCAAATGAAACTAAAACTAGGCTTTGGGGGATGGGGGGGTGTATCTTTGTGAGTCACGGTGAGTGAGAGGGCAGGCCTCACATTTGGTTACCCTCTCCCATTGTCCAATATGGACGGCCATGCATTGCAAACAGTGATGCCAACCCTCGTTTATGTCCTCACTGCAGAGCCATTCAGATAATGATATATGCAAAATATGTAAATATGTGCGAAACTATGCAGGATAGGGTGAAGAGACACTATAAACCCAAACCTAAGTCAAACTTTTGAAGTTTCACGCTGTCTATGACAGTTCCTTTATGTAGGAAATGTACAACAACATTCCAGTTATTACAGAAAAGTAACTGCATACCTAAGCAGCATGATACAGCTCAACTCAAAGCATTCCACAGCAGTACGTTTTCATGTCAACAGCCGTTGGCGTCATTTTGTTTTCTCCCAGAAGTCATAATCACCATACATGCCAAAGATTCTAATTATTATATTGGAAAACTCAAACACGTCTATTTTTATCCTTCACTTTTTACGTTTGCAACTTCATTACACAAAGTGAGCATTAAATTTAAACTTGGAATTTGAATGCGGTGAATGAATAATAAATGTCAAAAGTCTAACATATTTAGAAGTACTTAATTGGCGTTCAACTACAGGAAAATAGTGCGCACCCGTAGTATGAGCTTCAGCCAGTCACAAGTGAGTATTCAACAGAGCCGTGATAGATAAAAAAAAAAAAGAGCTATACACAGTAACTGCTTCATAACCAGTACAAAGTTCCTCCACTGAAACTGCACAGACTCTCATACATATGTTATTGCCAGCAAATAGGTATATAGTGGGTTATGTTGTCGCTTAGCCATTCCTGATCGAAGAATTTATGTATAGGTTGATGAGGGTGCTACATACAATGAAGAACCATTTATGGAAAGAGTGATGGTGGTTCGCAACCAAATGTTGACCCGGCAAATTAGAAGTGTCATTGCTCTACGGTGTAGCCTAACCAAGCAATAGTGCCATGTTCTCCTTTGTCCTTCAGTTAGCGAACTCCATCAGTCCCAGCTCTTCTCCTCCTCAAGAGAACCACATTTTTTAGTCATTAATAGCTTTTTGTTTTGTCTTTCACAAGACAATTAAGACTGTATAATTCCTGCGTACATTGGATCCCCATGCTAATATAGATCAGTGTGAAAGAGCCTCTGTTCTCAGGAGCCTGTGTAAGGTATCTGCCTGAAGAGGTATCCAGCATGACTCCTCTCGACGTGCTCTTTTTGGCGGGTCAGTGCTCATTGATCACGGGACCTTGGCTCGCATTGCAGGGCTGGTAGCGGTGTCAGGAGAAGTGTGTGAATCAGCAGTGCTCACGCTCATTAGGAGGTGCAGTATCCCTACTTCACGGGAACATCCAAGCCTGCTTTTAAAATGCTTTTAATGGTATCATTACCGCGGTGGTGGTTTACTCAACACTCATTGCCATGGACAAAGCTGCATGCAAAATGTTGCTTTCTGAGGGGCGCCCACTACCCATAGACATCAATTGAAACTGGCATTTCTTCATCTCTATCCGAGGCTAATTAACAGGTGCAAAATGTGTCTATTCTCAGAATGGAGTAATAGAATGGTACATTACACAGGATTACCAACAGGCCTTCTAATTTAATTCAGATATTAACAATGGAATTGATAAGTACTCAGAGTAATTGAGCAATAGGCCTACATCCCTAGGCCCGAATATGAATAGAGGCCCTTGGCTGACCCGGATCCAGGGTAATGACATGGACCACACAAAGGCCACCATGGGACCAAATTTCAGCCAATCGTGAGGCCATTCCCGCACTGGACATGAGCAGATATTCACACTGACACCAAATCTCAGCCCCAAGTTCAAAACCCAGCCTGTAAGCATGACTGAACTGCAGCCCAAACTTGCTGTGGTCACATGAAATACTGTACTTGTGTCCAGATGCACAAGAACAATTACCACAACACTTTATTGTTCACCATAAAAAAAAAAAAAAATCATTTATGTGTACACGTTTTTTGAAATAGAAGGTTCTGCAGAACAGACAATGGCAAATGAGAATGCGCTCAAGTGTATGTGTGTGTGTGTGTGTGCGCAATTGGCAGGAAATAAACTACAATCCAATTAAAAAGCAAAATGTCCACATTTTACCTGCCCGTCATGCGCACAGATGTGAATAAACTGGTGAGAGTTGAGTGAAAGAATCTGGAAAGGTTTCTGTTCCAAGTCAAAATCCTTTCGCAAATGGTGGTCAAGCCTAGGTGTGAATGCAAAATCTTGGCATATTTCACAGAGCCTTCGTTAGACCAAATAGTGTAATTCATAGTGAATACATATCATGTGCACTCATAAATCTTGATAACTATACAAAAATTTATGAAATTACAAGATATACAAGAATTTCGCCCCATGAATTTTTAAAATACAGCACCAAACTATATTTCCTCCATGAACAAGATCTCAATGTTGATCTGGGCCGCACACCATCCATTTACAATGAGTCAACATGATACCCGCGGTAACACACGATGTGCCTTCATCGCCACAGTTGGCTCGAACTCGGCCAATGTGACACGAGCTATTGCCGTAAAGAAGCTAGCAATGCCAGTTTAAGGTCATACTCGGGCCATGTGAGGCTACAAGGGGTAGTTTATTCATTCAGTGATGCATTCATTTGGTGTTCAGCAACAGATTCAAAACCAAGCATATTGGAGCATATTTAAAACTTTCACAATAATGGGAACCAGCCCTGGTACCTTTTTACCTACTTTCAGCGCTTAGCTGTCAGTGAGAGTAGCGAGCTGGTGAGCGCTCTGAAAACACGTGCTACAGAATCCGAAGAGGGGAACGAGTAACATGAGCATAAAGCCACTATCGCTGCGGCTAATTCCTAGAGATGATGCGTCTCGCCGTGAGTGTCACGGAAGAACGGGATTCTGATAGAGACTTAACTTCAAATTCACTCCTCAGGGAGATTTAACACCTTAATCCTTTAAGGATGAAGATTAGCTCGGTCATTTTAAAGAGGAGGTACTGTACCTGACAGCGTTGCTTTCTGCAAGGATTACATTTTGCTGGTCTTGCAGTTGCGTAGGCCTATAAACTTGGGTTCCTGTGATGCTGTGCTGAGAGGATTATGTTTGCAAACAGTACACTGCTTTGAGCGATCCATCCAAAATCTCACCTCATTGGCATTTTACAGAAATTATTTCTCATTTTTAGTGACTGTCGTCTGTAAGATTGTTTTTATATTGTTTGTCATTGCATGAGATGTGAGTTTTTTTGTTTTTTTAAGCCCTATTGTTTTTGTATGGGCATGAGTTCATGTACCTTGTTACCATATCATGTCACTAGATGGCAGCATTTGCTTTTGAATGGCAAAAGCATCAAGTGAACTACTCTCTCCTGACAAAAAGCAAAGAGAGATCATATCACTATTTCATACTCAGCACCCAGGTAAGACACAGTTATCGACTGCGCCTTCATTTAGATTTAGAATGTGCTTTTTGTTGTTTTCTGTAATGACACAAGGTGAATTTTATGAGGCTTAACTGGCGGATGGCAAAATAAGTAGTACGCAAGCTACGGTACTGCTGAGAATTAAATTCACTGCAAAGTGGCCGGATGCACTGCTACTGCAGGCTTCCAGCAATCTGTAATCAAAGGAGTCAGAGCTGTACAAAATTGTCCCAGAGAGTTCAATTAAAGTATATCCACATGAATTCAGCTATCATTTTTATTAAAAACAAACCATCTTATTCGATAGGACGTTGACCTTTAAGATGCACTCAAGGTCAATGACCATGACCAATGACTTTCGCTGCTGGCTTAAAAGCATTGTGAGAAGCTATTGCTCCACCAAGAGCCATTACCTAGATAATGACCCACATGGTGGCCAAGATCGACCCGCTAAGAGAAGCGAGATTCATTGCAGGCACCAAAAGCTTTATGACACTTTTATCTTATTGTCCTATTGACGTAATAAAACCAGAGTTTTCTTAACTCAAGGAAATGGATCCGATATAAGATTCATGGCAGGAAGTAATGCCTCCCATCCAAGAAATGTCTTTTTTGGAGTGAGATATGGTTTGTGCCAGACTAGACCAAGCCTGAGGTGGGGGGAGGGGCAATTTAACCTCCAAAGGACATTTTAACCTCTATGGCAGTACATTTTAACCTCCTAAGGAATCATTACAAACTGTTTCTAAAGTGTCAAATAAATTACACAATGTATTATGCCCAGAGTGTCTGCATCTGAGTACATACTCTGAGGTCCGTAAATATTTGGACAGCAAAATGGCATGAAACAGGTTACACTTCCAGCAGATTCCTTTCACAAGATGCAGTTGTACAATCCTGCAAAAAAGAGTTGAATTTCAGAGTAATTCTCCCTCATTACCTCACATTCTTTTTCTTTCTTTCGTTTAATTTAATTTAATTTTAAGCAATTAATTAATTAATTAATTTAAATTAATTATTTCCCCGAAATCAATTGTGCTAAGTTACGGAGCCTAAGAGGTAAAATGGTGTCCCTCTCCAAATACTTTTGCAGCGCCCTGTTTGTGTCTGACAGGGACTTTGTACTGTGCATTTTGTGTAAAGTAAGCCTAATTTGCTGCACTTCATCAGGAGTTTGGCAGCGCCTGAAATTAATCAATAATGCTGTATGAATAATTCAAAAAAATCTCTAAATTTAAATTACCCATTAACAGAGAAAGCTGCAGCTCCAATGCAGCAATTCAAGGATAAGATTCAGATTTATTCTAAATTTCTAGAAAAGGAAACAAAGGTTTGTCCTCCGCATTGCAAAGTTAAGCAAGTATTGCCAGTCTTTCGATTTCAGAATATGATTACAGAATGTCACAAGCTTGGCGATCTCTGAGATTAATGCAACAATCTTGCTGAAGTGCATAAAAGCTGTTCTTTGTGCAAAGTTAATGACAGCACAGTTTTAGCCTTTAGCTGAATAGAGGCTTCTGGCTTCTTCATAGGAATGCTAAACATTCTGGTGACTATGTTTCATACACGCCGAATGTTTTCATACTGTATTCTTCCACACCCTTGAATGAATAACATTTGATTTAAAGCTAATTACTGTTCAGTGTTAAATTTACAACATGACCTACTTCTTTTATTGTGAATAATAACCAGTCTTAATAGACTGATTAATGGTTTGTTTGATCGCTCAAAAGCAATTATACATATTTATAACTGAGTGTGGTTTGTGCGCTCATTGGAGAGATATCTAACATGCAACAGTTGACCTTATTTTATATTATTCCCCCATAATAATTCTGATAATGTTCCTGGAAGGAAATAGTGACAGTCCTTGAGAGAACATATACTGAAGTATGGGATTTTGTGTTTTCAGTCTGATAAATAGACCTCTACTACATTAGTGTGTCTCATTAAGATTGTGTCTGATGAACTGGGAGTTCATGGAGACTGAGCTTGATTGAAAAATCAGTCTGATGGGTTTGATTTAATCAATCTGTTTTCTGTTGATTATGGTTTGTGCGGTTATTAAAGTGGTCCTCATTTAGAAATATGACTGACAACTAAGGCGCGAGTGCCTGTCTGTGTGTGTGAATGGGCAAGTGTGTGTGTGTGTTTGTGTGTGTGTGTGCGCGCACGTGTGTCTGTGCATGCGGAGGTATCTCTCGGTGTGTGTCGTATATGAACGTATGAGCCTTCGTGGTGCGGGTGTGCATTGATGTGCATGAATGCACTTTTGTGTGTGCGTGTGTGTGTGTGTGTGTGTCCATGTGTCTGTGCAGGCAGAGGTAAGTATGTGTGCATGTGTATGTATGTGCACACAGGCATTTGTGTGTGTGTCAATGTGTGTTTTTCTGTCATGCAACCATATGAATGAGTTAGTGTACTGACAAGGTACATAATGAGCTGACTGGGAGACAGTCAGTGACATGAATAAAGGCCTTATTAACGGCACACAGAACATCTGAGTTAGATACATACCAGGGCCCTGCGCATTGCTGGGATTGGTCCTGCCCGAACATTCATGATGAAACATTGAGCAGCACTGCCTGGGATAAACAGACATTCAGGAGCTGATTGGCTTTTGTTTTTTTTTTCTTGGTAGAACTGGGTCGGAGGACAGGCAGAGGTGGGGAATGAAAACTTTGGTGCAACAAAACACACGTTAGGATACAGCTTACACCGATCAGCCACAAGATTATAAACACCTGCCTTATATAGTGAAGGTCTCCCTTGTGCTGTTAAAAAAGCTCTATCAAACTGACGTCACTTGAAATGCCAAACTCAGGGTTTCCCTGCAGAACTGTTCCCAGGGTATCACGCTCCCTCTGCTAGTTCGTCTTCTTCCCTCAGTGCATCCTGATCCCACCTCTTCCCAGGTGACTGGCACATAAGCACCTGGACAATGCACCTGCAGTAAGAGAAAATGGAGACCCCTGGTGCAGGCGGCCTTCTTCAGCTCCGCCAGTGCCCAGGTCTGAAGCTCAGGTGCCTATTGGTGGCACTTTTAGGGGTGGACTAAGGTCGGATTGGGCACTTTAGCTAATCTGCAAGCTGAACAGTGCAGCATTTGATGTATTGCAGCACATTCCTTGTTTAAATATTATTGAAATTTTCTGTGACTAATGCCCCAGTTGCCCTTCTGTCGGTTTGGACCAGACGGGGTAGCCATCATTGCCCAATTGCAGCAATGAGTCTTGACACCAAAAACCCTGTCGCTGGGTCATGGTTTGTCCGTCCTTGGACCGCTGTCAATAGGTACAGACATCTGCTGACAGGGATCACCCCCCTTCAGGGATGCTCTAACCAACGTTTCAGCCATGACAGGGACAGGGTGCCCTCAGGAGGTCATAAACAGATTGATAGTATGTGGTAATGTTGGTGAGATGCTACTGAGTGTTATAGGTGAAAGCATGAATGCGGCAGGGTCTTAAGTTTTCTCTTTTGTGTGCTTTTTGTATCATTTTTCTAATTTAAGTATTACTTTGTTTAATTTTTAAGCTTCTCCCATCATTGCTCTGCATTTGCTTGTTGTCTTATCTCTTACCTCTTAGCTCACTGGCCGGAGACAGTTAAAGACCGAGAGCACCGTGTATCAGTTCCTCCGAGAGACAGTGACTAATGAGCCCTGCTGTGTAGGCTGGTGTCTGGAAGAGGGGCTGGACCATGTTAGCATTTAAGGAGAGGGTTGCCAGCCAGCCCACACACTGACACAGCCATGACATCACTAACATTACCCCAGAATCAATCACCGCTGCCCACATGAAGACTTTACGACCTTGGAGCCGAGGTGAAGTGGGTGACCAGCACCAGTCTGAAGAGTGTGCGGACCTTTCGAAGGCTACTTTAGCACAGCACAGAGCGCTGGCTCATAAAGGTGTGAATCATTCTCCGCATTGCGGGATGAGACTGCTTTTCACCATGGTGGCATTATTAAGTCGTGTCACCACTTAAGTGCACATATGTAGAGAAACCTTCAGTTTTAATTCAAATTCTACTGAAGTTATATAGAACGCCAAAGTACTCAGTCAAAGTAAACTTTTTTGAGTATAGTAGAACAGATGAGAACTAAATTGGGGATATAATGATCAAGTGACTTAGCCTGACCCCTTCTGGGGACAAAAAGAAATAATTAGGCCTTGTCCACACTAAATGGGTATCTCACAAAACAGATATTTCCCCCCTTTGTTTCTTATAAACATTGTGCCCACATGACCTCATGTGAGAACACAAAATCAAGTACAAATGCTCAAATCAAATATGCCTGGCCAATTCGGAGGCAATAATGTTTACATAACAAAATGAGTATTACATGAGAAGAGCATTACACTAAGCTAAAGTGGGCATGTGCAGATTAAGTTGTGACATCATCAAATGATGTCCACGAGGATATACCAAAGCCAGAAAAAAAGTTTTTGACAGTCTTCTCTTGAGAAGTCCTTTTAAAGAATCCCCACCAAACTATTTATTGGAATGGGGCTTTTGCTGCATAACTATAGTCCTGGGATAGCAAATTGGGGTCCTGGAGGGCCCTGGGTTGTGGGGGTTTTTGGTGTTATTCTGAACTTAATTGGTTCTACTAAAATGGTTCATTACCTCGTCTCATTCTATTTGTTGGACTAAAGTGGGTGGTGAGAATTAAAGCCAGCACACCTAGAGGCCAGCATACATCAGGGTTAGCTAACCCTGCTCTTATTGATTCCAGGTGAATAAGATGTAGCCAACTGCGATCTCATATTAAAATCTTCTGCAGAAAATGGCTCTAGTATGCTGCAGAGAAAAACACTATTCATAATAGGATATGACGTCCCAGAAAAATACTGTATATAATGTGCGCTGGAGATCCTCCAAATGAATTTAAAACATAACATATTCTGCTGTGGAATGTTGTCTTAAATAAACTTTAAGAAGCATAATCATGATATTAATAATACCAAAGCTCTTCTGCGGGTTTATTTTGAACAAATCAAGCACATAAAATGTAGACATTTAATCAGCAAAAATTGCGGGGAAAATGATTTGTCAGTGGGCACCATTAATGCTCTTGTAAAAATGGTGGCATTAGAAATGACCCAGCAGCTGTAAACAAGCAATCTTTGCTGAGGCAAAGCAAGGTGAACATCGCTAACGTGCTGTTCGCAATTTCCCCCCATAGATTTCAAATGGGTTTGTATTTTACAGTTAGAGGAAACGACTCCAAAAAGAGGCCGAAAAGCACTGCAATCTTCACAGTCTGAGACTAGATAATGCATTCTGAGAGGCATTTCTGTCATTTTTTTTTTAAACAGTGTGGTGAAACAATTGGTGTCTGGTAAATTGGAGTACTTCCAGGATGTTTTGGAGGAAATCTCTCTATCGAGGGCTGGAAGCTTTGAATAGGGTTGGAGTTTTGAGGGTAAAGAAATGCTCAGACCTGAGAGATCTATCGTGTTTCCCCACAACGAACACAGTCTGCTGATATCACTAATTAGCTTTACCTACTGACAGATAAATCGTGCTCATTAGCGAATACAGATCATTGGAGCAAAATACAGAGAAGGACTTTTACTTCATACACCTGGATTTTTCATCTCCGTATTAGAACAGAGGTGGAAAAAAAAACATCCATGTTAGAGCAGAGATGGGGGCACAAATGCAAACATCGTTGGGCAGATTTTTTTTTTATTATGCTTTTCTGTGACAGCCAGCCACTTACAGGGGATTTGATGTGATTTTCTGGAATACTTGAGCCGAGTCCCCTGGATCTACAGAGGGATTTGAGCAGTCTACTGTGAGACACCGGGACCTCTAACTCCGATTAACTAAGGCCAGGAGTGACACAGCTGTATTGACGTGATAAAATTATTGCCAAACAATAGCTACATGTCAGTTATAACATGTCAAACAAGGTACATACTCCTTTCCACAGAATCACAAAAATAACCTATTTTTTTGTGTCCGTGCAAAAATATCACTGACGTACCTGTGCCAAAATCATGTCTTTATGGGAAAGTCATTTTAATACCAATATATTGGCCAATATCCGCGGCTCAGTTGTTCTAATATGAAATGATCACTGATTAAGCCAAACAGAAGGCTCGATTTTAATGACCAATCTGCAGTCGAAAAAAAAACGCAAGTGCTAACGACATCACAGACCAAAACTGGGCATGTCTAAATGCATTCCACTCATTTCAAGACTGAAATAAGAAGTGCAACTGAGGAATTGTTTTCAAAAGGGTTAGACTAAAACAAAGTAATTACCCATGGATGTGAAGAGGGTTTGGTTCCATTAAGGCCAATCAGGCTACCCCTGTCATTCTCTTTACAACAAGAGCATTAATGCCACAACAAACTGGGAATTTTGTCTGGTGAAGATCCCACCATGATTTTTTGGGGATTGTTTATAGGGAGCATTACGGAAATCAGAATAGGAAGGACACTATAAGCATCTATTTGCGGACAGCTAAGCTGGCCCATGAAAGTCTGTCAATCCCATGTCAATCCCATGAAACTACCAAAAACCGACAGCATTTGCGTGTGGTTTGGGTGAGTCAAAACACAGAGTCTGTGATACAAAAACTGTAAAGATCCTGCTTTATGCAGTGACACATCTCCTTTAGTGCTGTCGCACCCCTTCAGACACAAACACTTTTATTTTAAAGGAGGAAGCCACCAAACTGGGTGAAGGTTATAAATATGGTGCTGTTTGAGCTGGGCGAAGTTGTACATAACGTTATAGCTGCATGTTTCCACTGCGAAGGCTCAAAAAAAAGAACCCATAGTCTAATGGGGTGAAAAACAAAACTTAATATAAGTGTTTTATTGAGAGACACAACTTAAGATGCATCACTGTAGAGAGAGGTCACATTCAAGCAAGATGACTCATCTCCTGGTCTGTAAGGTACTGCGCAAAGCACCTAATGAGCAAGTCTTCAGCTCTGACAGGATGCCAATGCATTGCTGGGCGAGTTTAGAAAATCTTTGGGTATTAGTGTGATGTTGCAAAGCACCCGAGTTGAGAACGGGTTGTGTCTGCATTGACACAAGTAATGAGTGACATAATTTTCTTCATTAGTGGTCTTGAGTATGTCTGGATAAGGCATAACTACACTGAGGGGAATACAGCTGTTGGATGACACCTTATTACACCTGGATAATTAAAGAATATGACTGCCCCAACTGTGAGTTGCCCTTTAGTTAAGTTTAAAGCAAAATAAGAAACTTTTCCAGAATACATAACAGTGTATGTCCAATTCAATCTTTATTATTTTTATTCCTAACAGTTGAGCAAATAATATCTAAATAATATTCCAGAATGTTCAGCAAGGACATTAAGACGTTGCATTGACGCTTGTTACGAAGATGATTTTTTCCCCGCACTTAGCTATGATCAACGAAAAACACAGATTGGATAGAAGATAAACTCACCTTTGGGTTGTGAGGGTGAGTGAATGTTTCACAAAGCAGTATTGCTGTCCGTATGTCCAAGGTTTACATCTGACCAGATTGAAGGGGAGAAAAACCAGCCACACAACCAGCAGCGCCTGTGATTGCCTTGTATAGCTTGCTGTAAGTATGTTTTAGCCATTTTCTGTGGTCGATTCACATTTCAACTTATTACTTTCTACAACTTAAATATCGGGGTTATTGAAATATCTACCGGAGTGACATTCCCTGCACTTGCAGCTCTGCACATAAGGTGAAAGGACACCTTTGGACGTCTACTGATGACAGTAAGCAAAGTAATGGTTGGATAGTTTAGAAGTAAAGCCATGTCATTCAGTGCTTGGACGATTTTAATTGGTGAGCCCAGGAGAGCTGCAGCCGCAGTTTGTTTGCTTATTTATTTATTTTGCATTTTCTTGCCAGTCTCGGCGTAATGAGGTCCAGTTATTTCATGACAAATAAAATGTTGTTCTTCCTTGACTGTGCTACGTGCACTCAGTCATTGTGAGAATTCTGCAACTATAAACAGCAAATCAATTCCACTTGCCTTGCACTGCTGGAAACTTGTTACATTTGGATTGCTGGGAAGTCCGCTGTGAGGTGTGTTTGCTTGTGTTTGTGTGCATGGCTTGTACAAGCGTGCGTTTGAATTTTGTGTAATAAAACACTGCTGTTTATATTGGCCAATGAGACCATTCTGCGTGATAAAACAGCAGTCTCCTTCTGTCTCATCCAGTAGGTTCACCACACGGAATTGTGCTGAGCATAAAAAGGACTGTGTGGGTGTGTGTGTGTGTGGGGTATGCTGCATGCTAGTAGCCACTAAAGAAATCAGTTGTCAATTTTAGCCCTCACAATAGATAAAGGCTAAAGTGCTTGTGGACTTGAGTCACATATCCAGATGCAGGCATATTGAATGGGCCAATAAAACAAGTGCACTTACGTATCTGTGGTCTGTTTGCCCTGGAAGTGTCAGATGGCGCCATTATATGTATAAAAGGAAGTCAAGTAGAAGCTTCGCATCTCATTTGATCCTTTAACATGTGATCTCATACTTAAAGCGCCAAGTCTGTGGACTAAAGTTGATACTAATGCGATGGATGATGACACATTATCAGAATTTTATCATATTTAAGCTGTTCGCTGTTGTTGTTCTACCAACCTTTGGCAAACACTTACTGTAGATCATTTTGAATAAAAGTGCCTGTCAGATGAGATGTATTGTGCTTTATTGTAATCATGTTCTCTCTTAAGATTAGCTTGTGTTCCAGGTGTTTCCATTCTCCTAACGCTTGATATCTCACCCACTAATTCCTCCTTAAATGGGCTGTCATGCTCTATAAATCACAGTGTATAAGTGAATATAGCAGGTTCCCTTTTGGGGGACAGAGTTGAGATTGCGGACAAACCAATGCACCATTCTCAACCGAGGGGAGACGGAAACCATTATACTGGTTCTCCTTCATTAGTAATGAGGTTGTCACTATTTAATCCGAAACGCCAAGAGAAGAAACTGTGATTATGGAAAACATTATGGAAATTGAACATCCTGAAACATATATTACCCTCTATTTAAATGCACTGTATATCTCAGTTATGTAATTTCTGTATATCACAGCGTGTATGGCTGTGCCCGTGATTTGAATATTTGCTCCCAAGGTTTGTTCCTACCTGCAATCAGGGAGTTTTGATCTTCTGTTGCCTAAGGCTTGATGATGTTGGGGGTTAGGCCCGGGTTGTCTGTGAAATGCGTTGTCAGTTCGTCAGGAAATGCATTATATAAATAAAATTTGATTTGAATGATAAGTAGTCTTATTACTCATCTTTATTTTTTTCTGACGCCATTATTTAGCATTTTTGTTGGGGTTGCAGCAAAATGCTATTGTAAATGATGAAAAGATTATTTTGTTTTTTTTCCCCCCTGAGAACTAGCCGACATTTTTTCACTTGCTCGCGCTCAGCTTGCTCTTTGAGAAAATGCAGCATAAAGGAGAAAGCGGAGAGAATGTCAGCCAAGCTGGGGCTGGCTCTGCTACATCGATCGGCCGGCTCATGCATATGCGGAAGTTCGGGAAATCAAATATGTTTGTTTGGTGCACCCATTCTCTGCACCTTTCTGTTTATGGGTCAATATTTATGCTTCTATCGGGTTATTGGGTTTGCGTGGGTATCGGTGCTTGTTGCCTGTTCAGGCTGTCACCAAGCTTTGCTCTGATAGATGTAGAATTTTTTCGCAATTTATCCACAATAAATCAGTGCATTGCTCAATTCTTTGAAATAGTAATTGCAATCACTGTAATGACTAATATTATGGTTCCAGACTGGACACAGAATGCACATATATACAGAGAGGCATTAAAAACGCGTAATGAAAAATACTACTTTGAGTAGTGGTAAATAGTTTCTTCAGGAAACTGTGCTTTTGGTAGTGAGACTTGCCCTCACTGTTATCGTTACATTGGCCGTCATTTCAGCAGTTCTTATGCATTATCTGACATGGCAGAAGACGTTTTATGGAATGTGTTTTTGTGGCGTCACAGACGATGCACTTTGTCGGGGACGACAGCTGACACATCCGGTCATTCTGTGTCACCCCTGCAGTCTGGATACAGTCATTTAATGGACATTAATGCGCCCAGAATCTTTTCTTTGAGACTGGCCATCATTCAACATTCAAAATGTTTGATTCTTCACAGATTAATTTGTTTGTGGTATTTGAAGTGAGAATGATGTGACTTTGTTTATGTGTCTTTTTTATTGGTCCTGATCTTCATTTTTTCATGTGCAAAATGATTTCTCCCGATGTGATTCACGACCATGATCCAGGGAACTGTACTGCATTTAGATAATCATAATGAAGTGTTAAACCAAGAAAGGATTCGAACCCTGACACTTGACATTTTGAAATGCTTACCATACCTGATGGTCATCATATCTATCAGCAAAAATAAAAACTATCAGTTTTCAAATTTGACGATAAAAACCACTTTGCATTTTTAATGCCTCTCAGTATAGTTTATTCAAATGATTTTGCTCCCTAATGCATTTGATTGGCTTTCCATGTAAATTTATAATCATAATTTACAATCAGAATTGGGGCAAAATAGGGTTGTAATTCATTTTCTATTTTCTTCTGTGGTATTCTCATTATTTGTGTATTTGATGTTTCTACAATGACATCACAGTGTTACTCAGCGCCTCCGGTGGCAGACTGATTACGCACAAGGCCGCAGCACATACGGCCGCACAGTTCATCAGACCCATCCAAAATGTTTTAGGACATGACCCAAGACCCTCCGCTATTAGTTGTGCAGCCCTGCACTATCAGGACAGAATTTACATCTCCTGTTATCCAACACTGAGGAACTGAGCCAATCGTGAAAAAAAATCCACCCTGAATAAATTTAAGACATTAAATTTACCCTTTTCACAGATACATTTTATGACTTTTAACTGTTGTATTTTATATATCTTTTAAACAATATTGCAAACAAATCTATGGAGTAGAATGATCCAATAAATGCAGGTGTTAAAAAATCTAATAGAATCTTCAGGTGTAATGGAAGATATTCTTCTGGGTGTAAATTGAGGTCAAAGGGTATGCAGGTAACAGCATGAATAGAACAACAGACCTTGTTTTACTCTTTATTTTGGACTTCTGCAGTGCGTGTGGTCCGAACGCGGAGCTGAACTCATAACCCACTGAGGCTGCATAGCTCAGCGTTCTCGAGGTAAATCCATCTAAATTCAGTCGGCTCAGGACACAAATTTAAATTAAATTAACCGAAAAATCCTTGTTGAACTTTATTGGATTTTTTTTTTTTTACTATTCAGAAATTTAATTTGAAATTGAATTGAACCCATCCACTCACTTTCCTGAAGAAGACAGAATTTTCTCAGGGTTACTGAGACCAAATCGGTGTGCACTGGAGATTCAATCCTGTGTGATATAGTGGGCTCTCGTGCCAATATCACATACAAGCTGCTCCATTCCTGCGTCCAAACTGTCCCATAAACAGTGTGTCTGGACTGAAAATGGGCCTCAAGGGTGCATGAGAGCCAACCGAAAGTAAATTAGAGTTCAACTAGGCTCCATATTTTATGCGTTAGAGTCACTGATCTATAAATAATAACTGGATTGCTGATATGATCGAGAACTGCGTTAGGAGGGTGAAGCAAGCGGAAGTGGTCAAGCGGCCATATTACTATTACTACTATTACTTGCTGCCTCACAGCAAGAAGGTCATAGGTTCGAATCCGTTCTGGGGCCTTTCTGTGTGGAGTTTGCATGTTCTCCCCTTGTTCATGTGGGTTTTCTCCGGGTACTCCGGTTTCCTCCCACAGTCCAAAGACATGCATATCAGGTATGAGAGTGAATGGTGTGAGTGCCCTGCGATGGATTGGCAACCTGTCCAGGGCGGGTCCCTGCCTTTGCCCATAGCCAGCTGGGATAGGCTCCAGCTCGCCCTGTGACCCTAGTGAGGAACAAGTTGGTATAGAATATTGCTTATTATAACCCACATATATATAGATAATGTGTCAAAGTTAGCCCAGCTAATGGTTATTATTAGAATACTTCAAATTAATGTTAGCTTACGTGATCCATCATGTTAGCCTAAACCTGCTGACCTTACTGAGCTGAAGTTAACAATATCAATTAATGTCACGCGCCATAAATTATTAATCCAGTAATACTGCTGTGTAACGTTGTCTATGATATTAGACCAGACTAACTAGCCAAAAAACCAAGCTTTGACTTGTCAAATTATTAAGGCTAATTTAAGCCAGCACTAAAAAGGCTAAAGTTCTGTTGACACTCAATTACCTTCGACGGACAAGTTTAATTTTGCCAGGTTATCAACGAGGATGTAACATTAGACCTACTCAAATAGAATGTGATTCACACTATAATTAATGTCAGACAGTTTTATATATATCTCCATGACGGACCACTCACTTCACTTCACAAGTGAACGCTGATTTAGCGACTTTGATAAGTTGACATTACGTTCTCTTTAGCAAACCCACTTTAGCTTTGTAGGAAAATAGCCTACCTTCATGGCAGCAAATGAGAGGAGAAATCGGAAGAGAAAACTCATTACATCAAAACTCAAGACATCTGTTGGGACTTACATATTCAGACTTTTTTAGAGACCGTTAAACGGCCCCCAAATTTGAAGCTCTGTGAAAACCCCCAAAGTAGCGGCCCAAAAAAACCCCAAAATACAGAACGTAATACGCGTATCAAAGTATTATTTTATTCGCCGGGCAGGAGTAAATATCTACACTACCAGAATGTGTCGTTTCCGGGCATCACACTGACAAAATACGTCGCTGAATCTTGCCCTTCAACCGTAGTTCTTTTGTGCCCAACAAGTGGAGACCACAATGCGTTACTAAGTAATAAATCCCACCCAAAATTAAGATGACTTGTGGTGAAGCCTGACTGTAGGCACCACCGCACAGCTCACCGGCGAGGCTCAATCAAAGAAGTTGGAACAGAGTGGCGTGTGCGCCAGCAGTCTTTGCGCCAGGAGTATTCGAAGACGATATGGTATGTAATTGTGATGATGACCTGAAGTTGGGCTGGAGAATCAGATGAAGTAATAACGTGATTTCGAAATCCCAATATCTCCGTGGCTCTTCTCTGCGACTTCCCACACGTGCAGGCGAGGCGTGCGAACCACTGTTCAGTTGTCGAACACCATGCAACGCACCGATTCGGTCGATCGAGCTACATTGCAAACCTGGCCATGATTTATCTCCGTCTCAGTACCGAGCTACCGACCACTCCTACTAGCCCAAAAGTCTCATCAATAGAAGGCCAAATGAAGTAGTCTTTATTTCGTACATAGCCATTAGGCCTTCGCAATTTACAGACCCTGGTCATCAGGAAGTCACCCCTGGCCAGCGGTACATACCATGAACCGTAACAATTGTTGATCCTTCCGTTGTGAAAGCACTATAATTAGGGCTGCCACGCAAATTATCACAAAAAGACAACATTTTTATATTTTAAATTTATTATGGTTATTCACTTAATGATGCTTACAATGTGTGATTTACATATATACAAGTAGTCCTACACAGGGGTAATACATTAAACGTACATGCACAAAAAAAAAAACCCCAAATTACGGACCATCTACGAAAAACCCCCAAATTACGGACCAAATTAACGGCTCCCAAATTAAAAAGCAGGATATGGCCCTGTGATAGCTAATGGCTAGTTTATTTTTTCATTAAATTTTTAAAGCCCACCAGACATAGAAATATGTGCAAAATCGACATCTTGTCTTCTTCAGTCAACAACAACCTGACTTCAATTTTGTTGTACCACTGCCCCACTCAGGCAGGATGTAGAAAAATCCAATTAGATTTTCTATGATCCCCACCCATTGGTCGTACGTATTGTCAAATGCTGATGTTGTCCATTGAGAATGTTGCAGGCATGTACAACTGCTGCCTAAAAGTTAAAATGCGGACCTTGAGGCATTTTTCGTACAGTCAGATGGATCTGAGGAGGAAACATAAAATATCGCCTCTTCCCTGTCTGTGAAAAGATATCTTCTTAATTAATTATATCGTTGGCTGCAACGTGTTCAGTGTCAGTAATGTTCTGAGAAATTATAGTTGGACATACCCATACCCATACCCATACATATGGTGGCACAGTTACTTCAAAATTATGACGTAATCAGCTATCCAGTTATTCTTTATAGATCAGCGATTAGAGTAGATCACAGTTGGATGCCAATACTAGAGTAGTTTTTCAGCAGTAATTTGAGTCCCAGTATTAGAGCTAATAATAATAAGTTTGAGATCTAGTATTGTAGTGGACAAGAAACTGGTCTTATTACTTAGTAGTTGCAGGTTTGAGTCTTTGCCTTGGCACTGCTGTTATTTCACTTAAATTGAGTCATTAATGCAAATTGCTTATGTGAATATCCAACAGAGGGAAGGGTCACAAGGATGGGTAGGACCATTACCTCACAGCAAGTAGGTCTAAAGTCAGATCCTAGCTATGGTCCCTCTATGTGGAGTTTGTCAGTTCTTCTTGTGTCCTAATTTCTCTCACATTATAAAGACTTTCAAGTGCTTTTAATAAACAGAGGTTTCTACACTGAATTAACAAATAGCTCAGAATAAGAGAATCTGTTAAATGCTAAAAAGGATAAATGTATTGTGTATTGGTAATTCCTTTGGATATGGGATGTAGTCTCTTCCTACCTAACTGAGGAACAGTGACGTTAAATTGTACTAAGTGGTGTTTGTCAATATTAAACAAAGAGCCTTTATCGTCACTTACTGAACATGACAAGTGCTGTGATTGGAACAAGCAACAGTAATTAGAATGACAAATACTGTTGAAGTGAGCCAATGTCCACAGTCATTAATTCAGACGCTAAATTCATTTTTACAGTGTGTGATGTTCCACCTGAGCGGGGGAACAGCCTGGATAGTTTAAATAATTGCATACACAGTAAATTATAGAGAAAATAGAGGCTATAGTGGTTTTCGCCAAGTACTCTGGTTTCCTCCCACAGTCCAAAGACATGCATATCAGGCTAATTGGAGACACCAAATCGCCCATAGATGTGAGTGTGAGAGTGAATGGTGTGTGAATGGTGTGTGCGCCCTGCGATGGATTGGCAAGCTGTTCAGGGTGGGTCCCTGCCTTTGCCCGTAGTCAGCTGGGATAGGCTCCAGCTCGCCCCCTGACCCTAGTGAGGAATAAGCGGGTATAGAAAATGGATAGATAGAGGCTATAGTTATTTCAATACTGTAGTACAAGTCATGCAAACGAAGTCACATTAACAATGAGACTTATCCAAGCCATCCTTTGAACTAGTGACTAAAAAGATGATCAATCAGGCCACAACAGTTGTTAGATTAAATTTTAATATTTAACATCATTTGAACATTTAGAGGTGGATTAGGTTGACTCTGTTGAATACTCAGGTGTAATTGGTTGAAAGATATTTCAGGACTGTATATTATTTTCAAATAACTGCAAACGTACGAAGGAGTTCCAAACATGTTTGCAGTTTGATGTTTTGATGTATGCATTTTGATGCATGTTTGACACGTATCGATTCACCACATTTGAATTCCAGGATCATTTAAATATCACCCTGTCACGAAGTTGCAAACATTGGAAATGAAGGATTAAAATAGACAGAGACAACATGCTCGAGTTCTCCGATATAACTATTTATATCCTACATGAGAATTGTGAATATGCAACCGGGAGATGTGACAACACCTGTCAAACCGGAATTATGACACTGTGGAATTTGTAACTGCAGCTCTTGTTTTAACAATGAAATTAAACAGTACTAACGACCTTGTCAGCCTCAGCTGAATCAGGGCAATAAACTTAATAGTAGATAAAGAAAATTGTCAACATTTGAACACAAATTTTGGGAAAAAATACGAAATTATGTCTGGATTAACA
This sequence comes from Gymnothorax reevesii, assembly GCA_029721435.1. Classification (NCBI taxonomy): domain Eukaryota; kingdom Metazoa; phylum Chordata; class Actinopteri; order Anguilliformes; family Muraenidae; genus Gymnothorax; species Gymnothorax reevesii. The sequence continues at coordinate 92,827,514 of CM056582.1, read as the reverse complement.
TATGTGTATAGTGGTATAAACACAATATAAAACACCATGCAAGTCATTATTCAACAGTAATTGTATACCTCAGTGGTTAATGACCGGCATGTTGTTGTACATCACTTAACTCTAGGATGCAAAAATGGCTTATCAAGTGTTATCAACCTATTACGAGACTTTAAATCATATTTTTGCTTTCACATAGAAAATATCAATCTATTCTTGTGACGGTGCGTTCAGGAACCACTCGCGAGAGACAGTAATCCAAAAAACGTATGCCTTTATTGGAGTCTGAGTCAAAGCCAAAAAACACAGGAATTGCCAAGCCACAATACGAAATCCAAAAACAGTGTTGACTAGACGGGCAGGGGTCAGAACCAGTAAGACAGATGGGCAGAGGCACAAAAACGATAGGCAAAAAGTCGTAGTCGATGAACAAAGCCAAGGGTCACACACAGGGCATCCAAACACAGAAATCGTAGTCATACAAAAATGGGTCGAAATTCAGAAAGACAAAAACAGTACAAAAAGGGCAATGGCAAGAATCAAAGTCGGACTATCCAGTAGAAGAGAAACAATACTCAATGGCATACGAGGCGCTCTGCACAAAGAAGTATTGATCAACATTCTGACAAGTGCTATGAGTGAAAAGACTGCTAATATACACACAGGGAAGGTCACATGCTATACAGAAAATAGGTGTAGGGAATCAGGCTAATTACATCAGGAGAATCACACGAGGGCAGCCCTAACCACGAAAATTGGCGGAAGACAATTTTTTCTAGTTCTAGTTTATCTGTGCAAGTTCTACGTGCACAGATAATGAGCGCAGGAGAGTGATTAAGCACGTGTGAGAGATTCTCACTGAAACTCAGGAGAGGACAGAAACAGGCTGAGGAGTGGAGTATAGAACAGGGCGATTGCGAAGAGGGAATTAGTCTAAATTAGTAGCAGTACAGCTTTACATATTTAACTAGAGTGCTAGTTAGTAACTTAGTAATCTTATATACATGGATAAGTTGTGTTAGTAGACTATGATACAAAATACAAATGTTAGCCTTGTTAGTAATCAGAACAGAAAGATGAAGAAAGAAAACGAGAATCGAAGGAATATATTAAACACCGGAATTCATTTAAATCACCCGAATTCAGTGAGCACACAGACAGGGAAGACGGGCTGAACCAACTAGAATACGAGACAGGGGAGACAAGTGCAATGGAACTGAAACATGGAATGAACCAAAAACCAAAAAGAATAAATAAAAGACAACAATCAAGAACACAGAACCAGAACATAAACATGACCAAAAACCATAACCACGACAGTTCTTATTTGGTGTTCTTAATATTCCAGCGATATTTCTGACCCAATTGTCAAATATTGACATGTGAACTATGCCTCCCCATTGGCTATATATACATGAAGAGTTTGGTTCCAAAATGCAATAAATGTCAAAATTACAAAAATTGAGATAATACCGTAAAGCACTCGCACTGTGCTTCTTACACATGGTGCAAATTTTCATTTTTTGTGTATTTTTTCATGGTGAAAGTTTGTGTTTCTCTATAAGATGCAATTGGCGCCAACATCGAAAAAGTTGATTTGCTCAAAATGAGTAAAAGGGATATATTACGTTTTGGAAACAAACTCTTCATGTATATATATATATATATATATATATATATATATATATACACACACACACACACACACACACACACACACACATACAGAAACATTTCGAGCTCTATCTTGCACCCGACACAAAGCAAACATACTTGTGCCCATCTGGTGCCCCTGGACTGGGCAGTTATTTAATTAATGGTCAGGTGCTTTGTTGCCTCATTGCTGTCTTCAGGCTGTGGAAAGCGGTTGCGCACTGGACCAACATAAACCTGGTCTAAAGTCAATGGTGTTGTATTTTACTGATATTTTAAGAGCACATTATTAAAACGTTTCAGCCCTAGCCTCTCTCTGTTCTGTCTAAACGCTGTGCTCTGTTTTTGACCCCGCCTGTTTATCTTTGTTACATTTTTCTAGATTCTGGGTTTAACCTGTTTACTGCTTTGTATCTGGTTTTCAGACCTTTGTCTCTTTTTCTAGACCTCATGTCTGGAGTGCGTATCTGTAATGTTCGGTTTCTTCGATGGGTTATGGCTGATGTGTCGTATGAGCGCGATTCCTGAACAAACCGCTGACATTCGGGCGCTGTAGCTGTGCACTTTTTACATGCACACACAAAAAACAACAACAACAACAGCAATGTAACATAATATAGGAAAGGGAAAAACCCAGTAAGCATAACATGACTCCTGTGAGATAATAATATGGGCCTTTACAAATTATCCTGGATCAAGCCATGACTCATTTGTACTGGAAACAATGTCATTCGTGTATTTTACAGGGGAATACCCCCCATATTCACCAAGAGGGGTGGCTGGTTGGGGACAATAGCTTTCCATTAAAGACATGAAGACATGGTTGATTATTCTACACTGAACCAGAATATGAACGCCCCATGTCAAATATTGATGCCACAAGGAGTTAACTACTCTAAGTGAGCATATGCTGACTTTTACTTGTACAATAGGGATATTTCTCTTGATTTTGGTATCATTTTTTTTTTTTTTTTTGTACTGCATATATATTTCTAGTTTGTGTCATATTTGTCACAAACCGTAAAATATTAATGCAGTTTTGCTCTAGCAGCATTTTTGTGTGTATGTGCTTGTGACTAAGTAACCACCACCGTCCCTCTTAGCACATTGTCCTGTCTTTTATTGGCAACTAATAACCTGTTCTGTCTAAGAGGGCAAAGACACCACAGTGAGATATAGAAGGACATTTTATTTATACACTAATAAAACATAAAAAGACAAAGAAAACAAGGACAGGGACATAGAAGAGGTGAAAACAGAAGTGAGATCAGAGGGAGCCAGACAGAGCAGGACCATTTCCCAAAGTTTCTAAAACACCGCAGGTGATGCTCCTGGCGATGCAGCCCTTTGATCCACAATCATTAGTAAAGCTTGGGTCATAGAAGGCTGTCGCCATATTTGATTCGATTTGGCTAATGTGATCACCACTGGTGCATGCAATCCCACTTGGGTCAGATTAGCCAGGTGGCACAGCCCGACACCCGAATCACCAGGGCAGTCAGGCCGCAGGAGCCGAACCAGTGGAGGAGACCAAGGACCTCGATCCAGAGGAGGACCCATACGGGGCGAGGTCGGGTACCGCCAGTGCACCCTGGCCGATCATCGGGCCACCAGGAGGGGAGGGGGGCAAGGGTACAAGACCCCCGCCCACCCCACGGACACCCGCCCCGCCCCACCACCGCCCCCACCCACAGCGGAGCCCGAGAAGCCGCCCAAGCCCGCGGAGCCCAGGAGCAGGTAGACCAGGCCAGGGCCGGGGCCGGGGCCAGGGCGCGCCCACCCGCTCATCGGAGTAGGAGAGGGGGGGGCTGCACCGCACCTCTGCATTACAGTCTGTCCCCTCATGCGCCTCCCCAGCACCTAGCCCATCCCGCCCCCCCAGACTTGTGTTATCTGTTTTGTGTATCAGTAGCTATGTATCCTATTGTTGTGAAGTGCATTAAAATAGGAGTGCAGGGAGGGAGGAGGGGGGGGTGGCAGAGCAGCACTGCAACACAGCATTACTGTCTGTCCCCCCATTTACCCCTCCAACACCTTACTTAACCCACCCTACTAATCCTATTATTCCCTGCTCTGTCTCCTATTCTTGTGTAATGCATTTTGGTATCATTTTTAATCCATCTCTCTGTCAGTGAGAATTAGCTCAGTGATGCAGTGATGTCACTCAGTACATGGGTGTGGCATTTCAAGACGGTGATCAGACAGAATGAGCAGTACCCAGACACTCCTTATACTGGGGACAATAAAAGGCCACCCCAAAATATCAAATTTTGTCAAAGGTCATCATGCCTCAGATGTCTCAGGTCATGTGGGAACCTGCCATTGGCATGCTGGATGCAGGGATGTCCACCAGAACGGTCGCTGTGCAGCTGAATGTCAGCTATCGGACGATAGGCTGTTTGACAGTTCGTTTCCGACAGATGGGCAGGACTGCAAATTGACCTCATCCACGTTGGCTCCCTGTTACCACACCAGCACAAGATCGCTACATTCGGCTCGCATGGGCAAACGCACACGTTCGATGGAGAAGAGTGCTATTCACAGACAAATCCTGGTTCCAGTTTTCTGTTAATAAAAACTCAAAAATTTGACATGGGGCGTTTATATTTTTGTTCAGTGTATATATGGTATCATGCCTATAACAGAACATTTTTTATTCAATAAAAAACATACAAAGGCAAAAACTATAATGAGGGGAATGTTTTGAGTGCTAAAAATTTGCTTCAGATGTTTGTATGAGTCAGGTTGAATATTGCAATGCAGCCTGCAGAAGGCCGGCACATTCTTTGCGGCATGTTGTGTGTTGCATAACATTGCCATCTGTTATGGATGTCACTTGTATGCGGATGCCAAAATGTTGCCCTCATAACCAAATCAAGCTCTGGTTTTCACACCTTCCAGGAAATACTAAAGTGAACAGTTGTTGCCACTGATTGATGAGACAATCATCACACCTGACTCCCAGGTAAAGAAAGGGTGAAAAACCAGCAGTTCTTGGTCCTCAGGGAACATGATCTGGGGAGCCCTGCTTTTGGACATAAATGCAGAGATATTACAGGACTTCAGAAGTCGTGATGCTGAACTGCATGTGCTGATGCCAGTGAACCGAGGCATACCAGCAGTAGCTTGGGGGGAGGAGTGATCTGCTGGCAAAAGAGCTGCATCATCTGTGGCTTGGTGAGCAAACTGAATAGAGTTAATGAAAACACGTACAAAACTTTGTGCAGGGAGCATTACAGTTGTTTGGATACTTTAAATCTCATAGCATTTTTAATGCTGTTTTAATGTGACTATTCTGTTGCCTGACTCAATTTTTTCCTTTTTTTGGACTGTCACTTTGTCACATGAACAGAAACATCAACAGCCAACGGAATGTTTTCAGAACTGCCGTTCCGGTAGCAGTACTCTATGTTGCAGCTCATTGCTTTTGACGAAAATGACCTGCCTTTTTCATGATATTCCTGGCGAGGAGTTGCCATTGTGAATATTTTCAGCACAAATCTTGAATGTAAACTGGCTTTTATAGTGACATCTCCCAAATAAAAGATCTGAAAGGGCAGAGTTACAGTAAGTCTATAATAAACATTACAGCTGAACTGCAGGTATGTGTGGCCTTGGCATTAATAAGATATACGTCGACTCCATTGCAGTATGAAAACCAGAGCTGCGTACAGAGAGCAGAAGTACCAAAGCCAATGTACTCAGTGTTATTTTTGCCAGTATTAGCTAGCAACCCCTGTGTTTATGCAGTCCTGTAGTCTTCGAGCAAATTTGTTTTTAATGTGTTTCTTACCTTTTGCATGCCCTTGAACTTGACCTTTGACCTTGACCTCCCAAAATCAAGTCACCTCTTTCCTGAACAATACTTAATCATTCCACCGAATTTGAGGAAAATCCATGCATAGCTTTTTTGCGTAATCCTGCTTAAAAACAAACCAACGAAAAGACAAACGGTAATGATCACATAACCTCCTCCAACTTCATTGGGCGGAGGTAATTAAACAAGGCATTATGCAGTTTTAGGAGTAAATTAAACATTTCTGAGCAGGATTCATTGTGTAAGATGATTTTACTTTGGATTTAATTTAACTTAGCACACAAGCAGATCTGTTTCCTCTGCAGAGAAGCATTCTTTACCATTACTTGCCAAATGCTTTTATAGTGGCAATCTGCCAAGGCACAATTACTCCTGGCATTTAAAGGGAACAGAAGATGACTCTCTGATTGTTTTATTTTATGTTTTGCCCAGAACACACCTATGATTAATTGAGAGACAAAGTACAAACCCACTGAACCACGTTCTTTACTTCGTGTTCAGGTTATCTGCCTTTGAATTCGCAGAATAGGATTTGGACATGCCAGGTTATCTGCCTTTAAATTCGCAGAAGAGGATTTGGACATGCCATGCATGCGCTTGCTCCATGGGCTAAGTCTAATATGAGACTAAAATGTCAATCAAATTGTCTTACATTGTTTTGGAGAGTCAAAACAACTGGATGGGATTGGTAACATGGGCTTGAAGTTGTCTGGTATTTCAAAATGGAACTATGTTGGACATCAATCACACACATACACACACTCCTTTCAATCTAAGCACTATAAATGTCGCAACCCAGGGATCTGGTTGCTAAATGTTAAGTCATTTCTGCCACATTCCATAAATTAAAATTTGCAGTTTAAACTACCATTTGCTATATTTACAAACTAATCCAACATCACTACATTTGAAGTTTTGAAGTATAATACATCCAGATAGTAAGTGGTTAATCCTGAAACAGCTGTAAAACAAAACTTTAAACATGAAACAGATTGTCTCTTTTCTCTGGGGGAGTTACTTTTAACACACTCTGGGAAAAAAAGTGAAATGACACTTTGCTCAAAATCTATAATAAAATTCATTTTGCTGGTGGTCGAAACTCTTCCTTTAAAATTTCTTACATACTCTTAAATTATTATAGCTTGAGTCGTGAACAATCCAACACAGTCATTTTAAAAGTGCCGTGTTGGTATGTGTCTTGCCCATGCAATGATTCATCACTCTCCACCACTTGCAAATGCTGAAAGGGCTCTCATTAGCCAATGAGGCAGGGGTGGGCAATTCCGGTCCTGGAGGGCCGGTGTGTATGCAGGTTTTTATTTTTATCACTTACCTTGACAAATTGAACTAATTGGTTGCATACACAAATATAGGTTTCTCCAATGATTAGATCAAAGAAAAATGTTTTATGAAGGGAGACAAGAACGGTCTTTGGTGATCATTCATGATAATTTAAAGAAATGCGTCTGAAACATCAGATTTCATAAACGGTTTGGCTAATTAAGGCAATCAAGTAATTAAAAGCCAAAAGTTGGTGTGAAAACCAGGGACAGATACGGCCCTCGCTGCCCACCTCTGCAATAAGGTCTGTCTACCGTTGATCATGGTGTTCTCATGTGCCTTTGTCCTGTTAGCTGTCCCCACATGCTGCTGGAGGATCTTGATTCTGTTCTAGAATTTTTGTCAGTTTTGTCTGTTTCTGTTTGCATTCTAACATTGCCTTTTACAACCCCAATTACGAAATAGCTGGGACGAAGTGTAAATTGTGAATAAAATCAAAATGCAATGACTTTCAGATCAAATGAGCCAGTATGTTAGTTACGATAGAATTTATTTATTTATTTATTTTACCCTTATTTAACCAGGGAAGTCCCATTGAGATTGAAATCTCTTTTTCAAGGGAGCCCTGGGGGAAGAGGTGGGGAGGGACAGAGGAATTGCACAGCCAATTAGATCAGGGGATGATTAGGCGGCAGATCGAAAGAGCCAGGTTGGGACTTTAGCCATGACACCGGGGAACCCCCTACTCTTATCGAAGAGTGTCATAGGATCTTTAATGACCACTGTGAGTCAGGACCTCGGTTTAACGTCTCATCCGAAAGACGGCGTCTCCTTCAGTACAGTGTCCCCGTCACTGCACTGGGGCACTGGGGATTATCCCGCCAGAGGGAAGATCGCCACCTACAGGCCCACCAATACCTCTTCCAGCAGCAACCTGGTTTTCCTCAGTGGTCTCCCATCCAAGTACTGGCCAAGCCCACACCTGCTTAGCTTCAGCCACGCAGAATACAGATGACATTTCAAATGATGAAACTGAGACGTTTTAAATTTTTATTCATAAAATGAGCTTATTTCAAATTTTCTGGCTGCAACAGGCCTCAAAACACTTGGGAAACAGGCCAAAAAGGGCTGAAAAAGCAATTAATATTTAAGAATCAGCTGAAAGAACATTAAGCAAGTAATTACATCAGGTGTGTAACATGATTGGCTTAGAGAGTCTGAGTCTCTAAGAAGTAAAGATCCACAGATGCCACGTAAAACTCTATCATGCAAAAAGGAAGCCATTGTTGAACATGATCCGGAAGCGCTGCTGTGTTCTGTGGGCCAAGGCTCATTTAAAATGGACTTAAGCAAAGTGGCAAAGTGTCCTGTGGTCAGAGAAGTCCAAATGTGACATTCTTGTTGGAAATCATGGATGTCGTGTCCTCCGGGCTAAAGAGGAGAAAGACCACGCCTCCTGTTATCAGCGTTCAGTTCAAAAGCCAGCATCTCTGATGGTATGGGGATGCATTAGTGCATATGGTGTGGGACACTTGCATGTTTTAAAAAGCACCATGAATGTTGAATGGTATACAAAGGTTTTACATACAGATGCTCCCTTCCAGATGACATCTATTCCACAGAAGGCCTTGTGTATTTCAGCAGGACAATGCAAAACCACATACTGCAGATATTACAACAGCATGGCTTCGTAGTAGAAGAGTCTGTGTGCTGAACTGGCCTGCCTGCATTCCTGATCTTTCTCCAGTTGAAAACATTTGGCAGCTAATTAAATGAAAAGTCAGTCAAAGGAGACCCAAAACTCTCCAGCAGCTGGAAGCCTGTATTCAACAAGAGTGGGATCAAATTCCAAAGGCTAAACTCAAGAAACTTGTCTCCTCAATGCCCATACGTCTCCAATCTCTGTTAAAAAGAAGAGGGGATGCTACACCATGGTACTCAGGCCCCTGTCCCAACCTTTTTTTGAGATCTGTTGCAGCCATCAAATTTGACATGAGCTCATTTTGTTGATAAAATTGGAAATTTTCTCAGTATCATGTCATGTCTGTTCTATTGTGAATAAAATACTGGCTGGTGTGATTTGAAAGTCATTGCCTTTTGATTTTATTCACAATTTACAGTTTGTCCCAACTATTTTGGAATTGGGGTAGTATTTTGACTCCTGATTTTCCGCTCCTTTTTTTTTTTTTCCTTTTGGCCCGTGTTGGTCACCAATTGCCTTTTGTCTGTAGTTTAACTCTTGTTTTGTGGGCTAATTCAATTCTCTCTATTTGAGTTCACATCCAGGGGGTTCATTGAGATTTGGTTGGAATCACTGCTGAGTCTTAACTTTGATTATAATATTAACATGTTATAATGTTATTCGGCATCTGACCTCACAAAGCAATCTTAAGTTCACAGATAAAAATCATAAATGAAACTAGGCTTATGCCGTCGGAGACAACGACAGGGGGTATATCCCCGAACTCCCCCAATCCCTCAATTCCCCAATCCTTGTATAGACCTTGAATAGACTTTCATTTGAACTTAATTTCAGGTCAATCGGACAAATGGTTCTGAAGATATGGCCAAAATAGTAATTTTCCATCACAATGCGCCACCTGGTGGCAAAATATTGAACCATACAGGTATGATGTCCTCGTGTGACATGTTGTGAGGTCATGACCCTGCAGTTGCACATAGTTTCATGTCAATTGGAGAAATAGTTCCAAAGATATAGCAAAAAATGGTGAATTTTATGTGACAAAGCTCTACCTTGTGTCAAAATTTTGAACCAAACAGGTATAATGTCATCGTGAGACACACCCTCAGGTCATGACCTTTCATTTGCACTTGATTTGAGGTCAATTGGACAAATATTTCCAGAGATATGATAAAACCAGTGATTTTTTTCAGTTTTTAGCCCCTGGTGGCCAATCTAGAGATCGTAAATTGTCCAAATTGAATTAGTTCTTCCTCTTTATGATACTTACTTATGTGCAAAACTTGAAATTTGTACTTGAAATATTACTGAAGTTATCGCGGAACAGTGATTTTTTTCAGTTCTTGGCCCCTGGTGGCCAATCTAAAAATTGTAAATTGTCCAAAATCGAAGCAGTTCTTCCTCTTTAGGATACTTACTTAACTGCAAAACTTGGAATTTCTAATTGAAATATTACTGCAGTTATCTCGTTAACACTGAAATCAGTTTTTGGCCCCTGGTGGCCTATCTAGACATCGTAAATTGTCCAAAATCGAATCAGTTCTTACTCTTTATGATACTTACTTGTGTGCAAAATTTGGAATTTGTAATTGAAATATTACTGCGGCGGTGGTCGAACCAAAAACATAATATCCCTGAAACGCCATTCGGCGTTCAGGGATATAATGAGTAATTCTCTGTGTCCAGACTTTATGTGAACCTACCAAAAATTGATTCTTTATTTTTGGGGAGTAAAATATAAAACCATAAACACAAGACCAAATAATACTTACTCAGGTGAATTATCTACAGTTACAAACTCCTTTAAATTGGTAGTACACAAATATTAGTTTTGAATGCCCACTGAGGAATATCATACTTTGCCGATCTCAGCTGTTTGCTGCCAGGACTAGCAAGGAAGAGTGAAGTCCCATCTTTATTGTGAGCCTTTATTCAAAAGAACAGGGTTGCCCTGTTCATAGGTTTCTGTCATATTTATGTATCGCCATAATTGCAGAGTTCAGCAGCCACATCTGGCCAATCAGGTGCAGAAATCAAAACTAAAGGCCAGTCACTCTGCAGCTGATCCTTCTTTTGTTTTTCTGGAATAGGAACAATTACTTGGCTTCCTGGTGTTGGCAGCTGAAGATGACAGCTGGTCATTTTTTATTGCTTGGATTTGAAGAGCACAGATTCTGTTGTAAACTACATGTGGGAGAAGACAGATTTAGCTAATTTCCTTCCCAAAAATTCTTTAATTTAGTGGTTGACTTAAGAGCAATGCTCATGAAATTGCAATGTAACTAACTGCAGTTCGTGTAGTGTGTGTGTGTGTGTGTGTGTGTGTGTGTGTGTGCTACAGTAGTCTAAAGTTAAAAGAGAAATAAATTAAAGGCTAGTGGCCATTTTGACAGATTAAGGTACCCTATAGAAATTGTTTTAAGTCATCAGTTTCCTGAATCCACCTCTCTGTGCTTGAACACTGATAGTAAACAAAGTTACTATATTGAAATGACCGGAGAAAAAAAGGTAACGAGCTCATTTTGCTGAACTAAAGCAGTGAAAAGTAAACCCATTATCCATTTTTTAGATGAACCAATACAGCTATTGGGTAAAATAGGATTTATCTTTGTCCTTGACTTAGCCCTGCAGCATTCAAAAAGGTACCCAAATATTTCTCAGATGAAATGAAAAATCAATGCAGGAGGCATATCTGTTGCCTGAGGAATTCCTCCAAGGTCGTCCTTTGGAGGATTCCATTTCATTCTCGGAAGCAATATTAAAAAAAAGCCTCTCACTCGTTCCTGGGCACAGTCTTCATTTTTAACAACAACCGTGAAGGAAGGAGAGAAATAAAAAACATGCAAATGGGGGCTGCAAGCCGAGAATGTTTGTGATGGACCGACATGGGTTGAAATTAGCTGACTTCCTGGCGTTTTTGTTGTCCTCTCTATGCAAATTGCAGCTTTGGCCACAGAGAGTGATAGCGGCACGCCTGCTCGACGGTGGTCTGAAAACCCCACGCAGTGATGAGCTGTCTGTTTCAGTTAAGCCTAGGGAATCCAGACTAGTGCGAAAAAGATGGAACGGTAGGTGAGAGATTAGATTCTCTGCCGAGTTGCTATTTAAAGCCGCAGAGAGAAATTGTAATTGATTGTCTCACTGCCCAGGTCTAAAAATAAAAATGGCTGTTTCAACACGGGAGAAAAAAGCACCGCAGGCTGGCACTGGAATCCAAACACCATTTTTATACTGTGTTGTATCATAGTAAATCTGATGCAACTGATTAATACAATAGAATGGATTTAAAGATGTGAAATGCACGCCTGCCTGCTCACACACACATGTACACCCACGCACATTCACAGAAGCACACGTGAGCACAGACGCATTTGATTTTCCATACTCCTGAGGACCACAAATTATTTGGGCACAAAAACCATATTTCCATACCTCCAAACTTTAAAATAAACCCTCATCTTCACCCCTTCTTTAACCCTGACCCTGACCCCAGTCTTGACCATAACCTTCACCCTTATATTACAAACCTCCGAAAACGCCCAATTTTTTTCACCTTTATTTTAACATCACCTGAATCTAATACCAATGATTATACCTCGTCCCGGCCCTAACGGTAAGCTCAATTGTAACCCTTAACCTCAGCCTCGCCATTGGCCCAGAATTAAGCTGTTTTCCTCAGGTGTGTCAAAAGTAATGTACCTACGATGCTATTTTTTCTATCTCCATGATACTCACAGGTTCCTCACTAGACATCTTTAGTCCACAAAAGTTTTAAGAATGTAGTTAAATACAAAGACACACATGCATACGCATCCACTCGCACACACAATACTTGCACACTAAAGTTTTTCTGTTTGTATTTTTTATGTCAGGGATATAAAAACTCTCAATATTTGAGTAAATATGCCTCTCACAGATTGCAGGATTGATTAATCAGTCTGTTTACACAAATGCCATAGAACAGAGATATTCATAGACAAGGACAGCAAAAGCGCTGCCAAAGTACATAGCTGCCCACAGCGACTGAAATAGAGCAGTATATCATTAGCCCTATTTTTGAACATGCATGCAAAATGTGAAGCTGGTTCTCTCTCTCTCTCTCTCTCTCTCTCTCTCACACACACACACACACCCGCACATAAAAGGCGGCAAACATCAGAATCCTCCATCTAGGTATTATACAGCAAACTGGTGGAGTGAGTAATCAAAATCTACATCATCTGTACGGAAAGTGTAGGCGGCCTCAAACAAATAACAGATAGGATGTTTCTGTCTCAACCATCTTCAGCTTACCTTAATGCAGTCACTCATTTGGCCCAAAAAACCAAGGGCAGGATGGGGCATGTTCAGGCAGAAGGGCCATCGAGGCCACGCAAGGCTATTAAGAATCAGATGGGTCTCCTCACAGGAGCTGGCTATATGCCCTCCAGGCAAAGCTGATGGACTGTGTTTGTACATTCCTGCCCTTCTACCACTGCTCCAGGTTGCACTTTATAACTGGATGGCCAATGAGCTCTGAGTGCTTAAAGGGGACCTATTATGTTAATCCTTCTTTTAATACATATAGGCAATATTATAATGTTGGATGTCCATATTTAACCTCTGAAAAGTTTCTAAACATAAGATACAGGGGTTTTGCCATAATCCAAGAACGTGATTTCGTGAACGTGATTAGCTCTCTGAACAGCTCCTCCCTAGATCTTCACGTGATCTGGGCAAAACCTGACGTCAGGTTGTGCCATCCAATTAGTACAGACCTAGCAAAAGCCAATCACGGCGCTGGACCTGCCCACACCGGAAACTATTCTAGCAGACATGAACAACCGCGGATCATACTATGCCTTCGTAGCATCTACACTTCCAGAAATACAAAAGAAGAACCGCAGATCATTTGAGGTGCAGTTTTATCAGTATCACCCCCAAAGCTGCTCGTCCGTTTACTTTTGGATGAAAAGAAAAGCACCTATTTCTCTTCCAAAAGACGATGCCTACAGAAATCAGTGGGTAGCTTTTTTGTTTACTGGCAGCAAAAAGCCACAGCCAAAGGGCACGTTGGCTGTTTGTGGTCAGCATTTCGCCCACAACAGCTTTGTCAATAAAGGTTAATTTGACACAGGATAAGCGTTTCAGCTGCTACTCAAACCTGGTGCAGTTGCATCGATCAAGCGCTCGGAGCCACAAGCTATAAGTAACAATATAACAGCAAATAATGTAAGTGAAGCTAGCGAATTATGGGAAGCTAACAGGACTGCTAATGATAGTTAGCACTAACAACTGGCCTCATACTGTTGTGATTCTGCTTTTTGCTCATGTTCTGTTCTGATTCTGCATGTCATGTTTAAGTTCTGTGCCTGGCTATTCCATGTTTGATTCTGTGCTTAGTGACCACTTCATATGTCTGACTATTCTTAGGATTGTGTTTTGTGTTTTGGTCATTTAGATTTCCTGTTTATTATTTTTCATGTGTAGATCATTTAGTTTCCATGCCATGTTTTCATTTCCATGCTTTGCACTTTGTCTCCCCTGTCTTGTCATGTGTGTATCTTTGCTCACGGTCCCTTGTCTTGCGTGCCACTCATTCAGGTGATTTATTGGTTTCTGGGTTTCAATCTTCTTTCATTATCTCGTGTTCTTCCTTCCTCTCTCTTTTACTGTCTTACTAACACATACTAACAGTTTATTGTTTTTGCTAATTACTAACCACACTAATCTAGTATATTTTTACTAACTTTCTAACATGCACTCGGGATTGTAAAGCTGCACATACTAATTGACTAACGATCTCTCAGCAGTCGCTCAATTCTAATCTCCGCCTCCTTGCCTATCCCTAATTATCTCTGCTGCAAGTTTCTGTGGATTTCCACTTATACTTTGTGCTTTCCTTTTTCTTTTATCTTGGCACTTTAGTACTCCTTAACCGGAGCTGTTGTTTTGTACTTTGGTTCGTCTTGTGATCCCTGTCTGTGTTTTAGCTACAGCCAAATTCATGTGATTAGTTTATACCTCATGTGTCTCTCCCTGATCATTGTTACCATTGATTGCACCTGTTCTCCCTGGTCATGTGTTTACCCCGGGTGTGTATATAAGATTTCTGTTTGGTACACTTTCTTGTCAGATCGTTCTCCCTAGTTTTCTCGTGCCACGTTTCTCGCCTTGATTTCTCAGTGTTTAGCTTTCTGACTGGACAGTCCTTGATATTGAGCTTTGCCTACTCCCTGTACTTTTGCCGCATTCTTGTTTTTTGACCTCTTTTGTCTGACTACGATTTTTTGTGATTGGTGCCCTGTGTATGACTCTGGATTTCGCCCTTTGGATTCTGATTTTGGATTGCGGACATTGTACTGTCGCCAGCTCTGTTGGGGGGTTTCCCCCTTCAGAAATAAAGCCTCCTTTTTGCATTTTACTGGTGTTTGCTCTTGGTTCATTTCGTAAAACCTCACACATACGCAGGCTTTGTAAAATATCTGAAGATAAAGCCTGTATCGGTTTCGACTGTTGACGACTCACAAGCTATGTTTCCATCCACTTGTCAATCGAATTATCTGAAGGTCGCCAAAAATATTCATGCGAATAAAGCTGGTGAAAATACGTTTCCATCTTACAGCATTAAAGCGAATAAAAAGTAGAGCGTAATGATGCCACATGCTGTTATGCGATCAGATTGGTGTATCAAGTACATTTCTGACATTTTAAGGTTTCCATTCATTTTCGTACTGAATTGCAGAACCTTCAAGTGAACAAAAGTAGTTTGTTAGCCAACTAATTTAGCTGGTTAGTCAAAATGGATTGCGTTTACCAACAAATGACAATAATTGCACAAGTTATAGTAGTGCTTCGGTGCGGGCTGCTATTAGCAGCATAGCAGACCATTATCAGACGGAAACAACAGCATCAAAACACTGTCAAGATGCAGTAGCAGATTTATTTGGCGAATTACGTTTCCATCAGCATTTATCGCATAAGCCTTTAAGAGAAGAGAAAATCCAATTAAATGGACCGAGCAAACTATGAGTCGATAATCAAGTCCAATTTCACAGTCTCCATGAGGCATTCTTAATTCAATATTACTTAATTTGTATAAGAAAGTGCGGATGGAAACATGGCTACAGATGCGGAAGCAGTTGCTTCACTGCATAAGCCTACCCAACTGATGGCCTGTTGAATGTGGCCGTAGCACTGCGGCTAATGTAGCCAAGTTACTGTTGCTAATGTTTGTGTCCTAAATATGCAAGAGTAATATCAGGGGAAATTCAACAGAAAGTGTATGTGAACAAAAACCTCATTTGAAGCGAACTTTTTATACTTGTTTGTAATTTGGTTGCTTGGTACAAGTGCCCCCCCGGTAACGGAATTTACTGTCTGTAAAACCTGTATTGCAGGGTAACATTTGTCTCTGTAGTTGTTATGACCACTCAGTTATCAGCTACTGCACATTAGTTCACGTGCTGTGCAAATTAAAATGCTCCTGCTAACTTATAGGCAGTAATTATGATCGGTATGCTAGTGTTACTTCGGTGAACATTAATGCGGCAGTGCCATCATAACATTGCCTGATAGTAGCCAATTCAGTTTAAGCTAATTGGCGAGGTGCTGTATGTGTCAGCAGACTTGGGCTGCAGTTAGACCAGATGTAGGTTTTGCAAAGCTTGGGGTGCGTTTTTGGGTGATTGTGAGACGATCGCTTTACTTATCCATGACTGGGGTCTGCCTGATACTTCTCCAATATCTGGGCAAGCTCTCTGATGCCACCGGTGAGAGCAATAGGGAAACGCACAGGCTATAATGTGTCCTGTATAACAAACTATTTCTCTGCATTGCCGTAGATTGAATATTAAATCAGCGATTGAATATTAAATTCTTTCCAGTAAAAGTTATCCATTCGCTAGCTCCACAAAAGCTATGGTTCACGCAAATGGAACTTACGGTCAGTAAAACCTGTATTATGCTCGTAACATAACCAGAGTTCTATTAGCTTTCGCGCACTATCTGTAGCGCGCCCATTTTCTGTGAGGAAACCCTGGTCATTCTGATGCAAAAAGTAAGCCATTTCCACGGGCAATTACCGAAAAGGCCGTTTAGCCTGGAGATTTAGCCGCTCCGTTATATACCAGCGCAGAAGCTGTTCATTACTCCACGCTAACAACACACCACAGCTATGCACACAGACCAGCAGGTCCTAATACACTCTGAAGCAGTCCATGAGTTGTTGGTTCACTTTTAGCTGCTCCTCACTGTCCATGTTTCCCTCTAAACTCAGACCCACCGAATTTCTACGGTCTCCGGTCTACACTGGGTATGTCGACCCATTCTACAAATTTGTCTTTATGTGGTGGATTCTAGCTTTCTCTGCATCCTAGCTATAGAGTAGAAAAACTGCTGTACTCACCACTGTTGCCGTAGCAAACTGTAGCCGATAGCAAATTCAAGCTTGAGCTGCCAGACTTTCGCACTGTTTCCTCCACTTCTGCCGCTGCGTTTATCAGAAAAAGTTCATTTCATTAGATCTACATTCATGTATAGCGTTAGATTTCCGAATTTCCCCACCGATTCCTTATCAGATAGCAGACGTGTCTCACGTTTCACTTTTGGGAGGCGGACCCGGAAAACTATGTTCTGCAGCCTTATACCACCCAACTCCACCCTCCACAGAGCTGGCCAGTCAGAAGAAAGTGGGCACACGGGGACTGGGGGCCACAGTGGAAGAGCCGCCCCAACGAAGTGTTTCAGGCAGAGACTACGAATGAAGTGTTTTGAGGATGGCAGTATGAGCTAAATAAGGACCTTGTTTAGGACTTTGAACGATCAGGAGTACTCGAGGGGAGTCTAAGATCAAAATATAACCTTGGAAACATAGCAAAATAGGTCCCCTTTATATTTCATGATTTCCAGGGGTCAAACCAGAATCTAAACTATGCTATCCTTAAGCATATGCTTACATCCATAAAACTTAGGGCAGCTTTGCATTTTTAAATCTATTTTCCGTTTTTGCATTCGGACAGCTGAACGTTTTACCGAAGCACTTTAGGTTAAGTATACTGCTTGAGGGTGCAATATCCATCCATCCATGGGGGTTAATATAAATTAAATCTTTTTGATTATAATTTTAAAGGCACAAAGACAAAAAAGTAAATAATTATAGTAAAAATAATAATAATAATAATAATAATAATAAAAATAACTAAAGGCAGTCCTAGAGTGCAAACCTCCGCCAAGGCACCGAAGTCCAAATCTTAGTGAGTGGGAGCAAAATTCAGTTATTGCGTGTCATACGATTTCAATATGGCAGCTGTGGCGGCCATACTGTTTGACTGATTGCGGTCAAAATCAATGGGGTCCATCTCTGATGTAATAGTGACCCACCGACAAAATTTCAGAGATATTCGTTCATTACTTTTTGAGTTTTCTTGTTCACAAACTCACAAACAAACAAACTACATCGATCACATAACCTCCTGCCAACTTCATTCAGTGGAGGTAATAATAATAATAATAATAAAGCATAATAATAAAGCACCTTTCTTTAAATCAAGGTCACTTTACGTGGCGCACAGAATATAATGCAACTTAAAAACAATGCAATGTAAACATGACACATAGTGATGGGCCACAACAAGTAAAATTGGAAAAAAATAATCAATAAAAAGAGGGAAAGGAAGACTTATAGTACTGTCTGAAGTGGTGAGTTTTTTTATTGTGATTTTAATTCAGAAATAAAGGAGATTGAGCAAAGAGTTTGTGGGAATGAGTTCAAAACTGTGGGAGCTGTGACACTGAATACCCTGCCACCCATGCTGGAGAGCCTAAATCTGGGGACAACAAGTGTACTGGAAGCACAGACAGGATATGGTCTTAAGAGCTCAGGGAAATATTGAGGAGCAAAGCTATGGAGGGATTTGAATGTTAAGAGAAGGATTTTATAATGAATTCTGGATGATACGGGAAGCCAATGCAATATATAGAGGTCGGGGGCGATGTGGACAGAGTGAATGCTGAGAGTAAGAATTCTAGCAGCTGAGTTTTGAATATACTGTAACTTTGTGGGGATTTTAGAAGGCAGACTAATAAAGAGATTATTACAATTATCAATGCGGGAGCTGATGAAGGCATGTACAAGGGTTTCTGCATCTTTTGGGGTGAGGATGTAGCAGAGGCGTATAATGTTGCAGAGGTGAAAAAAGGCTGATTTGATCAGGGCATTGACATGATTTTCAAATTAAGTGCTGGATCAGAAATGGAACCCATGTTGCAAACAGTTTGCACTGGTTTGACTGGGGCTCCGTCAATTTAAAAAAAATTAAATTAGAGTGTTTATTGCCTAGTGTCTTCGGAAAAACCAGCAGTAGTTCAGTTTTATTGGAGCAAATTCAGAGTTTTATATCAATAATACAAGCTGTAAATGAGGTGGGTGGTGAAGGTGAAGTTGAAATCGAACTTACGTAAATCTGAGTATCGTTTGCACAACAATGAAATCTGTGGCCATGTTGATGTATGTTTTCACCAAGAGGAAGCATGTAACATATAAACAGAAAAGGCTCAAGAACTGACCACTGGGGAATTCCCTGAGTAAGTGGAACTGTAGGGGATTTGTTATTTTTGGTTGATACGTGATAATATCGGTCAGAGGAATAGATGGTGAACCAAAAGAGTGCAGTATCAGTAATACTCAGGGCAGCAAGACAAGTGAGAAGGATATCATGTGAAATGGCGTCAAACACTGCGGTAAAATAAATAAGAAGAATACTAAAGGAGGCAGAATCCATGGCCAGATGGAGGTCACTGACAACCCTTAGCAGGACTCATGGGCATCGTTAGCCCCGGGCATTCCTGGCTGAAGCCCCTAATGATTGGCCGAAAACAAAAAATCTAACATCCCCATTACACTGCGGGACACAACAGAAATGCTGCGTTTTAGCATTTCAATGCATGGTATGCACAGAATGTAAGAGTGGTCCATAATCACCGCGTCTCTGGGTGGTATGTTTAAACTCAGTTCAATATTTTGAAATACTGAAAAAATGTCACTTCAAAGTCAAACATTAGTCGCAATTTAACCCTGGTTGCTATTATACTTAGGTCCATTCAGCTGTGGCAAGTACAGTACTTTACCAAAAGCGACCGCAACTTTTAGGCAATATAATGAAACTTTTCCAGTACGCCATATTCCCATATTTACATGCTTGGTGTCTACGGATTTCCCTAAATTTTAACTTTTCAATTATCTTGATGTAGTCTTTCATTTTGATTAAAGACTAAAATCACAATCAATTTCTCCTAAGATAACGTAGTTGAACAAACTGAAGTTTTAGGAGTCTGAGAATGTTGAGAATGCAGCGGTCAGCGATATTTCTAAGCAGATTTTCAGTGATGTGCTCTGATAAAAATGACGGACCCCCGGACCCCCCAAAAATGGTTGGGTCAAGGGGGCTGACGCCCCTGGCAGACTGTCTCGGTGCTGTGGAGAGCACATAATCAGCATAAAAAGGATCATAAAAGTAATTTTTAGATGAGCTCACAACTAGAAGGCCACCCCTTTTTCAAAAATTTTGGCTAAGAATGTGAGATCTGAAGGAGGTCCATGGTTATCCATGACAGTGAAATCAGATCCTGAACTTTTATGAGTAGAGTAATAGCTACAGTTTTTAAATCTATGGAAAGCAAACCAGAAATAAGGCTTCTTTTTATCAGGTGGGATATAGAGGGAGAGATTGCCCACAGACAGGCCTTCAGAAGAGGTGTTGGGGCTGGGTCAAGCTAGCAATAGGAAGAATTTGACTTCAGAATCAGGTCTGCAACTGTGGCTGGGGCGGCGAGTGAGAGAATACAGAAAGAATAGGAGCCAGGAGGATAATGATATAGGATGATGGCAAATGGCAAATCAGTTATTTGTTGAAAAAATATTTTCTATAAAGTTGCACACATCATCTGTGCCAAACTCAGCAGCAAGAGGGGGATGGAAGAATTTATTTATGATGGCGAACAGTGTTTTCGGTCTGTAACTTAAATCGTTAATGGCAGAAGAACAATTTGAAAGAGCGAGAAGCATTAAAAGCAGGTCAGTAATTTAGCAAGCGATCAGCTTAGGTCATAGAGTGAACTGTGAAAAAAGGCCCAAGCCATTAATGCAATTGTTATGTAAGAGATATTTGCATGCAAAGAGAACAGAAGCACATGACGCCACTTACATTCCAATCAGACATGAATCAGATCAGGACCACGAATGCAAGTGGCCCAAATCTGACATGAAAAAAGAAGAAAAAACAGATTCAGGTTGTTAACCTTTTATTTTAAAATACCTTTGATACAAAAAAATTGGATTTGGAGCATTATAGCCAGTAATGTGGACGTAGCCATAAAGTTTAAAATGTACTGAACAATGATGTAAAAAAAAGTCAATACGTGAAAATTTTGCTTAGTTGCTTGCTTATTTACCTCTGAAGACACATATCTGCTACAATCCAGGTACATGGCTCGCTTTCTTACCTTCTGTGGTGGTAGTTCTTAGAATGGCTTTCAGCAAAGCTGTTCAGCCCTGTTGCTGGGAATCTGTCACCCTGAAGGTTTTTGTACCAACCCACATTTGGCTCAACTGATTCCACTAATTAATAGGTCATTGAGATCTCTAGCTGCTGAATGAAGTGCACTTCGTTAGTGTTGGAATGCTAATACATATCTTCAGTAATTGGGTTGTGCAGTCTTGCCCTCGGCATTCTGCTGCCTCCAATATTTACAGGAATACTTCATGAAAAAACATGACTGTATAAAGTGATTACTGAATTCAAATCCTGTTAGTAAGGCTTGTCTTTATGGGTTAAAATGCAACAAACCTCATCTCCAATGCTTAATATTTTTACTCACGGCTTGCTATTGAGATAGTTTTGCTCGCATTTTTCACAATACTTCACGCACGGTTGGAGAGGCACCCCCAGAGTGAACGTGCTTGTGAAGAAAGTTTGGGTCTCCTAAGTTTTTATGTTAAGCCTATCTTTTATAATGGACTGAATTCTCTGTTAATGATTGCTTTGCATTAATGACTATGAGATGGCCCTGGGTTTCATGGCCTTTCGACGTTCTCGCTGCTTGTCTGGCCTAATGGTTCCCAAAAGCTAGGAAAGAAAAGCGTGACTTTACAGTGTGAGCTGTCTCTCTCTGTAGCCTTGTGAACTTCCTCTAATTGCTGTCCCTAACTCCCAGAGATTCGCTGTGTAATTTATTGAGCACCAGACTGGCTACCATGCCTGGAAAAGCAACGTGTTGTGTCTGTCTCTGTGTCTGTCTCCATCTCTGCTTCTCTCCCCAAACCCCCCCCCCCCCCCACCTGCACTACCCCTCGGTGCTCTGTTCTGCCATCAACACACACACGGAGGGGCAGCGGGCTTTTCTGAGAGAGAGAGAGAGAGAGAGAGGGATAGGGTAGTGGGTAAGAGGGAAGAGAGAGGGAGAGGGGTAGAAAGTGGGGGAGAGGGTGTGAGAAAGAGTGAGAGAAATGGATTGAATAGAGTGAGAGAAAGGGAACGGGGGGTGAGTGTGTGTGTGTGTGTGTGTGTGTGTGTGTGTGTGTGAGAGAAAGAGAGAGAGAGAGAGGGAGAGTTGAGATTCTCTGTAAAGGCTAAGAAAAATTTGATTGTCAGGTTTATTATTATGAAATTATTTATTATTAAATGCTCAATTTTTATATTCTAAATCCTCATTTAAAAGAGAAACATTCACTGTCAATTGCCATTTATTATGGTTCCCTTTATTTTCAAACCGATTAGTAATGCTTCTGATAAGTCATCTCTATAATTGAGGATGATGGTTACATTTTTGACAGGATTACTCAGGTTCCTTAGGCATTAGTATATCAACATGAGGCTGATTAGACAATTGTTTTATTTCATTTTACAGATTAGAAAAAGCGTACTGCTCCTTTAGCTTAATTTATCTAGTCTAACGTGACATTTGCCCGCAGTTCTGAATTGACTTTTTAGTCATTCATTGATCTGTATATTAATATCTTTCTATAACCATTTCTTTGTATGAGTACTATCATTATACACTAATCAAGGATGGTTGCCATAGGTTTGTGGAACTTTGCCTCCCAAAGATAATCAACCCAGCAGCTGCACAGCCACCAAAAGGAGGACCTGATGACTCTAACAGATGATGTCATCGTCCCTCAATGGAAAGGCAGCTGTGCCGTTTCCATGGCACCCCATGTTGGTGTCAGGATGCTGCCTGTGGAAGCAGCAGTTCCTCTGGACCTCTCCGCATCTCTGACAGCACAAAGATTTTCGACATGCAGATCCTGCTGTCAGGGCCTCTCATTTACCACTCGTCATTGATTTTGATTCCCAGTCTATGGCATAAAAATAGCCTCTGGAAAAAGACTGCTTTACTAATGTTAAAGCATAAAATGTTCATTTTGTCATATGAGTTACACAAGATCGCAAGTGGCCTTCCTGGTGAAGCCTGTTTTTCTGACCTTGAAGTACGACAGTGGTGGCCCCTTGGGGCCAGGTCATGCGGTAACGGGGTTAAATTGGTGTATCTTGTATCATAGGTCCAAAACTAAATGAGATAAAGTTACAATTTAAATGGCTTCCTGTAGGCCTTCCCTATTAAATTTGTAACTCCGTTACTGACCAGTTTTTTTTTTTTGCCGTTTTTTCCCCCACAATAAATTAAATGAAAATAATAAGCTATTTTGTTGTTTGAAATACATGAGAAGACCTACACAAAGCCATTGAAATTGTAACTCTATCCTACTTAGTTTTGGAGCTACGATACAAAATACACCAATTTTGTAACTCCGTTACCGCGTGACCTGGCCCATATGTAGAAAACGGGATTCACCAGGAATGTCTCGTGACCTTGTGTTACTCATGGGACGATTTTAAGAGATGTTATAGTATCTTACCAGCTTTAGCAATCCAGCTGCATTTCAATAATTTTTGTTGGGGAATTGTGGGAATATCCATTCATTCTCTATACCACTTCATCCTCAGGAGGATGGCAGGAGAGATGGAGCCTATCCCAGCTGACTATGGGGAGTGGCAGGAAGGCATCCTGGATAGCGCTCCAATCCATCACAGGGTTCACAGCATTCACACATCGTTCACTCTCACACTCTTACCTTTGGGCACTCTAATTAGCCTGACTTGCATGTCTTTGGACTCGGGGAAGGACACCAGAGTGTCCAGAGGAAACACACTTGAACACGGGAAGAGCCCCACCCAGAAAGGCCCCAGGCCGGAATCGAACCACAGGTTTCTTGCCGTGAGGCAGCTGTGTAGCTGGTCTACATAATTTGTGTTATAGAGTCATATGGATTGAAGTGTTTGAAGGGAAGGTGAGTGCGGTAATGATTTCAGTGGTTTATTGGTGTACATTTTTCGGTCTCGTCTCCCCCACGCCCTTCCCTCCTCCTCAACCGTAATTGCCAAAATGCTTTAATGAGCAGAGTAGTTAGTCATTAAATGAGAGGTAAAGGAAAGTTCAGTGATATTTTTTGACACATTTTTTTTTGGTCTGATTAATTGCACTGTACGAAGATTATTTCAAACACTCCTGACATGCACGCTCATACCAAGTCTCATACTAGACTCTGGGCCAAATCAGCAAGGTCTTATTGGTTGAACTTTGACATTTCGAAGGGCATTCTCAGCCAACCAGGTGTGGGCCCTCAGCACTGTGATCAGCTGGCACATTATTAAAAGCTTTAACTAAGGAGGCAGCACAGTGATGCATTAGATGACTTAAACTATGTCTGTAAATGAACAAATAACTGAATCAATTAAATCAGCCGACAGCCTATTGGGGTTGGGGGTTAATCTTTGACCCCTTACGGGGTAGGCTTTTTTGGAATGCTTTTATTGTCAGTGCTTCAGAGCTTAAGGTCAGTGTTTCTCACCAAAGTTATGTTAATAGATCTGTGTTGCTTTCAAATACCAGGAATACTTGCTACGTCAGCATTAGTAAGTTAGGAAAATTCTAGTCTCATGTCCTTGATCTTATACAATACTTTGGTGGGTTAAAGAAGTGCTATTTGTGGCTGATGTTTTAGCCAGAATAAAAATATGTAGATAGTGGCAGTGGCTGTTGTTGTTGCTGTTATTTTTTTTTAAATGTTGTCCAGTGGGACATTTGCAAAAAACCATCTTGCTAAGTCCATTTGAGTTCAGTTGCTGTGATTCTCTATTCACAGCTTGAGGTCAGAACAGCCCCGCCCTGAGCATCACGTCAGGATCACAGTAATGGGACATTTTAGATCTCATCACAGGGACAGCCAAACCTCTTAGAAGTCCTTGCTGGCGTTAACTCACTATGCAGCCATTTAGGGCCACAACCATCCATAACACACACAAGAAGGACTTCAAAATTTCTCATTGTAGTGAGAAAATTTTCATTAAGCAGTATTGACTTAGTGTGAGTGACTTCCTTTTTGATAGTGCTGTTTTGATAGCTCTGAACCTGTTACCTGGTGTACGATTGCCTACAAAACAAGTCCATTCCCCTGCCCCCATCCAATGATGCCCCCAGCCTCAGCATCTGATACCCTCCATCTCTTAAACTAATAATTATGCTCTGCCCAGTCATGTTAAGGGTCACAGAAATCCCTGTGCTGGCTCAGTCGCGGGTCAGAGAGAAGTGGATTATACTCAGTGAGGAACTGGATCCATTTAGTTTATTGGATTTTTCCCACAAAGTGTAGGGTGAGCTGACTACTTCTGTGGAATAAAGTGACAATCCTCAGGCTAAACATCATGTTGCAAGAAATGGCAGTGGGTCGGTGAGCACCTTCTTCTTCTCTTAACACCAGGAAATGGTGGCATTTTAAGTCTCACTCCTGCCTCATCTTCCCTCAGATAATACACCCAAATCCAGTTTGATGAATCACCCGCATAGAGCTCAAGAACGACTCTTTTTTGACTCATGATTCCTGTAAATTTAGCAAGTTGCAGGTTGTACCAGAAAATGTCTCCTGGATAGCTCCTGTCATGTCATCCAAGTGTTCCCTCTAATTCTAACAAAGAAAACCTCTTTCCACTGCGAGAGCTCTTGTTAAGTCACCCATGAATAGAATTTGATGACAACTTACATAGGAGTGCGGTTGAGAACTACTGATGTATCGCAACTCAACACATTCTCATCCCGACTCGTCATATAGTGATGCTACCTAACCAAGCATCAATATATGACACTAAAGAAAGCTTTTGGCGTCTTGATTTGACACTGAGGGTTTAGGTTCGGTTTAAGGGATAGGGATTAAGGGGTTGGGTACATTATAAATTGCTGTCAAATAAGGATGCCAAAAGCGTCCTTTTGCCTTGTATATCGACGCTTGGTAAAGTAAAGTCAATATATGACTCGCTGGGATGAGACTCGGCTCAGCAACTAAGTTCCACAATATCTTACATGCTATCCAGAAGAGTGGATAGTCCATTAAGAGCTTTAAAAACAAACAGTAAGATTTTAAAATCAATTCTGTACTGTACAGGGAGCCAGTGCAGTCGGGCTAAAGCTGGAGTTACATGATCTTTTTTCCTGGTGTCTGTTAAGAATCTCATGGCTGCATTTTGAACCAGTTGTAGTCTGGCTATGTTGGACTGACTAATACCAGCGTAAAGTGAATCACACTTGTCAAGTTGCTAGGAAATAAAAGCATTGATCAGTGTTTCCAGATTATTCTGAGAGAGGAGGGGCTTAGGTTTAGCTATTGAGCACAGTTGATAAAAACTGCCTTTGACCACATTACTGATTTGTTTATAAACATTCTGAGAGCTATCCAATATGACACTAAGGTTTCTGACCACACTATGTAGATTAGCAGACAGGGGACTAAGAGCATTAGTTAGGTTAGCAACAGGACTTGGAGAACCAAATAAAATAACCTCAGTCTTGCTGTCATTGAGCTGGAGGAAATTGCTAGCCATCCAGGATTTAATTTTGTCTAGGCAGCTAAGTAGCTTAGTCAGGGCACAGGAGCTGCTAGGTGCGACAGGGAGATACAGCTGTGTGTTGTCCGCATAGCAGTGATATTGAATGTTCATTAAGGATAGAGCCCAGAGGTTGCATGTACAAAGAAAATAATAGCGGGCCTAAGATAGAGCCTTGAGGGACACCACAGGTAATAGGGGCAGTGGAGGATGAGCGGTTACCCAACTCAACAGGCTTTCAAATAGAAGGAGAACCAGTCTAGAGCTTTGCCTCGCAAACCAACCTCATCTTTCAAGCATTTTAGCAAGATTTTATGATCGATCGTATGAAATGCTGCACTGAGATCTAGAAGTAACAGAATGGCACAAGAACCGGAGTCAACACAGAGAAGGACGTCATTGTGGACTTTTAACAGTGTCGATTCTATACTGTGCAAGGCTCTAAAACCAGACTGGAATTTATCTAAAATGTTAAATCTATTCAAGTAGGGTGAGAGCCGTTGAAAAACCACTTTTTCTAAAACTTTGGATATGAAAGGCAATTTAGAGATTGGCCTGTAATTTTTCAGATCAGAGGGATCCAGGTTAGGCTTCTTTAACCGAGCTTGAATGATAGCGTGCTTAAAGCCAGAGGGGACAACACCAGTAAATAAGGAGCCATTCACTATTGCAAAAATGAGAGGGCAAATGAGGGTAAAAACGTCTTTGAAAAGGCGGGAAGGACTAAAATTGGAAGAACATTGGGAAGGCTTCAGGTGAGAGACCACCTCAGAGAACTGGGAAGGACACACAGGTGAGAACTGATGAAGAAAGCATGTCGAAGTGTGAGACTCCGGAAGGGCAGAGTTTGAAGGTGTGATGTTAGCTCTGATTATATTAATCTTATTGATGAAGTAATTTAGAAAATCCTCACAGAAGGAAGGATTTGCGGCGACAGCTCCGATGCAGATAGCGGGGCTGACATGTAATGCTAAGGCCAGCACACAATTTGTATATTCCAGCAGGAACACGAAAAGACGGTGAGTTACATTTAAGGAGTTTAGTAGCAGAGAAAGATGCATCCATCGTTTGGCACGGCGCAGTAAAGGCGCCGCATGAGCAGATAATTCACTATGTCCATGAGGCAACGAGGTGGTGAGTCGCTGAGGCTAAAAGACGCAGGAGACGCATTTTAACTCCCCATTCAACAGGTCCGTCACTACACACACACCTCGATAGGCCAGCTGCGAGCCAAAAACAGACCAGCACTCTTTTAACAGGACCAGGGGCTACCGGCCCTGTAAAACGAGGCTATGCCCAGCGCACAACAGTAAGGAAGATGAAACTTACCCACGTGAACGCCGGGAAGAGACCGCAGTAACTACGGCAGAGAGGGCTCGAGTTAGACCGGAGACATGTAGCGAGCAAAATATATCCGTAATGAAAAGGGTAATCCGTAGTAAGATGCTCATTCCAGCAGTCTTTAGGCCAAAATTCGCAAAACAAAACAACAAACCGGAGAGCAGCCATACGCGCCAGTGTACACTCCCGCAAGTGAAGTCTTAAAGGGAGTCACGCATGAACTTTCACTTGGTAATATTCAAAGTGACTGTTGGCGACCTTTGGAGGTCAAACTTGACATAGTACAATTACAATGACTTGCATTGCCAAAACTGTCACAGATGGAGCCTTGTTTTAAATTAGAGACAAAAAGTAAGTCATATTTGAACTTTCAGTCTGTGACCTTCGTATTGACCTTTGAAGGTCAAATGTGACCGAGTGAAAATTCAATGACCTGTATCAGATGGGGCCTAGGTTTGTGTGACTGACATCTAGGAAGCCACAAATGAACTTTCACTTCATGACATTCAATCTGACTGTTTGCGACCTTTGAGGATCAAACTCGACAGTGAAATTACAATGACTTGTATCACCAAAACGGTCACAGATTGAGCCTAGATTTGTATGAAAACATTTAGAAAGTCATACATGTAGTCCATTTGCTGACCTCAACTTGACCTTATGTGACCTTTAAAGTTTAGAATTGACATATTGAATTTTCAATGACTCGTATCATCAAAACTGCTTTAGAGCTTAGGATTGTATGACAAAGGGTCTTATAAATGTATGTTAACTTTTATTCAGTGACCTTGACATTGACCTTCAATGATTTGAAGGTCAAACCTCACATGAAATTTAGCTTATATCATCATTGTAAGATTGTTGCTGGTAAGCTGCGGGACCCTTGGTCTTATTTTTTTCCTGATCATGAAGTTGAAAACATCCCTTAAATATCCCATATGTAGCAATCTGTTAAACCACTTAATAATGTAATCATGTATAAAGTAATACCTTAGTTGATGTGAAAATCATTTGTAAATGATTACGAGATGCATTATTTAAATGTTAATCAACCGTTAGTTAATGATTAATACTACATTAACTAATGTTAGTTATTGTACCCTTATTGTAAAGTCTTACCAGAATATACGTTGTTTATACTTTTCAGCGACATCAGTCATGCGTCATATGAACAAATGAGGTCTGTAGAGCAAAAGAGCGAGAGGAGATAGTGTACAATAGAGTGAGACAAGTATACAATAATAGGAGAAGCACAATCCATCACTTGATGAGGTTTAGTATTTTGAATTTGACACTGATGCAGAATTTTTAGAATTGAAGACTTGGCAGAATTTTAAATGCTCATGTACCTGAGAACATAATGACAGGATTCCTTTTCATCCAGGACTTCACAGTGACTCCTGGTAAAGAGCTGGTTTTCTGGTGTGGTATTTTTTTCCTTTCCTGCTGAATTCATCTCTCCCTTTGATAAGCCGCTATTCGGCGCTTTCAGAGACGTCATAAATGACCTTCGTGAGCTTGTGGGTTTTGTTCAGCTTCTGAGATTACTCACACACTCCCATACACTGACACAGCCCATTCAGGCTGCACT
Organism: Gymnothorax reevesii; assembly: GCA_029721435.1. NCBI lineage: Eukaryota > Metazoa > Chordata > Actinopteri > Anguilliformes > Muraenidae > Gymnothorax > Gymnothorax reevesii. The sequence continues at coordinate 92,798,226 of CM056582.1, read as the reverse complement.
ACGACAGCGCATACAACGTAGTTTTAGCATCTTTTCTCTCTGACTTAATTTACTACCAATGGCGAAATTTTCATACTCTTCCTGTGATAATTCTTGATGTGGAACAGTCGACACCAGAGGAAGGGAACCTGCTCCTGGAGACCCATAGCACATTTGCACATTTTAGATGTCTCAGTTCCCTAACACTCCTGATTCAAATGGCTGTTACGTTCTCAAGCTATTGACAAGCAAGTGTTTCGTGAATGAGGTGTGTAAGAGCTGAAATATGGCCCTCCAGGGCCAGGGTCTCCACCCCCTGGTCTTCACAAACAGCCGTTAGAAATCCGTCCACATACACAACCTGATTACCCTTGGGCTCATCAGGCAATGATCAACTCATAAAATGAGAGGAAAGGAACTGGAGCTAAAGTCCTTTGGATAATAAGTTTGCTAATAGAGCAATTAGACCTGTGACTCATAAATTTGCATGTGAAGGGGTACAGTCATGAAGTGCAGTGGGTTTGACATGGCAGAACTGAGCAAGAGGGAGGGAGAAGTGGCCAGTTAATGAGAGAGAGAGTGTGTGCGGTCGATGGCTCAGTAGGTGGCAGGACCTGTCAAGAATGGAAGAGGATTTCCCCTGACCTATGCAGAGGACAACACCCAGAATGCCAAAAATGTCAGATCTCCCTCCCAACTCCCTTCCCGCTCCGTCTGTCTGTCTGTCACCCCTCCCTCTGCTGCAGTGCGCGAGTGTGTGTGTGTGTGTGTGTGTGTGTGTGTGTGTGTGTGTATGAGAGAGAGAGAGAGTGAGCATGTTAATGCAGCTACGTTTCAACCTGGTGTGGGTCTGTGAACATATAAAAACCTTCTGCTCAGACAATAAAGTTGGCTGTATTCTCTCGAGGTTTATCCATTAAAACTAGTGAGCGTTTTATGGTAGCTACAAAAATGTTTCAGATGAGCTGGCATCTGTATTTGTAAAACATGAGTGGAAATTTTTAAAACGCGCACACACACACACACACACACACACACACTCTCTCTCGCACTCACACTCACAATGTGTATGCCCATCTAGGCAGTTTATGTTGCCCTCATCCATAAATGGGATCAATTAACTGAGTAAACTTCATAATGCAGTTGGAACAAAATTCTGTTTAGGGCGGATGCTTCTGTGTTCACAGCATCTCATTATATGATTGCTAAACATTACGCTTGCAAGAATAAATATTGATGATTAGTCCTCTGTATATTAAGTATAGTGGTGTTGCAGCTATGCAGCTCTGCAGTCCTCTGTATAATATGTGCGGTGACATTACAGCCATGCAGCTCTGCAGTCCCCTGTATAATATGTGCGGTGGCATTACAGCCATGCAGCTCTGCAGTCCTCTGTATAATATGTGCGGTGGTATTACAGCCATGGAGCTCTGCAGTCCTCTGCATAATATGTGCGGTGGTATTACAGTCATGCAGCTCTGCAGTCCTCTGTATAATATGTGCGGTGGTATTACAGCCATGCAGCTCTGCAGTCCTCTGTATAATATGTGCGGTGGTATTACAGTCATGCAGCTCTGCAGTCCTCTGTATAATATGTGCGGTGGTATTACAGTCATGCAGCTCTGCAGTCCTCTGTATAATATGTGCGGTGGTATTACAGCCATGCAGCTCTGCAGTCCTCTGTATAATATGTGCGGTGGTATTACAGTCATGCAGCTCTGCAGTCCTCTGTATAATATGTGCGGTGGTATTACAGCCATGCAGTTCTGCAGTCCTCTTTATAATATGTGCGGTGGTATTACAGCCATGCAGCTCTACAGTCCTCTGTATAATATGTGCGGTGGTATTACGACCATGCAGCTCTGCAGTCCCCTGTATAATATGTGCGGTGGCATTACAGCCATGCAGCTCTGCAGTCCTCTGTATAATATGTGCGGTGGTATTACAACCATGCAGCTCTGCAGTCCTCTGTATAATATGTGCGGTGGTATTACAGCCATGCAGTTCTGCAGTCCTCTTTATAATATGTGCGGTGGTATTACAGCCATGCAGCTCTACAGTCCTCTGTATAATATGTGCGGTGGTATTACGACCATGCAGCTCTGCAGTCCCCTGTATAATATGTGCGGTGGTATTACAGCCATGCAGCTCTGCAGTCCTCTGTATAATATGTGCGGTGGTATTACGACCATGCAGCTCTGCAGTCCCCTGTATAATATGTGCGGTGGCATTACAGCCATGCAGCTCTGCAGTCCTCTGTATAATATGTGCGGTGGTATTACAGCCATGCAGCTCTGCAGTCCCCTGTATAATATGTGCGGTGGTATTACAACCATGCAGCTCTGCAGTCCTCTGTATAATATGTGCGGTGGTATTACAGCCATGCAGTTCTGCAGTCCTCTTTATAATATGTGCGGTGGTATTACGACCATGCAGCTCTGCAGTCCTCTGTATAATATGTGCGGTGGTATTACAGCCATGCAGCTCTGCAGTCCTCTGTATAATATGTGCGGTGGTATTACAGCCATGCAGCTCTGCAGTCCTCTGTATAATATGTGCGGTGGCATTACAGCCATGCAGCTCTGCAGTCCTCTGCATAATATGTGCGGTGGCATTACAGCCACGCAGCTCTGCAGTTATCTGTATAATATGTGCAGTGGCATTACAGCCACGCAGCTCTGCAGTCCTCTGTATAATATGTGCGGTGGTATTACAGTCATGCAGCTCTGCAGTCCTCTGTATAATATGTGCGGTGGTATTACAGCCATGCAGCTCTGCAGTCCTCTGTATAATATGTGCGGTGGTATTACAGCCATGCAGCTCTGCAGTCCTCTGTATAATATGTGCGGTGGTATTACAGCCATGCAGCTCTGCAGTCCTCTGTATAATATGTGTGGTGGCATTACAGCCATGCAGCTCTACAGTCCTCTGTATAATATGTGCGGTGGTATTACAGTCATGCAGCTCTGCAGTCCCCTGTATAATATGTGTGGTGGTATTACAGCCATGCAGCTCTGCAGTCCTCTGTATAATATGTGCGGTGGTATTACAGTCATGCAGCTCTGCAGTCTTCTGTATAATATGTGCGGTGGTATTACAGCCATGCAGCTCTGCAGTCCTCTGTATAATATGTGCGGTGGTATTACAGCCATGCAGCTCTGCAGTCCTCTGTATAATATGTGTGGTGGCATTACAGCCATGCAGCTCTACAGTCCTCTGTATAATATGTGCGGTGGTATTACAGTCATGCAGCTCTGCAGTCCCCTGTATAATATGTGTGGTGGTATTACAGCCATGCAGCTCTGCAGTCCTCTGTATAATATGTGCGGTGGTATTACAGCCATGCAGCTCTGCAGTCCACTGTATAATATGTGCGGTGGCATTACAGCCATGCAGCTCTGCAGTCCCCTGTATAATATGTGCGGTGGTATTACAGCCATGCAGCTCTGCAGTCCTCTGTATAATATGTGCGGTGGCATTACAGCCATGCAGCTCTGCAGTCCTCTGTATAATATGTGCGGTGGTATTACAGCCATGCAGCTCTGCAGTCCTCTGTATAATATGTGCGGTGGTATTACAGCCATGCAGCTCTGCAGTCCTCTGTATAATATGTGCGGTGGTATTACAGCCATGCAGCTCTACAGTCCTCTTTATAATATGTGCGGTGGTATTACAGCCATGCAGCTCTGCAGTCCTCTGTATAATATGTGCGGTGGTATTACAGCCATGCAGCTCTGCAGTCCTCTGTATAATATGTGCGGTGGTATTACAGCCATGCAGCTCTGCAGTCCCCTGTATAATATGTGCGGTGGTATTACAGCCATGCAGCTCTGCAGTCTCCTGTATAATATGTGCGGTGGTATTACAGCCATGCAGCTCTGCAGTCCCCTGTATAATATGTGCAGTGGCATTACAGCCATGCAGCTCTGCAGTCCCCTGTATAATATGTGCGGTGGTATTACAGTCATGCAGCTCTGCAGTCCCCTGTATAATATGTGCGGTGGTATTACAGCCATGCAGCTCTGCAGTCCTCTGTATAATATGTGCGGTGGTATTACAGTCATGCAGCTCTGCAGTCCTCTGTATAATATGTGCGGTGGTATTACAGCCATGCAGCTCTGCAGTCCTCTGTATAATATGTGCGGTGGTATTACAGTCATGCAGCTCTGCAGTCCTCTGTATAATATGTGCGGTGGTATTACAGCCATGCAGCTCTGCAGTCCTCTGTATAATATGTGCGGTGGTATTACAGCCATGCAGCTCTGCAGTCCTCTATATAATATGTGCGGTGGTATTACAGTCATGCAGCTCTGCAGTCCTCTGTATAATATGTGCGGTGGTATTACAGCCATGCAGCTTTGCAGTCCTCTGTATAATATGTGCGGTGGCATTACAGCCATGCAGCTCTGCAGTCCTCTGTATAATAAGTGCGGTGGTATTACAGTCATGCAGCTCTGCAGTCCTCTGTATAATATGTGCGGTGGTATTACAGCCATGCAGCTCTGCAGTCTCCTGTATAATATGTGCGGTGGTATTACAGCCATGCAGCTCTGCAGTCCCCTGTATAATATGTGCAGTGGCATTACAGCCATGCAGCTCTGCAGTCCCCTGTATAATATGTGCGGTGGTATTACAGTCATGCAGCTCTGCAGTCCCCTGTATAATATGTGCGGTGGTATTACAGCCATGCAGCTCTGCAGTCCTCTGTATAATATGTGCGGTGGTATTACAGTCATGCAGCTCTGCAGTCCTCTGTATAATATGTGCGGTGGTATTACAGCCATGCAGCTCTGCAGTCCTCTGTATAATATGTGCGGTGGTATTACAGTCATGCAGCTCTGCAGTCCTCTGTATAATATGTGCGGTGGTATTACAGCCATGCAGCTCTGCAGTCCTCTGTATAATATGTGCGGTGGTATTACAGCCATGCAGCTCTGCAGTCCTCTGTATAATATGTGCGGTGGTATTACAGCCATGCAGCTCTGCAGTCCTCTGTATAATATGTGCGGTGGTATTACAGCCATGCAGTTCTGGAGTCCTCTTTATAATATGTGCGGTGGTATTACAGCCATGCAGCTCTACAGTCCTCTGTATAATATGTGCGGTGGTATTACGACCATGCAGCTCTGCAGTCCCCTGTATAATATGTGCGGTGGCATTACAGCCATGCAGCTCTGCAGTCCTCTGTATAATATGTGCGGTGGTATTACAGTCATGCAGCTCTGCAGTCCCCTGTATAATATGTGCGGGGGTATTACAGCCATGCAGCTCTGCAGTCCTCTGTATAATATGTGCGGTGGTATTACAGTCATGCAGCTCTGCAGTCCTCTGTATAATATGTGCGGTGGCATTACAGCCATGCAGCTCTGCAGTCCTCTGCATAATATATGCGGTGGCATTACAGCCACGCAGCTCTGCAGTTATCTGTATAATATGTGCAGTGGCATTACAGCCATGCAGCTCTGCAGTCCTCTGTATAATATGTGCGGTGGTATTAAAGCCATGCAGCTCTGCAGTCCTCTGTATAATATGTGCGGTGGTATTACAGCCATGCAGCTCTGCAGTCCTCTGTATAATATGTGTGGTGGCATTACAGCCATGCAGCTCTACAGTCCTCTGTATAATATGTGCGGTGGTATTACAGTCATGCAGCTCTGCAGTCCCCTGTATAATATGTGTGGTGGTATTACAGCCATGCAGCTCTGCAGTCCTCTGTATAATATGTGCGGTGGTATTACAGCCATGCAGCTCTGCAGTCCACTGTATAATATGTGCGGTGGCATTACAGCCATGCAGCTCTGCAGTCCCCTGTATAATATGTGCGGTGGTATTACAGCCATGCAGCTCTGCAGTCCTCTGTATAATATGTGCGGTGGCATTACAGCCATGCAGCTCTGCAGTCCTCTGTATAATATGTGCAGTGGCATTACAGCCACGCAGCTCTGCAGTTATCTGTATAATATGTGCAGTGGCATTACAGCCACGCAGCTCTGCAGTTATCTGTATAATATGTGCAGTGGCATTACAGCCACGCAGCTCTGCAGTCCTCTGTATAATATGTGCAGTGGCATTACAGCCACGCAGCTCTGCAGTCCTCTGTATAATATGTGCAGTGGCATTACAGCCACGCAGCTCTGCAGTCCTCTGTATAATATGTGCGGTGGTATTACAGCCATGCAGCTCTGCAGTCCTCTGTATAATATGTGCGGTGGTATTACAGCCATGCAGCTCTGCAGTCCTCTGTATAATATGTGTGGTGGCATTACAGCCATGCAGCTCTACAGTCCTCTGTATAATATGTGCGGTGGTATTACAGCCATGCAGCTCTGCAGTCCTCTGTATAATATGTGCGGTGGTATTACAGCCATGCAGCTCTGCAGTCCTCTGTATAATATGTGCGGTGGTATTACAGCCATGCAGCTCTGCAGTCCCCTGTATAATATGTGCGGTGGTATTACAGCCATGCAGCTCTGCAGTCTCCTGTATAATATGTGCGGTGGTATTACAGCCATGCAGCTCTGCAGTCCCCTGTATAATATGTGCAGTGGCATTACAGCCATGCAGCTCTGCAGTCCCCTGTATAATATGTGCGGTGGTATTACAGTCATGCAGCTCTGCAGTCCCCTGTATAATATGTGCGGTGGTATTACAGCCATGCAGCTCCGCAGTCCTCTGTATAATATGTGCGGTGGTATTACAGTCATGCAGCTCTGCAGTCCTCTGTATAATATGTGCGGTGGTATTACAGCCATGCAGCTCTGCAGTCCTCTGTATAATATGTGCGGTGGTATTACAGCCATGCAGCTCTGCAGTCCTCTATATAATATGTGTGGTGGTATTACAGTCATGCAGCTCTGCAGTCCTCTGTATAATATGTGCGGTGGTATTACAGCCATGCAGCTTTGCAGTCCTCTGTATAATATGTGCGGTGGTATTACAGTCATGCAGCTCTGCAGTCCCCTGTATAATATGTGCGGTGGTATTACAGTCATGCAGCTCTACAGTCCTCTGTATAATATGTGCGGTGGTATTACGACCATGCAGCTCTGCAGTCCCCTGTATAATATGTGCGGTGGTATTACAGCCATGCAGCTCTGCAGTCTCCTGTATAATATGTGCGGTGGTATTACAGTCATGCAGCTCTGCAGTCCTCTGTATAATATGTGCGGTGGTATTACAGCCATGCAGCTCCGCAGTCCTCTGTATAATATGTGCGGTGGCATTACAGCCATGCAGCTCTGCAGTCTCCTGTATAATATGTGCGGTGGTATTACAGCCATGCAGCTCTGCAGTCCTCTGTATAATATGTGCGGTGGTATTACAGCCATGCAGCTCCGCAGTCCTCTGTATAATATGTGCGGTGGTATTACAGCCATGCAGCTCTGCAGTCCCCTGTATAATATGTGCGGTGGTATTACAGTCATGCAGCTCTGCAGTCCCCTGTATAATATGTGCGGTGGTATTACAGTCATGCAGCTCCGCAGTCCTCTGTATAATATGTGCGGTGGTATTACAGCCATGCAGCTCCGCAGTCCTCTGTATAATATGTGCGGTGGTATTACAGTCATGCAGCTCTGCAGTCCCCTGTATAATATGTGCGGTGGTATTACAGTCATGCAGCTCCGCAGTCCTCTGTATAATATGTGCGGTGGTATTACAGCCATGCAGCTCCGCAGTCCTCTGTATAATATGTGCGGTGGTATTACAGTCATGCAGCTCTGCAGTCCCCTGTATAATATGTGCGGTGGTATTACAGTCATGCAGCTCTGCAGTCCCCTGTATAATATGTGCGGTGGTATTACAGTCATGCAGCTCCGCAGTCCTCTGTATAATATGTGCGGTGGTATTACAGCCATGCAGCTCCGCAGTCCTCTGTATAATATGTGCGGTGGTATTACAGTCATGCAGCTCTGCAGTCCTCTGTATAATATGTGCGGTGGTATTACAGTCATGCAGCTCTGCAGTCCCCTGTATAATATGTGCGGTGGTATTACAGTCATGCAGCTCCGCAGTCCTCTGTATAATATGTGCGGTGGTATTACAGCCATGCAGCTCCGCAGTCCTCTGTATAATATGTGCGGTGGTATTACAGTCATGCAGCTCTGCAGTCCTCTGTATAATATGTGCGGTGGTATTACAGCCATGCAGCTCTGCAGTCCCCTGTATAATATGTGCGGTGGTATTACAGTCATGCAGCTCTGCAGTCCCCTGTATAATATGTGCGGTGGTATTACAGCCATGCAGCTCTGCAGTCCCCTGTATAATATGTGCGGTGGTATTACAGTCATGCAGCTCTGCAGTCCCCTGTATAATATGTGCGGTGGTATTACAGTCATGCACCTCTGCAGTCCCCTGTATAATATGTGTGGTGGTATTACAGCCATGCAGCTCTGCAGTCCCCTGTATAATATGTGCGGTGGTATTACAGTCATGCAGCTCTGCAGTCCCCTGTATAATATGTGCGGTGGTATTACAGCCATGCAGCTCCGCAGTCCTCTGTATAATATGTGCGGTGGTATTACAGCCATGCAGCTCCGCAGTCCTCTGTATAATATGTGCGGTGGTATTACAGCCATGCAGCTCTGCAGTCTCCTGTATAATATGTGCGGTGGTATTACAGTCATGCAGCTCTGCAGTCTCCTGTGTAATATGTGAGGTGGTATTACAGCCATGCAGCTCTGCAGTCCTCTGTATAAAACAGTGTGTATGGTGGAGCTGCAGGTCTGTTGCAGCATTTTCTGCATGCAGAGAAGCAGAATCTGTCTGTTCTCAGCCTGCCTAGACGCTGAATCATTCATCGTTACAGTCAGACAGGACTTCAACAGAATCAATGTTTTTCACGCATAAATCTGCAGCTACTATAAGGGTTATGTTAAAGGCCTTCAAGGCAGCTTTCAAGGTCTTTCTGTTTGTTACATTAAACAAAGAAGCACATTTGACAGACAAGGCAAAATAATGTGATTCTCCATTCGATCCACAGTGGGACTGCAGCTTCTGTAAGCTGTGCTAAAGTCAATGAGTTTGCTTGGTGACTGAAAAACCAAGGATAGACTCACAAAAGATGATGAAGTGCCAACCTTGGAGAAATTCTATGAAAAACTTTCCGTGAATTGATGACGTCCACCCGCCTTTGTAGTTTTCCTCTGTCATTCTGTGCAAGAGGAGGCTGAGATTGAGCTGGAGGAGTTTGGCATGAATACCTGCCGCAATATTATGTTTGTTACCTTTAAGCAATGTTTCATTCATCTGCAGTGGAAAATTGGCATTGTTTTTCAGACAATATATGAACTGTAAGTTAAACACATCACTGAGGGAACTTTTTTGCGCAAACTAATCAACTACAACTGCCCAGCATTTGGTTGACACTGAAGATGAGCCAAATTCATAATAAAATCACAAAAATTTATTGTAAATATTGGGTTTGTGAGTGAGACTGCCAAAGCATATCATAAAGTCGGCCTAATGATATTCCTAAAACAGATAATGTAGGTGAGGAGTTCACAGTTTTGCAGGGGAACTGATCGGACTGCAGTTGTGACTATGAGAGAGGAAATGACAACATTGCTGTAAATATTTGAAATTATGAATCAAATTGAAATGCAATCAGGAAGAGAAACATTCTTAGTCTTCATAGACCCAACAATTTTTTAACTACCGTCGTACTCGCTAAATGCAGGTGAAATTTGTAAGCAACCCTATGCCCTCTCCCAAGTCTCTCCCCACAGATCCGAAAATTGTTCCATGTTGCTTACTACAAGATATCCAATTTCAGAATATTTTTTAAAAATGTTATGGTTTTGGTTTTTGGTCATGCTCATGTTCTTGTTTTGTGTTCATTTTTGTCTTTTATTTATTCCTTTTGGTTATTGAAACGCTCAGGTTTTAGTTCATTCCATTTCTCAGTTCCATTGCACTTGTCTCCCCTGTCTTGTGATCTAGTTGGTTCAGTCCGTCTTCCCTGTTTGCGTGCTCACAGACTTCGGGTGAAGTCCGGTGTTTAAAATATTCCTTCGAAATCTTGTTTTCTTCCTTCGCCCTTCTGTTCTGATTACTAACTAGACTAACATTTGTATTTTGTATCATAGTCCACTAACATTATTAATCCATGTATATAGGATTACTAACTTACTAATGAGCACTTTAGTTTAATACGTAAAGTTGCACCGCTACTAATTTAGACTAATTATCTCTCCGCAATCGCCCTGTTCTATACTTTGCCCCTTCAGCCTGTCTCTGTCCTCTCCTGAGTTTCAGTGAGACTCTCTCGCACGTGCTTAATCACTCTCCTGTGCTCGTTATCTGTGCACATAGAACTCCTGGACCGGAGCTGTTTAAATGTCATAGGCTGTTTGTGTGATTCCCGTTTGTATTTTGTCTCTCGCCAGTTTTCGTGGTTAGGGTTTCCCTCATGTGATTCTCACAATGTAATTAGATTCATTCCCCATACCTGATCTCTGTATAGCATGTGACTGTAGAACCTGAAAGTTTGATTTCGCTCACCACATATGTCAAAAATAATATTGTTGGAACATATGCTCATTCCGTCTGTAAAATTTGGGTGTTTGGTTGATCCAGCCTCATTCAGGGCTGCAGTCAGCTTTTTCAACCTAGAATGGTTTTGCTGCCTGACTATGGGGGTAGAATCCCTTTGTTCTCAGCATGAGGCCAGAGCCATTAGTTCTGGGCCCTGCATCTCCTCTGAAACTTCCACCATTAGTCCCCATTTGAAGTTAAAGCCCAGTTACATTAATCTGCTTAAAACAATCTAAATCTCGGTCAAATTCATAATATGTTTATGTTCAATATCCTCGAAAAGAACCACTTATATATTTACAACACAATTGGACTATAGTACTCAATTTTAAGGCTTTTCCATGACAACTGCATCATTTTAGCACATATTCCTCTCATGTTTGGTCTTTTTATTCTCGGGGTAATCTAAGGAGTTGAATGGAACATGTTTCATTTCCCTTGAAATTATGGTTCATCTTGTTTGTAAGATTCATTCGGGCAACTACCCTACTCTCCTCTCAATGCAAATTAATCTTATCACCTAAGCGAGTAAAACTCTGATTCGGCCACCCCTTCCTTTACCTTGTTCGAAGGCGTGGTTCGGAATCTTTAAAGGTGAGAGATTCTAACCGGAAGGGCCTCTTCTTTCGCTTCCTTTTTTCCAATCAAGACCTGACACACGAAGAGTAAGTGGGGGGGAAGTCACATACTGTCTCGTTCCACGGAGGGAGATGGCACGTGAGTTCTCCCCGGCCACATGGGACGACTTTAGTTCCGCGTGGCCATTCATCTTCTCCAGGTATGAAAATATCATCTAAATTATATGTAACTGGTAATTGGCTTATCGTTGATTTGTTTAATTCAAGTTTGTGCCTACCTGGTAATTAAATTATTGTTTTTCCTTTTCTAGCCTGCGTGGTCATCGGGTCTTTTAATCTTTTTATTCTTCCCAGCCCCGTCTCGAAGGATACCTAGGGTTAATATCCCCACTGAGGAACGACTGGCCAGCGGCCTGGTGTGGGAATTGGTTGGTTAAGTTGGTTTAGGCGACGATGACCTACCTACTGTAAGGATTGATGTATGCTGGTTCTGAGATTTTAACATGTAGGAAACCCATGGACTCGGTAAAGTCCATTGTGATTCACGCTAGTCAGGAGAATGCTCTAACTAAAATTAGACAAAGAGAACACGTGGTTCCTTCACCCACAGCAATGTCCGTCCTTTGGTATTGTTTGGTGAGGTCTTACATGACCTTTCCTGTGTGTATATTAGGAGTCTTTTCACTCACAGCTCTTGTCAGAATGTTGATCAATACTTCTCTGTGCAGAGCGCTTCGTATGCCATTGATTATTGTTTCTCTTCTACTGGATTGTCCGACCTTGATTTTCACCATTACCCTTTCGTAGTGTTTTTGTCTTTCTGGATTTTCGACCCATTTTTGTATGACCACGATTTCTGTGTTTGGATGCCCTGTGTATGACCCTTGGCTTTGCCCATCGACTATGACTTTTTGCCTCGTTTTTGTACCCCTGCCCATTTGTCTTACTGGTTCTGACCCCGGCCTGTCTAGTCGATAATGTTTTTGGATTTCTTATAGTGGCTTGGCAATTCCTGTGTTTTTTGGCTTTGACTCGGACGCCATTAAAGGCATGCGATTTTTGGATTTCTGTCTCTCGCGTGTGGTTCCTGGACTGTACGTCACAAGACCAGTATTTCCTCTAGGATTTTTTTTTTCTTTTCAGCAGCAGGGGCAAAGGGGGTTGGTTATTTTTTTTTTTTGAACCCTGGATTGTGTGCGTGTGTGAATAACAATCATCAATTTAAAAAGAATAAAAAATCAACACTTGACTGCAAATCAGCCTTTATTTATCTTTACCATTTCGTTTATGCATATTTGTACAAATACTTATTTGTACATGTGTATTATGTTTTATTTTGAAAACTTTGGTTCAAAAACACAGTAAGTGCCAAAATTACAAAAATTGAGAATACCATAAAGCAAGAGGCCTGTGCTTCTTACAGTGCAAATTTTCATTTTTTTTAATTCATAGAGTATATTTTTTTTCATGGTCAAAGTTTGTTTCTCTGTAAAATGCAATCGGCGCCAACATAGAAAAAGCTGATTTACTCAGAATGAGTAAAATGGATATATTGCATTTTGGAAACAAACTCTGTGTGTAACAAAAAAATTAATATAATATACTTACATGTAAATATACTATTAAATATTTATTTTTACATTTTTTAAAATATATTTGTATTTATTTATCCTGGTTTCTAAAATAAGGATATGATGTTTACATGTACAAACGGAAAAACGAGATTCTCAAAAAACCTGATCATAACCGGGATACTGAAGTCCATGCAACTAAACGCACTCATAGCGAATGCATCGCAAACGCTCATTTACCTTCAGAGGCATTGAGAATCTTCCTAGAGTGGATGTGCCATATGATAGTTAAAGCTCGCAGCAAACGTAAAATTTAACTCGTTTCATAACTTTCTGGTATCACCAAGAGTGTAAGATTCTGTTTATCACTTAACAGAATAGCATAATTTAATAGAAGACAAAAGTAATTTCCATCAGCGTCTTAATGGAGACGTTATTTAATTCACAGGCATCATAGCATTGCGCTAACTCCATTACACTTACACTTGGTATTCAGTTTAGCTACATATTGACAGCGTGACGAAACACAGCAGTTTTTAATCTAGTGCCACAGGTATGTGATTAAGTTTAATGTATCTGAACATTATCTATCCATCCTTTCTTGTTCTTCAGCTCCAGTAATATTAACTTAAGGTGGTCTAACCTCATTTGAAAATTCTGTAAAATGTTCAGAAAGTGCTCGCGCTGTTGTGGTTGTCATGACATCAGGAGTGTTTGACATTCTGGCAGTATTACATTCGCTCGTGCTCGTAGACTGAGCGGGAGACCATTCGTTCTGAGCCCACCGATGTGGTCAACAGCAGCTTGGAGTAAAAAAAAAATAACCCATTCTGAAATAGCAGTGAAAATAATTTAGCAGCGGTGGGGCACCATTGCTAAATTAATATAGTGGAGACTGCATAATGTAGATGTCTGCTTCAAACTTTACCTCGGTGATTATTATTCCAGTGGTCTGTAAAGGCATTTACAATGAAGCTGTCTTGGTCCAGACGAGGAATCAAGTATGGAGGCTGAGTAAAATCCAATAGGTCATTTTGTTGATAGCTTCAACGGTAATTTGGGGATGGAACACCCAGAGGTAGAGCTAGGGATGGAACCCCAGATAAGGATAGTGCAGTTCATTGCCGATGTTGTGGATGAAGCTGAGCTGTCAATTGCCGCCCAGTGGTTTCTGGGATAACAGCCAATTGCCAGCACCAAACTATCCCACAGGAAGTTGCAGTTGCTTGAGAGGAACTTGGTCCCAATCTGATGACTGAAGAAGGATTGGGAGCTTGTTCCTAACAAACTGCACAAAGGAGCAGACTTGGGAGGGTTAAAAATAATCTGGTCCCAATCCTGGATTCTGATTAGGCTTGTTCCTATTAAACTGGACTGAAAAACTGACTTCTGCTGAGTTTACATGAACACAGTCCCAATCCTGGACCCTGAGTAGGCTTGGAAGCTGGTTAGCTAACTGAAGAAGAGATCTTCTGGTAATAACTGTCATATAAGTATAAGTTACAGTTCATAAAGACAGAGTTTATTCTTGGAATACAGACTGTTTCGGTAACACTTTACAATAAGGGTACAACAATTAACATTAATAAATGTAGTAATAAGCATGCACTAACAGGTAATTCACATTTAACTAATGCACCTGGTAATCATTTACAAATGATGTTCATATGAACTAAGGTATCAATTCATAAATTATGGTTTAATTGTTTGAAGTGCTACATTGGGGATACTTAAGGGAGGTTTTAAACTTCAAAATGAGGGATACACAGAAAATTAATAAAAGTTCAATTATGGTTCCGTAATGCTTATTCAGCTATCTAACACATTAGTTACCTGCTAATTAACTGACAGTTAATGAACTAATGTTAATGAATGTTAATTGTTGTACCCTTATTGTAAAGTGTTACCACTGTTTCTATACACAGAAGGCAAGTAACTGAGCAACAACTTGTAACAGAGGTAGGGGCTTAAATACCCGCCACATGGTGACAGGAAATTTCCATAATATGAGACACAGCCGGGAAGTGGCAAACACACAAGATGTCAACCAATCACAGGAAACTTGTCTCTCATAGAGACACAAGGTGCTGTATAGGAAGAGACAAAAGGCATTTCACACGAGGGTTCTAACAGAAGCATCGTGCTGGATTTGCTTCGGGTAACAGTAATTCCCCTTTAGCCGTAATGTTGATGGCCAAAAGCTTATTTACCCACGTAATATTTTTCTCTTTTGCTAATTTCTGGCTTTTTAGCCCGAAAAGTCAGTCAGGCTTTGGACGGAGGTGGAAAGCATCCAGATCGAGAGGGTAACAAGCTCATTAAGTACAGCTCACGCTGCGGGGGGAGCAGCTGTCGAGTAGCAAGCGGGCACGAATCGCTCCTCTGCGATGAAACTGCGTTATTTGCCACGCTCTCTGAGCAAAGAGGGCAGAGAGGGGATCGAGCCCCGAGAGCGAGCTCTGTCATGCTTACTGTACTTAACACACCTCGCACAGGCCAGGAACTGTCCCCAGCCTGAGACTGAACTCACACACAAGTGGTCTTCCCGAGCCTCTCTCTCACCTGCGAAACCCTGTTACACCCATTCTCTCTCTTTCACTCTCTCTCTCTGTCTCTCTATGGAGGAACCCACCACAATTTTTAAAACTCGAGGTGTTTCATTGGCTGGACTTTTTGTGTCCAAGTGTCACAAATAGTAATAATAACAGCAGTAAATAAGGTAACAACTGTACTACATTGACAGCAATAATCTCTCATAGACACGTACTCTCATCTTAGCTTTTCTCTCTTTCTCTCTCGCTCTCCCACTCTCTCTCTCTCTCCGTCACTCCCTCCCCTTCTCTCTCCCTCTCTCTCTTTCTGCAAGCACAATCTGTCCTCAAGGTCATTCCTCTTCTTAAATCCAGCAAGAAACAATTAGTCTGAAACAATGTTTGTCCTTACCATTGACCTGTGATTAAAAAGTTCCAAATTTAAACACCAAAATACATGTTATATTCATTTGGAGGTCATAGCTAAGGGCAAATGCAGCTACCAGGTCTCCAAGGCTGGGTAAATGGTACAATAGCTTTACAGAAATTGTGCAAAAATGTGAAATACTAGCTGAATATGTAGCACATAATCACATTTTAAGTGGGATGATTGATAATCACTGCAGTTAAGGGTAGTTATATCATTGAAAGAATAGCATTAACATTCATTTAATTAATTTAACCTTAAGAATAGAATGGCCATTTTACTGACTGTCCCGAGTTGACCCGAACCCTGCAAATTAGCATAAACATTGTGCCTTACAAAGTGTCTGTCTGTGAACAGCATATCTTTCAAATGGCATCACAACTACATGCCTGTAGTAAATTTGTATGTTCCTTAGTTTTCATGGTGAATTGGCTGTGGGATGCCTACTGTAGATTAATGTGTAACCTCTTTAATTATGCACTGCAAATGAAAAGATTGTCATGAAGAAGAGGATGTGCTAACAGAGTTTCCCCACTGTGTGTGTGTGTGTGTGTGCGTACAAGTGTGTGTATGTGTATGCATGTGTTTCTGTGTGTTTGTGTGAGTGTGTGTGTGTGTAAACAAGCACATTTGCACAAGATTTAAAATATATGGTGGCCGACGAGGGCAAAGGCACAGCAATGGCCCAAAACGTCTCCAATTAGAGAAACGCGCTGCAAAAACAAAAATGGATGCAAAGTCCAAAAAACACAAACCCCTAAAACAAAAGCAAAAGAAAAACGCCCCATATTTCACAGCTGGCAACAGACACTGAACACCGAATGCCTCCTTGGGCTTTCTCCAGACATAAACAATCCACTTACGTATATTTACAAGACTGAAAGAAGACTCATCCTACCATGTTATTTTTTTTCTGAATCGTTCCAGGCTCCAGGTTAAGTGTTCCTTACACACATCATCTATTTTTGTGCTTTACCTTTTGCTGCAGACAGTTTCCAGCTGCCATAAATTGCAGCCCTTTCATAAATACCAGTGTTATTTAGAGCACAATGCACTGTTTTTGTTGAGACTGGTTCAGATATGGGTTGATTCAATTCTGTGGTGATTTCATAGCTGTAGCTGAGGATATTCGGCAGTCCCTTCCGGCGAGCTCTGATAAAAGCCCTTTCTTATTCCTTTTTATATGTTTTATTTTGCTTTTGCTATTTTTGGAATTGACTATATGCAATTATTTGGCCTCTTTTCAAGTTTTGTGACTTACCCTGTAAAGAATGGCTGATCATGAGCAGAAATATGCAGTTAATTGGGGTAGAAATTCAGAATAATCACCACTGTATATTTGCGGTCTAGATAATTCAAAGTTGAAGCTATTTATGAGGGCTGTTTCCAATTTCTTACATGTAATTCTTACATAAGTGTACGTGCACCTACACTGTAAAACCAAAGTGTTTAAGTTCTGAACATATGCTAAGCACTTTTGTGTAACACTTTTTATGTCATAGTGTTTAAATTCAGTTTTGCAGCTTATTCAACTAATCTGAAAAACCTGAAACACAGCATCCAATAAGCATCAGTGTTTTGAATGAGAACACCTATTTACAAAAATAATCACATACATTCAGCTTTCACACACACTGGTGTTTAAATTATAAACATGTCACATGTTCCACAGTTTTACAGTGTATGCAAGAGTGTATACTGTATGTGAATGAGTATGGATGTGATGAGAAAGACAAATTGAGAGGCTTGAGAGAGAGAGAGAGTGGTGGGTTCTGCAGGGTTCAGAAGTGCCTTCCAATTAACCACTGAATTATTCAGCAGAAAAGGTGTTTTCTGTCAAATAACTCCCACTGTTGAGCAGTTCATTCAGCTGAGAGAGCTTCACTGTCCCCTATGGACGGGAAAAGGAGCGAAATCCCCGCAGACACATCAAACTCACAGCTGGAGAGGATCAGCACTGTCAAGCAAAGACTCCTCCCTCATCAAAGGCTTCAAGCTCACAAAAAACACATAAACACAAAGCCTTTGACATATAAGTGGCTTTTTCTTCAATAAAAAGTTTTATGGAGCCAGTAGAAATCTTTAGAGCACTCTGAAATTACAGAAGAATACACTATTCAAGGAATGTGCCCGTTATCAACACTGAGATTTCAACAGCAGGAGTTTGTCCTGGAGGGGAATCCCAAGGAAGGTTGATTTCAAAGTTTAAATTTGAAGCTGCCAGGTTGAAATTTGAGAGGTGAAAACCAATCAAGGAAGGCTCTCTTGAAGCACAGTCGAAACAATGTCCCCTCATGGATTCAGTTCTCCCAA
Source organism: Gymnothorax reevesii (assembly GCA_029721435.1). Taxonomy (NCBI): domain Eukaryota; kingdom Metazoa; phylum Chordata; class Actinopteri; order Anguilliformes; family Muraenidae; genus Gymnothorax; species Gymnothorax reevesii. The sequence continues at coordinate 92,780,294 of CM056582.1, read as the reverse complement.
TTTCACTGGGAATTCCATACAGGTTTGGGATTTCCCAGCTCGGTTTATTAGGGAACGTTTGCATAAGAATACATAAGAGGTATTTTCCTTTCCTCGGTAATGACTGAAAGGCAGCTGCTGCCTTTAAAAACCACAAACATAGAGTCCATTTACAAGCTCAACTCAGTCAGCCTTAGGATCTGTGCGTGTATCTCTTCACAGGAACTTTTGTCATGAACTTAGTCCATTAACCAGCTAGTGTGATAATTTGTTGCTAATTTCCCTCCACTTACTGCTAAGGGAGGTCAATTGGTACATCTCGCTTGTCTTATATTGTTTGTACGTTTTCCTCAAAAGGGTCTTTTCCTTGTATTTTAGTCCTTTCAACCGGGGATGCATGGGGGGACTCAAGAAACCACGTGAAGAGCGAAGAAACAAGGAAATATGTTTCTTCGAGAAATAAGATGTTCTTCCTCCGTAGAGTGATGTGAAGCAACCGCCGTTTCTGAGGACAGTGAACAGCTGAATCTCCGTCAATTGAAGCACCTATTACTAAAACCCCATAAGTCACACTTGACTTGACTTGTGGGGTCTTAGTAATCAGTGCTTCAATTGTTAACAATTAAGGTCATGGCTTTAAGCTGGAAGTCTTCAGGGAAAACTGCTCTTTTTTGTCCTTGCTCATGGCTCCACAGAGTTCCCTCCTCACTCCTCGCAGCAGAAATAAGAGCTTTAGATGGCCTGCAAGACAGCAGAGCCCCCACAACTTCAAGCGAGGATCGAGGTGCTAGGAAATATCAAATAAGAGAATTGAGATGTACTCTGTGTGGCATGGACAGAAGTTTGTAAGTTTTGTTTTGTCTATGTAAGTCTATGTTTTGAACCCTAAACTATCATTACCTTTATAACTGTAGAAAACATTACCCCCTGTGGCAGGCCTAGTCTCACCACCCGTCCACTTCCAGCGATTCCCAGACCGATTGACATTCAGTCTTGACATTTTATTCACGTATAAAAATTACCTGAGGAAACAATAACGGTCACATTTCCATGGCGATAAACATATCAGCAGGAACCTGAACCTGAACCGAATTCACATTCAATCTGTACGCTCATCCAATTGCGAAATGTTAAGCTTGACCTATCCGCGACCGCACAGCTATCAATCCGCCCTGGCAATTATGCGTCAATTACCAGCGCATCAATCAGCTGTAATTGGCACGTAGAGTAGGACATCTTTGGTGGGATGCTTCCAGTGTGGGGGAAGGATAATGAAAGGTGATGGGACTATGAAAGGTCACAGGCTGTAATTTTTGGCCGGGAGGGATCCTGGCTGCACTTCAGCTTCATTCATACTGTGAGTGAGGACATGCAGTGACTGCTGGGTCAGACAAGGTCAGATATTTCATATTTTTAGACAGCAGTAAAATTCCAACTTACTGAAAAATCTCCCCATTGTGCTCAGTAAAATATCTGATGGCTCTTTGTCAAAAAGTAAGGTTGCTTATCCTGGTGGCCAGTTTGAAGCCCCACAAAACAATCTGTGAATGATCCTCTATGTTTGAAATTGAAGCACCTATTACTAAAACCCCATAAGTCACACTTGACTTGACTTGACTTGACTTGTGGGGTTTTAGTAGTCAGTGCTTCAATTCCCAGCACACCTCTATTCCTATTGGTAACAAAATGAAAGGGAATTGAGTTCTCCGTGAGCCTTATACAGAGTAAAATGTTGAACTCGCAACTCAACTCTTTCACATGAAATTTTCAAGGTTTATTTCCTCCCATTCTGAGAATACTTGATTTAACTCATGGTAAGAGTTTGCATAACTCCTTCGCTGTGTAACTAAAGAAAGGCAAGTGTATTATTTCTTATGGTTTAGTGGCACACTGATATACTTTGAATTAGTCGAGATCTGTAGGAGGATACATTTGAATTTTTATCCCATTGGCCTGCTGGGATGCGTTCATCAAAGTTTTTTTTCACACATTCAATCTGATGCATTTTCACACTTCACAACACCTACAGTATGTAGCTCAGGTAAAATATGTATTGGGACATATAGGGTTTCAACCATGATTTGGCCTGACGTATTGTGTTGATATTGAAGCCCCTGGCTTGTTCAGATAGGAATGAGTCCTCACAAATATGTTTAGATACTCAGTATATACTTGTGTTTAGTGTAAAGGTTCTGTTGTAAGCAAGAAATTCTCAATTCAGGCAATTCAACCTGAGGCGAGCTATTCTTTTCATTCCCTGAAGGAGGCAAAAAATATTGCAATAAAATAAACAGTTGGAGAGGCAATGGCGGAAAGAACACTCACACTGGTTATATTTTTCATATTGGTTATAAACATGTTTTTTGCAGTACCTAACGACATCCTTTCTGCTGTGTAATGTTATGATCCAGACAAGAAACTAGATGCAAATGTAGGGTACAATACCATGAGGGGTGTTAATTGATAAGACAACAGCAATAACTGGAGATGGGCAGAAGCCTACCTTAGGGAAGGGACAGTCCAGCCAGATGGTAGTGACTGGTGTCAGTAATGGGCGTGTCTATGCCCTGCCATTGGCACCCCGTGGCAGAAGCCTGGTGGTATAAGCCTTACTGAAGCAGGACTGATACACAACAGGCCCAGCGGGTTTACCAGGAACGCAATCCCAATCCTGGGGACCGATGAAGGCTTGGGAGGCGTTCCTAACAAACTGATCAGTGGAGCAGACTGGGACTGATGGTTAACAGGAATGCGGTCCCTGTCTTGGAGACTGATAATAAGGCTTGCGAGTTTTTCATGATTAAACTGGCTCAAAAGAGTAATTATGTGTTCCACTATTCTAAAGGCTACAATGAATTCAGAAGGAGGCTTTACAATAACTAGAATACAAAAACTGAATGGTTGCTATAGCATGCCAATTCTGCAACTCTGCAAAACTGAACTGAGGCTTATATACACCACAGAGACACCAAGGGAACGAGACACACAATGGATTTGCACCTGAGTGAGGGAAGACACGCAACACACCAAACCAATTAAGGAGACATTACCTCTAAAAGGCATGCAGGTTGCTGGAAAGGGGGAGGAGAGAGTTTCGGAGACATGAGGGTAGGAACAGCACATTAAAACCAACTGAGGCACTTCTGCAGTCCTCATGCGCAGAATCAAAAACCTAATCGCACAACTGCTGAAAAAAATTTCGTCAGTTGCATTCTTAGGCATGGATCAGCCTTTAATTTTCTCTGGCAAATGCAAAATTTGTATTTTCAGTTCATTCATTACTAAAGGCCAGTTACACCAACAGGTATAAAAACCCCTTTGTGCAGATTTAGACGCCGGCGTCCATAACTTCCTAAATTTAGTTCCTAAACATTCTGAAATTGAATTTCTGGATGTCTTGCTTCACTGTAATACTTCACTGTAAGTCTCTGTGATACAAATACAGAGTTAAATAGGCTCATGCATACCAAGAAAAATTGGCAATATTTGTATTCTGCACAAAGGGGAAAAAGCTGTCCAAGAATGAACTTAAAACTCAATAGTCCGGGTTTGATAGGTCTTTAATCAGTCTTTAAACTTTAATCAAAATACATTTAACAAGCCCCAAAAAAACCAAAATTAACTCAAACTTGATTATTTATTTTTGTCAGTATTGCATAAATTTAATTTTGAATGGAACTAAACCTGCAAATGTATTTGGTTGATATTTGTTGATCAATATAACAACATATCATTATTTATTATATATATAAAAAAACATGTTGTGAAGTTTGTGTGCAAATTTATTGAAATAAAGTTATAATTGTATTTAGCTACACAACACATATTTTGTATGTGCTCATTAATTATGCAAGTTTACATCATGCTTAAAAAATCCCTGCTGCGTGACTGAATATCCAGGCATCCATACAGTACATGTCAGCAGATTGTGTGGAGACGGCATGTGACTTTCCCAAAGCTATGTATCGGTCGCATGGAGGTAAAAAGAGAAAGGGAGAGCGAAGCCGGCTCTTTCACACTGCAATGCATGTAAACCGCCTATTTAATTAACCACAGAGCAAGGCTGAATAAGCCTCCAGGACCAAATGTGCTCAGAGTGTATGAGGCAGTGCATTTCCTCTTTCAGTCATGCAAACTCGCAGTCATGTCAGGCTGCACGCATACATGCCCAGAGACCTTCCAGCACGCACAATCACATGCATACGCAAACATATGCCGACCCTCCCATAAGTGCTCATGCAAACAGTAAATAAAAATGTCCCGTTCATCTGTGTTTATGTGAAGGCAATGGTTTCATTAATAGCATGTCCTTTCTTTATTGTGCTTTGCGTGAATTTTGCATGTTGGCTTGTATGAATTATTAATAATGAATGAATATGTTATTCAATTATGCCTGTGAATTGCCTCATGTGGAGGATGAATACTGCACAGCCAGGAGAGGGAATATGTCACTGAACTGTGCAGAATCTGCTTTCCCCCGCTCTTGAGAAGGCTGTATATGTGTATATTAATGCTGCCTTTTTTGTTGCTTGGAAGAAAAAGAAGAGGAATTCAGAAAGCCTGGTAAGCCTGTGAAATCCTGCTTCTTTCCCATCTCATACACTTTAAAGATGAAGGATTTCTTTCATAGTTCAGGGAGGGTCAGTGGATGCGGGAACTTTGCACCTATTCCTTTTTGTGCAAATGTTACCACTCACCTCACCTTCTACATTGTGCATGGGTAAAATGTGGAAAATGTGAAAACAAGTGGTGTGTGCTACAACATACCCCACCTGAGAAACATGTTTTAGTGCTTTCGGTGTTGAATAACCAGCGAGCCCCCCTCCACCACACTCTTTAACCCCTATCGCTAAAAAGCTTAATGTCATCATACCATAGTGTAGTATATGGTCAGAAGCACAATTCAAAAATGCTATGTTTGGAATCCAGTTAGAAATTGATCAGAGCTCATGTAAGAAAGTTATTATGAACTAGAAAAGCACTCGGAGAGCGCAGACCTCCGCCAAGCACAACAATTCCCTCCATATTGCGACTTCCACCAAAGATATTAGTCTTACATTTATTTTCTCTTCATTTTTAGATTCCTTGACCATGAAAACATGGCCATTTGATTCATAATGCTATATTAATATTAGTTCCACAGCGTCTTGGCTGTTTAAAGATGTCTGTTGCATGTTTCTAGCTTCATTTGTTTTTGTTTTTTTTATGATGCAACATTTCCCCTCATGTTGTGATTTACACATAATATTAGTCCTACATTTATTTCATCTATTTTCTCAGATTCCCTGACCAAGAAAACATACCATTAGCAACTGAATTCATAATTATATCAATAGTAGTTCAGTAGTTATTCACGAAAATCAAATTTTCCGTAATGGTGGTTTTCTTCTGGATCTAGTTCCCTGGCTTTTGAAGATACAGTAAATCCAGTAACACCTCCCTAATTCTGCAATATCTTGGCTATATAATGGTGTTTGTCGCATGTTTGTAGCTTCATTTGTTCCCTTCCTATAATGAAAGTTCTGAAGGTCCCCTACTTTCGTATTCTGGATCATTGTATCATAGTATCCGGAATTATTCCATTTTCAGGATCAGTCTTTGATATATTGTAGAACATGTTCGAAACTTGTCCTGTATTTTTTTTCCAAGTGCCCTGACCATTTTTGGTGGAGTTATATGCATAAATGTTGAAAATGGCCCAATGTTGGCCAATCTCCCAATGTTAAAGAATCCTTTAAAAAATTCTGGGATCCAGACGGAGATCCGGATCACTTCCAAAATCTAATCATTTCTTCCTTATACCGATCTGTACATTCCCTGAAAATTTCATCAAATTTGTCTATGACTTTTTGAGTTATTTTGGAAACTAACAGACAAACAAATAAACAAACAAACAAACCCAGGCAAAAACATAACCTCCTTGGTGGAGGTAAAACTATGATTTTTGCCTTTTTGGTGACCTTGACCTTGACCTAATTAAGTCCAGGATTTAATTAGTTAATGCTTGGATCATTGAGTACCTCTCCTGAGAAATTTGGGTCATGCTCTTGAGTTACTCTGCTGGCAATCAAACATGCAGACAAACAAACGCAGACGCAAACAAATGCCGCTTGCCTCCCCTTTTGAGCAGGGTAATGGAAAAGGTGATTTTTGGTGAAACATCACCATCTGTCAGTTCTACAGTCCTTTATTCTCCACAAATGCACTCAAGTCAAAAGCACTTCAGAAAAGTCAATAAAGTAGAATAGAGCAAGTAGACTCTTTATGTCGCTCCATCATACTCTGAAGCACCGTTCATGTTTTTGTGTTCACGCACTGAAATGATCACAGCAGGCAAAATGGTCCTCCTGTGGTCACTACTGTACATATGCTACAGACGTGCCCTGTTAGAGCTTAATGTCTGGTGTTTATAGTTCAAGTCAAGGGCAGATCAAATGCCAAACCTCCATTATGCTACTCACACCCTGATTATGCATTCACAATGCTGAAGCAGACTGAAGCAGCGCTTCATAATTGAAATTCCACTGAGATGCGCGCAAAATTTGAGCAGCTGTGAAACATAAACTGGGGTACTCAGTTTTATGGAGAGTTTGCTTTCATTACGGCAGGTCTTCAAACCATATTGTCCTGTTTTGCAAAGCAGGATTACTGAGTTAGCTGAATAACTGCACTGAATAAAACTCAAAACCCTCCCACATCTGGCAACATGGACTGAAGTCAAAAAAGTTGTTCTTGGGTTTACATAGCAAAATTAACCAGCTAAAAATCTAGTATCCTGCTTGTAAAAAAAGTCAAAAATAAGAAAAGATGGATGCCTTTTTAAAAAAGATAACCATGCTTTGCGTCCATGTGGAAGTTGTTATTTACTGTGCCATAACATTGCGGTATTATATAAACTTGAGAAGAATACTTGTGCTGCGAATGAGTCACCTACTAATATCTGGAAGATATATACAGTACCAGTCAAAAGTTTGAACACACTTTGCTAATGTCACAGAGCTCTGTTTTTAGAGAAATATAAATGGCTTAATTTCTCTATATAATCTCAAATGGAATCTGGTAACAGGTAAACAGAAGTTAAAAGAGAATGATTTACTTATTTAAATAATGTCCAAAATTTTAGAATTCACAGAGAAGCCATATTTTGCAAAGTAAGTGTCATGGTTTTAGGAGGCTGGCGAGCTTTCTTTGTTGCTTTCGTCTGGGAGAATTTTGTATTGCCCTCAATCGGATTCTTTGACCAGCTGGCATCAATTGTGGGCGGCGCTTGGACTATATTTAAACCCAAGTTCCACATCGCCGCCTTTGCTAGAGTGTCAGTGTTACCACTGCACTGTAACCCGCAAGATCTCCAGCTAGAGAGGTGTTGAGGAATTAGTTGCAAAAAAGGGAAGTGTTAGTTAGTAAAGGGAACTTAACTCTTTCCTTTCCTCTTTCTGAGCACCGTCTGGTGCTTGGTCTTTTTATCTCGGTTTTCGAGATTTTTCCTGTGTTTCTTTCAGTCTGGCTCACGCTGCTTCCTTATCTCACTCGGATTAGATTTATGTCCTTTGGAATCGCGAGTCTCTCTCTCTCCTGTTTGGTCTGTTTGTCTCTCTTACAGTCCTGAATCCCTTTGTTCCTGCCACTGTATTTAGCGTCTCAAAACACCAGCCATCACAGTAAGCAGACAACCAAGCTCTTTCCGTTTTCCAACAGCCAAATTAAAGACAAGCTGTTTTGGTACTTATTGGGCAAAAAAGTCAATGAAAAGCAAACCACAAGTGCAGCACATCTTTGGGAACTTAGACAGCTGCTCAGCAGCAAACTCATTTGGGCCATATAACTGCTCTTGTAAAAAAAAAAAAAAAAAAGAGTATGCTCAATGAATATGAAAATGCTGATTAGTTTGATGGATTGAAGAATTAGGTCCGTTTTTTAGCAGTAAATAAATAGTAAATAACTGCTGATTGTAAAAATCAATTTTAATCCAACTTTGACAACCAAAGCAAATCACATAAGCAGAATTTAAGATTTAAATAAAGCTATGGAATATACTAGCGCTCAGCTCAGAGTGTATTTGTCATTTTCAATTTGTTCAAAGAAAAAATGCTTATGTAGATACATTTACACCAATTTTTAAATAACAAGACAAAAACTTGGCTGGTATCAGGGGTCTTTCATTGCTTTGCGTATGATACAGCAAACCAGTGCTTTACAATTGCTAGTTTCATAAGCTATTCCAAGTAAACCATCTGTAATAAGGCTAAAGCCATTGATAAATGCATGCTGTGGACACAATTAAAATATAGCATGTGGCCATTTTGTTTCACACAGTAAAGCACGGATAATCAGTCGGTTACGGGGAGCAAGTTGCCGTATGTTTACAGTGGTTGACAGAGAAGATGTTTGCGTTAGGTGCTCAGTCCACTTGCAGTCAGAAGTGAATGTGTAGCCAGCATCCTTGGCATCTGTTTCCTGGATGCGGGTTTAACTGCTCCAGGATACAAATTAAAATGTAATTACAGCAATATTTCAGGGCTGGGTATACACAGGCCCCCTGGATGTATTATAGACCCATAAATGTTTGTCCACTGGGATCCCAACAGTTTTAAAATGTAGACTAACTGTAAAGAAAGATATATTTCCTGTCCTTTGGTTTGCATTACCACTTTTTCCACTAGAATTCACCTTATCTTCCTCTCCGTTGGGCGCATCAACTCAGAAGGCTGGCAAGTCACTGGAGCATAAAATGTATACAGAGAAAGAAATATTCTTAAGAGCAAACAAAAAACTTTATCGCTCTCACTAGGAAATTGACAGGATCTAGGTCACCATTGATATGCATCAACCCTTTAAGTATCAAGATTGCAAATATGCGATTAGAGTGCTTTGATATGAACAGGCAAATTCTGGTGCAACAATCACGATCATCATAATTGAAACTGATAGCGCTTGTGAAATTTTGACTGAAAATCATTCCAGCAAATGTATTCATTAAGGGTTATGTTTAGATTGACAGGCAGTTAATCACGGCTAATGTCCTCAGAGATTCTTATCAGCATAGTGTAAAATTAAAAGATGTGATTTTGTCATATACATTTTTATCAGGCTTCTTCGATTCTCTAATTTACAGTGAACACATAATTCATTGGACATGACATATTCATTGTTATTTTAGTATTTGGTCGCCGAGTCTATCGCTGGATCTGAATCTAACTGAGCCTGTGTTTTACGTGCTTAGGAGGAGACTGAAGGAAAAAAGTCTCCAAAACAAGCAGGGACTGAAGATGGCTGCTGTACAGGCCTGGCAGAGCATCACTATGTAAGATTCCAAGCCTTTGTTGATGTCTATGCATTACAGTCTTAAAGCAGTAATTGTCTGCAAAGATTATGCATCCAAACTGTTAAAATAATCACTTTAATCCACATTGTGCCCAAAAACTGGGAGAGACTATGCACAAAAGGTGATGTCATTTCTTAACGGTTCATCCAATACAGTTGAAAACATCCTCAATTTAAATCTGACAGTCTGCACCTCCACATCATTGCCACTGTATGCTTTCAATCACAAAGTGCTAGAGAACTAAACTAAATTTAAAAAAGCGTCGCTGTACAATGAATTATGGTGCCAAATGTCTGTCATTCAAAGTCCTAGCATTGATGCCGTGATTGATTTCATTCCTGATCGAATGAAATACTAGCCCTTTAAGTAAAATTCTTGGAGAAAAAAAAGAAAACTTTATTTTGCTTTGGATGAAAACATCTGTCGAATAAATGAACGGAATATAAACGCTGGTACTTCTTCATAACCTGTGTAATAGTTTGATGTACGGCTTCCACCATATGTCCCAAATATAACGTGTCTGTTAAATTAACACTGACTTTTATGCACTCCAAAGCTCAACTCATTAACCTTTTATGAATCCTTTTACTGTGTTTTTCTGAAAAAGACCTTTTTTTTTAAATCAAAATCACAAAAGCGTCCCCAGTTCCATTTATACTTGGTATTCTGTCACTGATTCCTCCAAATAAAATTGCCTTAATTTAGATTTTGAATTTAAAGCAGTCATCAGGGCTAATATCACCATGAGGCAACTACCTTGTCACCAAGTGCTGAAAGTGACAATTAGAGTTGGCTTGATGTTGGATTCAGTTGTGTCTGGCATGCTAAGTGAACTATGTCTGGTTTACATCTGACGTGTGTTAGTGTGTGTGTTTGTGTGTGTGTGTGTATATGTGTATGTGTGTGTTTGCATGCATGAATGATTGTGCCTGTCAGCGAGTGTGCATACGTGCATGTTTGAGAATTTGCGCATGTGTTTGAGTGGGTGTGTGTGCGCACACGCTAGTATATGTGTAAATGAGCACACTTGTGAATGTGCAGATGTGTATATCCCCCAATGTTCGTGTGTACAAGTGTGCAAGCATTTGCGGATGAGAGCGTGTCGGTGTTCATTAAGCCTTCTTAGGAGCATTTAAGTGTCGTTACTTCTCCATGATCAGAGGATGGGCAGAAAAAGCATTGATTTGGATAATAACATACTGTATAGGGGTCCTGTCCCAGCATACAATCAGCGGGAGGCTGGAAATCACCCTGGGCAAAGATGCGCATATAGCCAGCAGGAAGTGATATTGATTATTTATTTATTTATTTATTTATTTATTTTACTTAACACTTGTGTCTTGCTTATTTTATCAATATAGGATGTTTCTTGAAGGTGACTGTCTCAGCCAAGTAGAGACAGATGCCTAAGATCAGACCCTAGGAAGGGAGGTTTGCACTGCTTAGTGGCACAATGGTCAGCACTGTTGCCTCGCAATTAGACTGTTTCAAGTTCAAATCCCAGCTGGCTGAGACCTCTGAATAGGAACTTTCCAGCCAGTGCCCTGGACCACTGCCGCAGCTTTAAAACTAAAGTTGGTGCTACGCTGTGATTGCCCATTGTGACTGGATCAAATGCAGAAGATAAATTAAACCTCGGGGTTCAGTAAAGTAAATCTTATCAACCTTTCAGAATTTTGAAAAAAATCTTTTGAAAAAGTATCTCTTTGTATGCCTTGATGTAGCTGCATAAGTGATGGAAAAACATTTTATATGCAAAATGTATTGTAAAAGTATTTATAATTGAAATGGAGGTATTATATAAACTGTTTATAAAGGCTGCGTATAGCTCTTGTAGACTATTCATGGGGAGTTGATGTTTTTTTTTTCAATTCTTAAAAGACAGTGAAGAATTTCAGATTTTGTCTGTAATGTTGGTAGCAATCACAAGCTCATGTGCAAGGTTAGACATCAGTGGCCTTGACTTCAAAATGACTTCAGGCTGCTGAATTGGTTAAGGCGCCACACTGCCGCATTAGAGTGACCACCACGGCATCAAATCGAATCCAGCCATGCCAGTACCAACAGTGGCCATCAGCCTTTTGAGGGTAGTGAATAATTGTCTTTGTGCTGCTCAGAGATATGGGAAGGGAGCAGTCAGCGTGGGTTAGCATTATCTATAGCTCAAGCACCTGCTGCCGGCCATCCAAGCTAGCCGAGCGATTGTCAGAAATATTCTGAGTATGTGTGTAGGTTTTCCTTGACCCTCGTTCTGAGTCAAGGTTTGAAGGTAGAGGCAGCTGATAGGTGTGTTTTGGTGGAGAACCCCCAACTGTAAATGCTCTTCCAAGAAGCTCTCTCAGCACCTTCACAGCCACCAGATCGCAAACCAACTGAACAAATATGGGATATTTTAGAACACTATTAGCGCTCTCCCTCACCATCATCCAATCACTGAATGAGGGACTTTGTCTTATAGGAAAGGTACTCCATCCCGCCAACAAAGTTTCACACTTGTAGACTCTATGCCACGTCATGTCAAGCTGATTTTGTGGAGGCCCAAAACCTTACCAAGACTGTTAATGTAGATTTTTCCATGAATTTATCAGTATACAATGAATTCAGTGCAGCAGCAAATTTTCTCTTCACCGTGAAGTGGTTGTTGAGCAATTAGTAATAGCAACGACAGCAAGGTATTATTGTCCTTTTTTTTTTTTAAAGCGGTGAAAAGGCTGGGAAACTCTACAGAGCGAAAACACATTTTCTTTCTGACATCTCACTGTACTGTTATTTTTACCCACAGTTTTGAAAGCTTTTTTGGTGTCTGGCTGATGCCTTGGATACAAAGAACATTCCAGAGATTAGTCAGTTTGTCCAAACAACAGCCAATCGATAATAGGGGGGGAAACTGTGATTGTGAGGGGACGGATGCAACACTTTCCTTTCAAGCAAACGGACCAAAACCGAGCTGAATGAGCTTAGCTTCTGAAACCCCTCGTCCATCTCGTGTGACCAAAGCCAAAGATTAGATCTGTCAAGAGAAGGAGGTGATGTGTTTTAGGCTTAAGTTGATGGAGGTGAAAAGATTACATTTTTACCGACTGGTGTTGGCTCAGTAGCAGTCAGAGATTAATGCCTTGATGGAATGTATACAGAGAGCAAACTAAATCAGTGGATATAAGGGCACAGTACAGAGATCTCAGCCACGTGTCCAAAATGTTTGTGAAGAATACATTAAATTCTTCCTCTGGACACTTCACTGGGTGGTGAGATAACAAAGCAGAAACTGCAAATAAACCCCACCAACGTCCAGTGCAATTTCATTTACGAGCCGCCCTAAAAAAATAATAATAATAAACTGAAAAAATATTCCATTATAAAGATGCCCTAGCTGAAGGTAGGCGTCCATTATTTGTTTTTCCTGTATACACTGAAGCTTTAGTACCCTCCAGGTAAGCAATAGGTCAGGACCACACATTCTGCGGAGAAATTGGATATTTATTGTCCATTCTGTCTGAGAAATGTTCTGTTAATGTAACACCTTGTTTCCCGCTTACTCTCTTTTCAGCTTCTACAAGGAGAACCCCTCCCACCCCCCCCCTCCGCCCCTTTCCTTTCATTCAGTCTCACTGCTCCCTTTTATTAGCCCGCTTATTGCCTACTGCGTCTTTGATGAAGCTTCTCCAAGAGTGTGTGGATTGATACATGCACACATGAACACACGCACACGCACACATACGCATAATTCTGGACAAAACTGCAAACCCAAAGCCCAAGATGCATTTGACAACAAGATCTGAGATCAGTTGATGCCATACCACCACACGATTCCAAGACTGTTATAAGTAAGTACTGTATACAAACAAACACGGAGATTTCAGTTTCAAATGCCAAATATCTGTTTCATTGCATTGTAATCTAAGAGTCCTCCCAAATACAGGATTTCACACATCCTGATTTTTTTTTTCTTTTTTCTGTTCATCTCTGAAATGCGCCGAGGCTAATACTGGCATCCCGTTGCTAAACTTTTCTCAGATCTGCAGTGAAACTGCGAAATCCAAAAATCATTTGATACTTGTACAATTAAAATTATGCCTGAGGGTGAGTTAGAGCCATGCCTTAAGAGCTGCAAGAAAATACTCAGTTAGGTGATGACGAAGTAAAACGCCTAATTCTGTCTGTGACAACTCACAGTCGCATTGCTTTTTCAGAAAATTACCAGTCATTATTTCTGTCCAGCAAAATATGATGCCATCATTTGCATATGCTTTTGAATACAATATTTGTGGATAATTTTTGGGAAACAGCTTCAGAGACGGCTGCATTTAAAATGATAGTGCATTGATGTGGATTATGCACACCTCACACATTGGTGAGAGAGTAATCAAGTTAATGGGCATTGTAGTTTGATGGGGGTTCAGCTACCCAGGGAATTTGGGTCGAAAACATAATAGTGCCGCAAAGCAGTCAGCCATTCCTACAAGCAGACATTTTCTTGTCATAAGCGTTGGTTTTTGCTGATGGTTTTCAGACACAAATCACAAATGCAATGATTTATTTGCATGTTATAGCAAAGAAAAAACCATTCAGAGGTTCTTTTTAATCAATAATTGACTCCAGTCGGGGTGCTCATGGTATCACCGAGACCGTCCCACATTTTAGAGTGAATAATACATCATATACAAGGCCGCACTTTATTTGAAAGGAGCCACAGTTTATAATTAGGATTTTAATATGAACTGAGTTCCTCAAAGGGCTTCAAATCCGTAACCAGAATCAATCGCCAAAACGCAACCAAAGATGTTTCGCATCAGAACAAACATGGGTGTGAAAACAGTAAAATTATCTCATAGCAGTAAAATACAATCATACATTGTGTTACCAACCTTTCAGCGAAGGCGCAATTCAGAAGAAAGCAGGTCTCATTGGCTTAGTTTGCCACTAAACCCCATTAGAGGGGGATTACTGTAATGAGCGAGATGAGAGTCTTATTCATTTGTGAGCCACAAGACATTTAAAGGGGCTGTGAAGAAAGACTTAAACTCAGCCCTTTCATTTTGTGGCTGTGTGAGTCCGATATCTACTTAATTCTGTTCCAAACTGACTCTTCTTTCGGAGGATCAAAAAGCGGTGTGCAATCTTCAGTGTCAAATGAACTGCGGGAGTAGTGCACATTTTACACTTTCAGACGACAGTTTGATCATTTTTTCAAACTGTTATAAAGTTGAATTCAAGCTAGCCATTTTGTTTTGCATTATAAAGTCGCTACGATTACATCAATAATAAAACTGAATTCAGCAATGAATAAAGGACTAAATGAAAATTAATAGGAAAGGCTAATTTAGTTATAAATTACTGAAAATTCCATGTAAAGTAAATTAAATTGTTGTACTGATCTCTATAATAAATAAAAAAACTAAATAAATAGTATGCTCATTATTCTTAATACAGTATTACATACCTGTATACTTTTTAACAGTGTATTGACTATTCACTGACCATAATTGAGAAAAAAAATCCTTTTTTCTCTTATTAATTCACCATGTAGTTCTTTGTTATTAAAGGGTTCTTTTTTGAAAGATAAACTCATATTAAGCTCAGTTTTTGAGATGATCTCGCATCATGTACGTTGGATTCATACCCACATGGAAAGAATCTATATGAACACACATGCGCATATGTGCACATATATGCGGCATATAGGCCAAATTCAGGTATATGTATGTGCTTATAGAGGGCATATAGGTCTCCTATATCACTTCTTTATATCCACATATAGGCTCTATATGTACATACAAGGTATATGTCTCCTATATAGCTCATATACCCAGTGGCAGGTTCTGTTTGTTATACCTATTGTATAGCTCATATCTCGCTTTTGCAACTGTCATACATGATGCCTAGCTCATATTTTTATTCTCAAGGTAATATCTGCATATTAGTCCAAAGTCCCTTACAGAAATAATAAGAATTTCACGCAATAATAATAAAACTATTATTATAAAATCGCATGTGAACACGTGAAATTGGCAACACATATAATCCTAAGTAAAAGTTGACAGGTGACAAAGGCATGTTATTTGTAATACACTCATTATTAACTATGGCAAGTCAGAGGAGACAAAAAGCTATAATGTCAACACAAATATCTAACACCATTTGTCACATTTTTTGTTCCTGAAACATTAACAATTACAAGGTTATCAAATCTATCTTGACCATACTTATGTCCATTCTATGAAGACTGAGTTGTGTATTGTCAAAGAGAAGGAGATGTATAAAAACAAAATGGTTTGATTTTGATTTTTTCAAGTTTAAGTCACTGCCAGATTCACCACATTAGATAAAATTGGATTCACATCATTACAGCTCATACACATCCACTGAAAGTTTATACACTACACTGTTACATCCACCTTATGAAATGTTTTCTATCTTGTCTGTAATGCAGTTTCTAGATAAATCATGCTCAGAGGTAACAAAATAAAAAAATGGCCAATTTTATGTATGTCACATATATGCAAAACCTATGTGTGGCCCTATATCAAAACCTATATGTTTATATAGGTTTTTTTCCGTGTGGGTATCAGCCAAATAGCATAGTTTCCTAAGTCATATTTGAACGTTTTTTGAAAACAAGAAAAAACACAATTTTTAGCAAGCACATTGGTTTTTTTTTTTTTTTTGATATTACAACAGTAAGCCAAGGAATGATTTAGGCAATTATGCTATGAGGCTAACGATATGTAACATTTTAAACTAGAGCACGAGTTCTCACATTTATCTACACAGGACAGGACTGGGGCCAAGCTTTTCTTTCAAATAAGCAGTTACACTCCAGATTCTTGTAGTCAATCCCCTGTAGTCTCTGCTGAAGACCTTGGTGATTTGAATGAAAGCCTGCACACACAAGGGTCCTTTCTAGATAAATCTGGGAGCAACCAAGTTAAACGCTGGTAAAAATCTAAATGTCTGCAGTTCCCCATGAATTTTCAAACTAAAGATTTTAACAAATGAATTTGAATAAATTACTGTACATAATTGCGTCACAATTTAGCAATGTTAAATTATTGCATGTGAGTATAGTTAGAGGCTTAATTCTCCTGAAATTTAGGCTCATGTAGCACGAGATATTTCCATTAATCCCCAGTGTATTAACAGTATGTTTCATAGATGACCCAGATAACCTGATAGTTAATAGCACAGCCAGATGACCTGTTGGCTTATCTACATTGATAAAATCTAATTATATGGCACAAGGCTTCCACCCTGACTGCCAGGCATGTGACGATTTCACCTCATTAAATTAAATCATTGACATCATTTCACCATCAATTTTCAAAGTGCCTTTGATCGCTTTTCCCTGCAAATGTGACCTCCTCAACCCAGTTTTACATTTTCAGGATCATACTTGACTGCAAATGAGAGCAAAGTATGAATTTGTGAAGGCAACACCTTCTATGATAACATTATTTCATAACCAAAATGAAGTAAACTGGTTGTGGGCAGAATGATTTAGTTCACAGTTCAGTTATGTCACCTCATCTTGTTTCTTCGGTCTTAAGCGACTGTCGATTATAAGGTAAAAACAAAAACTAGCAGACTATAAGCCAAGGGCAAGAAGGATGATAATTGGTATACAAATATAATGCTGAGCATCACATCAACATCTCATCTCATGTGACTAGTGACACAACGCTGTGCATGCCTTAGTGGATACTGAGACTCATTTGTGGATGTTGTGTTTTTCAAAGATCTATGCGGTGCTTTTCAAAGTTACGTCAGGAATAAATGTTGCGCAAATCAAAGCACGTCAACATTCTCTTCCATGGTTTTATGTATTCAGATGTAACTAACCCTCAGTCCCAACTGCCCAAGCAGCAGATAATCCAAACTCTGGAGATATACACCACTTTAACCTTTGAATGAAAAGGGCACAAGTTTGTTTGTTCTCCCTCTGTTTGGATGGGTATCTTCCAGTCAACCTTCATTCCACAGTGCAAAGATATGCACGTCAGCCTAACTGGATACCCTAAACTGCTGAGGGGTATGAGTGTATGATTGAGTGGCGTGGTTATCCCTGCAATGTTTGGGCTAACTATCTGGTGTATGTTCCTGCTTGTCACTTTTTGTATGCTGTGATTGGCTCTAGGCCCTCTGGTGGGTTTGATAATGGATTTTGGGATCAGAAACTAATTTATGATCCTTCCCAGAAAGGATCACTGATACGTTTTGTCTTTTTCATGTTGTGCTTATGCAATCCTGAACGCTCCGAAAAGTTCAATCTGGACAGACTGATGATAAAGGTAATCACTTTTAACAGATTGCAGAATGGACAGATTTTTGGCTGTGATGATAGCCTTAGAGTCTTGGGCAGTTAGAATGGACGGAGAGATTTTGCTGTTGAGGAGCCTCCAGCCAGAGGTGCTGCAGGACAAATCCCCCCATGGAGTCCAGAAAGTAGTGGTGGTGATGGCTGATGAAGACGATGAAGCGGATGGACTGCAGTGGTTGGGCAGTAATGGGGAGGAGGGAGGTGTGCACGACAGCAGCCTGCATGTACTAAAAGCAGAGAGAATCATATTTAAAAAGACAGCAGCGAGAGGATAGGCTAACAACGTAATTGTGTCGCAATGGTATTGGATGTATGTGATCAACTGACAGGTGACAGCTCAATGGACAGCCCCACATGGTCACAACTGGGGTTCTGAGGAGTGAAAGCAGACTTAATGAAAGTAAACAGGCCAAAACATGCGAAAGGAGAGTCTTCCTGACTGAACGTCCCTCAGAGCTTAGGTTAACAGCCCTTTCTCTGATATAAGTCTCCTCACTGCTGTAGAGGGCATTCCTCAGTGGAGGCGTAAACTTTGGGATGCCCTTGCCTCTATTCACGGGCAAACTGAAGAGAATGTCATTAAGGCTACTGGTAGATGCATTACATTGCAGGTACATGACATATCTTATTGCCCTCCGCCCAATAAGGGAGAGTGAGATTGGAAAGTCGGCATCAATGCAGACTCGCTGTCAGGGTTTTTTTATTATCTAATCTTATTTGGCTTACATTGGATTCTCACTCACATTGTTTTGGCCGCCATTTTGAATTTATATGTCTGAGAGGTGAACAATGCTAAAGCCAGTCCACACTTCTTGGGCAGAGGAAGGAATAGGTTTTGAATTGTCCACTTAAGCCTGGTGTTTATTACTTTATTTTTGGGCGGCGGAGAGGCAATATGCATATACTGCAGATGCACTAAATAATGCATTGGACAGTGCCATTGTGATTATTCTTATTCTAGCCAAAGCAAATAAGACTTTAAGTTAACCCTTAAATACCCAACTATAGTAAAAATTGAAAGAAAAATCTATGCATTCTGTTAATATGTCCTGGGGAGGGGCTGATAACAACCCAATAGCAATTCTTAATTTTTGGTTACCTTTGACCTCATTTTAGTTTTGTGACATATATGTCACAATGGGCATTTCGGGGACCTTATTGCTGAAATGACTTGAATGATAAAATAGTTGACATATAGCTGAAGTATTAGGCCTAGCTTATTTTTCATTAGCTTACCTGTTTGTCTACTTTATCTAGCGATGTATGGGTGCTGATCTATCGTGTGGATTCCACCATGGGGGCGGCCATGTTGGAAAGCTTAGCTGGTGCAGAAAATGTAGTGTCAGTTTCACTTTTATGCATCAGATGGCAGCACTGATGGCCTAAATATGTCACTATGGGCATTAGGTTGCAAAATTTATGTGGGGTCAGTTTTGACAACCCCCAAAATCGTGTGACAAATTTGTCACAGGGGGTATTTAAGGGTTAATCATAGACTTAGCCATAGAGGTCTGATCTGATTTTGGGCCCACTTAATTGTAAACCTTATTCATTCTACTTCCTCTGATAATTCTTTTCCATTGATTATATATGGCCATTCTTACTGTTTTGTTTAAAACGATCCTTGAGTCATTCTGTCAATCTGTGCATACATCATACTCTCCACCCCGTGCCAATGCCCACAGTGTAGGGTACACTCAACTACAACCCACTAAATCCACCCAGCACCAGCCTCCCTTTCTAGTTTTGACTGCACATTGTAGTGACAGGTTGCTTTCTGGCATGAAAGTACATACTTTTTTGGTAATATAAAGTCAAGTTTTGTTTATTCAGAATCAGAACTTACGACAAATTTCCAGGGGTAAGATGGCTATCATGGCCGTAAAACCCAAGACAATGAGCGTTTATTTTCCCCCACCTTCCCAGAGTGCCCTACTCCCCAAGATGATGCTTGCTCATATATGATAAACTCTCTATGAGTGTATTAGGAGTGACTCCAACCTGGAAGTGCCTCTGTGTAAGTACATAAATGGAGGGAAAGTAGAGAGGGCGAGGGTGTGATGGGTAGAGAGCAGCATGGACTCTCCAGCATACTGGGGTCGTGTGCAGCATGCATTAAACAAGTATTCAATTAAGAAAACCAATCTTTCCATCTCTATGAGCTAAATAATGGTGTAAACAGCACCTAGCTCTCATTAGGTGCTCTTTAAACGGGCTCTTCCTATTCCACACATGGTTTCTGGATGCTGGCTTATTTTTTATCTAGCAAATGCACAGTAGCCTGTGTTTGTGGAAGAAGTTTAAGAAATCAATTTGATTTGAAGAAATTAATTTATCATAATGTAAATTTAAAATGTGGAAACAACTGACAAGTAAGTGTCAGTATTTACTGCGGTTAAGCCCATTTTTTCCGCAATAACTTATAATTATATAACTATAATTATTTTAGGAAATAGACCACTGCTAATCTTTGATGACCAGTCAAGCACTGGTATGCAAGAAATGCATTACATGATGTAAGTTGTGGTACTTGAGTATAATAATTCACGCTGAAGAATATTTGAAGCTTGCATCCCCTCTGTACTGCATGATGTCTTGATTAGTTTAATGAAAGAATGAGATTTACCTGCTTGGAAACTTGATGGATGCCTGTAGGCTATCACTCTTGCATCATATGAATGCAAAAAACATCGATAAAAGTCATGTATTGATGACATAAGAAAACAATAAAACCCTTATTTCCATTGAGAACATAAACCATTTCAATAAAACAACAACTAACAATTATCATAGCGCCAAACATTAGTTAAAGCTGTGATCAATTATTTTTATTGCCATCATGCTGAATTTAACATCGTAAAAGTCTTTGAATTGATCTGCAATGACCGCATGTCAACAGATAAAAAAGAGATGCGATGGCCCAGATCAGATATGAAACAGTGAGCCACAATGTCCCTGTACATTATATTTAAGCCTGCATTGTCTGTACCATTATCCGAGATAATTACTGCAGGGAACTTCAATCACTCTTGCAGGAGATCCATTTTGCGGAGATTAGGACATCCCTTCTACTGCTGCAGCAAATGTGAAGATTTGTTATTAGATATTGGAGCACAGATGTTTCTGTGAATGCTTGCAGGGGTCATTTGCGTCAGTCTGCCATCTGTATGCTGTGGATTATTTACATTAAAGCATTTATTTGTACATCGAGCACCTCTTTTCACGCAAACTCGTCCACCCGCAACATGGTATAGGCAGTGGTGAGGTATGGGTCCGATTCTCAATTGGTGTGAAGCAGGGGTGTCCAATCAGGTGGCATCAGGTGTTGTGGCGCTGGGATAAAGCAAAAACCTGCACCCAAACTGGCCCTTTATGGATAAGATGCGACACTCCTGGTGCAAAGGGTTCCAAACACGGCCGTCCCTAGTGAGATGAGCCCTAATGACGACACCTGGGGCCTGCACCTCGAGGCCACAGCAGGAGTGGGGCCACAGGAATTCTAGAATTATATCAGAGTGGGTACTGAGAAATCGTCTTTCAAAAGGTTCAGAATTCCTTGCTGTGCCCCCAGTGTAAAACAAACTGAAGGTGTAATCAGTGGTGCAGCTAACAGCAGCGCAGGCCTCATGCCCCCTTTCATTTGTTCTCAGTTGCTTGATCTTCCCTGTCACTGGGGACCAAAAGGTTAATATGACACTGTAACTCACTGCCATCAGCTGCAATTACTGAGACAAAGAGGGGATGGGGGTGGGGCGAGCCAGTGAATCGAGCTCACTGCCTATCTAAACCCTGTAATTTACGCACAGGGAAACCATGGCCAAGAATAAGTAAGTCACAGGAGGGTTTGTGAGTGTTTGGACATTGTGCCTACAGCTGCCTTTCAATTCAGGGCTTTTCATGTGCTTTATATTGAGTGAATTGTGAAGCAGCCTTGTGAAATTATGTCACTGTCTTAATACATTCAATTTTAATGTATACTGCATGTAAAATGCATCAAAATGAGCTTTTTGGACTGTCGAGAGAGGAGGTTTGACTAGTGTTTATCGACAGCCATTCGACCACTGTGGAATATTTCATTTATTATTTTTTTCTTCTTATTTTTAATGATGGTGCACTTCCATGCCAAACAACTATTATATGTGGCATTAATATTAATATGCAGACGTGACTCTTTATGAATACTTATGACATTTTTGCTGAGATTCTTCCTCAATCTGTTGTGGGTGTTTGGACAAGAGTGATGCATCGTCTTGAAACTGATGGCAGATGCTCGAACTGCGGAGGGGCTGCGGTTTATAAAAGGGCATCGCCGCCCATTTATAGCTAACGATAACGTACTGCAGCGCCGCTCCGACATTCGTCTAATGGCCTGATGCTTCCTGGATTGGGTGAATGACATATTTTGTGTTCCTGCTCATGGGCTCTCTGAGCTCCTGCCAGCAAATTGCTCCTGTCAGAGAGACAGGCCTTCCTGCTCCCTCTGATCAGATCACACCACCTACAGCACAGGCTTGATTTACTGTTTCTGAGCACCGCTTCTGTACCAGGACATGGTCACCAGGTAATTTTGTATTTCTCCCTGACCTCCCCTCCCCCTCCTCTCTCCACCACCCCAACCAGAATTTAATTTACCTTACTCAGTGTTAGTCGAGCAAGGCTACTGAGAGAGGGAGAGAGAGAGAGAGGAAGAGAGAGGGGGCAGTAATTTATCGTCCAGGCCTACCCCTGTGTCCATTAGGGACACATAACAAATGGCCGGGCTCCGCTGTTGACGTGTACAGCATCCCACTGATTGAGCTGTGATCACCTGACAGATTGAAGATGCCCCTGTCAGACGCTAACCTTTGCCGATGAGAAATGGGGAATATCCATCACCGGGCCGGTTCCCCCGGCCGTTCAGTCTTAAATATTGAGGAGCGACAGCCGGGCCCTATTTCTTCTCCACTGATACGAGCCGTGTGGGCTTGATTAGTCCAGCGGTGCTTTACAGCGGTACACTCTCACACGTGTATTTTTTATTATTTTTTTCTCTACCTCCAGGTCCTTGGGTAACCCTACCTCCAATTTGTCAGGCTTTACTCACTATATGCCTCATATATCATCGGGTAATGCTTTCTATGAAGAATAACAAAGAATGTCTTATATACACATTTACAGAGCATTGTAAGGCACTATAAGCACAGCTATAAGCACCCACAACAGTGTATATAAGTCATTGCCATGGGAAAATACTGTATAAGAGCAATGTGGGCAGTGTATTCAACCTCTGCTTGCTTGCTAGTAAAAGGTCCATGGCTATCGGGCCACACTGAGCGAACTGGGTGAAAAAATAGAAGACTCAACAAACAAACAAACACTGCTGTTAACTCTGGTGTGACTGTTTCTTCTTGTTCTATAAATTCATGGACTGCGGCTGAATAGTCTGAAAATTATGTTCGATTGTCGAATTCCAAACCAGTCTTCATTATCCTCGATGGAATATGTCATGAGGTTTAGGGAAGATGTAAAGGAGAATTCTTAAGGGCTTAGGAAAAGACAACCGTGGTGTTTTGAGAATCCAGCTGCACTAACACAAGACGACGTCATCAGTGTCATTTGTTTTTGTACACAGCCAGAAGGATGGAGCATCACTTTAAATATTTCTGCCTCAAGGAACTGTGGGATCCTGTTGTCTTTTTTCTTTCCATAAATAATGGTCAAGTGCACCCTATGTCAAAGGAGATAAGTAAGGAAGTGTTACAGCACCATACCTTCACAATTGGAGAAGTTGAACAGCGCTTACCTTGGCTGCCGTCTAGCTCATTTACAAGAAGTTAGGAACCTTATTAAGCATAAAAGACTATTGACAGCAGCTTAGGACTTCATAAAACCCTTGTCTCCCATGGAAAACTTTTGATTGCACTTCTGTTTAAACACACCACCAATCAGTGAGAGAAATATCAATTTTTTTTCTCAGGTTTGGTTTGAGGATTAGCCTTGGTCACATTGTCGATGCAGTCAGCTCATCCACCGCCGATGACACCGTCAGACACAGGCAAATCTCAGAGGCTCCTTTCAGAACAGATTAACCTGTGAGTTGGTAAAGTAAACTGAACACTAATGAGCATGTTCAGTCATTCGCATGTGATGAAATACGTGACCGAAGCCCAAGTGTTCTACTAGCCCTTAGCAGCATTAGCACGTCACGCCATTAGCGGCCTGGAGAATAACATTCCGCAGGATTTGGAAGGAAGCAATTATTTCCGTGGATTAAACCTCATTAACTCTCTGACATTCTTACGCATATTGACACTCAACTTTGATATCTGGAAAAACCTTTGGAGCTTTGAAGAGAGTTTTTATAGATGGCAGAAACCATGAGAGTAAAAAATGAGAGGTAATGAGTTAGAGCCCTGGAGTACGCCACTGTTGTGAATTGCTGTAATATTGATTTAATTAAACACTGGAGAACGGGCTTTCGGGCTGTGCGGACACACAGAGCTGAGCTGTCAAGGGCTGTCTCTATCCCACTCCCTGCCTGCGCCCTCCTCGAACTGCCTTACATCTCTCTGTGTGCTCAGTTCCTCTGTTTTTAGCTCCATCAGTGTCACCCCTCTTTCTCTGTAGTGTCCTGTGGTTGGCCGCCATTTTGTAGCCTAACGAAGAAAAAATATGTATTATGGTGCCTAATGTGTGGGTGCCCAGAATTGGATTGGCCTTAATTTTCATCATGTATTCCCACAGACTGTATAAAAAGATCGATGAAGCAACCGTGACGTCACCCTTTGGTTTCAGCATACCAGCCTCGATTTTGGCTATTTCAACAGTGCCATTTTATCATTTTGAAACTGGATGTGATTCCTATTGGACAACGAACTGTTGTGATTCCGTTTTTGCCATGTCCACGTTTAAGTTCTGTGCCTGGCCTTGTGCCATGTTAGATTGATCTGCGCATTCTTGACCATTGCTTATGTCTGACCATTCTTAGGATTATGTATTGTGTTTTTGGTATTTTAGATTTCCTTGTTTTGTTATTTTTCACGTTTTAGTTTATTAGTTATCATGCCATGTTTTCTTTGCCATGCTTTGCTCTTTGTCTCCCCCGTCTTGTCATGTGTGCATCTTTGCTCACGGTCCCTTGTCTTGCGTGCCGCTCATTCGGGTGATTGATTGGTTTCTGGGTTTCAACCTTCTTTCATTATCTCGTGTTCTTCCTTCCTCTCTCTTTTACTGTCTTACTAACACATTCTAACAGTTTATTGTTTTTGCTAATTACTAACCACAATCTTGTATATTTTTACTAACTTTCTAACATGCACTTGGGATTGTATAGCTGCACATACTAATTGACTAACGATCTCTCAGCAGTCGCCCAATTCTAGTCTCCACCTCCTTGCCTATCCCTAATTATCTCTGCTGCAAGTTTCTGTGGATCTCCACTTATACTTTGCTCTTCCCTTTCTTTTTACTCTGCACTTTATTACTCCTTAACCGGAGCTGTTGTTCTGTTCATAGGTTTGTCTCGTGATCCCAGTCTACCTTTTGATTACTGTTTAATTCATGTAATTAGTTTATTCCTCAAGTGTCACTCCCTGATCATTGTCTCCATTGATTGCACTTGTTGTCCCTGATCATGTGTTCTCCCGGATGTGTATATAAGATGTCTGTTTGGTTCACTTTCTGTTCAGATTGTTCTTCCTTGTCTCCTGTGCTATGTTTTTTTGCTTTGATTCATTGTGATTTATCTTTCTGACTGGACCGTCCTTGATATTGAGCTTTGCCTATTCCCTGTACTTTTGCCGCATTCTTGTTTTTTGACCTCTTGTCTGACTACGATTTTTGCGATTGGTGCCCTGTGTATGACACTGGATTTCGCCCCTTGGACTCTGATTTTTGGATTGCGGACTTTGTACTGTTGCCAGCTCTATTGGGGGGTTTCCCCCCTCAGAAATAAAGCCTCCTTTTTGTATTTTACTGGTGTTTGCTCTTGGTTCATTGCGTAAAACCTCACACGAATTGAAGATCCAGGGAGGAGCGAGGGGTGGATCTGACCGGATGTGATGAGGACCAGAGGATAGCCACGCCCCTAAAGCAGTGGTTCTCAAACTCGTTCCTGGCACCCCAAGGTGTATGCCGGTGTTTTGGTCCAACAAATCTTAGGATATTTACAAGGTGTTGATTTGTCTTAATTAGCTGCAATCCATGTTTAGAGTAGTTATTTACCACCTTTAGCCGCATTTTTATGGACGTATCCATTATGCCACGAAGAATAAAAACCCTAAACCAGAGGTGGGCAGCGAGGGCCGTATCAGTCCCTGGTTTTCACACCGTCTGGTCTTTAGTTTGTCTCAATTAGCCAAACCATTTATGAAATCTGACGTTCCATGCGCATTTCTTTTAAATTATCATGAAACTACAAAGACTAGTCTTGTCTCCCTTCATAAAACATTTTCCTTTGATCGAATCATTGCAAAAATCTATTTGTGCATGCAATCAATTAACTCAATTAGTCAGGATAATTGATAGGAATAAAAACCTGCATACACACCGGCCCTCCAGGACCGTGATTGCCCACCCCTGCCCTAAATGTTATGCTTATTTTTCCATAATGTGAGGATTTTCTGGTAAAAACATTTCTTAGCAGATCAAATTAGACTGAGAATATCAGTAAGCTCCAAATTGGGTTGCTGAACACAGGTGTCTTGAATTCTTTCAAAATAATTTGAACTCAATAAAATGAACATGAAGTGAAACAGGTGTGACTTGCCAAATTTTTTTTTTTTTGCAACCATGTGTTGACACTTTCACCAAAGAGGAACCTATTGATTGTTTACATTGATTAAGGGTTGAGTCAAATTTCCCTCTGCAGTTATTTATACTGGTTTCTAGCATGTCTCATTGTGGATATGAAATTTTAACTCTTCATTGCATGTGCAGATTTGTCCAATGTGGCTTAAGAGGGCAAATAAACATAATATGCTCTAAACATAAATGCACCTACTTAAGGCAAATCAACAGGTTCTTACAATCCTAAGATTGCAATTGCGGTCAGAACAAAAACAAGCATACACAGTGAGATTAAGAAGATTAAGAAGCTTATTCTGGCTTTATCCTTAATTGTAGTCTATTTGGGACCATAATTTACAAAAATGAACATCATGATATATCGAAGGAAAAGGAAGTAAAAACTTGCAATAGATACCATAAAATAATGTGGAAAATCATTACTGAAATATTAAATCAGGTGGGAAAGTAAAGTCATTTTCTCATAGAATATTATAGCTTTGAACTTCTATCTGCAACCACCGATGTCACAATCTGCTGGCCATTAAATAGAATGCAATTTTTAGAGATTTCCGCATTGGCCTCACTTTTCAGACTTGGATGCTGCGTCCATCTTTTTATACAGTCTATGTGTATTCCTGTCTCTTGCAGTGTATGATGGGATAGGATCAGGACAACTTGTGAAGAAAAGCATAGACAGAAGCAGACAGCGGCAGCTTCTTGGCTGCCTTCTTGTGAGTGAGTTATTGGCAGGAGAGGACACTCAGATGCAACCTGCAGCGGCAAAGAACAGGGCTACAACAGGACCAAATCATAAGGGTGTGAACACACCGATGGCGACCGTGAATCAGTTCATGCTGCTGTCTCAAGTAGTTTGCAGATTTTATGATAATCCCGGGCAGTTTGATATTCTAGAAGCCCATCTAATGCAAAATGTTCCAACCATGTTGCCAGAATGTTTTGCCAATATTTAGTGATATTGCCATGACGTGGCAGCAACACTTTGAGCACATTTTGTTTTCGCCAGGGTCACTGTGATGTAGGTAAAGCCAGGAATCTCCCGTCAAACAGCCCACCCAGGTAGAGTAATGAAGAGATTCAGTACTTCTTATCACTGTCTGCTTCGGTTTGCTCAGCCTCTGCTACTGTAATTGCAATTGAGAGCAAATACATGCTGCTGCTTGATTTGACTGGCTGTGAAATTGTTGATAGTGTAATACGTTCATATTCTTCCATCACTCCACTATTCATATCCATCTGAAGACCAAAGAAAATTACAGTTATTACTGTGAGCAAGTTGAGGGAGAATGATACTGCTTGAATAGCTTTTATCTCACACTGTAATATTAAATTATTTATGTTGTCACTTTCAATGTCATTCTGTCATTTTTGTTTTAATTTTTTTTCCTAACCTGAATGAAGCAAAGATTTTTGAGAGCATTGCACAGTATGACAAAAATTGTCCATGTATTCACCTTAACCTAAAAGAATGTTAACCTAAGCCTGTACCACTGCATGCACTACACCCAATGATGGGGAACATCATAGATGTTTGCTCGTATAACATTTGAACAGAAACTACTGCAACTACATCAGCACTGCAAATTAGTTTTTTTTTTTTTGTAATAATATATTGAGTGTCTTATATACATATAAGACCACTTATTATGGAGTGGGTGGGCTAGGAAACAGAAGGTTCCTGGTTTGATACCCAGCTTCTCCAGAATATATGATGAAGTGTCCTTTGTTATGACTTGAAAATCACAACAAAGAAAACCACCAGTGACAACTTAAATTTGTTCTTCACTGATTAAAAACAAAAAGACAAATAATCCACTCTTTAATCTCATAATAACACTTTAATGCCACTATGTAACTCTGTTGCCAAAACAAAATCTCTGCCTCGATTGACCAAAATCACAGCATTTATATAGATTAGCAACATTCTGGGAAGATCTACAGGATTCCTGGGTGATCCGGCCCCCTCCAGGCCAGAAGAAGCCAGAAACTTCTTGTAAGCGCTAGTCTATTTCATCACAAACAAGTGGTATTGCATCAGGTCATGTTTTTCTATAGACATACCACCAGAGGGTGCTGATGAACAAAATAAACAAATAGCAGACCAGTAATGCAGCACAAATAGTCTGTAACAAATCTCCATTTACAAATGATATACTGTGCTGTACATAAAATACTCATACATAACACCTTGAGCAGGGCACTGAACCCCATACTGCTCCTGATGTGCAGGATGGCGCCTTGCATGGCAGCCTCCGCCATCAGGGTGAATGACAGACATAAATGTTACATGTCATGTGACTAGAAAGCACTATATAAATGCAGTCCATTTATACTGATACTTGCAGAACAGATTGTACAAATATAACACATGATAAAATGTTCCAAGTTAAGTTATTTTGTCTTTTCTTCCATGCAAAGGAATCAAGTATGATGCTGATAATGAAGATAATGATCATGATGGAAACTGCTTACGGTTGAAAAAAAATAATAAACATAGTTCCAGCTGAAGATTATTTAATGTTTATATTCAGATTCTTTAAATGATTCAATGAGTCATTCTGTGGAAAATATTTGTTTATAAAGCAGTAAATGAGCAAGAGAAACTGTGATAAAATAGCGCTGCCCACAGCGATCTCTGTCAGGTGATGAGCAGTAAATTCTGCACCTGGTTAAGTCAATTCCCCTGTCCGCTGTTTAAAAGAGGTGACAGACTCATTCCTCAAATGTCCCATACCATGCTGTGAGTGCGTGCTGAACTGATCTCAGGAGAGGTCTCTGTGGTCAGTCCTGTAGCTGCTGAGTGCCGATTTAGCGTGTTCACTAATGCAGTGTCAGGTCTGCTTTCAGCACCACCCCTCTCTCTGTCTCCGTCTCCAAACACGGAGGAAACGTTGCCCAGCTGTCAACTTTAGCATCCACCGGTCAAGCTTGACATGTACCTGCCCTGGAGGGACACAGCTGTATCCTGTGGTTTAGATGGGTCCTCCCTCTCTTCTTCTATGTGAACCAAGCCCCTACTGACCCCCTTTCATCCGAAGAGCGTCATTGTCTGAAATGACTGGCGCGTTTTTAAAACCTCTCAGCAGCCGCTAAAAATGCACCCTGTTCACAGACAAAACAGACATGCAGACCCACACACACACACACACACACACACACACACACATAAGCACAGTTTCAAACCCTCACTTCATGACCCCTGAGAACAAACATACAGAGAGAGGGCTGTACATTTTGTGTACTGTACTGTTCTGTAACACGGACCACTGTAATTACTGTCCTATTCCACTAGGGGCTGGTCCGGACCACTGGCCTTTGGAGCACGGACCACTGCAATAACTGCCCTGCTCCACTAGGAGCTGTCTGACAGTCGATTATTGTTTTTAATTTCTTCAAATCTACTGAATCTTTTAGATATTAAACCTGAATGTTTTGATAAGAGGGCACAGTTCTTCAAGATGAGTACCGAGAATTTCAATCAATGTTTCTGTTTACGCTCTGCTCAATAAAGTGAGTCGACATTGGCGCAGGACAAAGTACAATTCCTGTCAAACGTTAAATGCAAAATACTCCGTGTCTGAAAGTCAAAAAAAGAGGACGATTAGAACAGATTGATAACGAAATAAAGAATGAATAGAAAACATTTTAACAACAAACAGAACATGCAATTAACACAGCGATTTATTTATTTGCGGGGCATCTTTTTTGGATGTTCTGTTTAGTGGTGGTATATTTTTATTCTTTATTTTATTATAAATCTGTTCTCATAACAATACTCTTACTTTTTGCAGGCTGCCAGACATAGAGCATTTCGCTTCGGACAGTCGTGCATGCGATAATTAATTCACAATGTCAATGGTCATGGAATTGATTTGGTCACTGACTACAAGCACTATTTTATCTCCGGGGAAATAAAGCGTAAATCTGTTTGATCCATCTGACTCATTTTCAAAAGAGAGACCAAATAAAGACTGTTGTCTATCTTCAATGGAAGAAAACAGAAGAATAAACAGATGCGTGTATTTGCGTCTTTGCATTGACTTTGACTGTAATAGGTCATGCAAAAAATTTGTTTCGCGTCCAGTGTGCAAGCGGCTTTACTGAGCATTGTAATGTGGGGGGAAAAAAAGCCACTAGATGGCAGTATTGACTTTTTCTATTTGTTACGACCAGTTTGGAGTTAGGTTTTTGGGCATGTCCTGGGCATTCCAAGTCCCAGAGAATTAAAAAAAAAAAGTCTGGAATGGGGGAGGGGGCTGGAAAAGAGTATATAAGATATAAGAAGAGAAATTGAGAGAGTAAAGTAGTAGAGTAGAGATTGAGTAGAGAAATAGTGGAAGGACACATTTGACCAGACCTGTCACTCTTTACAAGACCTGTGAAGCTCGTTTTGTGGATTTTTGCCTGTGTTGGAGCATTTTCCTATCCCACGACATCACAAAATAGCAACCCCATCTCAAGTACCAAGGGACTGTAAATATCTCATTTTTTTATATATATCATTCTTGGTCAGGCTTTGTTTTATTAAATCTGTTAAAGTTTTACAATTTTGTCTGTCATCCCTTGCTGTCTGATATGTCAAAACAAATTGGGGCCATAACAGCATAGAACACAAGCATTACACATGTGGTTGGCTGAGAAAGATGTGAAGTCATTAATTTGCATCACAGATTCAGTTGCATTGATTAAGCCAGGTCGAGTTTCCATTACACGTGCCCACCGCCTTTAATCTGACATCAGGACAATCGATATTTTGTAGATACTATATTTTATGTCCTTATTCAGATAGTTACACTAAATAGTGCTTGCTGTAATTATTTATTGCAGATTTCAAAAAATTGCAACTTCAGCAGAGACTTTTTCTACGAAATTGTTACTGCGTCTTGATTAATATGTGACACCTCCCCCTACTACGCCGCCACACCCATCTCGGCGCACGTCCGTCTACCAAATTGCCAAAGTGGCTGCGCACGGTGTTGCACCGCACGAAATTACCACTGCGCGGGCTGCACCGGACGAAATTACCACTGCGTGAGCTGCGCCACCCTGCACTGCGCCAAGAAATTAGAGCCCATAATGTCACAGCCCCTGCAGAACCTAGATTTCAATACATGAGTGCCCACCAGGACACTATAAGGGGAAAAAACAGCAATGCCAGATAAGATCTGTCCTTTTAGATCTTTTTAAATGTTAACCAGCTGCATGTGCCTCTTCCCCGTGTACCCCCATCCGAACTAGCGCTGTTTGTCGAGTTTTGATATTTTTAACGATGGCCATCACCCAAAATATAAGCACATTTAGGCCTTTTTGAAGCTCACTCCCCTGGACTTCTCTTCCACAACAGCACTTATTGCACTCAAGACCTTTAACCATGAGTCTAAAGTAAATATCAAATGGATTACAGAATGTTTTTTTGTTTTCTTTTCTCCTTGCATAATGTACTCTTCTGGATTTTGGCCACATGGAAGGGAAATGAAAAAGTGAAATGAATATTAGAAAAGTAACTGAAAGGCTTAAGGGGCTTCTGGAGAGGGCTTTGTGTAAAATAAATAATCTACCTTCAGTAATCCTTAAAGACACAGTTCCATCGCCTCCTCTGTGTTGTTGTACGGGGAACCTATTTGGTTCAAGAATTCTTTGAAAAAGTGTTGAATTTTGGAGCTTAGACAATTATAATTTCTGGTTTAATAACATACAAAAAGGGTTTCGCGAAGGTGACAAGCTAAAAATAATTTTCTGGAACTATTTTGCCGGAGCACTTTTATACTTAGGAAATTTTGTGTTTATATACCATAAATATTTCTGCCTAATGTATCTTCTTTTTGGATGGAGCACCTTCTCTCTTTTCACAGGGTGCGATGCTACAGGTGTGATGAGCTAAACAATATAGGTTGTAGATTTTTTTGAACTACAGGGTCATAAAATTCAGCTGCACATTTTTTACGTCCATGCATGAAAAATGATGCCAATGTTGCGAGATGACAACTTAATGCAGTCCTTGTCACCAAACTTGTGACATCATTATTTTCTGTGGTGTCACCACACCACTGTGTGCATCACATTATTTGTGAATAGATGAGGTGTCTGAGGTAACACACCCACCTTCCCTCTTGAACTCTATTGCTGTTTGTACAGAAGCATAATTCAAAATAGTCACAGGATGCAGTAAAAAATTTTTTTAAAAAGTAATTATTTGAGGAAAAACAGCACTGGATATACCATAGCCACATGAAATAAGTAATTGTTCAGGTTGTATAACTTAGTATAACAATAAATTCTAAACTAACTGCACTTGGTAAAACCTCCTGCACCAATCATGGAATGACATTCAAGTCAAGCAAAGTAGAGTTGCTCACCTTGAGCTGAGTGGCAAATACTCCCTCATGATTACTAGAGGTAAGGAGCGACACAGGGCTGCCGACTCTCATGCATTCGGCGTGAGATTTAGTGGCATATTCACTTTCTCGTGCTGTAGTCAGCAATTGTTCAATCAACGCAATGGATGTGTTTCTCAATCGTTCAAATTGTTTAAATGAAATAAGAACATTTGAAACATTTTAATGCAATTCCACTGCTCCCAACCCCCTGAGTGAACAAAAGCATGAGAAGTTCGGAGTCATTACTATTGGGAGGCACACTTTCATAAAATGTCATTCTGGGTCAAATCATCGGATCTGCTGTGGCTCAGGTTGGAGACACAGTCCTGTTCCTCATCCGCACTCTTAGCCCCGCTCACTTCCTCGACTACAACAAACCCCTCTGGCTTTACAAATAACCTCGTAGTAGCTTCTACCCTTAAAAATTTGGTATCAGTTTAGGAAACACTATGAATTTACCTCAATACTACAGTAGCTCCTCTTTTGAGAAATCATTTATTTCAACCATCACTCACAGATTCCACTTTTGTTGTATGGCGTGACCTTTGTCTAATTTCTTTTTAAAGATCTATATAGGGATGGTAGTTTTTGTACCTTCACAGATTTATCAGCTCAATTAAATCTCCCTCCCTCACACCTCTTTCGATATCTTCAAATTAGGCACTGCCCTAAATCTTTGTTCCCAATTTTTCCCTCCTTACCTCCGAGTCAGCCCTGGGATGAATTTCTTTGTCTTAACACCCATCAAAACTCACTTATTTCGAAGATCTATTCCAAACTCCTGACATTTAATGATTCATCTGCCTCCAAAATCAGGTTTGCTTGGGAGCGTGAATTGGGCTTGACTTGACTGGAGGAACATTGCCCTTAACAAAATCCATACAAGCTCAATTTGTGCTCGTCTTACACTCATACAGTTCAATGTGCTATTCAGGGTTCATCTCTCCAAGGCGAAATTGTTGCAAATTTATCCCAATATCACAGATAGCTGTGACAAACACCAATGCCTCTCCCTGAAATGTATCTCGTATGTTTTACTTCTGCCCTTCGCTATTTTGTTTTTGGCAGTATTTCTTTGCATCAATGTCCAAAATTCTTTCCCGATCCATACAAATATCCCCCCATATTGCCATATTTGGGCTCCCCGAGAACGGCTACCAATACACATCATCCCAGTTACACGTTCTCGCTTTTACTGTTATGATTCTGCTCTGACTGTCATGATTCTTATCTGCTTTGCCATGTCCCTGATCTGTTTTGCCTTGTTTGTATTTGGATCTTTGCTTTGTCTAACTATGCCTTGGATTATGTATTGTGATTTGGTTGCTTAGATTTGTTGATTTATTGTCTAGTTTAGTTTTTCCATGTTTTCTATTTTGCCATATTCTATTCCTGCAGCTATATTCCGGCCCATGTTTTTGTTTTTACCATGCATTGCACTTTGTCTCCCCCTGTCTGGTCTTCTGTCATGTGTTTGCTCTCAGCCCCAGTACTGTGTGCCACACTTTCTGGTGATTTAATGGATTCTGGGTTTCAACCATTCCTTCCAATCTCGTTTACTTCCTTCATCTTGCTTTTTCTATATTACTAACTAATACTAACAATTTGTTGTTTTTGCTGAATTACTAACCAAGACTAACATTGTACATAGTACTAACTTACTAACAAGCACTAGCGATTGTATAGCTCAACTAATTGACTAACGATCTCTCAGCATTCGCCCTGTTCTAGTCTCCGCCTCTTGCCTGCTCTCAATTTATTTTGCTGTGCTTCTAGCAGATTCTCTGCACCTGTCTAATCACTGTTCTGCCACTCACTCAGTGCACTTAGAAATCCCTCACCGGATCTGTTTGTTCTGTCGAGAGGCAGTCTTGTGATCCCTGTCCGCGTCTTGGCTTTTGCTTTTTTCATGTCATTAGGTACTTCTTCATGTTCATTCCTCTGTAATTAGTTTGATCCAATTAACCTGTTCCCTGCATAGCATGTGACCTTCCTCTTGTCTATTTATACATTTTTTTTCCCTCACAGCTCTTGCCAGAAGGTTGATCAATACTTCTTTGTGCAGAGCGCCTCGTATGCCATAGAATATTGTTTCTCTTCTACTGGATTGTCTGACCTTGATTTTCACCATTACCCTTTCGTAGTGTTTTTGTCTTTCTGGATTTTCGACCCATTTTTGTATGACCACGATTTCTGTGTTTGGATGCCCTGTGTATGACCCTTGGCTTTGTTCATTGACTACGATTTTTTGCCTCGTTTTTGTACCTCTGCTCATCTGTCTTACTGATTCTAACCCCTGCCTGTCAAGTCGACACTGTTTTTGGATTTCGTATTGTGGCTTGGCAATTCCTGTGTTTTTTGGCTTTGACTCGGACTGCAATAAAGGCATACATTTTTTGGATTTGTCTCTCGCGAGTGGTTCCAGAACGGTACCTTACATTTACTTTATTGGCAAGACGCCAACTTGTTTTACACTGGAAATCCGCTTCAAATAGATTTTTACACTGGGAATCCAAAGCCCCTTCAAACACTCAGTGGCTCAGAGATGCCATGTCTTCTCTAAAGTTGGAGAAGATCAGAAATTCTGTGAGGGGCAACTCTGATAGGTTTTACCATAAGTGGCAACCCTGGGCCAGCTGGCATTAATTGGGGGCGTTACCCGGACTCTAAGCTCCTGTTCTTCCTCGTTCGTGTTGCTTGAGTGTCATTTTCCCCTTGGCGCTTTAGCCGGTAAGAGCTTTTGAGAAGAGAGAGTATTGTCAGGATCTTAGCCGCATAACAGGAAAAGTGTTAGTGAGAAAGGGATTCATTTGGATTTTTTTCCCTTTTCTTTTGTCTTTAGTCGAGCTCGCCTGTTTGCTACCACGGACGGTGTCAGGTCCGTTGTTAGCGCGAGTCGTGCGATTTCCATTTGTTTTAATCTCTCTCAGCACGCTGCTGGTTTTGTCCTTTTTATTTCTGGCCACTGCTCTTGGCGTCCTACTACCAACGGCATCACAGAGAAGTAATATATCAGGACCCCTTTTTGATGAAAGTGATGGTATATAATCATAATAATCATCACTGTACACTACTGCACTGACTATATGTGTTCTTTCTTAATCTTCACATTCTGAAAAAGTTTTCTCCACCTGAGTTCTTTGCAGCGCAACGTATGAAGGATTTAAAAGACTCTGTGGCTACCCTTTTTACAAATGCTTACTTGATATTTTACACTAAAGTAAATTGTAAAATGCAGGCTATATTCAATATTTTTAAATAAAAAACGAACACCTAAGCAACATGAGTATGAGACACATTACAAACAGAATGTCGGCTTTACTACTGGAAATAGCTGAATCCTCTCTGATACAATAAGACTATTTCAGAAGGACGTCTCACACTGTAAAACACTTGGATACATTCCTTGGAGAGGGATGTTATGAAGTTATTGTAACCTTTAAAATTGTCTGGCAGCTAAAAATAAGGGGTTGATTGATTTCAATACACAAAAGAATGGCTTCAAACTGTGAGCTTTCTTTATTCTCCATTTTTTTGTGCCACCTAAGCGTGGATATGGAACAAGAGGAAATTACACTGGGTGGTTCCTATCATCTCCA
Organism: Gymnothorax reevesii; assembly: GCA_029721435.1. NCBI lineage: Eukaryota > Metazoa > Chordata > Actinopteri > Anguilliformes > Muraenidae > Gymnothorax > Gymnothorax reevesii. Next base: position 92,743,916 of record CM056582.1, on the reverse strand, counting down.
TTCTGTCATCTTTAGTCATAATAAAAAGCCACTGCTCCCAGTATCTATTTATATGATACATTTTCTCAAAAAAGAAAAAAATCTATTCTTGTGATGCAGATGAATAATTAGATATTCCGCCTTCATTTTAGCAGAGAAAGTCATCACCTGTTTCTCCATTTTACCATTTCATAATGTATTAATTGATTACTTGATGTGTCGAGGAATAAATTATCATCGTCGCACCGTTTTCGAGATATTGCGCGATATTCCATTTGATACCAAAGGTCACAGCTGCTCTTGAATATCACCATGTTATTACTTTTGCTTATAAACCCTTTAAACTGTCCATACATCCATCTGCATATCCATCCATTTTGTCATCCACCTTTTCCTGATCAGGGTCTTGGGCAGTGGTCCCTGTCCCAGCATCCTTTGCATTAAAAGCAGGAAAATAATAATGGTAATTTGAAGTAACGAATCTCTAGTACTTTGACTCAGAATAACAACTCGACATGGTCTACAACATCCCCCGCCAATCGTGTGCTTCTTATTTTTGAACTCCATCAAGGCCTTTATGGTCTGAAGCTACACACCAAATTTGGTTGTCCTATCTGTAATAGTTTCTGCGAAAAGTTGTCCCCAATCTCTCGAACAGACGGTCGGATGGACGCACGCACACACGCACGGACGGACGGACGGATTTCAAACCTATATCCCTCTCACACTTCGTGTTGGCGGGGGATAATAATAATAATACAGTAGTAATAATAAAACACATTCCAAAAAAAGACATCAGTAAAATCTTCAGTTAAAAGCTTTGAGGATGTTAAGACAGAAATGAGAAGACACTGCACGGCAGCAGGGCAGTGTATGTTGGTGACATCTTGTGCACTGGCACAATGGGACGGCCGACTGTCCTGTTATCAGCGAGGCACTAGGTACACAGTACACACTACAGTACTGTACATAACTCTTTCCCTTAGGGAGGCAATAGAAGTCTCACTCTGCTTTGGCTTACAACAGCATTCTTGTGAACTTAAACAGAAAGCCTGCTCAGGTGCGATGCAGATCAATGCCAAAAACAATGGAAAAGAGTGGCTATTCGTCAAATAAACAGCCGTGTATAATAGAAGTGTATCCATGCCTTAAAATGCAATTTTTTTTACCAGAGACTATGAGCTTTTGGGGTTGATTTCATAGCCATTGCTTTACCTTATGTGGACTCATGCATTCCATTTGAAAACATTACCAACCCTCGGGTCAGTTCTCAACAGCTACATTCAGATATTCCGATTTTCTGCTCGGATCAGAGTTGCCAGTCTCGACAGTTCACTTTGATAATTTCAAGTGACTTGTATCAATCTGTAATGTGAGCGCATCTGCCCTCTGAAACGGCAGACTTGCACGCATTGGTACGTTTTTACACGAGTGATCGGCATCATCACCAACAAAACATGTCATATTTATCAGAGCACCCGTGGTATTAAAACCTGACTCAAACTGAGAAAACTGACAGGCTGGTAGTGAATGTAAGGAAGGTATTTTGCCCTGTAGGACAGTAAACCATATATCAGCTGTACCTGGTGAGGTAAGGAAGGCGATAAGAGCCAGGTAGATGCCTTTATAGGTTTTTAACAGCATTCAGCGCATACGTACAGGAAAAAAGGCACATGGATTCTGAACTTTAGCCTTGATGTTTTGCTATATTCCATGTCATTTCTAAATTGAGGATAGCAAATTAGCAGCTACTGCACATTCCGTGGGTTAAACGTTTCAAAAAGTGTAACTTTAAAATGAATAATTTAAAAATGAGCTTTGGTCCATCGCTGTTAATGAATTATGATTCATTGTTTTGATTGCAAAATAGTTACGTACCCGAAGGCTATTACGCACTTCATACTCAAAAGAAACAATGACACTAATCCAACAGTTTCATCCCTTTCTTGGCGCGTTAAGGTCAATACGATTCCTATAATTATCTGAAGTCATTTCGTTTTAATCGCATGGTGAGTTAATATAATAGACATTAAAAGGAAAACCAAACAATGCTTTAAGAAGTAGGTTGTTGTTGTCTAAAATCTCTACAGGAGTCTGTCATACCCCTAGTATATGTAGAACAATACCCTTTTGAAGAACTGTAGCTAGAAACTGAATTTGTGTGGCATTCATTCAAATTTAAACTCCATATCTAATACACAGAAAAAATAATACTTGGAAGTACATTCATTGAAAACGGCATAACCTGAGAACAAAAATTTACCTAAACATTATGATTGACAGCAGCAAGGCCATTACAGTATTAACTAGAAGGCAATCGGAGAGAGCACACTACCACCAGCAGGTTTTGATTCACGAGCGCTTATTCTCAGCTAGTGAATCCAGATCTGTGTCGGGATTGGTCTGGAAATGTAATAACCTCTTCCCATTCATGTCCAATATCCCATAAAATTTTGTGGTAATCCGTTGAGAAGTTTTTGAGTAGTTCTGCTGACAATCACGCACACATACAAGTGATCACATCTGCTCATTCATCCTAACAGCTCTGCTGGTACACAAACCGTTGAAGAGCTTCAATAAATTTAATTTTGAAGAAGAAATTAAAGTGTTTTTGAATTTTTTTTTTTTTTTAGAGCAAAGTCACAGATCTTGATTGCTAAATTACTGTTTCCATTAAGCTGATAAAATGACTGCTCATTTCCTAGCTTCTGAAACTGATGATACGACTCAATCAGGGGAATTAAATATCGTGTTCTGGTGTTCAGACGGCTCTTGTTCTTTGATCTTAAAGCCCTTTGATTGCCGTGTTCAATGTTATCCATGATCCTCGCCTGTAATTGCTGCCTGTAATCAGCCTTGCATACTAATTTTGATTCTGATCTTTGCTAATTACCAATCACTAACTTATCAATGTACTCGCCTGATATCAATCTCATTAAGAATATATATTGCCATAAGCAAGAACTGACACTGATAAAAGCTATAGTTGATGAAACCGAAAACTCAGTTATTTTTTTATTGCGAACCAATCCAGACAGAACTACCGGAATACTCTTTGAACCATGGTTTATTAATAAACTATGAATGGTGCGCATTAATTATTCTTTATTTATTTACAATGGCATTATTAATATGTATAAATTCTGAAACTCAGTTCAAAATGTGCAGCACAGCAATTGAAGCACTGATTACTAAAACCCCACAAGTCAAGTCAAGTGTGACTTATAGGGTTTTAGTAATAGGTGCTTCAATTCCCAAACATTTTTACCTCAAGGCACCTTAAAATGATGGGAGAGCCCCCACCCCCCCGTTATGGTTTCTTCCCACACTCCGCAGTCTTGCAGATCCAGCCAGTAGGAGACTGTAAATTGCTCGTGGGTGTGAGTGAAAAATGAATGGCGTCTAATTCATACGAAGGATCGACAAACTGTCCCTGCCTCTGGCCCATTGTTTGCAAGGCTCGGCTCCAGCCACTTCTCCCCGCCCCTCCCATGAATCTGACCAATAATAAGTGAGCTAGATCATGGATGGATGGATCCAGGCCAGGAAATTGCTCGAGTAAACCTGTAGATTACATTTAATTAGGTTGAGATGCAAAGAGACAATAACATAAACAAATACTGCAATTATAAACTCCAGCGGAAAGCCGTAATTAGGCACTGGCGGCAAAAATAAAGAATGTGCGCTGTTCTACTGAATTTCCTCTTTGTTTAATTTAACTAATTTCTGAACTGCATATTTGGCTCATCGCTTCTTTCTGCACCTGAGGGTTTTCCCAAAAACTGCTGATTTCACCCCTTTTGCTAAATACCGCACATTAAATCTCAGTCGCACGTAGTAAACAAGTTCACCAAACATACAGGTCAGCAAATTCAACTGAGGAATTCAGTAGTATTTGACTTCTGTTATTAATGTATTGCATTGTTATATTTCTTTATGCTGTCATTCCTCTGGAATATATTATTGATTTAATTGATCAACAGGGTTAATGATGAAACGGTATCGTGCTTCAACCCATAATTTTGCCAAACTTTGCTTTTGCTCTTTGCTATTGCTTGCATAGTGGATCAGTATCAGTGTATTGGGATAATCTGAAGCTTAGATAATATTTATGTTATATCTTTAATGTATCGTTAATGTACTGTCTACAAGGGTGAGGCATACAGTACTCAGAATGAAGCCATTCATTTCCATTCTGACAGCTCTTCACTCATTTACACATTCAGGTGGAGTTTGTCCCCTGTCAGAGATTATAAGGTGTAGCTATCTACTGAGGAGGATAAATGTTCAGCAAAATTTGGTTTTCTTGTAACATTTTAGGGGAACTCCCAGGGGTAAGAAAATCAAAGGTGTAATCCATGTCATCAAAGCAGAGGAGAGAGGAAGTAATCTGTCTCCTGCTTGGAAGAGATATCCAAAGACTGAGAGCAATAAGCTTTATCACCGAACTTCAGTGCAGGCCATACTGCACAATAAGAGAGGAGTGAAATTATGTGATGCTCTGTTCCTCAGATGGTAAGCTGCATCTCTGCATGGTTTCATGACTTAATTCGAGACGTGCAAATGCAATAGTCATGGAGCCCTGTCTCCCGCATGTCTGCAGACAGCTGTACCATAAACTTAATGCAATCCTCTCTCACCCCACCTACACTCATGACGCACCAGAGCGCCCCTTCCCTCAGAACATTTGAATGCGTAATTATGCCTTTTCCCTCAGTGCCTCGCTGTACTCATATTGACACAGGCAAAGCCTTCAGGACTGTGACCAGCCCCACATCCACGGATGTTTGTGATCGAGTTAGTGAGTGAATGCTAATTTTACATTGAGACCATCCATGAACTGGCCATACAATGTTTTGACTTTGTCTTGTTTATGAGCTTTGAGCCTGATTTATCTCCACCCTGGTTGCGCATGAGTCTTACCATTGAAAAAATGAGACAATCGCGCAGAATCAGGCAAAACCTGCTAGCAAGGCGCCGAGCTGAAATAAATCTTGGTTTTAAAAAGATTTTGAAGCCGATGCACTTTGACACACCAACACAGTTTTATTGTTGCTGCAGATTTGCAAAAATCTGGTGCTTTTGTCTTGTCTGGATCATCATCTTCTGTTTTTCATGTGGGCAAACATTCAATAAAGTTGTGTTAGAGCTCCGCAGTGTTGAACTCTAGCCCAGCCATGCAGAACATGAGCACCCCTATGAATATTTCAGCTTTATCCTTAGAATAAAGCAGCTTCACTGAGATATTCTTTCACTCGCAATTTGACTTGATTCACCACTAGTCAAAGGGGCTGAGATACATGGTTTGACCATCACTAATAAAATGCGGAGTGAATACTGACGCACCCCCAGCTCACTGCCGCCGACCCTTCAAGGATGAACACTGACACTTTACATTCCTCCGTGTGTACAGCTCCCGCCTGTGGAATCTAGACAAATCACAAGCGAACAGTGCTCCAAATGTGTACAAAAATCAATCAAGTTCACATCACTGGCCATTAATCAAGAGCTCCCTGTGTCAGCACCCAGCTGGGCGACTTCAATCTCCGCTGTATTCAGTTCATTCGATGGAGGGGTGACCTGCAATGTCTGCACGTTTGCGTTTTCAGCCAAGAATTCTTTTGCTAAATTTCCAAAATTTTTTTTTTTTAAATTGGCATTTGACTTTTACAACAAACATAACTAGGTGTATGGTGCGTGGTTAACGTAAGTGGACAAGCGCTTTACGTTTTGTTCTTCAAGTGAAACTATATTGCTGAGTGTTTCATCCATGAATTTTTTGCAGTTTCATGCCAGTCTGAAACTGACCCGCATGGAAAGAATCCATATGAACATATATGCTCATATTTGCAACTTATATGCCACATATATGCAGCATATATGCCACATATAGGCCAAATTCAGGTACATGCTTATAGAGGGCATATAGGTCTCCTATATTGCCTCTTTATTTCCACATATAGGCCCTATATGTACATACAAGGTATATGTCTCCTATATAGCTCATATACCCAGTGGCAGGTTCTGTTTGTCATGCCTATTGTATAGCTCATATCTCACATTTGCAGCTGTCATACATGATGCCTAGCTCATATTTTTATTCTCAGGGTCATATCTGCATATTAGTCCAAAGTCCCTTACCGAAATAACAAGAATTTCACGCAGTAACTTATTAATCCCATGTGAACGCGTGAAATTGGCATCACATTTGATCCTAAATACATGTTGACATGCGACAACGGCAAGTTATGTGTAAACCAGTCATTATTAACTATGGCAAATGAGAGGAGACAAAAAGCTACGATATCGACACATCTATATCACATATCTAATACAACTTGTTACATTTTTTTTCCTGAAACATTAACAATAACAAGGTCATCAATTCTTTCTTGACCATACTTATTTCCATTCTATGAAGATTGAGTTGTGTATTGTGGAAGACAAGGAAATGTATAAAAGCAAAATGGTTTGATTATGTTTATTTCATCAATTAAGCATTTGTTCAAGTTTAAGTCACTGCCAGATTCACCACATTATATAAAATTGTATTCACATCATTACAGCTCATACACATCCACTGAAAGGTTATACACTACACTGTTACATCCACCAAATGCAATGTTTTCTATCTTGTCTGCAGTTTCTAGATGAATATGGCTCAGAGGTCCTTAGTCTAAATGTAACAAAATAAAACAAAAATAACAAAACAAAAGTACTCAAAGGAAGATACATTCAAGTAAACATGCTTTTGAAAAGTCATTTTCATCCCCACATCTATTTGAGCATTTCACTGTGGTTAATGAATTTGAGGACAAAGTCTACATTTCTGTTCACAGTTTTAATGAACAGACACTTGTCTGTTATCTGAGATGCTTGGATAGCAACTAAAGGTCCCAGACTTTTTCCTACAAGGACGAAATAACAAGGATTCTGAAATTCCCACACAGAAAGAACCTATATAAACATAGAGGTTTTAATCCCCGCCTCGTATCAACCAGCAGTGGTCGGCAGCTCTTTTCAGAAGTAGCGCGCAATTGGCCAATGCGCTACAGAGATGCAAATTGGGAAAAGCCTGCTGGGAAGGGTTATGTAGATTAGAATTCCTCTAGGTGCGTCTTGTAGGCTAGGCGGGCGTTTATAAATAAGAGTCTGACAAGTTCTTGAAATATTAGCTGACTATGCTTTGCTCTCGTTCAAATGTATGAAAGGCAATTGCTAACAGGCTAGTACTGTGTCAAGTGAATTGTCAACAGGGGGCTGCATTTGTGAATAAGCCCAAGAATTTGTACATAGTACCCTAATTGGATGTATCAGATTTGGGTGGGATTGGACATGCCACAAAAAAAAAGTTTTAATTGGCCGTTTTCATATATTACAGGTACATATGTGACATTTATGTACCTGCAATATATGAAAACAACCTATTTTATGTATGTTGCATTATGTATGTTGCATATATTCGAAACCTATATGTGGCCCTATATAAAAACCTATATGTTTATATAGGTTCTTTCCATGTGGGGAGTCATGCCGGGGGGAATATGACCGCTATTGTAGGTCCACTGTGGCAACTTTTTTTGCCCATTCATTTTATAATGCACATGCAGGTCACAATGCAAATTTATGGTCAAGATATCAAGGAAAATGATTTTTAGGAACAAAAGATGAAATGTAAGTGAACTGATATTAACCATGCATCCAATGGACAAATGAAAACCCAATGCAGACATATAATTTGAAGTCTTTTGAGGGGAACCACGACAGAAGAAAATGCCAAACTGGCCCTCAAGCACATATCAAACACACATCGTACCTGCGGCGCTCTGTCTCTGTTAAAAGTATTTTGATTTGATTTGGGGTATATCCCTGCATATACTGGGTGTACGACAGGAATAACCCATGAATTTGCCAATCTATTGAGGGGCTGGGACTCTTTCGTTCTTGCACACGTCAAATTTGATTACCTGATCAAATACAGTGAGGTCGATAAATATTTCAAAACTTACACCTTTTGTGTGGTGGTCTCCAAATGCTTTATTAGGTAGATGGGTAAGTCAGTCTGAATAAAGTGGGCATACTCTTTCATGTATTTAAATGACTTTTCGGCTGAAAGATGGGTGTATTGTAAATTGAGAGGAAAAGAGGCGCCTGCGCTTTGTGTACATGCACATACCCTTCACGACACCATCGACTGACACTGCAGAAAATGTAAATATACAAATGTTTTGCTAGTCATAGTCAAAAAGGAAAAAAAATGCTTTAAACTGCATAAATACTAAAGGGTCTCATGATTTAAAGGTTGAAATGAGACTGCGTGTGCCAGTGCAAGTTTATGAATCACGTAGTGCTGGCCATATGAGAAACGGATATGTTATTTCAAATTTTGCCAGTACAGCTGGTGGCTACAAGGAAGTGCTGGTAACGACAGCAAGATCCGAATTCCACTAGAGCTGTTGTGTCCTTCAACCGGCTAATAATCTGGACTTGCCTCTATAAATGTGTTAGAATAAAAAAAATATATATGTACAAGCAAAGGTCTTGTGGGCTGTTCAGAATGGGAGCATCTATGTCAGATGTTTCACGTGAAATGCTAAGTGTTTTTACCAACTTCAGATATCATTTCTAACAGAATTCCTGAGTGCAAATGCACATCTGGCACAGTCTGCCACAAAATGCACAAAATGACTTAGCATATTTGTGTCTTATTGCAGACTAGATATATAAGGTCAAGATGAAATCCTCTTCAAGATAAAGGTCAAGAACTTTCCCTCTTTCCGGTCATAGTCTCTTTCCGATGATAGTTATTATTGGGCATCTCTTCCAGCACCCCCTCCGATTCCATAATAGATAAAATATGACAGTAAATCTAGCTATGGCTGGATGGGGATTCATGCAGTAAAACACTTCAGTCTATATAGCTGCACAGCCTGTTAATTTGACCACATTTCATCACAGAACATCAATTGTGAAGACTTGAGGCTTCATTTGAAGGATAATCCCAGCAGGACAGGGCCTCATTAAGGATTTAGTCTCGATAAAATCAGTTATGACACAATGACACTGTGAGTATCTAAAACTGTGAATATCTCTATCCAGGGCTTTGTGACTGTTAGACCATGAACCCAACACGGGATGCTTGTAGTTGGTGCACTGGCAGCTTAAACTTTCCACATCGATCAACTAAAGCCGCTATCACACTGGACGCGAAACGCATCTTTGCATTGACTTTGAATGTAATCTGTTGTGCGAAAAATTTGTTTCACGTCCGGTCTGAAAGCACCTTAATGAGTGAAAAATTGGTCGTATTGACACACTGCCTCGCACTGCCGGTCAACTTGACACCTCATTGGTCAACTTGCTAACTCGACACTGCCAAGCAATCTGAGGCAATATCACCGACACAGCGGTTTCAATGAATGAACAGTCAATTCTTGTGTAGATTTCTATGGATGTCTGCACTCAGGTATTGGGTGAAGAACAATCTTTTCAATCCATGTTCAAGCCATTCCCTTAAAGCCAAAAACTGTGTTTATTCCTCCATGAGACAATTTGTTACACAGGGTCTTGCATTCATTGCGATGACATTTTACTTCTCTCCATTTGTTCAGAGCAGGGTTGCCAAACCTGTTCCGGAAGATCCATCACATAGGAATAAGAAATATTCCTTATTTCACTGATAATGATTTATTTTGCGCTGCAAACACAATAAGTTAACCAAATTCTAACTGTTCCCCTAAAGCGGTGGCAGGTGCAGCGTATTTGCAGTCTAGAGCAATCAGGCTGCCCTGCATTTAGATGATAGGGAATCATTGTATGACTTTAATGCCTGAGTGGAAAGGGTTTCTGCTAGTGTAGCCACAGCCTGGTTTACCTCCTCTAATCCTTTGTGGACCATGTATTTGTACTATTTTTTACATTCTAACAGTTGCTTTCAGTTAGTGCTTGTGATTGTTCCAGCAGCATTGACATTCTAATCACATTCTGTAATGTGATCTTCCTCATTGAGTTGAGCTGAGTTAAGGCTGCTGCATGTGAGTAAGCAGAATTCTGGCTTCTGCCAGACGGCTATAAAGCTATTTTATCACATAACTGATGCACTTTTCCCATAGCTCATGACATATTTTTTATAATACGCGATATCAGTTTTGGGGAAATATTATTGGCTGCGAGTGCGGGAGAAAAAAATTGCCCCACTTTATGTCACTATCTGAATATTTAGCCGAACTGAATACCAAGTGTAACCTTGTTTAAATCGGTATGGCTTAGCGCTCTAGCGAGCCAGCTAAGTATCACTCTCATAAATAAGTTACTGTTCTAGAGGTTAAATTTGTATTATATTGATATGACTAAAGAGAAAAGTCATCATCATGGTGATGACCCAAACCGGGTCAATACCGGGCATAAAACAGACACCAGAGGACGGGCAGCAAACACAAGCACCTACGGGCTAACGTGTCGTACATCCCCAGCAACCTATACCGACAGTATTTAGCCTACCATGATTGCTTCATACATAATGTGAAAGGCTAGCAGGAGAGCAAAAGGCCATTTTCTTTATCCATTTACTTTTTTATGCCCCCTGAATCGAAGATTCGGGGGCATATTGTTTTGCACCTGTCCGGTTGTCTGTCTATCTGTTTGTTTGTCTGTTTGACTGCAGCAGCAAAAAACTTTAACCTTGGCCGTAACTTTTGATTGGTCAGAGATAAGCCTTTGATACTTGACATGTGCATCCCTTGTCACAAGACCTTTCGGATGAGGTCATCATTTTTCACCTTGTGACCTTCGCCTTGGCGTCATTGATTTCACAAGTTTCATGGAAAAGTTTTTCAAAATTAATCTTTTTCATTTAACCCTTTGCAAGTCCAAGTGATTCCATCTGGTCTTTTTCCACATTATAAATCCAAACTGTGTTTATATCCGGGGGAATCAGTGTTTCACAAACACATCTTATTTGTGGCAGGAAGAGCCACAAACATGTCTTGGCATGCTGTTGGTTGCACAAACAGTTTCGATAAGAATAACGAAAATGCGCAAGTTTTACAGAATACCATCAAATCGTACCCCAAGCTGAGGGAAAAAAAGAAATTGGTATTAATTTTGAGCAATATAAGATGTTAGACTCATTGGTTTATTTATTTTTTTTATCATATTTGTTTATCTTTTCATTTTGGTCCCATCTTCTCCCAAGACTTTGTCGTCCCTTCCCTTTAAGAATACCACAGTTTGGAGGCTACTTTTTGATATATATCTTTCCTTCATCCAAAGGATTTTAAGACAACTTTTGAAATTTATTATAGCAAGCTGTATGCATGATTTCTGCTTGGTTATGAAAGCCTTGCCAAATAGGATGATGATATTACCTACATCAGACTTACCATTTCACATGGTGTACCTTTCCATAACCATTATGAAACATTCGTTTTCTAGCTAGCTGGCTGCTCAGTTGACTGTGAATTTACAAACCATGGCGAGTTCAACTGTGAGTACCTGTGACTCAGTGACTTACGGAGTATTAGAGTGATGATATCAGCTCAGTGCTAACAAAATGGGAATTAGCTAGCAAACATTACGGCACTAATGGAAATTAAGTTTCTTTTCTTTTAAATTACGTGATTCAGTTATGTGATAAATATAACCTTATACTCACATAGTTTCATAACTTTCATATGACACACCCATTCATGTAAGATCCTGCTCCTGTATGTATATCACTAAAACACTCTCTAATTTTCCAAAGTGGTGGAACTAGTGAGGCTGGGCAGCATCAAGACTTGCTCTTGTTTTTGGCAGGAAGCAGTATTTCCAAGATGAAGTCAAAGCCATGCACACAAGCAGAAGTGGGCTTGTTTTTTTCCAGTATGTAGCTTTGTGAACCTGGTATTGCTAGGTTGATAGGCATTAGCCAGAAATTTTACCTTCGCTATTTTTCCAAAATACATCAGACAGGACAGGTAAATTTTTAATTTTTAAGGCTATGGACCCACAGGAATATTTATTTCTGAGTAATGTGTTTTTATTCGAAGTTTTTTTTTTTTTTTTTTTTATGAGACAAAGTTAGAGCCCAGAGTCATTTTTTATGATGTCCCTGAACGCAGGAATAATAACTGCACATGAGTATTGAAATCCTGCCAATGAATTGTATATTAAACCAGGCTAAGCTTATCAAGCTGGATTAAGCTGTGTTTCTGATATTTGTACTCGGTCGACCAGCAGCTTACCAGCTGATCATCCTATCCATCGGTTCGCCCACAAGCATACACAACAAAGTTTACCAGCTTTAGTTTACTCCAGCCCGACACAACCCTTCAGAAGCCACAGATGAGGTATGACCTGCTGGAGGTGTTGAAAGTATGGCTTCAAATCATCTCAGACTACCTCAGAATCCCAGATAGACTCAGGTGGAATTTTCAGCAGTGATGTGACATTCTGTATCAAAGCCAAGCCTTTCCATAAATCATCCTGGAGGCTTTCAAAACAGCCAGCAAAGAACAAAAAGGAACCACAATTTCTTCCAGATTCTTGCTTACTTAAACACCAACCAAAACTATTTTTTTTGAATCCACAAACTCCTGCCTTTCTCTGGGTATTGTCAAAAGCCATTTAGGAAACATTGAGTACTGAATGTGAATGACAGCTTTCCTTGACATGGGTTATTGTCCACGAGGATTGTGGCTACAGTGAGACTTGCTTTTGTGCAATTGACTTACCTCTGTAAGGATTTGTCTAACTGGAAAGGCAGCCAGATCAGTGGTTTCCAACGTTGTTTCTGGAAATATGCCATCCTGTGGGTTTTCACTATAACCGTAATTTGGATCAGCTAATTCTGCTAATTAGCTGCTCAATAGGATCTCCTATCAGCTGTCTTAGGACAGGAGTGAAAAACAACAAGAGGTTACGTACAAGGAACAGGCTCCAGTGTTAAAGGCCACTTACCATGGAACAACACTAGCATTTAGGTTAAGGTACCAATTTCTTAAAAGTCCACAGTCTTTGTGATTTTGGCATTCCCCTCTGGATCGATATGATGATGAGTGTCAGCGCTGATCGCTGGCTTCGGTGTGAGGTGAATTAAAAAGATGAAATGTGACCTCCTCGATATTGTATAGCCAATGGGATGGAAGGGGCTCGGGGTTGTCCTTGGTGAAAATAAATCGGTGAACATCAATTAAGCTTATCTCAATAATCAATCAGCTCAGACAGGGATGTATCAATCAAAAAGGGAGCAGAGGTGGACAGTAAGCGGGACCTTGGATCAGAACCGCACATGGATTTACAGTATCTCTGACAGTCTTGTCTGCTCTGTGACAGATGTGTTGTGACCTGTGAGGACCAGATAAACCAAAGTTTCTGATTTGTAGTACAGTGTTCAGACAGCGAGGGTGACTTGCATTGCTCTCTAATTTAACACTTTCAGCACATCAGTGGAAAATTCTTTGGGAAATCGGTTATGTTTTCATGTGTAACCCCATTGGTTTACAGTGTTATTTTTCGGTTGTCTGGTACTTTTGTAAGCCGCGCTGGGAAAACAGGGAGAACTGTGTGCCCCTTGTCACGGACTATGGCTCTGATAGGCTTATATTAATAGCACGTTTCATGACAAAGACACTTCTGTGCCGTTCTCAGAGATACAGGACAGGTAAATTTACTCCTATTGTCTTAAAGCCATCTGCATCCTGCAGAGACCCTCCTGAGTCATGGGAGCAGTTCACTTACAGTCTGAATGGCGCCAACTTCATTCACGACAGTTGGAGCGGCCGCCAGCCTCGGGGTTAATGGACAATCTCTGGGGTAAGGGTCAGCGTTGAAAGTCTTGCAAGCAACCCAAAAGCGGCTGAGACAACTTTGACAGAGAGAATGCCACAGTGCCATAAACTGGACTTTTTAGAGATTTTACCGGCAAAATAATTCACATTACCTCCCGTAATGTTGCAAATCCAATGTGTATTTTGTTATACGACATAAGTTAACATTAATACCCGTTACCTTTGTAAGAATGGACTGTAGCTGACGTTTCATGGCAAACTGTAGTGCAAGTATATTGTGTTTGGTATCATTTTACTCCTCTAAAATTTCGAAATGGCATGGTGCATATTTCAAAGGGATTAAAATTGTACTAACCCCCATTCAATACATTCAATAAGTATGAAAAGAAATATACTTCTACTTCTCCTTGTGGTAATGTCCCCTCCATAATCCCATCTGAGGAGGGGTTGCCGTCCTGATTACCCAAATGATTTATGACCTTGCTGTAGGAAGCACTTCTGGAGCTTGGGCTTAAAAGGTAGGGAAACAAAGGACTCGGGGAGGATTGCAACCGACTTCCCACACGTGCCTCTCCATGCCGTGTGTAGCCAAGAGTAGTTATGGAAGATCGTAGACGATTTCCCACACATGCACCTGTATATGTGTAGCCATTCTCACAATGAAAGATTGCGTTCAACTTCCCCCAAGCGCATCTCCATGCTGTGGTTAGCCTTAATCTAGTCATGGAAGATCTTAGGCGATTTCCCACACATGCTCTTGCAGCATGTGCAGATGGAATATAGTTATGGAAGCTTGTATTCATTCTTCCCACGTTGTACATTTTGTGCATATGTCTAGTCGTGAGCTGCGCCAGGTATGATTTGACTTCTTCTTGATGTTTTCTGTTATGGTATAATTTGGTTTCTGATTTAAGCTTGTGCCTACCTGGCGAAATAAACTGATATAATTGAAGCACCTATTACTAAAACCCCATAAGTCACACTTGACTTGACTTGACTTGTTGGGTTTTAGTAATCAGTGCTTCAAATGCATCTTTTGGTAGATTCTGACTCTGACTAACATACTTCCTTCCAGTTCGGAGTCCTGTCTTCCAATTGAGTAACGTAGAACTGAAATCGCAAGCCTGATCAACACGATTATGTTGGGATTCTGCTCTGTTTGCCATGTTTATTTTTGATTCTGCCATGTCTGGATTATGGTCTCTGCTTTGTCTGACCATGATCTATATTTTGTATTGGGATTTAGATGGGATTTAGACATGTTTTGTTTTTGCCTTGTCTCTGTTTGTTTCCATATTCCATCCTTGCAGTTTTACTCCGGTCCATGTTTTGTTTTTCATCATGCATTGCACTTTGTCTTCCCCTGTCTGGTCTCATCTCTTATGATCACAGCCCCAGTATTGCGTGCCACTCTTTCAGGTGATTTAATGGTTTCTGGGATTTCAATCATTCCTTCAAATCTAATTTACTTCCTTCACCTTACTTGTCTATATTACTAACAATACTAGCAGTTTGTTGTTTTAGCTAAACTTACTAATCAAAAACTAACATTGTTTATATTACTAACTTACTAACGAGCACTAGGGATTGTATAGCTGCACTTTACTAATTGACTAACGACCTCTCTGCATTCGCCTATTCTAGACTCCGCCTCTTGTCTTTACTTAATTTACTTTGCTGCAGTTTCAGCGGAACCTCTTCGTTTGTTAAACTCTGTTCTCTCTCCTTTTTTGTGCATGTTAGAACTCCCTAACTGGAGCCGTATGTTTGTCCGTAGGCAGTCTTTGTGATCCCTGTCCCCGTTTTGGCTTTTGCCAATTTCTTGTGATCAGGAACTTCCTCGTGTACATTCCTTTGTAATTAGTTTGATCCAGCTCACCTGTTTCCCATTGTAGCATGTGACTTCCTGTGTGTCAATTTAAGCAGTCTTTTCACAGCCAGCTCCTTGTCAGAATGTTTCTCCTAGTTTACCAGTGCTGCGACTGTTTATGTCTTGTCCTCTGTGATTCACTTCTGACTGGACCGTCCCTCATTATGATTTTGGCTTTGTCTTGGATTTGTTTGCATCTGTGTATCAAACCTTTTTTTGCCTGACCACGAGTTTTGTGTTTCCTGCCCTGATTACGACTTGGATTATGTCCCAGGCATTCTGATTTTTGGATAGTGGACTTTGTACTGTTGCCTCCTGCTCTGCGGGGGTTTGCCCCCTTTTCTAATAAAACCCAAGCCTTTTGGATTACTTGGTTCTTGCGTCTGGCTCCTGAGCGTAACCTCTCAGCTTGGTCTGCATTATAAGGTGGATTATCCATGCTGTGATGAGTTATTTTAATAGGCCTCGGATTCCATTATAGTGAGCGGTTGGGGCAACCTTCGTTACCATCTCAGTCACTGAACAGAGATCTTAGACTTCTAACCCCCAAGTCACTGAACGGCGTCCGTTAATCTTTGGAGTTACTTGTTTTGGGCCCCGGTAATCCCTGGTCATAGCTATATTCTATGTCAAATTATTGCGCTTAATAATATCGCCAGCCTCTGAGTTAATTCACCGGATTGGGTTGTACAGACGTTTTGGTCCGGCGGAGTAAGGTATAGACCAGTATGGGTCCGACGCACAACATAGCTCTAAATTCATAACTTGGAGTCAAGTCAATATACCGCAAATGGTTACAACTAAAGTTTCTCCTAAATTTATTATGGAGTCAGATGAACTATAACCTCTACAACATTAGGACTGCAGCATCCGCTGGACACTTTTCAGGCCACTTAAAAGCAGACCGTAAAAGACGTCATCGCATTTTGTCTGAGGCAGTGGCCTAGCACTGACGCTGTAGCCAGGCCAAATTATTACAATGGAGACCGGGAAAGACTTTCTTTTCCCTGGCTGTTTAGGCAAATGCGCTGAGACCTTCCGCCTCATCCACCCTCCTTGGCCTAGTTGTACGGTGTTCACACTTTATTTCCTTCTAACTTTAGAGCCTCTTAGTTCCTGAGTTGGACATACAGACAGGTATAAGGGGGAATGTGTGACCTATAAGGAGAGGGAATTATGGCACTTTTGAATGTCTTTACCTTTGTGTGAATGCCTTTTGTTTCTCTTCCTATTCAGCAACTCGCATGTGGATGAGAAGTATGTCTCTTTTGATTGGTTTATGTGTCGTGTGTTTGCCACTCCTCAGCTGCCTCGTTTACATAGTTTTTTTCTAATGGTCATGCAAGTTGCTGGCTTGTTATTCGCCTTTTCCACTGTTAACCAGTCAGTATTTTTAGTAGAAACTCTTCATGTATACGTAGTGTAATGTAATTAATGACTGTGATTCTTGGTAGCTTTCAACTTTACTCACTTGACTAGCTTCCAAGCTCAGGCTTCAGAATTGGGACCGTGTTCAAATCAGCTGAAATCAGTTTGTTGACCAATTTAATTGGAACAAGCTCCCAAGCCTAATCAGGGTCCAGGACAGCCTTCTTGCTTACCCTTCCAAGTATGTTTGTATGTTCAGTTTGTTAGGAACAAGCTCTTAATCCTTCATTGGTCATCAGGATTGAAACCGATTTCCCCCAAGTTACTCCATCCTCCTGTTGGACAATTCAGTGCTGGCGAAGTTTGCTCTCCGCCTGGTTGTTATTGTGAAGGCTAATGGGCCTGAGATTTATAACTCAGCTTCGCCCACAACATTTGTACTGAACCGTGCTATCCTATTCCAGGGTTCAGAAAAAATAATGATTGTGATCAGAGATTACTGAAGTGCTTGATGAAGTCTCATCATAGAAAATCAACAGTTAACTCAGGGCTATGTTTAATTGCAAAAGTAAGAGCATTTTCACATGCACAACTCAAGAACTTGCAGGATTGGGACTAAACAACTGCGTACCTGCAACTAAGCCTCTTGTTTGAGAGGCTACTCAGGATTAAAAAAAAAAAGACTCCAATATGCTAGGGAGCATAAAGGTTGGACTGCGAAACAATGGAAAAAAAGTCATGTAGTCTGAGTCCAGATTTTCCCTTTCAGAATGATGGGTAAGAAAGGAAGGCCATGAAGTAATGAACCCGTCATGCATAATGCCCACTGTACAAGCCTCTGGAGGTACTGTTATGATCTCGGGTTGCTTCAATTCAACAGGTCTAGGCTCAGCACTGCTCTGCTGCAATAAAATTAACTCGGCAGACAACCTGAATATACTGAATGACTCTGTTACTCCATCATTGGGTTGCTTATTCCCTGAAGGCACAGGCCCCCACAGCATCCTGACCTTCATCATTTGAAAGTCTTTTGGATGTGCTGGCGAAGGTTTTATGGAGTTGTGACTTTCCCACTGTCAATACAAGGTCTTGGCCAAAAAAAAAGCTCAACTCTGCTCAGAAATACAGTGAATATAATATTGCCCTGCTGTGATTGACGCTGAAGGCGGTCCAACAAAATATTTGAGTCCTCAACTTTTTTTTTTTTTTTTGGCCAGGCAGTGTTTGTGTGCATTTATGTACTTTTGATCATGTGACTCTACAATGGGAGACTGCAGTATCTGCAGAGGTTAGCATATACAGATACTGCAGTCTTCCATTGTAGAGCAGACCTGTGAGTTGGTGTTTTGTGAGTGCTTTGTCGCAAACCAACAGAATTTTTTGGTCCAGTGTAAAAAGGGGTAACGGAAATGACGAAAACATATTCCAAATGAAAAAAAAAAGAAGAAAAATCATCACACAGTTTAACCGACCAAAGAAAATTAAGTCATAAGGATTGGCCAAGGCCAAGATGACAATCATTAAACTCCACTATCTTAAAAAATCAAAAGGCTTGTCTAAACAATAAAAATTACAATACGAGATGCCAAGTCTCACGAATTATGCATTTTTTAGGCTTATTCACCGTAGTCCGCAATTACTCATTGAATGGTTAATGAGATTCTCATGCGGAATTAAAATCCTTGTGCACTGAAGTTTCCGTTTCACTTGCGTAAAGCTGCACCTCATCACAAGTAACATGTAAAGCGATTATGACTCCGGACTTCCCGTGCTTCTCTTTACTCAGGGATTGGAAACAATGCATGTGTTTCATGATCGTTTAAATTGTTTTAATGAAATAAGACCAACGTTTTTATGCAATTCCATTGCTTTTAATCCCTCCGTAAAGACAAGCCCGAGAATTCCCGAGTCATAATCGATTTCCGTGTCATTAGTGGGGAAATCCACCGTAATGCACGTGAAACTGATTAACTTGATGCACAATGATTTAAATTTCGTGAGTGAATTTCTTCAGAGCAAGTTGATTGAATAATTGCTGACTATGGCACAGGAACGTGAATGCCACTAAGAGGAGAGACTTACGCCTAAGATGTAAGCCTTGGCATCTCTGACAGTACTCAAGTCCTTATCAACACAAAAACAGGAGAAATGAGAGCTAAGGTTGTTGGCGACATACTTATTCAAATATTCCCACATTAATCAAAGATGACCAGAATATTTCCCCAAATGACTTTTTGGCTGGTTAAAGCGCAATTTAGAGCCATCATAAAACTCTGGACACCTGGGCTTTTATGCTGAGACTAAGTGATTACTAATCAAGTGAGGTGAGTAGTCTTTGCCTGTTGGTAGAGTAAAAACTCACAAGAAGAGGGAAAAAGGGCAAATCACAGACAATACTCAACTGGTGCAGTGCAAATGTAATCATGTCCATTTTTGAGGTTTTTTTTTTGTATGTTTGTGTGTAGTTTGTGCTTATGTTGACTTTACAGAGAATATGCTTGTGTGTATACATGTCTTTGCTGGTGTATGACAAAGAGTGTTTGTACAATTGTCCATGTCTATGCCCGTGCCACAGTGTATATATGAGTGCATGCATGTGTGTGTGTGTGTGTGTGTCTGGGTGTGTTTAGCCTGTTCCTTCTCGTCTCCTTTGCCCCTGAGGTCTTCCGATGCCTCTGCTCTGTGTCCTCATTACACAGCCTGTCTGCCCATCTGCAGCGCCTGCAGAACAAACCCCAGTGTCCCCCCCATAAAGTGCTCAGCACAGCCTCAGCCTCCATCAAGCTACGCACAGTCACTGTTTACCTCCAGCGCTGTATTAAACACTACACTTACTCCCACCACCTAGGCTCCTGTATTTTCGCAAAGCCTGGGCCTGTAATTACTCTCAATCAGCTCACAACCCCCCTCTCTTGTCCTTCAGGTGTAATTAAAGCCAATGAACCTCCAGACCCACAGAGAAACACCGAGCTGCAATGATGTCACTCCCCTCTTCCCTGGTCTGTTGGGGTCAATACCATAAAGCAAGAGACATGGATGACACTGGGGACAAACAAATAGAGAAGCATTACTATCGTGCCTTGAGGCAGTGGTACACAATGATAAACACTTTCATGAAGTAATCTAGGTTTCATTGATGAAAATATTGCCAAAGTCTCAATATTGTTTTTGCCTCTCGGTGATAATAATCCAGGAAACTCTGCATTGAGCCTATGAAACATGTAAAAATTTGGAGGCATTGTTTTTCTCTGATTAAAGAAGGGTTGGTGTTTATGGTTGCCAGGAGTGCAGTGATTCAGACAAAGGCAAACATCAGCTGTTGACTCGGCAGCACTCTAAACACCACAGATGTCAGTCACAAACATCCATTGTTTACCTTACTGTTCTCAGATTCTCCACGGAAGATGCACAAACACAAATCACAGGTTTTCTGCTGAAATAGTGAGACTCAAATCAAAGTTTCTGCCGAAACAGTCATACTAATATAATTACAATTACTGTTACTACTACTGCTACTACTACTACTACTACTACTACTAATAATAATAATAATAATCCAGTCTGATAACTCATGTGTGAACAATGAACTGCAGTATTAACAGCGTGCATACAACAATGGTCTGACATTGGGGTCTGACCCTAACACCCAATGAGCAGGATAAGAGAGCAGGGTGTGTTAAGATATCTCATCAACCCCCCCCCAAAATTAGAGCCCATAGGTGGATGCTGGGATGGAAGTGGGATGTTAACAGGCAGCAGGCAAGAGCAATGTGGCAGCTGGCAGTGTCAGTAGCATCGGCAGGCAGAAGTAGATATTTGCAGCACAGCAGCTAAAATAGCCCACCTTTTGGGAAATGGCAGATATGCATGGGATTCCCTATGAGAACGAAAGTATGTGTCCTTTCATCTGCCTGTAATAGCCACGCAGGCCTTGCTTCGTTTATTAAGTAGCATAATTGTGGAGCCTCAAAACAGCATACAGTGCCAGGCTTCAGCAGGAAAGTGACCATCCCCATGCAGCAATACAGGTGTGCATGCTACTGACCCATCAAATAATAGGCTGGACACCATTACAATGTGACCATTGTGGCCATTACAATGCAGGAATATACTGCCTAGAGATGCTAGCAATGTGAGGACAAGGCACCAGCTGCCATGTCACCATTCCCATTCAAAAATATACCACCAAGTGATCTTATCAATGTGTGGACCACACACCAGCCGCCATGCAGCTACGACAACTGGAAGGACTCTCAACCTCAAGAGGCATACCAGCCACCACCTGGTTTCACCTAATCTATCCAGAGATCCACCTTTAGTAGCAGAGGATGATATCGTATCTTTAATGTCAATATTCATTCTCCAGTAATCATAATGCGTGTTCTTAATGCACAGCTGCTACATTTCACAACACAGCAACTGATTCAGCCTCATATAATGAAGCAATTCGCAATAGCAAATGTAGTTCCCTCTCCTAGCCTTGGTAATATTTTATTCACATGCATAATGGGATGCTATAGAGCTCTGCACAAGCATGAAAATTCACCTAAACTTACCTGGAACACATCGCCCTCTTTATAGCATGAAAGAGGCATGCTTTTCAGTATTTCACAAATAGGAAATCACTTCCAGCAGTTCCCCAAGCTTATCAACTGAAGACACACCTGATGCGAAGCATTTCAACCATATTAGCTGTAGGCAAAGCATTGCCTTCTGTGTTCAATGCTGTGTTCATGAGGGAAGCTTTCTGTGAATAGCCCACCAAAGACAAACACTTCTGGCTTTGAGTGAAATTAGAAAAACCCAATTTATAACTCCAAATACTGTAGATTGTCACAGGAGCAAACGCTGCCTTTGTAAGACTTGTCAGAATGGAAGACGAGTCCTTCCACTGAGATGACTAATAGCACCAATAGTTGTACAGAGTGGTTTAATATTGACTGACATAGGTATGCAACAGACCAGCAACACTTTACAATTCTGTTTATAAATTTGCAAGTAGGGGACTAAGGAACGAATGAGGATTACGAGACACAAATCCGCAAGTAGGAACTAAAGAAGGAATAAGGAGGTACAACGGAATGCACGAGGATTCGGTATGTATTACAAGTATGTATAGGTTTCAGCTTACTTGTCCATTTGGTCCCAAACTGGTGAAAAACCTTATTTGCAAGAAGGGGTAAAATTACTCAACTGGTTCCTGTATATTCTGGCCAACTGCAAAGCTGAGGGAAACCCTTTCTGTCCCTTTATGGCAACAAAAGTTCTATCTTGTGAGCAATTCATCTTTTTTTACCAACTTTTTTGAACACATGCGTGAGTATAATGAAGCCCAGGAAGCTCCACTTGAACCTTCCTCCCATCTTCAAATCATTTTTGTCTCAGTTCAGTTTTTTTCTCCCCGCAGCAAAAAATAGCAAGTGCATAACCGAATTATAGCTGTGTAATGTCAAAACAGTGGCATCCTACTTCAGCCAACAGCCACAGTAAGCCACGCTGCACCCAGGCAAGGTGGCGAATTTGGGAACTCGAAACAGCCTGCTGTAACATCCTCTACTCATCTGGGAAATATCTGATGTCACAGCATTGCTGTGGGAATTTACTTCTATTCCACACTGAAAAGCGCTAACGAAGTCGGGCAGTGATGTGGGGTGATTAGCCTTTGGTTTTCAGTCTCAATGGTGCTTGATGGAATGAAACATAAGGCTTTGTGCAAACAAGTCATGTTTTTCTGCGCTAATCCTAACGAACTATATGCAGGTCTCGCTCTGAAATGCTGAAACAGGAAAGGGCCCTCTCCAAACTCATATAAACAAGTAATCATCTGTAATGTGCTCGTATGCTGCAGCGTAAAGATTTTCGCTCAATGGAACTAAGAGACCTTGACCAAAACAAGCAGAAACATCCCCAGACTTTTGGCCATTTAGAGCACAGCCAAGCACACTACAGGATTGGCAGGTTCATCAGAATTCTCCTTAAACTGAACTGCTTTACAGCATCTCCCCGCCCACATGCAATCAGTCAAAGCCAGCCTCCCGCCTCCAGTTTCAACAAACCAACAATCACTGTCCATTTGCAAAGGCTACTATTTAATTTAAAACCAAGCAGTTAGAATTAAGCCCTGATCCCAATCAGGGCATAGGTGTGCCTCCTTCCGACATTTCACCAAATCACTGTAATTCTGTTGAATTACACTGTCAGGTTGGTAAAAAATGCCTTGCATTGCTGATCCTCATCATTATTCCACAGGAAACTTCTCCAATGGCTCCCAGCTGTAGATAAAGCCACTTGTTTTTATTAACTTTGATAAAGCCCATAAAGCAAATTTTGTCAAATATGCAGCTAGAGGGCACTCGATAGGCCACATACCTCCACCACGACACATATCTGTTCTTTTAGTCACAGGATATTTTCCAGATCACTTGCAAAATTAAATCAACTCTGTCTTCGACTTCTACCTATCATCCTGCTAAATTTCATTTCAAGCCGTTCATAACTTTAAGTTCTCCAGTCATAAATATCACACGGACTGTTAGACAGATATACTGTATCTGAATTCTTCCGAATCCAAAATTCAGATAATGTTTCAGATCACATCCAAAATTCTATCAACTCATCCTTCTACTACCACCTATCATCCTACCAAATTTCGTGCTAAACCGTTCATAACTTTCTGAGTTGCTCTGTGAACAGACAGACAGAAAAACAGGGGTGAAAACATGAGCTCCTTGGCTAAGGTC
This sequence comes from Gymnothorax reevesii, assembly GCA_029721435.1. Lineage (NCBI taxonomy): Eukaryota > Metazoa > Chordata > Actinopteri > Anguilliformes > Muraenidae > Gymnothorax > Gymnothorax reevesii. The sequence goes on along the minus strand of CM056582.1, from coordinate 92,720,190 downwards.
ACAAACAGGGGCAAACAAAAGAATTATGACAATGAAAGTCAAACAGACCCAGAAATAACGGCTGGTAAGATAGATGATAATTACTTTGTTAATGTTTTTCATTATGCTTTGTGTTTCTGCACCCCTGGGTACAGGAAAGGGGTTTCTCTCCCACAGGTATTTTTAATTTTTTTTAAATGTACTACTCAACCCCGGACTGGGCTGTAGCAATATACTATACTTGCTTAGTAGGGAAGGGGTTAATAGTGTCCTGATGGCTGGTCTCTTTTTTTGTTTTTTTCATTCAGCAAGCACATGTTGCAATGCTGCGTAATTCCCCTCATATGCAGGCATGTTTGCAAAACAGGGAATTGCTAAATATTGCATATATAAAAAGATATTAAATTACCATATAAACAAACAGCATCCCTATCCCCAAGTAAAATGGCAAGCCCATTGTCTGGAGTTACCATCTGTAGTTGCTGTGATGTGTGCGCAGTTTGGAAAGTGAATGAGATCTGAGGTGGATGCACACATGCTGCAGGCATGATATCGGCACGTAGATGTGAGGGTGAACCAACTCTCTCTCTCTCTCTCTCTATCCATCTCTCTCTTTCTCATTTTCTTTCTCTCTCTCTCTGTAGATTTAGGGGTTGTTTTGTATTACATTTTCGCTCTCTGTTGCTGGGATTGTGCGGGTGGCCAGCAGGGATTTCATTAACATTATCTAACTCTGCTCAGCTCTTCTTGTGCATGTCAACACTGTGCAGGTTTAAATATATATGAAATTCATCATTATTTATTATGCCCCTGCATGGTTCTCCTTTCTTGGTTCCCTTCACATATGTAGACTGACTTGTGTGTGTGCATCGCTGGACTCCCTCAACGGGGGCAACAATAGCAGAGTCATGGCCCCCTTTCCCTCCATAAGCCGACCAGTATTCCCATCCAGTGTGCATTCCGTGCGTCCGGTAAGAGCTTCATTTCTCTCCATTGAGAAACAAAGCACAGCACACCTCTAAATCAGCCCTCCCCAGATTACTACAGGGAGAATCCAGGGGTGTAGGACTCCATCCTGGTGGGAGCCACAGTGCTTGTTGGTTTTCCAGTGTAGTTTCATTGCAGTGATTCATTTTGGTCTTAAAATGTCGAGAGGGTTCATCTTCCTCAGTTCCAAGGCATGAACATGCTTATGAACGAGGGCTCTAATTTCTTGGTGCAGCACAGGGTGGCGCAGCCAGCGGTAATTTCGAGTGGTGCAACACCGTGCAAAGCCACTTTGCTCCAATTTGGCAATTTGAAAGACGGACGTGCGCCGAGATGGGTGTGGCGGCGTAGTAGGGGGAGGTGTCACATATTCATCAAGACGCAGTGATAATTTCGTAGCAAAAATCTCCGCTGGAGTTGCGGACCTGGTTTACTTTCTGTGCAGAGGTAATTTGGCTGACTGGCGCACAGTGCGCACACGTCACCGAAACCTCACAGGCAGGTTTCCAGAATGTCAGGTACATTTCGATACAATAAAAAATTACAGCAAGCACTATTTAAAGTAACTGTTTGAAACAGCACATGAATTATAGTATCTTTACCGATTGTCCTGATGTCATATCAAAGAGAGAGAGAGAGAGATGTGTACATGTGGGCGCGTCAGTGCGTGTGTAGGCTATTTGGGTATGTGCCCTTCAGCTGCTTTCACACCAGCCGGGAAACGAATATTTCGGGCGACTGATTACATTCAAAGTCAATGCAAAGCCGCGAATACACGCATGTATTCGCATATTTTCATTGACTTTGAATGTAATCTGTCATGCGAAAAATTTGTTTCGTGTCCAGGGTGCAGGTGTGAGCGCCCTGCGATGGACTGGCAACCTGTCCAGGGTGGGTCCCTGCCTTTGCCCGTAGCCAGCTGGGATAGGCTCCAGCTTACCCTGTGACCGTTGTTAGGAATAAGCGGGTATAGAAGATGAATGAATGAATGAATTTCCAGGGTGCAAGTGGCTTAATACTATTATTGTCACTTAGGTTTTATCGTTTTTAGTGGGGGAAAGGAATACAGCCTGATTGCTATGATCTTGTACTGAGTTAAGATCACATATAGAAAATAAATGTGTAATGTATCTTGCATTGTTGTCCATGCATGTTAATATCAAAATCTTAAGCAGCAACAGGGTGTAATAACAGGAACGCACTATCCATCGTTTCTCTTCCCAATGATGCAGGCAGAAGAAATAAATGAGCAAACGTCGTATTTCATTCCAACTTGATCTGACATAGTTTCATTTTGAAATTCCATTCAAGTTCGCTAATGGTAATAATTTGCGAATGCCCCAGCTAGCCAGCTAACACATATTTGTAATGCTAAATATAGACGTAAGGGGAGCAGAAAACATGCCAGAGGCAGCAAAGTAAAATGCAACATTCACGCATCATGCAGATATAGGACAGAGGCTTCTATATTCCATTTTTATAGGTGATGAAAGGAGCTCATTTGATTGGTTAAGAGTTGACTCGGCTGTGTTAAACCCACTCAGACTTCTCCCTCTTTGCCACTTGCGCCGGCAGGAGGGACAGAGGCGGGACAGAGGAGTACTTGCGCCAGGCTGCACCGGGCACGAAATTGCGAAATACCCCTGGATACACCCCGTTGGCACGCCGCTCCACCCAGTCCCCGCGCCTGGTCTATGAATTTAGAGGCCTGAGAGTCTACCAGAAAAACCTGAAAACGTCTTTGCCATTTAACGCCTAATGCACCACCCCTGGGTGAAGTCCAAATTAGAGTTAAAACTTCATAAAAAAAAATTTCTAAAACATTAGAATGGCAGTAAATTGAGTGAATTAAGGGCACAGGTTGTGAGCAAGGCTGTTGAATTTAAGAAGTGGTAAAAGGAAAAAGAAAAAAAACAGAAGTAGTAGAAGATATGCTACCTCAAATGGAGATTATTCCTACAAAATATATTTATTCTAAGAGTAAGCTTGATCTGTTACTGTTGTACTGTTACAATTCCGTTGTGATGATAACACAGTAGCCAAAAGGTTTCTTGCAGAGTGTTGAGTTTATAGGTGAACAGCCGAGTTACACTGGCAGTTGCACTAAGGATGCTGAGCAGGGGTATAATTTATAGAGAATGGGGGGGTGTCACAATCCCTTCTAACATCACAAACGTGCTCAAAAGACCCCCTCAATGTAAAAACATGCAACTCTATGTACAGAATCTCAACCTGCCGAAAGTTCAGATCAAATCAATGTTCTTATGCTGTGGGACCTCAAGACCACAGCTTCCACCTCCAGTCCCCATATGTGTTGACAGTGCACTTGGGGAGAACTGCAGGGACACTGGCAGGACTCCACGGCACCAGGCCGCTCTGCAGCAATCCATCCTGCTCTGGCAGCGGACCCAGGACTCTCCACACCCCCCACGGTCCCCCCGCTTCGGGCAATGAGACGAATTAGCGGCTGATGAATGGCTCTTTATCGGCGAGGAGGAGGCCGCCTGCCAAGCCTGTGGGCTGCGGCAGACGCCGTCTCGGGAGCCGAGCTGAGCTGACGACAGACACTAGAAGCACACTGAGAGGGGAGGAAGAGTGGACCCAGCTGACCGCGTGAAAATCCAAAACAAATAAACGCCACTGCCTAAGGTACTATAACCTTTAATGTCATGACACGTTGTCCATTTTGTACAGAATGTTTCATTCAAAGTAATACCAGTATCGTGCCTTTCGTGGTGGGAAGCACTGTGTTGGGAAATGCCCTCTGAAATACCTAGAGTTAATTGTTCGCTAACAAAGGACTGGGATGACATACTCCTTAACAGTAGCCTTACCTCTTGGCCTTTTAGAGTGCGCCCGAAAATCCAGCAGCACTTGGAACCTGCTTGTAAGGCATCTCCATGGTACTTCCATCTGTAAGTGCACATGCGATATTGGCACTGCAGGGGACAGTGAAAATAGTTACATCCTGTGCCAACTTCACCTACATGTGCATGCCAAAGCCACATTTGGATGGGTACCACCTTAACCCCTGCAGCGCTCTCATGGGTGCAAGTGCCTCTGTATTCGCTAACAGGCCATGAATCATATAACCTTTACCAGCTGAACCTTTAGAAGAAATTAATGACTTCATGGGCGGTATCAGGATTTAATTTGATGAGTTGGGGGTTAACCTTTATGAAGATGATGGATGAATGGTTGTTGAGTTGTTGGGGGACCTCTTGCATATTGAAGTGTCATGAGGTGGGGGTGGGAGGGGGTAGTGGGTTTGTGAACCCCTATTGATTCTCCCCTCAAAGAGCTTCAGCGATGTAAATCTTTTAAATTCTATTTCCAGAAGTCTTAATGATGTGCCTTCACACGGCTCTGTCCCTTGATACTTGTCTTTGCACAACCAGACCTTGTGTCATCAGTGACCAATATAAGTGAATTTCTGTGAGAAAACGTCTCATTGTGACCTGACCCTGAACACTTTCTAAACCGGAACACTGTCTGGCATACACTTAGCCAAAATATAAAGCCTCATATTTACAGTTTTTTTGTGTGGTTTTTTTTTTTTTTTTCAAAAGCATATCAGGCCCTGCTCAGTAAAGCAAGTCCTATTTATTCTGCAAGTACTAGAGACATGGCATGAAGGGACAGTGTAAACAGCAACTGAACAACAGGAAGATGCCGGCAAGCTAAGGAGGCGCCTCTGCACTTACACACAGATAGTTACAGACATTACTGCCACTTACTTTTTACATTACAAACATTTACATTTATTTGGCACTTGTAATGCTTTCATCCATATCGAATTTCATTTCATTAATTTTCATGGCATCAGTAAATTCAGGGGGTGGCAGTGGGTAGCACTGCTGCCTCACTGCAGGGAGGTTGTGAATGCAGATTGGGCCTGGGGCCTCTGTGTGTGCAGTTTGCAAGCTCTTCCTGTGTTCTTGTGGGTCTCCTCAAGGTACTCCGCTTTCCTCCCACAGTCCAAACACATGCACGTCAGGCTAACTGGAGACCCTAAATTGTCCCTGAATGCTGTGCATCCTGCAACGGATTGGCGAGCTGCCCAGAGTGTGCCCCTGCCTCTCCTCCATAGTCAGCTGGGATTCAGCTTCTCTGTAACCCCAGTGAGGTAGAAGCAGTATTGATAATAAATTTATCTGTTTATTCAGCTGATTATTTTTGGAAGCAATTCAGGTCAGGCACAGTAACTTATGGGAACAGTGTCTTAAAAATCTCAGAGACAAAGGTATGGCAGGGTTACTCGTTTGTGCTCCAAGGAACACGTATCCCAAATGCATCCAGAAATGTTCTATAATGTTCCTTGGTCACTAAAAAGTACATTCTACTATCCCTCCATCCATGATCTGTAGCGCGTCTTCCTCCTTAGAGTTGCATGTGACTATGGGCAAAAGGCAGAGACACGCCCTGGACAGCTCGCCATCAATTCCACTCACACACCATACACACGCATCACAATGAGGCATGAAAATGCAATGTATCTTTTTGAGGACCTAAAATTAGGCCATGGGGCACATTAAAGTAGACTGTGTCTCATGGGACCAAAGACAAACTCCAACTGTACACATATCTCTGATAGTGTGCCTTAAGGGTGTCAGCATATTGGTAAGTGTTTTTTGACAAATACGTATCCTTTTGCATTGAAAGTATATTTTGCACTTGGCAGGTTATGGTTTAATCTATTTTGAAAATTTCTACCTAGTCATAGCTGGTCAATCGCTGGGCCTTGCTGGCCTATAGTCAAATCTGATTGAAGATGGTGACGTCAGTTGTTGACAACTGGAAGCTAAGATAGTTATTTACACTTCTAACAGCTTAACTAAGATAGATGCCTTAACCCAGCATACACAAGCAGTAAGACTTTCACATTCCAATCAGGGCAGTTACAAGCACACATATCTATCAGGATAAACTGCTACACTATTATAGCATTTTATGCGATATTGCTGTCCCTATATTGTGTCGTATTTATGCTCCAGTACCGCCCTCGTCTTGTGTAAATCACACCACATTGGAATTATAATACGCTGCTATCCTGTTGAGATCCAGAGAAAGATAGAGCGCAGTGGACTGATCAGAGAGATGCAGACAGAAGGCATTTAGAGCGAAGAGCCCACCGCACTGGCTGTGACGCTTCACAGCATCCCATCTGCATCGCCTCTGGTGCAGTGAGGCAGCGCGCTAACGCATGCTAACAAGAGAGCCGCGGATTTCCCAAAAAAGCCTTTCGGGTGTCTTTCGTGCTTAACAAGCCACAAACAGCGGCTGCCCCACCTGCTATCAGCACACTCCCTCTGCCCCTAAATGAGAACAGACCGGAGGCTTGTGGACTATTGATTTCTCATTTTTTGAATTTATTTAGCCACCCGTGGTTTGATATATGGCCGGCATAGGGCGTGCAATCAAAATGAAATAGTTTCACCACCTGGAAATTGGCCATTTTGCCAAAAACCTGGCTGTAAAACAACCTGCTGCAGCTTGAGTGCTTGCCAGATAAATTCCCACAATCCGATTAATACATTCCCACTCACATTTGCCTCCAGCACATTGTATTTTTTCAACTTCAGTTACTCAGCCCCAATTCCACAAAAAAGAGACATCACGGAAAATGCAAATAAGACGGAAAAAGAAGTGATTTGAGAGGTGCCTTCATCCTCAACTCTATTAAAAACATGAGAACAACACAATATTTGATGCTTTAATCGTTAAATGCAACTTGATGATGTTTACTGAGAATGTTCACCGAAAATACAATAATGTTGCCACTTTCAAACATGGTGACTGCAACAGACTCCTAAAAAATTTGACGCTGGGGCAAATTAGGACTAATCGTGATGTGTCGTTGCAATAATGAGGTGTTGTGAAACAGGCAATGCTAAACAGGTGAGCTAATCCTGCTGGAGAATGCCTCCAAAACAGACCTGGTCCCTCAAGAGTAAATATGGATTGAAGCTCACTAATTTTCCCACAGAACATAATTACCCTTATAATCCATCGCTTTGAGAACAGCATTCCCTGAGCACCAACCAATAGGATTTCATGTATTTCTTCCGCTACAGTATAACTATTCATCCCCTAATATTACTATTATCAGACATAAGGGACTTCAGTCCAGTTGTAGAGAGGGCAAGGTTGAAACCACCTCTGATTTCACATGATCACAATATCTCAGACATTAATATCTTAAGAACTGTCATGTTACTGTTGTGGATACCATGGCATGAACTTGGGAATACTTTGGTAAACCTTTTTCAGTCAATACCTTTGGCCCCTGAATCCACAGATGCAAGTTGAAGATGTACTATGCAAAGCCGAAGCCATGCAACAACACTGTCCAAAAAACAGGCACCACATTCTGTGGGCCCAGTCCGTCCAATATGGACAGCAGCGCAGTGGAATTGGATTTTGTGGTCAAACCGGTCAACATTTCAAGCGGTCTTTGCAAAACTATGCCTTTAGACGAAATGGATGAACCAAAAACTAGCATAGCTGTCATGAATAGTACGTGATGAGACACATGGAATTGGTGACAAGCACATTTGCGAGGGCACCATTAATGCAGAAAGATATGTACTAACTTTGTAGCAACATAAGCAGAGAGTACAAGCGCTATACTGGCCTTCTTGTTGCCCTGTTAGGTCTCCGATTGGAAATGTACGGGGCATTATGGAGCGACATATATTTAGTGAAGACCCCCACAATTGCGGACCTGAAGACTTGCACAATAGAGAGGAAAATTCTGCTTGCTAGACTTCACTGATTGGTGTCTTCTGTGCCCAAACACTTATTGAGTGTGATTAAAAGAAAGGTTACACCCTGGTTAACAAACAACTGTGCCAAGTGTTTTGGACTCTGTTGCAATCCTCACATTCATATTTATATCCCCGAACGGCGAATGGCGTTCCGGGGATATTATTTTTTTGGTCCGACCGCCGCCGCCACACTACGTGTTAACGCGATAACCTCAGTAATATTTCAATTAGAAATTCCAAGTTTTGCATTTAAGTAAGTATCATAAAGCGGAAGAACTGATTTGATTTTGGACAATTTACAATTTCTAGATTGGCCATCAGAGGCCAAAAACTGAAAAAAATCACTGTTTTTAACATATCTCTGGAAATATTTGTGCGATTGACCTCAAATCAAGTGCAAATGAAAGGTCATGACCTGAGGATGTGTCCCACGATGACATTATACCTGTTTGGTTCAAAACTTTGACACCAGGTGGAGCTTTGTCACATAAAATTCACCATTTTTGCCATATCTTTGGAACTATTTGTCCAATTAAAATGAAACCATGAGCAAATGCAAGGTCATGACCTCACAACGTGTCACATGATGACATCATACGTGTATGGTTCAATATTTTGCTACCAGGTGGCGCTTTGTGATGGAAAATTACCATTTTGGCCATATCTTCAGAACTATTTGTCCGATTGACCTAAAATTAAGTTCAAATGAAAGGTCATGACCTGAGGGGCTTTATATAGCATTGGGTCTATTCAAGGATTGGGGAATTGGAGGATTGGGGCGTTCGGGGATATACCCCAAGCCGTCGCCTCTGACTGCATAAGCCTAGTTTTAATAAGCAATTAAATTTAACTCGTTAGAACATAAAATCATGTGTTATTGTTTATTTTCAATACAGTAAAGAGTGAGTGTACTTTTCATAAGTCCTATATTGTAAGGTCACACCTCCTACCCTCCAGCTCGCAGGTGTACTAGGACCTTGCCGCAGCCCAGCTCATTCCATCACATTCCTTTCAATTATTCTACGGGGACCCGCCTGATATCTAAAAATAGCCTGTACGTAACGTCATTCTCCTAACCCGGAAGTCGAGCAAGCGAACAACAAGAGGCAACGTGCTGAGGTAGAAAAAGTAGGTTTTTAGGCAATTTTATCATCTCTTATTTTAGATCTAACTTGTGTTGACAATGGGTACCTGGGTTGCATTTCCCAAAAGCATAGTTTTTTTAACTACACTAGCAACCTACCTAGTTCGTCCATTCACTGTCAATGGTTCCTACCAGAGCCATTGATATCCTCAGAGTTGCGACATTCCCATTGACTCTCGTGTACAAAAAATGGCGGCGCACCTCCGGGTCTGGGAACTTCCTATAGTTCCTAAAGAGGATTCTCGTAGCTTCGTACTGATTTACTTCCACTGAGGCAACATCGACGGTAAGTAATAAAATATTGAAATCTTATGATTCATGAAATGGATATATCATATCAGTAGACATGTAACATTTATAATCTCCAATTGTGTGTGATCGGCACAACGGTGTATATATATATTTTAAGTCTGAAGAGGTTGTGATAATTTAAGCTCATGTTCTTTGCTTCTAGTTTAGCTTGGTCAGCTGTGGGAATTCAGTCATTAACTCTATGGAGTTTCTATGAGTATTTCTCACTAAACTGATATAAATCACAATGGTAAAGGATAAGATGAGGTGCGTCTGTCTGGTTTCAGTAAAGTTTTTTTATTTAAAGTCAGCTTTGACGATTTTGACATGCTCTTACCTAGTCTAGCTTGATCAGCTGTTTTAAGTTTAATCACCAACGGTTGCGGAGTTGATAACGCCGTTTTGCTCTCAAGAACCATTTCGGATGAAAACCACTGGTTATTCATAAAATTGGATGAAACCACAAGTTAGGACGTTGACGACCTAAGTGTTACCCATCATGTTTTAGCTAGCTGTTATGAAATTGCATGTCAGTTTGCATTGGTTATGCCAGGCGCTGTTAGCTTTCTAGCAATCTTGCTGTAGTCAGCTAGCTGTATTATATGCCATGTTGTATTTTGCGAAAATGTGGTCTTTTTAAATTATTTACTCTTGGAGATATGGTGGCTGTGGTTTGTCTATATGACTTTTCTGTGCTCCTTTTATTGCGCCATGTAGGCTTACCGATAATACGGGCAGAGGCGGCTGTCGGTGATGGAGGCAATAGGGTTTGTGGGAGGTTCTGAGATGTCTAAACTTTGCAAATCACGCATTTATTTTAATCCCAAATTAAATTTAAAACTCCTTGTTAAAATAATGCAATGATTTTGTTAACTTTAGTAATTGCACGAGCGTCTTACATGTCAATTATGGGAGACTTTGAAAAGTGACTGTTACTAAATGTAACTGACTGAAAACCTGCAGGTACCCTGTGCTGCTGGCAGTGGTGGAGGCAGCCGCTGGCGGAGGCGGGCAGAGGCTGCTGTTGGTGATGGAGGCTACAGGATTCGTGGGAAGTTCTGAGATGTCTAAAATTTGCAAACCTCTTCCAACATTCCTGGCCCTTGTATTTGTAATGTCCCCTGCCACTTTATTAAATTATTTTTAATTCCACAAAGCTTTCTGCCGCAAAGTTTCGTTCTTGTTCCAAGAGTTTACTTTTCTGTTCTATTCAATACATTCCTGTTAAATCTATTTAGTTTTTATAGTTCTATTCACAACCCTGTTCTGCCCTCTTCTGAAAACACACATGCACGCATGTGCGCGCACGCATACACACACACACACACACACACACACACACTTAGTAGGTCCACATATCGAGAAGGTTAATTAATTTGACCCATCACCCCCTCTCCCACACTCGAACCCACCACCACCCAGCCACATGTACAACATTGTATTTATTTTGTTCTTTGTAGTTCAAGGTTCATCCATGGTCCATTCACTCACACAAGCACCCCTCCTTGTTCAATTTGTTTATCAACTTCAATTTCTATGCCGTCCTGTTGTCCACTGTTCAATAAAAATCATTTTGTTGAAAACCTTTCCTTGCATCAGTCATTCTACTTCATCTAATTCAGCCTCCTGGTCTCAACAGCTGTAGGTTACATGTCTTTTGTTCGTTTTATCTGAACATTAGAATTGAGGATATCAAGCAGTAGCGGCTCTAGACCCGGAATGGCGGGGCGCAGACACGTCCCTTTATGACAATTAGTCCTGGGTAGTTCGCAATCATTTTCCTTCACTGACGCGTTTTCCAATTATCGTACTTGGCAACTTAAGACACGGTCTCTCCAAATGTGATCGAACAGCGATGAAATCATGGGCGAAATTCAGTACAGAAAAAAAATTTACTTATTAATAGGCCAGTGCTTCGCGTTGATTGATCAGGTCCGTGTTCCAGTGAAATATCGCCTTTCACTCTCGGTATTGTGTGGGTTGATAAAAAAGTGGCACTTGGCAGTTAAATAGGCAGCGTGCTGCTCAAGCTGTTTGCGTGAGAGTCGTCAGGTATGCAAGTTTGACTAACGTTGATTTAAATACAGCAAATAAGCGTCCAGAAGAATGATTGTCTTCTTACGTAATCGGGGAGAACAAGCAGCAGCTGTTAACTGTGGAGTGCTCTCGGAGCGAACCTTCGGTTACTCATGAAAATGACTGAGAACAGGTTAGGACTAACGACTGTTTTAAACAGATGTTTTGTCACAATTCTCAGTTCAGGTTCCGCCACTGAGCTGAATTTCGCCCATGATTTCATCGCTGTTCGATCACATTTGGAGAGACCGTGTCTTAAGTTGCCAAGTACGATAATTGGAAAACGCGTCAGTAAATGATTGCGAACTACCCAGGACTAATTGTCATAAAGGGACGTGAGTGCGCCCCGCCATTACCGGGTCTAGAGCCGCAACTGATATCAAGGGCTCTGAAATGAGCAGGGTGGTGCCGCTTTCCTTTAAGAAAGAACTGGCATGACATTGAATGATATAACAGGTCAGCAGAACTTTAACATGGTAAGTTGTGGGTAAATTCAGCAGATAAAGGCAGACCCTGGTAATCCAATAATGTAATAATAATGTAACAATAATGTAAGTTAAAATATGTTAGATAATCCATCCCCATGACTGTGTAAGTACGGGATTAAATTTACTTAGAAATGATAGCGAATCAAGGGTACGTATAAGTTCTAGCTCACTGACGCTAACATGAATCTTTCCCTCCAAAAGCTATACATGATCTTAGTAGTAAAAGCATGACCTCTATGAACGTGTATGAAAATACTGTAATTCATTAAGATAAAGACGTGTGCGGCAATTATGTAAGGTTTAATTTAATATTTAATGTTCAGTAACGCTATTGCTGCTGTCTGTCCCATAGGAGATTATGACAGTGCAGCGTTTGTTTGGAACTATAGCACTTCCCCACGAACCACGTGACGTGAGTATTATATCCATTTGTTAACACTACAATTACATATTTTTGCATGAGTTGAACGACTGAACCCTGAAAGCAAAGCTTTTCTAGTACCTTTCGCCGTATTTACACTGTAGGTCTTGATGCCCAGATCGGATTTGCTGCCTGAATCCGATTTTTTTTACCGTGCGGTTACACATATTTTATCAAGTGACCCATGTCTGATTCACGCGATTACACTTGCCTACAACATCTGAAACATCGTGCATGCTTGCTTTCAGTTTTTACAAAAAATGGATGATGCTGACATATCGTCGGCCTGCTGATAAAATCTCCAAATTAATAAGAAACAAAAACTTGTATGTCCACTATTCTTACGTGCAAAATGAAATTTTTTTAAAATTTATTTATATATTAACTTAAAGTTATGGTTTATTATTATTTTTTTGTTTTATATATATATATATATATATTTATTTATTTTTCCTGTAAGGTTTATCATTTTGAAGATACGAGGTTTTATCAGCAGGCCGGTGATATGTTTGATGATAATGTTGCGGTGCATGAAAACTTTGCCTATTATTGCCAGGTTTTTTAGGCAGAGAAGATGGAAAAGGGCCACAACTGCATCCTGTGCATATGCTGTGATTATTGCCTCTTCAGTCGTTCATAGGAATGTCTGGGCGTGGGACAGCATCCATGTTCAGTCTGCCAGCTTCTCAAATATAAAACCTCGTTCATTTACCGTGCGTTCACTGTTTCTGCAACGAAAAAAGCTAAATGGTCGTAGACTTGATGACGCTAGAGACGCAATGTGTAAGAAAATCCGATCAGCCTGTTTACACGGCGGTCAAAATGGCACATATCCGATACATATTTGATTTATTTCCACATATGAATGAGGCCTGTATCCAATCTCAAAATATCCGAATGCTGCGTCTTTTTCCTGTTTACACTGTCAACGAGCAAATCCGATCTGCGCCACATAAGAGCAAAACATCGGAATTGGGTCACATTACACTGACAATGTAAATGAGGCCTTAGAGACACTGCAGATCCTATTCAAACACAGTGCACTGATACCAAATTCTGTTGAAGCATCGAAAGTTTCACTCATATGCGGTTGCAATTTCCATGCAATATGCCTTTACTGAGCTCATTTCTGATGTTTACCATGATGAACATTGTTTTAAAATATAATTTGTTTATTCGGTAGTTCAGATTACTGTGCCTTTGCCTGTATGTGCCTGATTTCGCTAAGCCCAACATCATGTTTAAATAAAGCAATTAATAATGTTTGAAACAGGAAAATAGTCTTCTCTGATTGTAACCAACACGAGCAGTAGAGTTTTCTTGATCTTCGCATATTTACGACAGCCTGAAAATAGGGCGCTAGACTGCTCGGAGGTGAGTGCTGACTCCATCTTGGCACCTCAGAGTTCACTTCCAGCCATGGTGGGGTTGGTTACACAGGCGAATGGGAACCGAGGTCCCGTCGGGTTTGTTTTGAGATGGCAGCCTGAGATGGCTGTCTGAGATGAGACTCAAGACTGGGGTTTTGTATGTACATAGAGCTGGAGGAGATGGAAATCCAATGTGCTCCCATCCATCCATTCGTGAATTTCTTTGGCTCAGTGAATCACAGCCTGAAGTGAGGTGGGCATCTGGCAGTCCAAAGCTCGGCTCTGAGGACAGTGTGCTTCCAGGGATTTCAGGGTTATCATCCATCACGAATTATACGCCCCCCCCCCCCCCCCACACACACATACACACACACACACACATACACACGCACATGCGCACACACACACACACACACACACACACCCTGCTATGAATTTATGTCCCCTCTTGAACAAAAAGCCAAGACAAAAACAATAAGCATTACTAAGCATTAAAGGTGCACTATGCAAGTTTGTTTATTATCACTTCTGTTGACATTCAAGCTCAAAGAAAACAGTGGTAGCCCGCACCTCCTTCCCATAGTTCCCTCCTTCCCATGCTTCCATAACTGTCAACTCTTGTCAGTGATTGGCCGGGACAGTTTGTTATGTTATGGGGCACAGGCTGTGCCCCTTGTATTTATTTGCAGTTTGTGATGCCTGTGCGGTCTCCAGAGCTCAGGTTTTTTTACAGTGAATTTAGGGGCAGGCAACTAGCGGATTATGAAGAGATGTCGGCGAATTGAGACAAGATTATAATCACGCAGAAAGTAAACAAACTTGCATAGAGCACCTTTAGCAGAAAGGTTCGGGCCCTAACTTGAACAGACAAGACAGATATTGGCTCTAGTAGTTTTTGTTAGCCCTCATTTTTGCTCATATAATGAAATACAGTAACTTTACATGATTGGAGGTTCAAGCAGTCTTGGTGACTTTGTTGTTATTTTAAATCCTTTGTTCAAGTGAAGAAGCTGAATTACTACTGTAGAGGCCTGTTCACTGTCTGAAGCAAGATTCCAAAAGCCCCTCTGAGTTTTGTTGCCTAAACCTTTTTCTGGAGATGTAACGGTAGGTTTTCATTTCAACCCTAAAAAAAACACACCACATACAACAGTTAGATATCTTGTTGAGATGCTCATGTAAATGATCAGGTAATGACAAATTACACTGAAAAAAATGTTTTGTTGAATGAACATAATTTTTTAAGGTAAGTGGTTGCACAAAATACAAAACCCAAAACCAGTGAAGTTGGCACGTTGCGTAAATCGTAAATAAAAACAGAATACAATGATTTTCAACCTATATTCAATTGAATACATTGCAAAGACAAGTTACTTAATGTTCGAACAGGTAAACTTTGTAATTTTTTGCAAATATTTGCTCATTTGGAAATTGATGCCTGCAACACGTTTCAAAAAAGCTGGCACAAGTGGCGAAAAAGACTGAGAGAGTTGAAGAATGTTCATCAAACACTTATTTGGAACATCCCACAGGTGAACGGGCTAATTTGGAACAGGTGGGTGCCATGATTGGGTATAAAAGCAGCTTCCCTGAAATTCTCAGTCATTCACAAACAAGGATGGGGTGAGGGTCACCACTTAGTGAACAAATGCGTGAGCTGATTGTCAAACAGTTTAAAAACAACATTCCTCAACGAGCTATTGCAAGAAATTTAGGGATTTCATCATCTACGGTCCGTAATATCTTCAAAAGGTTCAGAGAATCTGGAGAAATCACTGCACGCAAGGGACAAGGCCGAAAACCAACAATGAATGCCCGTGACCTTCGATTCCTCAGGCGGTACTGCATCAAAAACCGACATCAGTATGTAAAGGACATCACCACATGGGCTCAGGAACACTTCAGAAAACCACTGTCACTAACTACAGTTCAGCGCTGCTACATCTGCAAGTGCAAGTTAAAACTCTAGAATGCAAAGCGAAAGCCATTTATCAACAGCACCCAGAAACGCTGCCGGCTTCGCTGGGCCCAAGCTCATCTAAGATGGACTGATGCAAAGTGGAAAAGTGTTCTGTGGTCTGACGAGTCCACATTTCAAATTGTTTTTGGAAACTGTGGACGTTGTGTCCTCCGGACCAAAGAGGAAAAGAACCATCCGGACTGTTATAGGCGCAAAGTTCAAAAGCCAGCATCTGTGATAGTATGGGGGTGTATTAGTGCCCAAGGCATGGGCAACTTACACATATGTGAAGGCACCATTAATGCTGAAAGGTACATACAGGTTTTGGAGCAACATATGTTGCCATCCAAGCAATGTCTTTTTCATGGACGCCCCTGCTTATTTCAGCAAGACAATGCCAAGTCACATTCTGCACGTGTTACAACAGCATGGCTCCGTAGTAAAAGAGTGCGTGTACTAGACTGGCCTGCCTGTAGTCCAGACCTGTCTCCCATTGAAAATGTGTGGCACATTATGAAGCGTAAAATACGACAACAGAGACCCCGGACTGTTGAACAACTTAAGCTGTACATCAAGCAAGAATGGGAAAGAGTTCCACCTGAAAAGCTTCAAAAATTGGTCTCCTCAGTTCCCAAACGTTTACTGAGTGTCATTAAAAGGAAAGGCGATGTTACACAGTGGTAAAAAGGCCCCTGTGCCAACTTTTTTGCAATGTGTTGCTGCCTTTAAATTCTAAGTTAATGATTATTTACAAAAAAAAAAAAATAAAGTTTCTCAGTTTGAACATTAAACATCTTGTCTTTGCAGTGTATTCAATTGAATATGTAAGTTGAAAAGGATTTGCAAATCATTGTATTCTGTTTTTATCTACGATTTACATAACGTGCCAACTTCACTGGTTTTGGGTTTTGTATTTTTATCTGAAGCTAGATATTTTTATTTTGTTGACTATTTGAAATTACTTATATTTTTTAAGTGGAGTTAAATAACACACCTATTTCTATTAAAATATGCTTAATTAATATATGGAACATTTACTAGGGGTCAAAATCACTTTTTTCAGTGTAGGGTTGAAGTGGAAACCTACCAGATGTTAGACCTCCAGGAGCAGGCTTAGGCAGAGACATTCTGTCATGTTTAAGGGTCCTTCATCAGGTGAAATACTTCATTCTGGTAGCTTTCATCATTTTAATACGCACCATTAAAGTTTCCTTAAAGAGCTAAAAAGGCTTTCCCCACTAATCCAGGGCAAATCATGAAGAATATAGATTGTTCTAACACCACAAGCCCTTCTTAAAGTTTGATATTCCTGATTCTCGGTTGCTGTGAGTGGGCAGATTCTCGAAGAGCGCCCAGTTACACATTCTGCCCATCCCCCGTGCGTCTGTCTGAAAGTGCTCTTCACAGTCTGAGCAATTACTGCCTCTGCCCTTTAAATTATGGGCATTTTTCTTACATTTAATAGCTGGGCCGAGTGGAAAGATAAACTTTGGCTCTTGACATAATGGTTTCTTTTGTCAGGAAATTACAATTGGGAAAAGGCTCTTTTGTACGCCTATTAATGAAATATATATTTATTTATGGAGTTTCGTAAAAGGTTAAGGAAAGTCATATTGTAAGATCTTCACGCTGTGCTAATAATTTTAAGACCCTTACGCAACTGGAAATCTCTCTTTGTAGTTTAAAGACAGGTCATGACGGCCTGCTCTCAAGCTTTGAGATAATTATTGTTAATGAGATAGTAATAATGAACCTAAAATCACCATGGATGATGGACGAAGCTGTTTCACTGTCTTTGGTGGCTGATGGTGCCAATGGAGATGTGTGTGTGTGTGTGTGTGTGTGTGTGTTTTGTACTTTCTACACAGTGAGGACTTTTTATTTTTCCTACAAAGTGGGGACATTATTGTAAAGTAAGGACATTTTTTCCTGTGCCTCGCAACAAATTGTGCTTTATTGCTTATGGTTGGGGTAAGGTTAGGATTAGTGATAGGTTAGGGTTAGAGTAAGGTTGGGTTAGGCATGCTTTGCTTATCGTTCAGACTGGAGAAAGGCTGTTGAGGCACACCAAGAATGAATGGAAGTCAATGTAATGTCCTCACAAGGATAGAGGGACAAAGTTGTGTGCGTGTGCGCACTGGTATAAACTTGCACCTTTTTCGTCAGTTATTTTAGCTGTAATTTTACAATCAGTTTATTTCAGAGGTTCGGTGTATGTTAACTGTAAACCACAGTTAAATGCACACAGGACTCTGCTTACAGTTAAAATGTCGAGGAGACAATGCGTTAATTTAACTGTTAAATTCAGTCAATTTATTACAGTGAGTATGCATGAGTGCGTATGTGTGTGTGCAGTGTGTGCACGTGGGTATACACGTCTGCACACACATGTACGTATATTCAGGTCCCTGGTTTCCCTCATAACCCATCAGCTGTGCAGTGGTTGTGCTGGAGCAGCAGTTCTGACTCCAGGGGGCCTGAGTGGCGTGTGTGTGTGGAGACTGAGAGAGGGGGGAAGAATTAAAGCCTCACGCTCCTAAGGGGGTCCTCAGCGCCGGTCGAGGAGATGTGTTGCCTTGTGCGGTCGCTGTGTACATAACTATTCGATTAAAGTAGCTCACTGCACAGTTAATTCTCCTCACCTGGTGACTTGGGGCAGAATTCTGCACTGACGTCAAAGTGACACCAAACGACAGAGCTCGTAGCGCACCGGGACCTGGGTTGTAGACCCCTGCACTGAACCCTACCTCCCCCCTCTCACCTTTGATCTCTCACCTCACCTCACACAGCACTCTTCTCCTTCACACCTTGCATTTGCTTCCTCCCCACAAAGTGTACACTGTGGCCATTTGTGTCTCTCTCCCTGCCTCAATAAAGTATAGAAGAGTAAAGCCCTTCTGCTTGTTTAAATAAGACTTTATTTTCTCATTTTAATACCAGATTGTCAGTAGTCTGGAACTTTCTTGCTGTCAACTGTCACAGCAATTGCATATGTCAGGGCTAGAATTGACAGTTTACAAACATTGCAGAAGTGCTGTCACACAGCCCTGTGACACTGATTCAGAGAGAGAAACAGAGTGTGTTTGTGTGTGAGTGTGTGATTGCGGCAGCCCCAGGGGGTGATCAGTACTGAGGGGTCCTGCTGCTCCCTGATGTCATCCCCAGCGCCTCCCACTGAGTTCCTGCTCCGCTCTGCAGGACAGCGTTTGTCATGGCAACTTCAGAGCCACTGTCCTTCACACAGAGAACAAAAATAACTTTTTCTTCTTTTTATCCCATATTGAGTGACCTCAAACCACATCTACTTACCTTTTTACAACATGAACCAAACCCAAACCACTTCCTGTCCCCACTATCCCAAACAGAGGCCGTTTCTCAATATGTGTTCTTCTCTGTACTTCTGTCCTTGTGAACTTGAGAGACTTCATCCCTCTGAGACCACGTACTGTCTCAGTTCAAAGTTCAATCTCGACGAGAACGGTTACCAGTCCCAGAAGTATTCTTGATACGCTCATCGGATGGTATGCATCGGACGGTAACTTGTGTGAACTTGACAGCATATCCCAGAATTCTTTTCTAAGCGACAGCGGGACGCCCCCGAGAGAGAAGGCCAGGGTTACGTTTCCCAAAAGCATAGTTGCTTACTAAGTTAGCAACTTACATAGTTCGTCCATTCATAGTCAGTGGGTCCAGCTATGTAAGTTAGCATCTGTGATTTCGGGAAATGCACCCCAGGATCTGTGAAGCTGCTTTCACTCCGGACACGAAACAAATTTTTCGCACTACAGATTTACATTTAAAGTCAATGCAAAGACGTGAATACACGCGTTTCGCATGTATTCGCGTCTTTGCATTGACTTCGAATGTAATCTGTGGGTATTTGTTCACTATTTCTTTGCTAAATACTATTCTGCTCATTTTCAGGTGAGGAACTATTATCTGAGTAGGCTAACATTTGGAATATTGGCTGCTTTACAATGTTTTATGTTGAATATGCTCCACTGTTTTCATAGTAGAGCAAGAACGTCTCTGCCAAGAATGCAAGTTCATTCTCAGCATTCTTGGTATTGAGAAACGGCCAGAGTGAACCCAAACCACTTGCACTTCCTTTTTTTCCAAAATGGAGTGAATCCATCCACTCCCTCTTTGTTTCCACTGAACCTGTACAGCTTTGGTGCATTCCGTAAGCTTTTACTGTAAGGGTCACAAAAAGGAATTTATGCAGTGAGCATTATAATTTAACCAAAACCTTTTATTTTGGTCCCAGACTCGTGCACATTGAGTTGGATAGGAAACCATGAAAATGATGTTTAAGTTCAGACTCTCAGCTTTAATTTGAGGGTGCTTTCATCCTTACTGGATTAAACACACAGAAATAACACCAATTTTTGTACATATTCATATGTCTCCTGGTGATGACCTGCCTGATCTGCATTGCAGGCAGCTTCAGTCCCTGCTCGCTTTGGGGACTTTTTACCTTCAGTCTCTACTAAGCATGTAAAAATTATGATCATGTGTAATTATATTCAGATGCAGTGAATCATTTTGCTCACTGTATGTCGATCAATCAATGTTTCAATCTACGCTGCTTATCCCATTATTATACCCCCCGCAACAACGAAGTTTAGGGGGGTATACTGTACTGGATTTGCTTTGTCCGTCCGTGTGTGCGTGCGTGCGTGTGTCTGTGTGTGTGTGTGCGTGCGTCTGGGCGTCCGGACCTAGATCTCATAACCTACTCATCCGATTTTGAAAATTTTTTTTCTTGCTGGAAGGTCTATTGACTGTTGTACTGCCCGACTTCTTGTTGTTGCGGGGGGTATCCTGTAAGCCATGCTTATAGTGAGGGGGGGGGGTGGATACAGGAACACACCTGGGACAGTCCATTGCAGGGTGCACACACAATTCACTCACACTCTCAAACCAGTGGGAAATTTAGAGTCTCCAGATAGCCTGGCATGCATGTTTTTGACTGTGGGAGGAAACCAGAGTACCTAGAAAAAACGCACGAACACTGGGAGAGCCTGCAAACTCCACACTGAAATTCATACCCTCCTTATATCTGTGAGGCAGCAGTGCTACCCTCTGTGCCCGTGTGCCACCCTCACTGTATATTTAAAAGATAATATACTGATACTTCAGAGCTGATACTAGTCATCTTGTTAAGACTTAAGACACAGGAAAGAAGGCTGGTGAGCAACTGCATGAGAATTATGCATGAAAATCACAGTCTATTCTGTTCAGTCTACCATAATGCATGCATTCCGTAAATAGCATATATAGTGCGTGCGTGTGTGTGTGTGTGTGTGTGTGTGTGTGCGTGTGTGTGTGTGTGTGTGTGTGTGTGTGTGTGTGTGTGTGTGCGTGTGTGTGTGAGAGAGAGTAAAAGAAAAAGTGAGTGCATTCATGCATTTGTACAAGAGAAGTCCATAAAGTGCTGCGCCCTGTAATATATGATTCAGGTCAATCTTGATTTTACATGTACATGATATCAGACATGCAGCCCGTGTAAAAACATAGTTCTCACTTCAGAAAGTAGTCAGCTATTGCACAGTGTGACTCACATCTACAGAGAGGAAAGCAGGGCTAATGGACTTCACTTAAAATGCAGAGGGTCGTGCGTAAATTCATCGTTGTCGTTACCGGAGGCTTCTCAGGATACACTAAAAGGCTGTCAGGAGTAAAGTGATAAAACATTTTCATGTCAGTGTAGCACAAAAGCCCTGATGCCAACAGCTTAACCCAAGCCTGTGGTTATGCCAGTGCACATCCAAAAATAACTCTTGTGGGGCTTATCACTGTTTGTTTATCCCCAGCTACATTTTCAAGCAATCAGTGCTCTCCGATTTTCAGCAGCCAGTCATGAAATTATTCCTCAGCATTTTTTCAACTTGCCGTGCACAGGAGCTGTTGAGTGCTGCCAGCATTGTTTGAGCAAGAGGTTTTCTTTGGCGAAACTCAGAAAAGAAAATTTATATTGTGAGTCATCAGGTCAATGTAAAAAAAAAAAAAAGTATGTGTTGTGTGTGGAGGGAAGGAGAGAGAGAGAGAGAGGTGGATAGAGAGAGAAGAAGAAATGCAAATACTGTCCTGAACTGTATCATTTTACCAGGGTAAATTCATTGTAGGAATTTTGAGCTTCTGAAGAATAGTCATCTCAAATATTCAAAATGTTTCCCTGGACCAAAATACTCCCTCCCTAAAGGGCAATATAAACACCCTCTGGAATCTTAATTGGACTCTGGACTCAAACTCTGGAATCTTAACTCTGGAATCCGTGGATGGCAACCTGCCATCCAAAGTATTCTATATGAAAAAAAAAAGAAAAAAGTAGTTAAACACACACACACACACACACACACACACACACACACACACAGACATGCATACACGCTCATGAACACATGCAGACATATGCACACTCACGTGCACACAAACACAATTGCACACATACACCGGCACACACAAATGTACAGACACACACACACACACACACACATATGCACACACACACACACACACACACACACACACACAGAAATGCAGGCATGTGCCGTGCGCATTTGTATCTTGAACTTGTAATTGTTGAACAAGCTACTATGTTGATCTTCTTCTTTGCCGAGGGTGACACGCGACCTTCTCCGAAAACACACAGAATGTGCTTTCCTGGGGTAGATGGAAAATAAATGCTGAAAAATTAGAGATTAACAATAAATCAAACAGAGAATCACACAGAGAATCCAAAAAAGCAATTGTTAAAAAAAAGAGTCCTGTACAAGTGTACACAGTATTGCGTTCTACTTACACAATTCAGTCTTAGAAACAATAATGACATAATACCTCAAGAGCACAACTTAATTATTATTTTACATTTATTTATTTATTGATTGATTGATTGATTGATTGAATTATTTATTTATTAACCTTGGATAAAAAATAAACACACCACGCAACCACACGTACACAC
The DNA here is from genome assembly GCA_029721435.1 of Gymnothorax reevesii. NCBI lineage: Eukaryota > Metazoa > Chordata > Actinopteri > Anguilliformes > Muraenidae > Gymnothorax > Gymnothorax reevesii. Next base: position 92,697,740 of record CM056582.1, on the reverse strand, counting down.
ACACGCTAATTAGCTTGCAAACCGCATGTCTTTATAACTGGCTTAATGGTTATAATTCACAATAAGGTCCAGATGAACCTGTACATCAACATTCACCACTTCAAACCAAGCGCATCAATCATAAAATTCATTTTAACAACTGTACTAATAAATGCCAATTAATTTAAGATAAAGAAAACAGCAATTATATTCATTAATTCTTAAGTAAATGTGTTATTATCCTATTGTTTATAAGGTACTAATAACCATTGAATAATATATCTGTGATGATCCAGCTCTGCAGTTCCACCCCTTTGCTCCCTGCACCTCCACTTCAAAGAGCCACATCTGTTGCTCGTTGAGGTGGAGGTGCAGTGGAGGGTATTTAAGCACTGCACTGCCTATTTGCCAGTGCAGTTGCGTTATGATTCCTAGAGCCCTGTCATGGTTTGCGGCTGCTCTCCTGTTCTTTAAAACTTTATATTAAAGTTTTTATTATATATTTGTCCTCAGCCTGTGCATGTGGGTCCCTTTCCCCTCTGGGTTCATGGTCCCTGTGCCCGAAGACTTCTTGCCTTCTGCCGGCAGGACCAAACCATGACAATATCAGCTAATGCTTTTAATAAGTAATAATAAATAAAAAAATGTAGTACTGCCTAAATCAGTTTTTTTTTTCCAGTAACATCATTTTGAGTTGTTACAACCATGAGCATTGATAATGCTGTTTTCTTGAAAATGAAACTTAATATTGAAGTACATAGTCACCATGAGGGCTATATAAGCCAGTTTTTTTGTTCTCGATAAAACCCAGATTAAATTCAAATATTCATAGATGTTCTCCGTGCAAGACTCATTTCAGTCCAGGACTTTTTATCTGTGTTTGTGAATCCAGCCCAGTATATCAAGTGGATTTGATTTACGGATTCATGAATCTATTAATGAATTAGATTCAATCGCTTAATGCCATACTTTCTTCACTCGACTTTATTCTTGACATGAATAATGAATATGAGCAGAGAAGCGGGCCCTTTCACCTGAGTCACGCAGCAGTAGGAGAGAAGGATTGCCAGTGCACCACATGGCTGTATCAGTGGCCTAAGTGTTTAGAGTGGAGCTGAGTAGAGCTCTTTATTTTGCGAAGGCATGACAGTATCTCCTTTAGTCATTTAGGGGTCTATTCTCCCATGCGCTTAAGTCGAAAAAAGCGCGTAGCTACGCGCTTTTCAGCCTACGCGTATTCTCCCCTCGACTTAAGTCTGTGCATTACGCGCCTTGAAGGCACTTACGCGCTTGGGGCGGAGCAAGGCCAAAATCGGGGCGTTTCCGGGCGTTTCTCATGCAAATAACACTTACGCGTATTCTCCCCCTGGCTTACGCGCTTTTTCTGTTAAGCGCTTTTGAGGGCTGTATTAAGGTCAAGCGCCAACATTAGGCGAAATTGAATATTGCGTTTGATGTCGGTTATAGGCCGAATTTTAACATCACTTTTATTTTATTTAACATGGTAAAGGTTGAGACATTTAATATTCGATTGTTCTTCCTTATTTCTAAACTACATTTCACAAAGCAAATTTCGTTATCAAACGAAATCATCACATGATATTACGCATCAGCCTCTTCTCCAATCAGTTAAATTACAAACGCAAAACTATTAATTAATACGAGTATACATAAGACCATCATTCTACCATGCCCTCAAAATCTAAAGCCACAATGCCAGTCCTGCATTTGCTTGCACTCTTGCGTGATTGGGAAAGAGTAAGAGGAGCGCGCCGAGCTCGAAGACGAACACGCATATATCGGCTTCGTTTGGACATCCTGAGACAAACAAACATCGAGTGCATCCAGCGCTTTCGTCTGGACCGTGCATGAGGCAATCATCTATCTTTGCCGACTTCTGGATGAACAACTATCCAGCCGCAGCAATTATCAACAAAACATACCCGTGGTCATCAACGTCAGAACTGCGCTGTCGCTCCTAGCATCTGGGTCGTTTCAGAGAGTGGCTGGTGATGTCATACACATCACAGGCGTCTGTGTCAAGGTGTCTGACGCAGTTCGTTGGCGCTTCAAGTTATTCTCCATGCACTTCCACTGCAGAAAGAGTAGATGCCATCCCCTCCTCCTGTGCAGTGAAATGCACAGGGGATGATGGTTGCCCACTGTTGCGTGTACAGTTCTCCAGAGAACCTGGCTTTTACAGCGCCCCGCAGATCTCTCCATTTATGCTTTATATCGGGGATACTGCGCTTACATCTCACCACTGAGGCCACATCCAGAACGATTCGCAGCTTAATTCCTCGGATCAGCATTCATTGCTTGCTTGCCATACAACACCAACATCTGTGAAATTTGGTTTTCGGCTTTGGCTCGACGTCGCCATCATTGTCTTCCATGTTCTATTAACTAATGCGACTGCCCTATATGTTCGTGATAATCTAAAAATTTGTGATATTCTCACGAGTGAGGGGATTGATTTTCTAATTGAGGATATCTGAATTAACTAACTCGAGTCCTAGTAATTTTTTACCAGTGGTAATACTGTGTAATTTCATGTGTGAATAAAGATATTATTAAATAGGCTACTCTAGATTGAGCCCTACCCTGGCAAATACCAGAACACTATCCATTTGTTAATCAATTATAGCCTTGAAAGAATAGCTGACATGGAAAGAATCGTTATCAGTAAATGGGATAATTGATTATAATAAAGTATTAGTGTCAAGTTCAAGTGAATGTGTTGCTCAAATCAAATAGGATGATAGGCTATGGATATGGAATTCCGTCATTACTGAGGCGGTGTCGGGGCGGGGAAGACGCTGGGAGATGACCGCGTGCGGGGTAAGAATCCTTGTTAAACCGTTTCCATGTCCTTTAGTTGCAAACCTGACATCGGAGTAGTTTTCAAGTGCGCAATTTCTAAATGAGATCATATAAACTGTCTTTGATTGTCTTTGTGTGACTAGAATGTTCCCTTTGTCTTCTTCCCTGTCTTCCACGGAACAAACAGGCTGGTGTAGGAGGGGCACATTTTCAATGATCTGATTTCGCTGATTGAGAAGCGCTAAATTCTTTATTTATTATTTCATTATCGCGGCAATTTGTTTGTATGCATAGCTTTAATGCCATGGTGGCTAGAGTAAGAAATAACAAGTGTTTGTCACTAACATATTCCCCGCCGCCGCAATTTTATGTGTCCGTACGGACGTAGCCCAATGCTATATCCCCCGCTTCGCGCTAATCGCGCGACGGGGATAAATAAAGACATGTCTGAATTACGTCTTGTACTTGGTACGGCCTCCTATTACAGCGGCATATAAAACCTCGTATCTTCACAATGACAAACTTCACAGGAAAATAAAAAATAAATATAAAATAAAATAATAATAATTATTATTATTATAATACAAATGGATAAATATAGTTTAAAATAAAAATGTTTAATTTTGCATGTAATAATAGTGGACATAGGCTACGAGTTTTCGTTTCTTATCAGTTTGGAGATACGAGGTTTTATCAGCAGGCCGACGATATTCAAATTTAAAGTCTGGTTTGCGTTTTCCATGGACCACAAATGCGTTTTCATTGTTAATCAGAAAATCCTTTTTCCATGTTTTCCTGATAGCCATAATCAATGAGCTTTGTACAGAGTCTGCCTCTCTTTTGGATCAGTCACACCTCTTTCTTAAGACCGCCTACATTCTGAAGTTAAGCGCTGTGGGCGTGATCGAAGCGAGTAGGGGAGAATACGCGTAACTCAAAAGCGCTTAACTCGAAGCGCGTAAAAAAAGACTTACGCGCTAATGGGAGAATAGACCCCATAGTGAGTATCAGTGATCTAGATGAGTGCCCTTCAGGATCCAGGACCCATTTGAGGCACAAACATATTTGGGGGGTGAGTTACCCGTGAGAAGGGGATTAGGATTTAATATTAAACATTAATATAGGGAATGCATTTGCTGTATATGCCGTAGCTTGCTAGCAACCATGTGTGTCATCGGTAATATGGCTACCGCCATTATTTGCCATCATGACGTACAGCAGCACAACGAATTAAAACTCTGAAAATTTCTTGACTGGATGTGTACTTGACGTTTTTACACACCGGAATGGTTCACAGGGTAGCCAAACATGAATTTAAGCTGGAATTATCCTGGTTTTAAGATAAACGTGACAGAAAAGGGCTATGGCGTTCAATATCAATTAAGAAGGTGCTCTTTGGATAAAATCAGGAAAATACTTCAAAGCATAAAAAAGCAAAATGCTTTTAATTAAATTTTTTTAATTTTAATTTAAAAAGCTTTTAATTAAACAGCTAGTTCATATTCGAACTCAGAGAACCAACATGTTTCGGCTGCAAAAGGCCTTCATCAGGGTATAGAGGTCACATGCGCATTATCTAGATAAGACAATTCCAATTTATGTCAGCTGTGTAATTAAAACATGACCATGATTTTTTGTTTTAATATTTGTTTTAATCAGGGGATTAATTTGTTTATATCAGGGAGAAATAATACATTAGTATTCAGTATGTGATGCCAGATGTGATATAACAGACTATGTCACTTAGCTAGTGGCTAAATGCTATAAAGGGTGACACGGACAGCTAAGTGTCATTGTCACATCTGGCATCACATGCTGAATAAGGATGTGTTATTTCACCCTTTACAAAGCAAGACATTTACTTATGTATGATTTAGGAAGACATTATGTCTCATTTATGAAGGCATTATTCATGCTGTATAAAGCCTTTATGAGCAACACTTTATCTGAAGAGATGGAGATGAAAGTTATGTCTTTTATGTTATGTTTAGTTATGTTATGTTTAAAGTTATGTTTTTTCCTCTTGTTGCTTCCGTATGAATTCAGTAAATAATACAATAATTGTGCATTATATGTTTACAAGATAGGACTTGTATTTACAGTTAAATCTGAATTATTTTGCTGAGAACCATTGCCAAAAATGCAATTGAGTTTTTGTGTACATCTGTGGAACTATTCACCACTGGAAACTATTTATGGCAGTTATTTGAGTGTAGTCGCACAATCGTGCTATTTTTAGCAGGTGATTTGAATTTGGAACAGCTTTTTCAAATATGTACATGTTTACTTTTAATATGGCACTTTTGACCACCTGCATCATTTTGTCTGAGTTCAAGATGGGGAAAAAAAAGGCGAGATGAGGTCAGTTGCGACACGTCGACAAGTGATTGGCTGAGGTCCAGGGCAGACAACCAGTAAAACAAGGTGTTTACGTTCTCGGGCAAAAGCCTGAAACTCTAACCTAAATCAAAGAACATTTGATTATGCTGGCAGAAAGGACATAAAATGACAGAGAGGCGATGTTCTCAGTAAGGCACTGTTCCATCTTTTCACATTTAGAAACGCAGAGGGAAACTTCTCAAAACTGGCAAATGTGCGTTAGGCCATAATGTGATTTCTCTTTTCTGCCGTATCCAAAAATAGACCACCATTTATCAGTATGTTCTTCTCACCCGCATGTTTGTTTCAGAGTGGGATTTTTTTCTTTATTTCTCATTAGAAAGAACATATCGTACCAGAGAGCTGCTGGCTTCTTTCTAAAATGCCAACTCCCAATCATATCCAAGGTCTAATTAAAAACTCATCCCACATGCAGTGATGTGTCACTGACAGGAAGGTAATAAATCTGCTGTCTTAATAAGAAGAGGGGCAAAAAATGCAGTGTCATACTGAGCATTGTTATGGTCTGTGTGACTCCCCACCTCCCTCTTTTCTTCCCTCTCTTTTGCTGTCACCCTGTGCTCTCTGCATCATCACTGTCTCACTTTCTCCCCCACACTCCCTTTTTATCTGTCCCTGAGTGCACACCTTCTTCAGTTTCTGTTCTTCTATGGTCATTCTTTTTTTTTTTTTTTTTTTTCTATCCCGCCACCACCCCCCCACTTTGGAGGACAACTTTATTCATTTAATCAGTTATATAATTAAGTATGAATCCTCCTACCATCACCCAACAAAACACACACCCATGAAAAACAAAAAATAAAATAAAATAAAAAAAAAAAATAAAAAAAATACAATACAATAAGGATTACATTCACAGAGTTTTATATTTTTGGCATTTGTAACCATTAGCTCATCCATTCCATCTCTTTGTTATTCCCAACCTTCAGCCTCCCGAATTTTATCCCATCTTTTGGCATAAATTACAAGACCCGTCTCATAGGCCATCGCACACTCAATTCTACTGTAATACATGACAAAATTCTTGAATCTCTCAAGTCTTAACTCCCCAACAGATGTCAACCTGAAAATAAATATTTTGCAAGATATACAATTATATTACATATTTGATGTTTTTCTTTAGTTACATCACCCAGTAATACCTTAAATAAATCTAGTTGTATACTATTATACTGAGATATCCAATTTTGCACCTTCATCCAAAAAAGGGCTGTTACAGGACAGTACCAAAACAAATGGACTACTGACTCCGCTTCCTCTTGACAGAATCGACAGAGGGGTGACGGCTCAATTCCCCAGATATTTAGCATCTTTTTTGTTGTGTTATGGCCCCAATTTGTTATTACATTTATAACACAACAGCAACAGCAAGGGATGACAAACACAGTTTTAACAACTAAAACACATTTAATTTTTCACAAAGACAAAGACTAATAACAACCTACAACTAAAGACCAAGATTGATAAATAAGAAAAAACAGAAATAATTACAGTCCCTTTTTGTGGGGTGGCTTGGTGATGTCCTGGATAACGAAAATGCTCAAACTCAGGCAAAGAAATCCACAAAAGAAACGTCACAGGTCTTGAACAGAATGGCAGGTCTGGTCATCTTCTTGCAATTTCTCCTACTACTTTACTGTCTCAATTCTTTTCCTTATATACTCTTTTGCAGACCCCACCCACATTTAGACCTCTTTTTTTTAATTTTCTGAGACTTGCCCCAGACATGTCCAGGACATGTCTAAACATGACTCCAGTCTGAGCTTAACAAAAAAAAGGTAAATACTGCCATCTAGTGGCCTATATTCACATTACACCTCCATTCCAAAAGGGAAAAATTTTGACTCATAAAGGCAAAATTTTTCTTTTCAATACAAAATGGTTAAGTGAACACTTGTCTATATATACATATCATACAATATTCAAACAGATGATATATATATACACATTCAAACACGGGATAAGCAATCAGCAATTACATTGTCTGTACCCTTCACATGCTTAATTTCCAAGTCAAACTCCTGTAAAATCAAACTCCAATTCAACAATCTCCGATTCTTGTTTTTCATCTTACTCAAAAACATTAACGGATTGTGGTCAGTGTACACAATCATTGGCTTTTGTCCTGTACAAACATAAACCTCAAAGTGTTGTAAAGAAAGGACCAGAGCCAACAGTTCCTTCTCTATTGTGGAATAGTTCCTTTGGTGGCGATTGAACTTCCTGGAGAAGTATGCCACGGGATGCTCAATGTCATCAGAGTCACTTCTCTGTAGGAGCACAGATCCACAAGCTTGGTCGCTAGCATCGACCGCGATGGAGAACGGTTTGTTGAAGTCAGGAGATTTGAGCACGGGGAAGCGACACAGCAGAGACTTCAGGCGATCGAAGGCTCTCTGGCATGCATCATCCCAGGTGAACTTTACGCCTTTCTTCAGTTGGTTAGTTAGACTGAGAGCAATCTCAGCAAAGTTCTTGCAGAACTTGCGGTAGTACCTGATCATTCCAAGGAAGCGGCGCAAAGCTTTTTTGTTGTCAGGAACTGGAAAGTCCATGATGGCTTGGACTTTAGCATTTATGGGTGCCACCTTACCCTGGCCTATGACGTAGCCAAGATAGGTGACAGTAGCACAACCAAAGTCACTCTTGCTCAGGTTAACAGTCAGGTTAGCCTGGGTCAGGCGCTGGAACAACGTCTCTACATCTTTTAGATGTTCTTCCCAGGAGTCACTCCATGTGATCAGGTCATCGATGTACGCACCCGTGTGTGGCAATCCGGCGATTGTAGACTGTAGACTGGAACGTGGCTGGGGCATTTTTCATGCCAAAGGGTAGGACTTCATACTGGTACAATCCAGATGGTGTGGCAAAAGCAGAGATGCTCTTGGCCCTCTCAGTTAAAGGCACACACCAATAACCCTTCAATAAATCAATCTTGGTCAGAAACTTTGCTTGCCCTACACTATCAATACAATCATCAATCCTAGGTATTGGAAACACATCAGTTCTAGTTACAGCATTGACTTTGCGATAATCTGTACAGAATCTAGTACTTCCATCAGGTTTTGGAACTAGCACACAGGGTGAACTCCAATCGGAGTTGGAGGGTCTGATAATATCATGTTTTAACATGTACTCAACCTCTTTCTCAGCAATCTTTCTCTTTTCAGGATTCATCCGGTATGGATGCTGTTTTATTGGTTTGGCATCACCAACATCTACATCATGAGAGGCTATAGTAACTCTCTTTGGAACATCAGGAAACAAATCCTCATATTTCTTGATCAACCTTTCAAACTGATCTCTCTGTGAGGGTTCTAAGTGCTGGAGTTTTACATCAAGATTTTGCAACACTTCAGTGTTTGACAATTTACATGAAAGAACTTCAGCTTTAATTCTTGGTTCATCATCTTGAAACTCCCCCTCATCTTCACACGTTTCGACCATTGGAGAATCTGAAGTGACAGCTGCAACCCTAGCATTTCTGTCATGGTAAGGCTTTAGCATGTTAATATGACACAATTGTTTTGGTTTTCTCCTATCTGGAGTCTTCACAATGTAATTGAGATCATTGAGTTTTGTCAGAATTTCATAAGGACCATGAAATCTAGCCTGCAATGGATTGGACTGCAAGGGAAACAACACAAGGACCTTGTCTCCTGGTTTAAACTCACGGCTTCTAGCCTTATGATCATACCAAGTTTTCATTTTTCCCTGACTTGATTTCAAGTTCTCTTTGGCAAGGTCACAAGCTGCACGCAATCTTTCCTTGAACTTGCTAACATAGTCTAACAGACTGATTTGCGGCTCTTCCTCTTGCCATTGTTCACTCAATAATAGCAAAGGTCCTCTCACTTCATGACCAAACACTAGCTCAAATGGACTGAATCCAGTAGACTCCTGCACTGCTTCTCTAGCTGCAAACAACAGCAAATGAACCCCCTTCATCCCAGTCTTTCTCATGGTCATAACAATAAGTCCTCATCATTGTCTTGAGAGTGGAATGAAACCGCTCTAAGGCACCCTGACTTTCTGGATGATAGGCACTAGAAAGAATCTGTTTTGCACCTAGTTCATACACAACCTGCTGAAACAATCCTGAAGTGAAATTGCTACCTTGGTCTGACTGAATTTCCCTGGGAAGACCAAACAACGTGAAGAACTTTATCAAAGCCTTCGAGATTGCAGTTGCCTTGATGTTACGTAGAGGTATGGCTTCGGGGAATCTGGTAGATGCACACATGATTGTCAACAAGTACTGATTTCCAGATCTAGTCTTGGGTAATGGACCAACGCAATCAACAATGACCCTAGAGAATGGCTCCCCAAATGCTGGGATAGGCTGCAATGGAGCTACAGGTGGGTCTAACTGGTGTTTTCCAACTACCTGACAAGTGTGACAGGTTTTGCAAAAGTTGGAAACGTCTTTCCGAAGCCCAGGCCAAAAGAAGTGTTTCATGATCTTATCAACAGTCTTGTTAACACCAAGATGACCTCCTAAAGGTAAACTATGAGCCATTGTTAAGATCTCATTCCTATAGACCTTCGGAACAACAATTTGCCTGACCACTGCCCAATCTGCATTGGCAGGGATATCAGGAGGTCGCCACTTCCGCATCAACACACCATCCTTGAGATAATACCCAACTGGAACTGCATCTATTTCTTTTTCAGGAAGGGCTCTCCTCTTTAGTACACCAATTTCAGGATCATTAGTTTGCTCCTCAATCAACCGCTTTCTGGACAGAGACAAGTCTCCAGACACATCAGAATCACCAGACCCATCCGGCTGGCTGAATAGAGAACTGATAAAACTATCTGATAAGTCCTCAAACGGAGAAACCATAGTAGGCCAATCAGAGTCATGAGGCGAACCACCTGAGTCCTGACTATTCAATGTACTGGACGGCACCACAACATCATCTTCTTTAGCCTTCTTGGCCATAGCACGAGTCACTGCGCAAGAAGGATACAGAGATGGGTCCTCATCCCCATTTTCAGTGCTCGGCTGTGAAGTAAGATGTACAGGGGGAACTACTTTGCCCCCAGCCAGGTCATTGCCTAGCAACAGAGAAACACCCTTTATAGGTAGACTTGACATAAGTCCCACCTTTACCTGTCCTGTAACTAAATCTGATTTCAAGAATATAGAGCGCAGGGGTACAGATACAGTCCTCCCTTCAATACCTAGCATTTTTAATTTAAGTTCCATTTCTATATTTGGATTTTCCACTGGAAACTGTTCCAGATCTCCTGGTGCAAAAACATTTTCATCAATGTAATATTCAACTATCTCTCTAGCCAGTCTTGCTTTTCGCATGGCTGGTTTCACCTCTGTCAGCTCCAACTGTCTGCAAATTTCTAGCAGTTCTGTCTTTTTAAAAGACTTCAAAACCCCTACGGTTGGTGATGCCAAGAAATCATCCATTGCTGTTGTCAATATATATCTAGGAAAATTCACAAAAACAATTTCACAATCTGAAATGTTAGATTTTTAATAAATGACTCACAAAATGGTGAATCCCGGACGAGCCCCCAATTTGTTATGGCCCCAATTTGTTATTACATTTATAACACAACAGCAACAGCAAGGGATGACAAACACAGTTTTAACAACTAAAACACATTTAATTTTTCACAAAGACAAAGACTAATAACAACCTACAACTAAAGACCAAGATTGATAAATAAGAAAAAACAGAAATAATTACAGTCCCTTTTTGTGGGGTGGCTTGGTGATGTCCTGGATAACGAAAATGCTCAAACTCAGGCAAAGAAATCCACAAAAGAAACGTCACAGGTCTTGAACAGAATGGCAGGTCTGGTCATCTTCTTGCAATTTCTCCTACTACTTTACTGTCTCAATTCTTTTCCTTATATACTCTTTTGCAGACCCCACCCACATTTAGACCTCTTTTTTTTTAATTTTCTGAGACTTGCCCCAGACATGTCCAGGACATGTCTAAACATGACTCCAGTCTGAGCTTAACAAAAAAAAGGTAAATACTGCCATCTAGTGGCCTATATTCACATTACAGTTGCTAGAAACTTATATATTAGCTTATATTGAAAATATCTTATCTTCGGATCAAGTGATGTATTGTAAAGAATTTTGAAGACTTTATTCCATGGAACTGGTGTGTCTAACAAGTTTTCCCAACTATCTAGAATTCTATATGGTGTCGCAACTAAATTCTTTATTCTTAAGTAAAATGTGTATATATGTTTATTAATCTTTATTTTCTTTAACCATTGTACCATTTTCATTTGAGGCAGACAGACTAGATGTCCTCCTGGTCTTTTAATAATTTTTGATTTCCAAGTATTTGGTAAAGCTCCAATAAGTTGATTATATTGTTGCAGTGTGCAGACAGTTCCATAAAAACTAGTTAATTGTCTGTAGGACATAATTTTATTTTCCTCATTCACTATATCCTTTAAAAAAATAATTCCGTTATCGAACATGCGTTTCCAGAAAATCATTTTTCTATCAACAAGTATATTGGAATTTAACCATATTATTTGTTGTAGAACTTGTTCTGTATTTTCTGGTGGATGAAACTGAAATTGCAACCAACTCTGTAGAGCTTCTTCCAGAAAGGTGGAAACACTAAAAAACATGTCAGTAATTAACTTAATATGCACAGGTTTAATCTGCAGGAATGGGAAGAATCCTTTTTCAAACATAGGATGGACACTTTTAAGTAACTTACTGGAAAACCAGTTTGAATTGAGATAGAATTTTGGAATAAGGGAGGCCTTCAGTGAAAGATTTAAAGCTTTTAAATTTAATAATTTTAGGCCACCAGATACATAATCATTGTAGAAATACGCACGTTTAATTTTATCAGGTTTGTCATTCCATATAAATTTAAATATCTTCTGTTCATAAATTTTGAAAAGTGATTCTTTAGGAGTTGGTAATGCCATGAATAAATATGTAAACTGGGATACAATTAATGAATTAATCAGAGTTATTTTGCCATAAATGGTCAAATGTTTCCCTTTCCATGGGAGCAGAATTTTTTCAATTTTACTCAGTTTATTATTGAAATTAACCGTTGAAATTTCACTAATATTTTCTGGAATGTGTATACCGAGAACATTGACCGGTCCATCTGTCCAGTGAAGTGGTAGATTGCATGGATGAGTGAAATTTTTATTTTTCAAGGAACCAAGTCTCAGTATTTGACATTTTTCGTAATTAGGGTTCAGCCCAGATTGTTTTGAGTATTCATCCAGGTCTTTTGTAAGACACTGAAGTGTTTCATAATCAGAATTCAGTAAAAAAATGGTATCATCGGCATACATTGAAATTTTTGTATTTAGATCTTGCATTTCTAGACCTTTGATATTATTGTTTGCTCGTATCTATGGTCATTCTTTCTACCTGTCTCTTTTCCTAATATCTCCCCCCCCCCATATATATGTGTGTGTGTGTGTGTGTGTGTGTGTATGTGCACGGGTGCGCTCGTGTGAATGTTAACTGACTTTGTCAAATGCAATTTTCCAAAAACAAGGCAAAAGGGTAGTTTTCATTCTTTGTAAACATGAATTCATCTCTTTTCTCTGGAGGTTCTCTGGTTTAGTTAACACAAGTCTAACTGAAGCCCCCAAAACAGGTCACGTGTTCAAAATTACAGTGAGATTACCCTCCTGGATGCAGACTGTAAAATTGCTTGGGCAATCTTTATTCTCTCCCTGGTCAGATGATTTTGCAGAAGTTTGAAGTCCTGCAGCGCAGGATGTGATGATGGGCTGAACAGTCAGGAGCTCAGGTGGTAACTGATGCTGTATTTGGACTGATTCTAGTGCGAAGTTTGGCGCAGATCTAAGGCCCTTGCCGTGTATATTGTCTATTTTCAAGGGGGATCAGAAGTTGCCGAAGAACTCATTGCATGTTCGTCGATTGTCAGGGTCACGGGTCTGTCTCAGCATACAAGGGGCAAGGAAACAGACTATCAATAGCAATGGTAGGAATGATTTGTTCACTCAACTTGACTAAGTGAAGTCATTTTGTTGCTTTGACTGATTTAAGTTCTGTAAAAGGAGAGACCTTGTCTCTCTTCATTCATGGACTTTGAGGCCCTATTTTAACGATCTAAGCACATAGTCTGAAGCATGTGGAGGAATAGCATTTAGGGCGTGTCCAAATGCATTTTTACTGGTTCAGTAGCAGGTTATCAGGGTGCAATGCAAGGTGCAAGGTTCAAAGGGGTAGCTTTAAATCTCTTAATTAATCATAGGCGTGTTTTGAGCGTAACACAAAATAATCAGGGTATGATCTCCCGTGTCCTATTATTTTACTCATACCTTAATGTTAGAAATCACCATAGTGATTTTCTGGGGCTACGTTACATTACATTGCATTACATTACAGCTTGTGAATAAAACAGGCAGGGGAAAAAAAACATATAAATTTCTGGTCGGGGTAAAACAATAATTACGCGCTGATGGGGAATGACCGACAGAAATTAAAACCAGTAAGAAAAAACAGCATGCGAGAAAGAGACAAAAATAATGTTATTTTGATTACTCGATGATAACCCCTTGAATAATATCCGACGAGTGAAAAAAACTTATTCCGATTGGCTGACGATTGGAGGTCAAATCAGATGAAGAAATTAAAATTGATTATAGATGGTGATAATGTCTTCGTTGCTTTTGCTACTATTAAAATTGTCTTTTTTGTGGCTACATCGTTTTCAGCCAAACTGTAAATAATAATGAAGACATTTCAATTAAAATGTGAGGCTTTGCATTTGATTATAAGTAGAAGTGGGACAGATGGGTTGTATTAATGAATCCGGTCAGATTCAAAATAGATATTTTCAGATAACTGCAGACAATGGGTTGTCCAACACACGACTTATCCAAAGATTTGAAGTGCATTTTCAGTACTTCAAACATTAGTTCTGTTACAGTTTGTGTTTTGTGTGATGGAAGGAAAATCCACACACTGTTTAGGACGATGTATCAAGTAATGATTGTCCCCGAACAGCCACCCAAAGAGAGATCAACTGGAGAACAGCAGGAATGATGGAGCTCGCCAATATCAAGGAGTCATGGCCTTACCCTGAGGAATTTGCGAACACTTATATGCATAACCACACATGTTGAATCGCATGGAACAGGTTAACTGGCTAATTAAATAGCCTGTATCACAGCATGCCCAGATGCAGATGTCGGTCCCACTAACTATTCTGACATGCATTTTTGAAATATCTTGACAAAAATCTTTCCCACTGTAATCTCTTTGTTTTCAATCTGTTGCATGTGCTGTTCGTCCCTGCTTGGGTATTATCCAACTAGCAGAGTGTGCATGTGCTGTGCACTCACCTGCAAAGACGCATTTTACTGACTGACTATGTGCCCTGAAATGACCAGTCAAAGCCTGACCATTGACTTTAGACCAGGCTTTTGTTGGTCAATAGCGCAATCACGGACTCAAGATAGTGATACACTTGACCGCACCTCATTTTAAGACCAACCATGGGTGCTCAATTTGGCGCAAATGCATTCCCTACTTATGCAGACTGGACTCTGCACGGATTGATAGTATTTGCGTTGGTCGGAAAGTAGCAAAAGGGCTTTATGCTTCTTGCTGGGTGTAAGATAGAGGCCCTTGACTCAGTTAAAGCAGCAAGTTGAAAGAACGATTTATTTTTTACCGTGAGTCTGCGACTGCATCGCAGAGATCACGCACAATCTCACACGTGAGCAATTTACATTCACCAGTTGACCTGTCATCCATGTATTTGATGGTTGGTATTAACTGAGTAGGCAGAGAAAATCCATGCGATCACTGGATGAACGTGCAAACTGCACTGGAAGACCCTCGTTGGGAATTCAATTCTCATTTGTGTAAGTTAGCTGTGCTTACACAGTTTGGGCTGGCATGGTTCTGTATGCAAACACAGTCGGAGACACACTTTAAGTCAGTTGTTTTGAATTTTTCTGTACCATCATTTGTGAGTTTCAACTGTCAGTGAGCAAGTTTTGTTCCCTCAAAGGCATACTCACTCAAAGTTGCCTCGGTACGCATTTGAACTTCTGAACAGTGATTTCTGAATGTGAACTTTCTTAGTTTGTTCAAGGTGAGCTGGCAGACTAATTAATTAGTGGGTACTGAGACAATGGATTTTCATTTGCTCAAACTGCCCTGAGAGAAGGTGAGCTCAAGACTGCATACACGAGGCATAGATTTTTTTTTGTTTTTGTTTTCTTTTTTTGTGGTTATGTTAATGAATGAAATCAAGACAGACTGATGGCACACCTGATTTTTGATGACTAACGCTGAAGCCTTTTTGGAATGCAGCTCAGTCCCCTGACGTCCACACCCCTGACGTCTCAGCAGGTCAGTCTACTCCACCCACCCCAAAGTGTTTAAAACCGAAGTACAAAACCAAGTAACCTCTTCCTCACAATCCAGACATGTGGCAAAGAGGCATCTGAGATGCTAGCTGTGCTGAGAAGGTTCCTTTCACTGTGAACCAGAAAATATTTAGATTTGATGACTGTGATGGAACATTGTAATCAAAAACCTTGACACTGGTATATTTAAACTAATGTATTGCAGTTTTCGTCATCTCCCTGGAAGTATGACTAAGGAAAAAGTATCTGAAGTCTGATGAGAAATACCTGCTGTTGATTGGTTTTCTTATTTAACCTTGAATACAGTTTAAATGTTTTATTTCCTTAAATGTAGGATAATTTCCTCTACCAAAGCAAAGGTACAATTGCTCGTATGGCAGTTGGTAAGCCAGTGGTTCCCCAATTCGGTCCAAACCTGTTTTGTGTCATTATTATGACATAATTTCAAAGTCTGCTGATGGAACTCAAAATTCATGGTCAACAACCTAATTTGTACTTTACTCATTTGTGTCCTATATGACCTGTTTAAAAATGTCATAACCTAAATTTATTTGCAATATAGAAAAAACACACAGTATGTGCAAGTGTCTTATATTCTTCATTGAATTTATGGATATTTATATCAAAATGTAGCTTGAGAGGGTACATAGTAACTGTTCTAAAAATGAAATACACTTTAGCAAAACAAAATAAGCACCATCCTATGATTGAAATTGAGGTCAGAACAAAAAACAGCATTCGCAGACACCCCCAAGACCGAGTTTGGGAAGCACTGTTGCAAGCAAATCCGATGATATGTTGCCAGAACATGCCAATGAGTGTGAGCTGGCGGGCTTCTCCCTTTGGAATGTTAACTATTTTTACGTGCTAATTGTGCCATGTGTCAGAGGTAAGCGTCAATGCCATTCAGTACTGCATGGTAACGCATGGTTACTCAATTTGTTTACATAATCAAAATAACCGTCAGCACTAATGGAAATGTTCCTCTGGTACTTTTATTACAGCATGGGCAGCGCACAATGTATGCATTCATGCTGATGACGCTGAAGAAGGGTTAATGCTGAAACACAATAAAAGTGCCTGAAAGATATTTCCATGAGAGGGAGTCACTTTAACTGTTCAACTTTTCCTTGACTCAGAAATATTTTGGATTTTAGGAGTGCTCACATTCTCTCAGTACTGTATTCTCAGCAAATTTCCATTTAATTCTGACTGATTAACAATCAAAATACTTCAATAACTGAATAACCACAACCAATTCATGACCTCTGATGATTAAGACAGATCATCTATGGGCTACATTTTACATATTATATGTGTGATATTATAAGGATGGTAATAATTTAATTTCACATATTAGCATTTTTTTTCTGCTGTATATGTAATGGCCGGTAGTTTACGGAGGCCAAGCGCAACGACCAGAGAGAAAGAGAGCAGCTTGGACACAGTACAAACACAGAGAATAATATAGACCAAACGAAAGTACTCGCGCTTCCAAAGGAAGTATAATAGTCCGAACCACGGAAGCAAAGGG
Source organism: Gymnothorax reevesii (assembly GCA_029721435.1). Classification (NCBI taxonomy): domain Eukaryota; kingdom Metazoa; phylum Chordata; class Actinopteri; order Anguilliformes; family Muraenidae; genus Gymnothorax; species Gymnothorax reevesii. Next base: position 92,680,630 of record CM056582.1, on the reverse strand, counting down.
AGATAGAAAAAGGGAGAAGAAATTCCAAAAATCAAAACCTGACTACAGATATCTTGAGCTATAGTGCGAATCTAAAAACAAACACACTAGCGAAGGGGGCGTGCCGGACTTCCTGCTTATATAGATTCTCGGAAAGCGCTGCCCCAGCTCAATCAACCAGCTGGGTAAAGAATTAAATGGCCCAGGAATTCGATATCGTCCCGGGACAAGAGCTACTAAGAAAAGTCCAAACAACACGCACACCTCACAAACCATGACAGTATAATTTGTTTTGAGATGACATTTGACTTGTTCAAAATATTTTCAACGTTAGAAAGACTAAATCTAAAGTGGAAAAGGTCTTCATAGGTGTATTGAACTATAGCAAACTAAGGAAGTGGCTTTACATACAATAAGCTGAGCAAACAAATTTATGCATCTTTCATAAACTTTCATTTATGTTTCATTTCATGAGCTTCATGGATTCAGTATTTTCAGGGGACATTCTGACATTGAATGTCGCGAATAATATAGATAGTAACATGCCTGAAAACCTTGTATTGCAATGATCAATAATGGTATGCAAGAAAGTAGCCAGTCATTCAACCAATTAGTCTTTAGCTCCTGAACAAATCAGTAGCCATGTTTCCATTAACATATTTGTATGCACGTTTTAAAGTATTGCTTTAGAAAAAGTTGATTAAAACAGCAAAAGGAGGTTTTTTAGGGTAAAGGCAAATTTGCCCACAGCCCAGTTTGAACCATCTTCTGGTTGTATGTACCTACTCGTGGGACTGTCCAGAAACTAGATTAGAAATGTAAACTTTGTATACAGGCGGTGTGACCTTTTTTGTGATTTCAAGATTTTTGTGGGGCCTTGGAAAGTTTATATTTAAACCCATGAATGATTGTTCTGAAAAAATCAGACGATTTTAAATGGCTACACAACAGCATGCCAGACATTTTGATACCAAATAAATGTGTATTTCTGGAAAAACTGAAGAAGTTTAAGACAATTTTCCATTGAAAAATGCATCTGTCATGACCTAAATTGATGCAAAACTTAAAGTTAATCTCGAAAAACAACCAGGTTCCTATGAAAACACACCTAAGATATTCTCACAAAAGTTGCTTCATATAGTTGGCTAAATAATGTGCGAGTGTCGTTAAATTGCAAGACTGGTAACATGGATCCGGATTGCAAAAATTGGAACCATCCTTGTATTTAAAAATTATTACTCTCTCCTTCAGGTGTGTAGCAGTTCTGTTGGTATGAAAGGCTGCACCCACAGTGGCTCTTTCTGGAGAAGGTTCCCTACCCCTGGCATATAACAATGTTGAATGCTTTCTGGTTCACAAAATCATTGAAGCGTGGCCACAAGCGCAGACTACTCTTTGCTCAGTGGAGTAAAAACAATGTCTGGGAGAGATAGAACCTATACAATGTACAACAGTTTATGAAAACATCTTAATGGCTTTCCTGAGAAATACGAAGTATATAATAAATATGGCTTGAATACACCACTGTTAACTGATCTTATCACAATTACAGGTGATCCTGAAAGTGTTATTCTAGCCTAATAAATTAACATATAACCATATACTACAGTCAAAAACGTGAAACCCTATGAATTGTTAGATTTACTTAATGTTATGTCAACTGGTTCCACAAAACCGAGTTAAGTACATTCCAATCAATGCAATTAACTAAACTGGCCAAAAATGTTAAAAGTCAAATAAAGGTTGCGCAATATTGCGTGGAACCAGTTGACATAACATTATTAAGTAAATCTAACATTCCATAGGCTTTCTTTTTTTTTTTGAGTGATATACAGCAGCATCTTAAAAGGACAAATGTGTTTCAGAGGTATTGTAGTTATGAAGGCCAATGTCTCATCAGTTATGTACAGATACTCTAAGAATCTTAATTTGGATAAGTATCTATAACAAGCATTCCTTGTTTATTATTTAATGACCTATTTTGACACCCAAAGGCGATAGTAATAGTTTCTAAATACAGGGGTGGTTCCAATTTTCGCAATCCGGATCAATGTTACCGGTCTTCCAATTAAACGACACTCGCACATTATGAAGCCAACAATAGTTGCCACAAAAGGCAACCTTTGTGGAAATATCATAGGTATGTTTTCATAGGAACCTGGTTGTTGCTTTTCAAGATGAACTTTACATTTTGCATCAATTATGGTCAACATATATACAGTTTTTAATGGAAAATTGTCTAAAACCTCTTCAGTTTTTCACATATATACTTATTTACTCATTTTGGTATCAAAATGTCTGTCATGTTGTTGTGTAGCCATTACAAATGATCTGGTTTTTCAGAATAATCATTTATGGGTTTAAATATGGACATTTCTAGGCCTTGTCCCACAAAAATTGTGAAATCACAAAATAGGTCACAGTTCACTTCCTGTATGCAAATTTCACATTTCAAATCTATTTTTAGGACAGTCCCACAAGTAGGTACATATAACCAGAAGATTGTTCAAAACTGGGTGGTGGGAAAATTTGCCTTTACCCTGCAAAACCTCCTTCGGAGAGAAAAACATTTTTTTTTTTAAAACTTCATGTTCCAAATGGGAGATGGAAGCACCTTGATGAATAAGTTCAATAAAAGTTCAAAAAGTTCTATAAGTTGTAGCAAACATTTAACTTGCAAAATTTATCAGCTGTGTTGACTACAGCCGTGCGTAAAACTTTTTTTTTTTTCCTAGCATGACGAAGTAATAACCAGCCCTGCTCTGATTGGGGAGTATTCATTGCCTTTTTACTCGGGCCGGTAGGCCATGAGTCTAAATTTTGACTCCGTTCTTCTTTTTCGGGACCGTGGTTGTCCTGCGCATACGCAGCTCAAGTACAGCTCTGAGGAGCTTCCTGTTAAAGAAAAATTGGATTGGTTAGGCTTGGGCATAAGGGGAGAGAATGTTTAATATTAGGGTAATAATATCAGGGGAAGCAAATGAAAGGCAATGCACGGCAGGCCATGCCTTAACATAGCTTATACCACCAATCTCTGATGAGGCTGCACTTCACCTAGCCTAGTTTACGCAGCCCAGCTTCAAACCAGTTGATTGAAACGAGCCAAACCCACATTCCCTTCTGGTGCAACATTTACAAAGTAAGCTTAAAATGTGTTTTCTAATAGATGGAAACATGGCTAGGGTTTGGCTGCTAATCGGGCAAAGTAAATTGCAATAAGTTTTGAGAAATCACACACTAAACAGGTTACTAGAGGCTACGTTAACTGCATGCTGATAACCTTTTTCACAAAATGGATTGTATACATGAAAAAGTGATTCATCTTACAATGCTGAAAACTAGGTATCACCCCATTCTTTATGGACAATAATTATGCCAACCCATTTCTCTGTCTAGGCTTTTGTTCTTTTTCTCTCTTTTTTTGAAGACAAAAAAACAGCTTCAAAGGAAATGACATGCAATATCTATAATTTACAGTGTAGCAGTGATAATGGTACCTGCCTTAAACAACTTTAAACGTAGTCATAAAACTTCACGTTTTGCCACAAAATAAGCATCAAAATGATTAAGAATCAGCTTAGTGTTCGCATAAAAATGATTTAGAATTATTGTCCTATTTAGCAGTCATATGAATTTAATGCCAGTCAAAACTGTTTATGTTCCAAAGATAGTATCCAGATCCCCCATCGCTGGCCACAGTTTGTCTGCCCCCAAGGAGCCTTCCTACTCCCTGTCAATAAAGATTTGTGGTAACAGTGCTTTGAGTGTCTGGTGAACCTTGACAACAATTAACTGCAGAGGCCAAGGAAGCTCCAGGTGACATTTGTCTAGCAAAACACTATTTCACATCGAGTGAGACTTTCTATTTACCTCACATAGCGAGTTTTGTAAAAGCGTAAGAGGACACTCAGTAATGGGATGATGAGTGATATGGTGTGACGGTGCATTCAGGAACCACACGCCAGAGATGGAAATCCAAAAAACGTATGCCTTTAATGAGGTCCCAGTCAAAGCCAAAAAACACAAGAATTTCTTGGTCACAATACGAAATCCAAAAACAGTGTTGACTAGACAGGCAGGGGTCAGAACCAGGAAGACAGATGGGCAGAGGTACATAAACAGTAGGCAAAAAGTCAAAGTCGATGAACAAAGCCAAGGGTCATACACAGGGCATCCAAACGCAGAAATTGTGGTCATACAAAAATGGGTTAAAATCCAAAAAGACAAAACAATACAAGAAGGGCAATGGCAAGAATCGTAGTCGGACAAACCAGTAGTAGAAAAACAATACTCAATGGCATACATGGCGCTCTGCACAAAGAAATACTGATCAACCTTCTGAATAAGTCCAAACTGCAGTGAGGACTCTTAAATAGACAGGAGGGAAGTCACATGCTATGCAGGGAACAGGTAATCACGAAAAACGGCGAAAGCCAAGACACGGATGGGAATCACACAGACAGCATATGACATTTAAACAGCTCCAGTCAGGGAGTTCTAAGTGCACAGATAACGAGTGCAGGAAAGTAATTAAGCGCGTGCGAGAGATCTCACAGAAACGCAGGGGGTGACAGGTAAAGCTGAACAAGAGGCGGAGACTAGAACAGGGCGATTGCTGAGAGGGAATTAGTATTAATTAGTAGTGGTGCAACTTTACAGATTAAACTAGAGTGCTTGTTAGTGTAATGTGGAAAACAGCCACTAGATGGCAATATTGACTTTTTTTTGTTAAGCCCAGTCTGGAGCTAGGTTTGGACATGTCCTGGGCATGTCTTAGAGGGGAAAGTCCCAGAGAAAAAAAAGTCTGGAAGGTGGGAGGGGGCTGCAAAAGAGTATATAAGGAGAGAAATTGAGAGAGCACAGTAGTAGGAGAAATTGCAAGGAGAAGGGTACATTTGACAAGACTTGTCACTCTGTTCAAGACCTGTGAAGTTTTTTGTGGATTATTGCCTGTGTTGGAGCATTTTCCTGTCCCAGGACATCACCAAGCAACCCCATCTCAAAGGAATGTAAATATATCATTTTTTTTCCTTGATATTCCAATTTTGGTCAGACTTTGTGTTACTAAATCTCTTTAAGCTTTAATTTTGTCTGTCATCCCTTGCTGTCCGATATGTTATAACAAATTGGGGCCATAACATCAGTAAGTTAGTAATCTATGTACATGGATTAGTTGTAAGACGGACTGAACCAACTAGATCAAAAGACAGGGGAGACAAGTGCAATGGAACTGAAGAAAGGACTGAACTAAAACCTGAGAATAAATAAGAAAAAGTCATGAACACAGATCCTGAACACAAACATGACAAAAAACCATGCCCATGACATAAGGATTCTAGGGGCCCACAGTTTTGGGGACCTATTGCTGGAGTGTGCCCACATGTTGCATTAAAAAAGAGGCAGACAGAGCTGTATCCTTCCAGAGTTCTGGCTTCAACACTAGGGCAGGGTAAGGGATTGGATTGTTTCATCATCTATTGCAGCATATCCTGTTTCGTTCAATCTCATTGGTTCATTTGAGTGTTCCCCAGTGCTGCCCAGCCATTAAAATGAGGGGTTTAGAATATCTTCATTGTCTCCTGTGTTTGGAATATCCAATGGGTCAGGAACAAGGGGCCCAGGATCAGTGGATGTAATTAAATTATATTCAATCTTACGTATGGAAAACAGTATTTTGCCTTAGGAGTGTGTTTGACTGCCAACATAAGCCACCCATTTATTCATAAAGCCATGCTAGCTATTCATTTTGCAAAGAGGAATACATGATTGAATATGGGGTGGCGCAATAATATTTAAACCCTTTCATAAATGGGTGGTAGTGTTTGAGTTTGTGTGTATATATGCGTATTTGGATTTTCATATGTTCATGGGTGAGGCAGAGTGTGTATGTGTGTACGTGCCGGAGTGTGTGTATGTGGTTGGGTTCCATTTCAGTGTGACTGGCAATTCTTAAAAACAACAAAGAATTCTTCTCCCTTTCTGCCTGCAGTTGGTTTCAATAAGTTGCGAAGATCTTCTCACCCAAGCCTCAAGCTAAGGCAATAGTCCTGGGTGTGTTTAATAAAAATCTACCGGTTCCCCAAGGCTTTCCACCATCATCACTACACAAGCACATCTCCCTGTTTCATCCAGTGTGCCAGCGCCACCTGTGTGTAGAGCAAAGGCTGTGGCCCAGACTATGCAGATCCCAGGAACAACCACACATGCCGAACCGCGAAACAAGTTCGGCCACCCTGCTTTCAGAGTCTGTTCATCGCCTAAACTGATGGTGTTCCACCCCAGCTAAAAACTTCAACTTAAATTAGGCTAAGCCTATACAAATGTGAGGGGTATTTTTGACACTTTGAGGCTGTCACCCAACTGCTCACCAGCTGACCAGCTAATATAGTCAACCAAATTTGAGCACCTGCTTTCCCCCACATTTTTGAGCTAAAGACCAGCTTCTGCCTGCCCAGCTATAACCAATATTAATTATCTTCAATTTCCAGGTTGGCCATCACAGTTATCACCTCAAACATCCTGCCACATCCGCCATGTTAGAACAAGAGCAACGCAGAGCAAGGCATGTGCCCCCGCCTGTATGTTGATCAAGGGCATATTGAGATGGCCGCGGTGGCGGCCATATTAGATATCGCATGACGCTGGTTTTCGAAAGGAACCTTCCTCTAGCCACTCCCAATACGCCATTAAGAAATGGCATCAATCCGACGAGGGATTCTATAGTTATCCTACGGAAACGAAAAGTTAACGGACGACGGACGGACACAGTGTCGAAATAATGCCCCTTTCCTCTTTGGAGGGTGGGGGCATAAGAATTAAGACCTGGGTGCTAAAAATATTCAAGTAAAATTTTTGACAATTTAAGTTTAGCATGGTAAAATGTTGCCCGTGTCTTTCGAAAGCCACAGTATAGCTATTGTCAAGAGAAAATATGCTGACTACTCTTTTCCCCACTACAGAGGCAACAGGTAGTCATGTTCTGCTGCATCAGAAATGCCTAAGTTTGGCACTTTGGCGCTAAATGCCCTCGTCAGGAAAGACCAATTGCAGTATGAGACTAATGAGAAAACTGACTGAAGACTGAGAGCCTTGTCAGGTTGCATATAAGAAGCAGGAAAAAAGTGAACACCTGCTACGTGGGAAGAGAAAAAGACTGAAGTTTCTAACGGCAGCAGTTATCCACTAAATACACCTTTTGTGCACAAGATACAAATTTGCCAAAAAACTGTAATGAATATTGGTTCACTAGAACTCAAGTCTACTAAATCTGTGCAGTGGGTTTGCAGACCAATAGTGTGACATGTTAGTTTATACAAATATCTCAAATCTAGGTCTCCCTATGAATCAATAGATCTGTTTGTCTCTCAGTCTCTTCCTTTGTCTGTTTAAACCTCACCTAAATCCAAAATCCTAGGACCACCCCTGGTTCCAGGTTGAAGGTTGAGTTTCATCAGTTTTTGGTTCCAGTTGACTGTTAGTGGACTGCATATGCATTTGTCTTTTTGCTCAGGATACTGTACCTTTTATTGGAATTGCAATTTAAATTTTTGCGGTGGTTGTGAGCTGAAGTGAGCTGGGCAGTTGTTGAGCAATATATTTTTCGATACAATTCCTAATGCAATGCTCATTGATCTATCATAACCAGAACTATTTCCATTTTCAGCAGGACTTGCTGTAACAAGTACTTCTGTACATGCAGCACATTGTAGGCTGCTGCTGTAAATGCAGCACTGAACTGATGAGGCTGGAAGAGATGCTTTATTACATTCTTTACATCCCTGAAGGATCAGGGGACGTTACATATATTTTGCTGATGACCGATCTATGATGTTAATGACAACATGATTGGATACATTCAATTTGCTGAGCTTTCTCTGCTTCTGAAATCTTTGGTATTCTGAGGTGGAACGAATTAACTCCATCAAAAACATTTTATCTAAAAACATCTTTTCTGACTGATTTCTGTCCTTGCTTTCATGCCAGATGTATGCAGGTCCTCGCCAGGTATAAAAAGTAATAAGTCCAAAAACAAAAATGGCCCAAAATCCAAGTTTCTGCAGTTTCAACTGCTCCAAACCTGTGTGCATAACCTTCAGATATCAAGAATTATTATTAAACAATGTTCAAAAACATGAGTTTTATTTGGACAAATACTATGGATCCATATTATTGTTCTATTGTATTTTCAGTTGCTATTTTCTCAAAATAGACATTTTGTAACATCAGTACTTTTAGCACCAGGATTTTCGAATTGTGGTCAAACTGGAAGGAAAGTGGCTATATTACCTGGAAAATTAAATGACAGACTCCTTTATGTTTGGGTACTTTTCAGATTTGTTTGATCTCAAAACTACCTTGTAGTCTCTGCATGCCTGATTAGGCGATGACATTTAAAGAGCTCAAAATCATTTTGCCAAGAGCTCATCATTCTCTAAGCTTTTGTGTCTTGAGTATCCAGAACTTTTCAGGCCTAAGACAAAACTGTCTGTATGTTAATCATCACGTACGATGGACGATTATGGTATAATCAGTCTGTGATAATTGTGCTCTGAGCGTCTCAGGTGTCTGTCTTCCAGTGAAGCCCTCTGACATCTGACAGAGACATCAAACCTTAGAGCGCCAAATGAAGCGATCGTTGCTCAATGATGTAAGATGTCAAAACGAAAGCTGTTGAAAACCTATCATGAGGCAACTTGTTTAAAAGAGCTCCGGCAGGGGAGCAACAACAGCTCCGCATTATTTATTAATAATTTTTTTAAAAATTATTTTCAGCGTTCCAAGGGTTAATCTTTCAACAAGCATCTTCATTCAGCAGCACAACAAGAGTGAATGTGGTCAAGTTTTCAATTAACACTCCAGTAGTGCTGAATGAAGAAGTGGAAAAAAATCTCTCTTACCAGCATCACTATGCAGTCTATAAATATTTGAACAGTGATGCCTTTTTTCACTTAATTCCAGAAAACTGAATTGAAAAATTGCATGTCACATAAGAGTGAAAGCTGTCAGCCTTAACCTTATGGTTCGAATTTTGAATAGCACTCTGCTGTGCATAAATCCTGTCCAAATTTGTAAAGACTACACTGTATATCTACATAGACATCCCCTGTTCTGGATTTACCGTGTGTTAAATTTCGGGACGGTGAGTAATCCGAGTTCAGATAAGTTCAGACAATGAAATGTGGCCAGATTGATGTCTGAGAATGAATTTACTGATGTAATTATGGTGCCCAAGGCATAAATATTGTAAGATCTGTTATTGTGGTGTTCTTGAGAAAAATATAATTTTTATTCAGGGGTACTCGGCGATGGGGCCATCTTTGGAAAGTGGTGGCAGACAGATGGTTCTATGCTTTAGAAGCAGTGCTTGAACATAGGCTTCCTGCTACAATGCAGTACAATACAATGCAGCTGCAAAGGTATTTTTTTTTCCTGAGGGGATTGTTAATTCATATGTGAAGTGGAGTTAGACTCTGCTTAGTCATTCTTGCGTCACTCTGTTACTTTGTTGAATTTATTGTGCAAATATGGGTATATAGGGTCTGTTCTTTAGCAATGAAATGCCAGAGATGTAGTCATTCCAGTGGGATTGGAAAGAAACATTCAGTTCTCTCCAGAGAAGTTTACTAAATCAGACACTGCACTTGCTAAGATATACGGTATAACATAAGTTATCAATTATTGTGCATTGAGATACAGTTCATTTACAGCACCAGGAGTTCCTCAGGTCTTCAGATGATACACTCACTAGCAGCAGGTTGAGAGAGTTATGCACCAGCCGATATCAAAAGAGAGATATACAATTAAGAATACTCTCTGTTTATTCTCCAGTTCACTTCACTTTGTCAAATCAAAATGCCAAGAAACAACATAACCAGCATTTGAAATAAAAAATTGCTGAAAAGCATATTTGAGCCATTGCATTTTATGGCCTTTTTTAAATTTATTGCACATCAAAAGAAAATTGTAGTACATTTCCTCTATCTTAGCTAATGTTATTCATATCTTGATTGAAAGGTTTTCCCTGACCTAAGTTTTTGCTGGGGTAATGGGAATCACAGTTTTGAATTAAGGAACAGGCTGTAGATGACATAAGGAAACAGCTGCTGCTGCGGTTGCCATGGGGACCAAGTCGCATGTTATCACCAAGGTTTTCTGCCTGAGCGGATCTGAGGATCTTCCTGAAAATCACCCCGAAGCCGTTGGCGTGACCAAAGACCGTGCCGGAAAATTGGCGCGGAATGCATAAAGCCGGTGATAAACGGACTCTAGGGTCCTGAGGACGTGCATTATCGGTTTGAAGAGGATGGCTTTGGAAATATTTCAGCATTCTAAGTCAGGGCACTTCAAACACTTCTTTTGGTTCTGAATCGTGACTGCAAACCTGCCTGCATTTTATCAAGTATAAAATAAAAAAAACCTTGTTATTCTTTTTGCATAACCTTACGTAACAGGAGTGCTATTTTCTGCATGTGCATTTACAGTAAGTCCTGAATCTGCAGTCGGATTTAACTGTGTCCCAGCGATCTGCAAGCTCACCTGGGGCTCACAGTCCCTGGGGGACCGTCATGGCACACATCCAGGAAGTCAGTTGCCGAGAGCAACCAGCCAGCCCCAGCGGCATCAGTTTTCTGGGGCATGGTGGCCCAAGGGTCCAGAGCATTACGTGACTGTGACGTCATCTGTTTTCACCATCCTGAGTACCCTGTCTGCAGGAACAAGGCCGTTTCTTTTACACTGCAGGTGCCCTTTCTGCAGTTTACCATTAAAAAAAATGGACACGACAGAAAATGTGTTAATTTTAAAGTGTGAAACAGAGGGAGGTTGATATATGTGTGAAGCATTTCTTCATGTTTCGCAGGATTCTCTGTTGGCACAACACTGTTTCATCTGCACATCGAAGCAGATTCTTCAGAACCATGCGGCAGCAGGATAAAATTGCCGTCTATAATTGTGGTGCTCAACATCGTTTGAGAAATGTAGTGGTTACAGAAGTCACTCAGTGCAGAATTACACACGACACAAAGTGCAGATGCGGGAAGACAACAACTGCCCCCTCCTTTCAAGCACAGTGTTTAATCGATGCACTACTTAAGGTTCCTAGTAAATCCCATTTCTTACCAGCGTTGAGACAATGTCAAGATGGAGGATAAGGGAACTTTCTGATAAGAAAAAAGAAGCAAGGACACTGTGTGGTGGTAGAACATTCTAGACTGTTTGATTCCACCCTTGTGTCTGGATCAGTGAAAACAGTCGCCACAGAAGTTATACAAATTGAGGGAGTTGGTGCGCTGGCTTCTTGTGATATTCTCATAATATCTGGTGTAGCCTTTGCGCACCATTAAATGAGAAAATTAGATTAAACTCTTGATATTTAACTTTCCAATATTTGCTGTGTTCATGTGTTTAAAGGTCACTTATCCCATCTGAACCATTTATGCTTAAAAAAAAAAAGAAAAATTTGGCACTGTAAGCTGTATTACAGGTATAACATTTTGTCAGCTAGATCTTCAGCATGACTTGTGAATATAAAACATGAAAAACATAAAATATAAGTAATGAACAAATATAAATATGGCCAGAAGTTTCATTAACATTTTTATGAGTATACTGTCCAGTTTCCTAAAAATGTGTATTTAACTGCTGCATTTTGTTCATCGTAATTAACTTCTTTTCAGGAAAAAAAAAAAAAAATTGCCTTACTCTGTCAAAACCAGCAATACCGTTATACTGCAGCTAGCACATTCTATAACATTGAGGAAGCCATTTGAAAAATGCAGTGTAATATTAGCTGCTTTCATTAAAAAATATTAGTATAAATGCTTATCATAAGTTTACATTTACGTCCTGACTGTCTATGTTATCTCTATGTTATTTTCTGCATTGACAGGATTATGGAAGTCCGATGATTCTAATGTAATTCTAATGACATTGTTCAAGAGACATGGGCCCATGTATTTCGCAAGAAAGCTCACACCATCCATTGAGAAGGTAGCTCTTGTGTTCATATTAGAGCTTATGAGGTACGTGAAGAAAAATTGTGACCCTTGGTGATTCAGTGTTTTGGAAACATTATGATCGATAAATCAATGCATGCATACAACCATTAACCCGTTTCCCTTTTTTAATCTTGTGGTTTACAGAGCTGAGTTACATGGATTGTAATTGCTTTACAGCTTGTTCCTCATGAAAAAAAAAGTTAATACGGGGTCTGTTATCACTTCATAAAAGCATATTAGGTCATTGCTCAGAGCTGTATTACCAAACATTAAACATTCACTCAATAGCTACTGACTGATAATTTAATTTCATTGATGGTATAAACATCTATGTTTTTGTAAAAGATTTATAAATTGAAGAACTGCCCTCACAGCTGAGTTTGGCTTTAGTGAGGTCTGGATAAATACATGTATAGATGAATGAATGGTTTGATCTATGGAAGGATTGACAGATTGACAGCTAGATTGGCTTCTGCCTATTATGTGGGAATTTTTCAATCCATACTTGCGTTGTACATTAGCGACACGATGCAAACAGTATTTGGCATTGCATTAAGAGGAGCAGATAATAAACTTCAGAGAAACAGTTGTGCAGTAAGTATCCTCAGAATGTACAGTACTGTACTAATTAAACCCAAGAGCAACGCAATTGTTGGCTCTGTCATTTTTGTAGTTATAACAAGGGAGTAGGTGGAAAATAGCAGCATATTTTTGCAAGCAAAGTGCGCTCATATCTGTATGCTTCTGAATACCAGAGCCGCAGGAATATCATAATCGGGGAGAAAATCTTTTGGCAAATAGCCACCAGGGAAGATATTGCTCTCTGTGCAATGTGTTCATCAATAAAAGCCATTATCTGGCTTACCAACTCCAGCAACCACTCAAGCCGATATTAAAAATAAAATAAACCCATACCTCTCTGCATCACATAAAGCTGTGGCCTACTTGAAGCAGCCAAGGAGTTATTGTCAAATTATGTCTCAATATTCTTCTACTTGTGATTGTGATCAAAAATGACTCCATTTGCACAATGCTTCGTATGTATAGTGATATACAGCACCATTTATTAGAGTTAAATCTTTGTCGATACGGACCTACTGTAACAACACAAACAATTTTTAATTGAGGATGCCGCTAATGACTGTGGCAATGATGAGCACAAGGGCCTCTGAAATGAAGTTTGTTCATTGAGCAAAATGATATATCAATGAAAAGGTGTCAGACAAAGACTGGTGTGCAGTGAACAGCTCCATCAAACTTAATTAATGGAGAGCTCACCTTGAAATGGGACCTGGACATGCACTGGGTTCGGGAACATGGTGTAAGTAACACACATGGCACAGATTTGGTTGCCACCCCACAAGAGGGATTGACAGGTGATAAGTGAAGGCAATTTGGTCATAAAATGGTCATAAAAAAACAGCACTCACTTGTGTAAATACTAGCAAATCCATTTAAACTTTGATATCGCTCTGGAAACCCATTTCGTACTCATTGCTGATTTGAAAAAAAAAAAAGAAATTTAAAATAATGAAATGTATTAACGAGGGTGTATGAATGAACAGTAACACATGAACAGATTTGACGCGCAAATTGCAGCTGGTCCTTTCTACTCGAGGGCAGCTGAGCATGTGAATTGATAGGAGTCTGTCATCACTGATGTTGTTGGTGATATCTGTGGGAAATAAATACATCTTTCCGCTTGTTAATGATGATTCATGCATTCAGGAAGGCAAGACAAGGGAAGCTGCACATTAAGAAAGTCTTCGTTTCTCAGATTACCAGGACAAACACAAGCACCTTAATAGAAGCACCAGTTACAGTGCGTGTTTGCATGTGTGACTGCGTTTGTGTGTGTGTGTGTGCGCACTTCCCAGTGCGTCCACCTGCGCATGTGTGTATGCAAGGCAACAGCGCTTATAAAAGGCGGTTGCAACAGTCAGAAATTAAAGGGATGTTTAATAATTAAATAACACTTTTATCATTCTCTGGGGAGGGCTGGGCCACATGAAAAATGAAGAGAAAAAAAAAAGAGATTTGGTTTCTCAGATCTCGCATGACACAGACTGAAGTGAACACCCCAGGGGAGGCGTCTTGAAGTGACTGTGACGAGAGAGAGAGCGAGATTTAATTAAAAAAAGGCTTTATTGGGGCAACATTCAAAAACAGACATTATAGAACCCACTAGCAACAAACAAAACAAAATAAAAACCCACCAGCAGAGAGAAAAAAGGACTGAAACACAGGGAGAGTGAGGGAGAGAGAGGGGAAAAGAGTGCAGAGAGAGGGAGAGAGAGGGAGAGAGAGCAAGATTTGATTTGATAAAAAAGCTTTATTGGGGCAATGTTCAAAAACAGACATTATAGAACCCACTAGCAACAAACAAAACAAAATAAAAACCCACTGGTAGAGGAAAAGAAGAAAAGGAACAGAGAGAGAGAGGGAGAGAGAGGGAAGAAGAGAGTGCATATGCGTGTGAGCCCGGAGGAAAGCGTGTTTTCAAAGGTCCCCTTGAGAAGGTGTGAGTAAGAGTGAGGCGTGCGATGATGCTGCCCGCCGGGTAAAGTCGTGGGTGAAGCCAACACGTGCCACAGGTCGTGCTGTCATCGGAGTTACACAGCCCCATGGTAACTCAGCTGTCGCTATGGGAAAACAGTATTCCCTGTAGTAGTCTCTGCTGACAGAGGCTGGGGCGCATCACCACCCCAGCAAAGAAATACAAATCAAAACTCTGTGTGGAGTAATCCCCGTACTTGTTTTGCCTTTTTGCTTTGTGAGATGTCCTCTATGTTGCAGGCAATTAACATATTTACTCACAAAGATAGTAGATGTCTTATATCTCGTAGATATAGTCCATGGACCCCAACATGAAGTCACAGAGGTTTTGAAAACAACGCTGCAGTTCAATAGAAGAACCATATTTAGTTTAAGTGTAAAGTATCACTGTTATATGATTATTTTACTGTTTCAACCTACACTTAAGATTAAGTAGCTCACCTTGTTCCAGAGTACAAGGGGACCACTCTGGGATTTGAACCTGCCACCTCAGGGGAATTGTGTGGTAGGGCATAGTCCTGATGGGCAAATATTTTTAGCACAGAGGAAGTGCTGTTGACACTGACTATCTAAAACAGAAATGGGACATGTGAACTGGACAGACAGATCATGGAAATTCATTAAAAGGATAGTTCATTTTCTGGATTTTTAAAAAATTATTTTTAATATGAATGGAGCCATTTTGATCACTTCTTGAGACCTAATGTGGCCATGACTTCCTTCAGTGGAAGGCTTTCGTAACGCCACCCTGCCATTTTCCTCATTTTAACCCCATAAAACCTATGGACCTGTGTATATGTCCTTTGAATGCAGTGGCTGTACTCAATCCTGTGGGATTTGAGGCATATTTTAAATTCTAAAGGACATCCTGGGGATTACAGTGATCCTAAATATGTGCTTCTGAATCTCAGGGAGATGTGTATAATATGATGTACAAGATCTAAATATTTACCGTTTGATGTGATGCTGTGGCCACAAAAACATGGTATCCTGGTTTGAATATTTCTCTCAATATGAGTGCGATGTAGCGTCAATGAAGCACTGCAACCAGCAGATACAGAATATGTATGTGACATTGTCTTACAATGTGAAAAAAAGCTTTTTACTCGGGCTACTTGTAAGGTAGTATCTGTAGTCTAGGTGTACCATTTCCTCCATCTATTACCTTTGTCAAAAATGTGAAATTACCCCAAAGCGTTAGGGTATCACATCATGAAAACGAGACTACGCACTGCATGCAATCATGTGACTGTGATAAGCAGCCAGTTTTGACCTTGAGCCTACTTAAGGGGAAGCGTAAGCAAAAAGGTAGAGTTTAAGGGGTTAAGTGCAGAGTAAGGATAGCCTGGTCTATCACCAGGGTCCATCAGTTACTGATTCAATTAGAACCCAGCTATGAACTAAAAGCCACATCTCTGTCAACCATCACATAACCATCCATCAATAAACAGTATACGCAGTTAAAGAAAACAGGAAATGCGTGTTGTACTGGGTGCTTCCAACGCAAGGGACAAATCATATATTTGTAAGGAACAGAAGCAAGCAGCCATTATCTCAGTCTCCCATTCTCTCTCTCTCTCTCTCTCTCTCCCCCTCTTCCTCAGATACAGGATATGGGATATTTCTTCGTGATTGAGAGTCTTCTTGTCCTCTCGTTGCTCAACCAGCTGCTTCGCGCCCCTCAGATCTAGATAATCCCTGACCTCGACATCCATCAAGACAAGGACACGCTTCCCACTTAAGTGCTGGGAAAATCTCGACTGTTACTTCGCCCCAAAAGAGAAAAGAAGATCAGGTCAAAGGCTGTCTGGTAAATCTGTTGCACGAGAGCAATTTTCCATGAGGTAAAATTAATCGTGACTCACATATAGATAATTTAAAAAAATCAATAATAAAATGTACAAGAACTCCTCATCACATTTCTTTCTTTAATTCGCTGGTTTCACAGGCTGGCAGTTAAGGGTAGAAACAGACTGAACAGCATTGTTAAAATGTTAAAATTGTTAAAAAGACCTTTTTGCAGCTATTAAATCCTCAACAAAGCAGAAGGAATTTTGGCTTCCTTTGGACATGTTCTGACAAGTATACTGTCTCTGTTGCCATCAGGGCATTGTTACATTTTACCAGCTAGTCAAACTAACCGCAATTCCAAATTGTTCATTTATGGCCACAGCATAACATCAGATGGAACATATCTATATCTTCTATATCATTTTATTCACTGTTATTTAGCGGAACATATTTGGGATCATTGGAAACCTTGAAATCTCCTCTAGAATTTAAAATCGGCCTGAAGTTCCACAGATCTGAAGACAGCAACTGCATTCTTTTTTTTGTATGTTTTATGGGGTTAATGCAGTAATTAATACAAATCTTCTTTATGTCAAGCTCAGGAAATCAACTGCATCTAATCATAAGTAGACTCTCTCTGGGAACAGCTTCAACTGGCCTTGCCAGAGGCCTCCTCTTTAGATCCCTGTTTGGTATCTAAAAAGATATGACTCTGGCATTTGGTTTTGCTCACGAACTGCTGCAGCCTGTTGTGCGAATTTGAGGGATTCAAACTGTATCTCAAAATCCCCATCGAGCTGAAGTCTAATAAAATGCCTTAGGCATCACTCTCAAGATTTCATATATCATTACAGCCCATTCGAGGCCAGCAGCCCTATCAGGCTTGTCTCTCAGGCTTTTTGTGTCGATGAGCGCAATTTATTCAGTTAACGCTCAGTAATGGCATTCCTTGCACTACGTGAGAGCATTTCCCTGGAGTGAGCGGCTCTGTTCTTCATCTCCAGGTCTGACAGGAGAAAGAAAATGCCGTCACTGTTTTAGCAGATGCAATTCAATGCCTTGCTCCATTCCCTAAACCATTACATTTTTTATGGTGTTGTGAGATGATTCTTAGTGTGTTGTGTAGAACCTGGATGCATTCCAATACCCAAAAAATGTGGGTATTGGATAATTGTATAATTCTGATTTATTGTGAAGCACACCCTATCTTACCGTGGCTTCTGATAAATATTCTGAAGGACCCTCAGTCAATCTGGCATTGGAAGTAGCGAATCGTGTGTATTTTGAAGCAATCTGATTTATGTAGGCGGGATTTAGCCTTTATGACAAAGGTTGGTGGATCTCTTTTCTTTAACAATTGCAATCAATTTCAAACCTGCTTACCCAAGCTGGTTTCTTGAAAAAAATAACTGATGTTTGCTTTTTTGCAAAGCATATCCCCTGAAGTTTTGACAGACATAACTCACATGAGATCATCACCCACAAGGTCAGGCTGTAGAATGATGGATGAAGACTGACGAGGTGATGCTGGTGCACTGGGAGTGGTAAATACAGTATCTCACACACTCGAGGTATGAGACCATGGCATTGGTTAAGAAGTGCTTATAGCTTCTTAAACACCAGTTCCACAGGAATCTACCAATAAATGGCCTCATCTGGAACCATCTCCATCTCATCAACATTTCATTTGATGGGATGTAAAGCAAAATTATGTCGTGTAAAGCCCATCGTTGTAGATAGCAAAGGTACCCGAAAAAAAACAAACTCATTTGCATGCACAACCTGATAACCACCTGCCCCTGCTAATATAGAGAAGGTCCCCCTGGTGCTGCCAAAGCAACTCCATCAAACTGACATCACTTGAATTCCCACTCACAGTTTTCCAGTTGAACATTTCCAAGAGAATCACAATCCCTCCACCAGTTTGTCTTCTTCCCACATTGAATCTTGATGTCATCTCTTCCCAGCTATACGATGCACTCGTACCCAGCCGAAGCACATAATTTAGAAAAACGATGGGACTCTCTGGACCAAGCAACCTTCTTCAGCTGTTCCGAGGTCCAATTTTGAAGCTCAGGTGCCAATCGCGGGAGACGCTACAGGTGGACCAGGGTTCGAGTGGGCGCTTTAGTCCTCAAGCTATGCAGTGCACAGCAGTGACACACTCCTTATTTCCTTCATACATTCATTCATTCATTTTCTATACCCGCTTATTCCTCACTAGGGTCGCGGGGCGAGCTGGAGCCTATCCCAGCTGACTACGGGCAAAGGCAGGGTCCCACCCTGGACAGCTTGCCAATCCATCACAGGGCGCACACACC
The DNA here is from genome assembly GCA_029721435.1 of Gymnothorax reevesii. Lineage (NCBI taxonomy): Eukaryota > Metazoa > Chordata > Actinopteri > Anguilliformes > Muraenidae > Gymnothorax > Gymnothorax reevesii. The sequence goes on along the minus strand of CM056582.1, from coordinate 92,661,987 downwards.
ATTCACAGATCATTCACTCTCACACTCATATCTTTGGGTGATTTAGCGTCTCCAATTAACCTGAAATGCATGTTTTTGGACCGTGGGAGGAAACCGGAGTACCCGGAGAAAACCCACGTGAACACGAGGAGAACATGCAAAATCCACACAGAAAGGCCCCAGGCCAGATTCAAACCCACAACCTTCTTGCTATTGTCAGCAACTTGTGCTACAGTCACCCTCCCATCGATTTCGACCAGACGGGATAGCCCTCATAGCTCTCGTTCATCAATGAACCTTGGGCGCCCAAAACCCTGAGGGCGGTTCATAGTTTGTCTCTCCTGTCTCATCCCGACGAGTCACATAGTGATGCTAGCTGACAAAGCATTGATATATGATGCAAAAAGGAACCGTTTTGCGTCATTATTTGATGCCAGATTAAAGGCCCAATCACACAGCGAAAACGCATGAATTACGCATGATTTACGCACAGATTTTCGTTTCTGCGCGGAGCGTACGTCGTATGTGTAATTCGTAGGTGGAACGAACGTGGACTGTCAGTGATTGTAAGTGGATGTGCGTCGAAGGCGGTTTGTGCGTGATTTTGAGTTTTGAACGGTTCAAAAATTTTCCGACACACAACTGTGCGTTGGTGTGCGTAATTCATGAGTCGGCATGCGTAGTTTATGCGTCGAGTATGCGTAACTATGCGCGGGACACTCGTCGGCCATCAGTGCTTATGCGTCAGAACTGGTTTGAATCCGCGCACGTCCACGTCCGTCCACTGATGCCCCACGTTCATATCACGCATGAAACGCACACGTATCACGTTCATTCCACTGACATCCACTGACAATCAATTATAAAACTGACGAATAACTGACATATCACTGACGGAAAACGCATAACGACGCACATCCACTGACGAGTGACGCATTTCCGACGCCAACTGACTGACAGAAAACTGATGATTCACTGATGTTCCACTGACGAACCACTGACAACTCACGTATGTATTTTGGCATATAAAAGCAGCCATTTCGGGCACTTTTGCCATTCCAGACCTACGGGACCTCCTAGCAGCAGCACCAGCAGCAGGTTTTTCAGCAGCAGCAGCTTCTGGTGGATCTACATGGACTTCTTCTTCAGCAGCTTTCTTCTTCTGCACCCTTGTCTTTGAGGGCAAGCGAGCTTTCCTGGGTGGCATCTCTTGAAGTGTTCTTGATTGGCGAAAGGTACTGAGGAACTCCCGTCGTTCACCGCTTTTTATATGCGCTGAACCAAAGCGATAGTGACGCCGAAGGAGCGTTTTTCGTGTGTGATCCGTCAGTGATTCATCCGTGGGGCATGCGTCGACATGCGCGGAACGAAAGTGCTTGTACGTGGAATGTACGTGAAGCGTTCGTGTTTGGACGTGCTCCGCCGGTGATTCATGCGTCGAGCGTGCGTCGAATGTTCGTGGAATACTGCACCGTGTTTGCTATTATGCGTCGACGTGCGCGATATGTCAGTGATTGTAAGTGATACATGCGTGGTTCATGCGCGATTCATGTGTGATTCGTCCGAGATTTCTACCCCCGACACCCCGAAAAATTGGTCAATTTCTCAACGCACAAGCACGCACAAACCCAATCTGTGCGTGATTTGTGAGTGATTCGTGCGTGATCGGCTGTGTGACTGGGCCTTAAGAAAAACCAAACCCCTTATCCCCAAACCTTAACCCTAAGCATCAAATAAGGACACCAAAAATCTCCTTTTGCCGAAAACATCGAGGCTTAGTCAGTTAGTGTCACTATGTGACAAGTTGGAATGAGAATGTATTGGCTTGGGCCATATCTGCTGACAGGAAGAACCCTAGAAGTCCTGAGACTTCAGAAATGCGCTAATTCAACTTGTCAGGACACAACGATTCGGCTCTTGTCAAAATTGTTCAGTTTCCATTTCTCCCACAACCCACAAGTCGAATACGAGAACTGACTGCACACTTAGCGTCTAAGATCTGTCTGCAGGCTTTGACATGGGCCATTGTTAGGAAACAACCAACATTATTTGCTGCATCTCTGAGTGGTTTGTATTCATACAGTATATCAGGATTTCACTCTCTGCTGATCCATTTTCATTCCCCAAATCCTGTAATTGCATCTTATTAATTACATCAACCATGACCCAAAACTGGAGACAATTATTGCTATTAAGAGCCATCAGGGTTGTCGATAGTGGGCAAAGCGGTGGTGGTAATTCTCGGGGACTGTTAGAGAGGGCCCAGCCAGTTTTTAAAAGGGGAGCCCAGAGCAATTATTTCAGGATCCCAGCTTTGCGAGCTGTGCCCCTGAGTGCCATTAGAATATATTTTTGGCAGGATGTGTGTACAGCAGGAATGGCTGCATGGTGGGTAGGGCTGCGTGTAATTATGATACAGGTCTTGCCAAATGGATTCTCCTCTTTTCTGTCCCTGGAGATTTGCAGCATCAGACCAAATCACTGCTATGTTCGGAAAAGTGTGATTTTAACTTCCACTTTAACAACAATCAGTTTTTTATGCCACCAGGCCCCCATCAGCCCCCTCCCCCTAGAGCTCAGTTGCTTTATGTCAGGGTTTTTGAAATCAGCATTAGAACATTCAGTCAACAGACAGGCTCATCGATCACCAGAAAGTTATTGTGAATCAATTGCTAGCAGGGTATGGCGGTATCTCCCCAACATTCTGCTCTTTCAATCATCTGGATTTTATTGAATTTGTATTGTCTTACTTTTTACAGCCACTCAGTCACCACGATGCTTGACCGTGGAAATAGAAATAAAAGTAAGCAAAAAAATGCCTTGTATAATTTAATCGGTAACACTTCACTGGAAAGTATCGTCATAAGAGTGACATGATACAGTCATGAACGTGTCATAAACATTATGTCGTTTCATAAATGTTGTCATTAAGTGTCGTTCGGCTTTTGAGATGACAAGTTGACATTGTTTGGGTTGTCTCGATTATGACAACTTCGTCATAAGAGTGACGTGAGACTATCATAACTGTTACATGACACATGTAACATTTATGACAGTGTCATGTTACTCTTATGACGGTACCTTCAAGTAAAGTGTAACCATTTAATCTCATTCTGCGACCCAAACTCATATGTGCTGACCGACAAAATGAACAAATATGGAATTGAAATGTGAAAATAACATGCATTAATAGTCGCACGTCATGACAGAACAGGCCAAGTTAAACTGTGGGTGTAAATTGAACATGCATTTTATACGTATCTAAATCTAAACTCTTTCGATCTCAAGGGTCCTGACCCACGGTTTTGAAATCACTGACTCGGGGTGTCAGTTTGATGTGTGATATGACCAGCCTGAACTCTCTCCTTATCTGTCTCTCTAGCCAGATATTGATGTGGTTTTTGAGTGGGATTCCTTGGCCTCCAAGGGCAGTAATTTAAAATCTGAGCCTGTCGTTAACCACAGGACTGGTGGGGCCCCTCTTAGGGAGGCTGGGCTGGAGCTGAAAGCGTTGGGGCTCCAAATAAAGAGGGTCTGGGAGCTTTTCCACAACTGACATCACAGCTTACATCTGAATCCCTGATGCTAAACCGCCTCACAAAAGTGATCCGTACGTGCTGACAATTCCCACTGCAGCGAGCTCTGGTAATCCTTTTAAAATGTGTCAACTTTCTCCCTGCTCGTCATCAAAAAAATGGGAGGAATTTCCTCCTAAGGGCACTTTTTGGTATCCCTTGCACTGGGCTCACCGTATAGTCAGATGAAATGGATAGGTTTGAGCTAATGATGTTATCCAGATAGCAAGGACATTTTGAAAGCATGTAAAGGAAAGTGTTGAATAATATGTTTCTTTATTTATTCATTTTTGCTTGAATATGGCCAGACTGTACATTAGATCATGTAAAATTAATATAATGATTAAGATTAAAGTGTTTTAAGCGGATGTTTTTGCTACCAATAATAGAATTAAAGTATGTTTATTTTTTTCTTAAATATTTGATTTGAATACAGCTGTAACCCCGAATACAGAGTAATTAGCTACATGTCACTCCCTGTGCATTTACCTTGATTGTTGTCCCTGTAATCCAGTGGGATGCGTAAGTTTTTAGAACCATCTCCTTCATTTAATATTGTCTTGTTCCAACACCCCCCACCCCCCACCCCCCCCCCCTCGTCTGGTCTTCGTCACTACCTTATTGTTGATTGGTGTGATGTGCATTTAAGTTGCCCTGTCTGCATCATTCCTTGCTGGATTGTGGTCTGGCATTTAGTCCTTAGTGCTCTTTGCATAACTTTATATTGTCTCATCATTACTGTTCCAACATGTGCCTAGTTACGAGCCTTTCGCTCTCGTCTTTGGAAATGGTTATTATAAAAGATCATTTATCTGGGACACGCTCTCCCTCCTCTCCAGCGGTCTCCAGTACAGGCCCAGATCCCAACATTATTCAGCCTTTGGGCGCAGATCCCTGCATTCAGCCTTCAAGCCCCAGTGTGTACACTGTCCAGCAGGCTTTGCCATTTGGATTGAGCCCCAGGTACCGTCCGCGGTCTGACCTCTGATCACATCTTACCTAGTCCCCTACATGTTTAGCCACCGCCTGACTCAAACTATTCCTGACCAGAATTTGCCTGTGTACCTTTTATTTTCTACAATCCCTTCAGTTTGCACCAAATGTGCCTTGTTTATCATTAAAGTCTTTTTCTGAATCTACGCTTGGTTCCTTCTAGTGTCAATATAACACCTGAAGGCAAAAGCAGTGATCTACATCATAGATTCCCAAATCTTACCTTAAGGCACGGATGCAAGTGTGTATAATGTCCCACCATAATCATATGATGTGCACCTAATCATGGGCTTCGTCAGTCAAATCAGGTGTGAACACAGGAAATGCCTGGATCTGGCTGGTGTGCCCCGAAGAGAGGTTTGAAAACCTCTGATCTCCAGTGCAGGTGCCTCGACAAATTACTTTTAAAGCCAACCTCCTCGACCCTAAACCTGCCTCTCACCCGAACACTAGCCCTAAAACAATTCTTCAGATTATGTTGGCTGCTCTTCAATGACACTAACATTCCAGTGCATTTTATAACTTTTGTACGTATGAGTTTTTCATTTTGCATTATTGTAATTGCAAATGTACATATCACTATATATCACCATCGATGTACATAAATGCACAGTGTTGTGCTATATAAGGTAATAGCAGTGCAGTTGGATAGTTCAACTCAGTTGACTCCACAGAAAATTATTCACAAAGATCTGGTGACATGTTTGGACAAGTGCCCAGGAGCTATGAATCAGCTCAGTCAAAAATGTGCACACATCCCAGTCAGTTTCAGCAAACAATTGGCGATTTGCATTTGACGGAAATGTGGAATCGCCCAGCTGCTGCAGCTATTGTTGAAAATGCCAAGACTTAGCTCTGAGATACTGTGGCCCTTTCCCAAAGCACTCCCTCCCCACCCGCTCTCCACCACTGAGTGTCACTCTATGTGAATTCTGCCTCACAGCCTCTTTATTTAAGGGGATGGTTTAAATACACGTTAACTTTGAGATGCCCTTGCTCTCTATCCACCTTTCGTGATTTTGGGGAGATTGTTTATTTTCTTTGTTCTATAAGGGGTGCACTTCTATTTTCACTCGTTATTGGTGTTACTGATTGGGTTTTGCCACTTAGCTATCGAATTCCTCTCCAGTTGTCTGCCTTACCAGAGCTGGTTAATTGATGATTCGGATCACCTGCGTTCAGTCATATATATATATAGAAGTGGAACTCCCTCCCGTCTTGATTATCATCTATACATGAAAGCCGGTAACAGTGGGAGGATTTAGCTCTGAGTTTGTGTGAGAGGTCCTTGCATTTATTTTTAAGAAAGGATTTTTAGAAACTTTAGAAAATTACTTATTCTCCTTAGTTTCTCCCTTTTCTGACACCTGCTTTTGGTGACTATAGGGAGGATTTTTCCCTCATAGGAGTATTTCTGTCTCTCTGTTTTCATTATTCCTCTGTCTCTATCGAGACCTTAGTGGCTGGTAGTTTCGTGGCTTCAGCTTTTAGATCAGTTTCGTGGTGGCATTTGGTCTCTGCCAATTTCCATCTCATCACACCACCAGGAAAAGAAAAAATTTCACCATGGCTACCAATGGACACGCTGTGTCAGATATGAGGTCGCTTCCATCGTCCAGCTTCCAATGAAAGAACGTGCGTTAGGAAAGTCTGCATCGATGCAGACTCACAGTCTGAGGATTTTCCATTCTACTCCCATTCTGTGCTTATTACCTTGGGACAGACTTCAACATGGCAGTCCCTCCGTGGGAATGTGTAAACAGAAGGGGAGTGTATTGGGCGGGGATGTCTTGAGCCAGCGACTCATCTGTTTTGTCTGTTCCCGAAAGGTTATTCTCAGAAGAGGGTCTCTCTGAAGAGACAGCTGTAATCTCGTAACGCTGAAGTGACATACTACTGCTACATTCCAGTCATGGGTAAGATAATGTTCACTGCGACCTTTTTTGACCTTGAAGATGATAAGAAGACATCTTGGACAACGTCACGTGACTTGAGAATGAGCTTCAGGTCAAAGGCGTAGTCTGATATTGCACAGAAATCCAGACCGATGGCAGACCTACAGTGTATATATGGAGTCTCCGTTTACCTGATCATAAATCGCACTTTACTGCCGGCATATTGTATGTGCTTCTAAAGATATAAATTAAAGTATAACATTAAAGCAAGGTTGTTAACAGTTAAGCCATGGAATGGTTTTATATTTTTGAGGAAAAAAATATATTTTACTTCTCCAGATTTGGTCAGCTAAGTATTTCACGGCAATTGCGTGCAAGATCTGAGAAAAGCAATCTGCCTTCATCTCTGCTCTTCTGAATAACTGTAAAAAATAACCTAAATAAAAAAAAACTCCATATCTGTGCACAAAATTGCAACTTTGCAGCTACGCGCCTAAAGTAACCGTATTGCAGTACGTTGCACTGTTACCTCACTGCAAGAAGGTCTTAGGTTTAAAGAATATCTGTCACCTTAGGGTAATTATTTATTGCCCAACAAACACGAGAAACCAAGCCTTGGTGGATGTTGAGGTATGCTTAAGATCATTGTCCCTTTGGAAGGTCCAGTGATGCCCAAGCGTCAGATTCCCTTCAGACGGCATGACATTTTCTCCTTGAATATCCTGGTACTTGACTGAATCCATCTTGCCCTCCACACTCTGCAGGTTTCCAGTGCCAGAGGAAACAAGGCAGCCGCAGAGCATCAAAAAGCCCCCACAATTCAGTGTAGGCAGGGTGTACTTTTCAGTCGTGGAGTATGTCTTGGAGACCTTAAACGTTAAGTATGCACCCTACTGTGCAAACGGAAACCTCAGTGCCTCCTGCCTCCAAGTCTTGCTGCGGGTCTCCTGCATTCACTCGAGGGTTTTTGACCACCCGTCTCCTCAGGAATCTCAGGTGACAGCCATTGATAGCTTCCTCTTTCTGCAACATCCTGGAACTGTTGCCACTTTTCCTTTAACTCTGAACTTGCAAACTGTGCTTCCAACTGCATCTCTGCGAAAATTCAGTGCCTGTGCTACCTTATCTTATCCTTTTCCTTGTTTGTGCCAGGCAATGATCTCCTCTATTTGCTTTTTGGAGAATTATTTTGACTGCCAATTTCTAATATGCAAACAACTGTCACTGTCAAGAACCCGCTAGCATGTGCAAGTATTTGATGTGATCTATCTCAATTAAACCTAATGTGACTAATTAAGCAATTGATTAGCTGCATTAGGTATGCTTTAGACAACACGTGATTTGCAAATATGCTCTTATGACAGATTCTATTTAGGGGGTTGAATAATGTTGACTGTTGTAGTTATTAAAAATGGAATTTTGTGTTAAATTTGGAGAAACCATTTGTAATATTAGTTGTGTTGAGCTATTTAAAATGTTCTTGTTTAATGAGTTTATCACACACAGCTGAAAGTTTGTAAATTTTGCTATTAAACCCAATTTGCAATGGGGGTTGAATACTATTGATTGCTACAAAGTTATTAAAATCTCAATTGAGATCTGTGCAAAAACTAAAACATTATGTGGCAAATATATGGCAATGTTATGTGCAGCGTAACAGCCTTTTACAACGATACTGTAGAGAGGCAATCTCTCAACACAAATGCATCAAACCAACAGCAGGAAAGCAAGCTGGGTTACACTAATTTAAAATAAAAACAGAATGATGTGGCTTCAGCGGAAACATCACCACCTGAATAGCAGGACTTAAAAGTGCGAGAAAAAAAAAATCAGGTTTGAGTCTTGAAATAAAAAAATAAAGAATAAAGATAAAACAAATCAGAGATAAAAAAAAAAAAAAAAACAAAGTTCAATATAGTAGCTGCATTATGTCACGTCTGTACCTGGCAGTCCGGTGACCACGCCCACATCTCCAATCAAGCCTTCACTTCCTTGTTCCAACTCCCCTGAGTACTGATTGCATACATCTGTTTCCATGCCTACTTAAGCTCCCTATTATGAAAGTTTGTCACTGGGCGTTTTGTCGTCTATACCTGTGTTCCTAGCCCCTTTCGCCATTTGTGCTTTTGGGTTTCGTTCATTTGTTAGTTTGTTCTTTGTTACTTTGATACTTTGAGGTTTGTTTTTTTATCTGTGACTTTTGTTCGTTGTTAAGTGTTAATAAGCATTTCTGTTTAGTTATTCTGACCTGTGTTTTTATATTTCTACACTGTTTCTAAAATCTGTGAATTGCCTTCTATGTTAGCGTTCTCCTGTTTTATGAATATCTGTCACTATTATTGTGGAATTAAATATTCTGCTCCGTGCACTAACTTTGTGCTTCAAGTTCTCCTTCCAGATAGTCCCCTGACACATTACATGATTATTAGTAATACCAAAATTTTTATTAACATTAAAGTTAAACATTTCACTATGAAAATGGTGGCTAAAATGTGAATATTTTGCTTGTCAGAAATTCACTGTGTTTTGAAATTAACCTTAAGAGCAGTTAAATTAAGGTCCTTTCAAAAGTAAATCCACTTTGATTTTTCTTGACTTTTTAATGACCTTTCGGATTTTTTCTCTGAGAAAAGAGTGACTCGGTGCTCAGTTTTTATGGCCTGTTTACATTGAACCGTGACCCTGATACGACCAGCACGATTGTGAAATTTTGGTGACTCACACAAGTCGCAGCGTACTTTGATTGCTTATTTGTGATTACACCAAACCTCAATTGCGACCGAATTGTGACGAAAAACTAAAAATTATCCACGAAATGGTCGCAATACTCATATTTGTCGTGTAAACTCGTAGAAAGGGTGTCGGCGAATGACGTTGAGAGCGGGGGCCCTGTGTTTATATAGACAACGCGTGGTCGTAAGTTGCGTCGCCACCGGTTGCGGGAAGCCCCGCCATTGGTCAAGTTTCGATTCCTTTAATTGCGCATGCGGTCTCAGCGCATTCGCCAATTGAGTCGCATTTAAAACGTACATTTTTCGGTTGTTATGGGGTTGCAGTAGGCTCGCATTAAGCCTGCCATAATGCTCGCAATATTTTGCGAATAAAAAATTCCTAAAGAATTGCGATCATTGATGCAACCACTTGCCGAGCCACTTGCGAGTCTATTATGACGTGTGATACTGAGCTGAGAGTGAGTTGAGACTTGTACGAGCTTAGGACAACCAATTATGATACCGTCTTGTGTTTCGCACTGGTTGCACAACCTTCGCGAGTGTTTTGAGAGGTTCCATACACTCACAAACCTCTATGAGACCGATGGAGAGTGATGGACACCAAGAGAAATTGTTTTGGAGACCATGGAGACCGCATAGAGACCAGCTTGCAAACCCAGTGTGAGTCAGTGCGAGAGCGAGCAGACGCCATTTTTCCGTCGCAACTCTGTCGTAAACAGGCTGTTAAGCTCAGCGAAACGCGATGGGACTGACGTAGCACCGTGCACGTTCCCGCATTGACACACATGCACATGCCCATACAAATCGCAAATGTACTCACATGCATACATAAACGCGCACGGCACAGTCGCTCCTTAACATGCAAGCACCCACTCATCCACATGCACCTCGACACATTTATACAGACATCAACAATCCAACACACACACATGCAGAAAAAGGAAAAATATGGGGGAAAAAAATTCATGTTGAATTGTTGGTAAAACGGATGCATACTCACATATAGGCACATCTGCTCACACATGCACACATATTCATGTTTCTTATGATCATAATTAAAAATAAAGCTGACCTCTGAAGGTGTGGGGGGGGGGGGGGGATTGGCAGGGATATTGAGCAAAATAAATTTAAAGGGCTTTGGCAAAAACAGAAAAAAACAGGGGATAAAACCAATAAGTATGTTCCGGTTAACTGTCCACCTTGGACTGAACTAAATGCGTCCTTCAAAATGCTATGAAATTAATCTGCTCTCTTGAATATCTTAGGGAAACATATTTTCGCAGTAAAGGCTGTTTTGAAGTTTCTGGAATTATGCTTTCGCGGCTTGCGAATGTCCCTGTACCAGTCATTATGAAGCTGACAGATGGCCACAAATTTCTGTGAGTACCTATAATATCCACTAAAAATCGCTTGACTCACCATGCCTTGTAAAATCTGATGTAGGCAGGTGCTTTGGGCTGGTAAAAATGACTTGTTCCACTGAACTGCGTGGGTATTTTTGGAACGGAACATATCTATAATATCCTTAATCCCACACAAAAACTTTCTGTGCCAAGTGGAAATATAAACTAAAACTGAAATGCTGCATAAAAATATATATATTTTAAAAACTCCAGAAAGTAGTACAGGCTCCTAGTGTAAGAGTCCAACAGTTAATCTTGACTGAAAACTCGAAATAGAGGCTAAAAATTCCACAATCACATTTCATGGGGTTGAAAATAACATTTAAACGAGGCCTACAGCTGTGCTGCCTGGTAGTTGGAAGTCCCTAACCAAGCATACATTAGACAAAAGCTGGAGATGCAGTTTAGTAGTTAAATAGTAACCAAATTATGACCCCAATTCCGAAATAGTTGAGACAAAATGTAAATTGTGAATAAAATCAAAATGCAATGACTTTCAAATCACACCAGCCAGTATTCTTTCACAATAGAACAGAGGTAACATAACAAATGTTAAAACTGAGAAATTTTACAATTTTATCCACAAAATGAGCTCATTTCAAATTTGATGGCCGCTACTGTTCTCAATAAAGTTTGGACAGGGGTCTGTTTACCATGGTGTAGCATCCCCTCTTCTTTATAACACAGAGTGGAGGCGTGTGGGCATTGTAGAGACAAGTTTCTTGCGTTTAGCCATTGGAATTTGATCCCCCTCTTGTTTAATACAGGCTTCCAGCTGCTGGAGAGTTTTGGGTCTCCTTTGACAGACTTTTCACTTAATTATGTGCCAAATGTTCTCAATTGGTGAAAGATCAGAACTGCAGGCAGGCCAGTTCAGCACACGAACTCTTCTACTATGAAGTCATGCTGTTGTAATATCTGCAGTATGTGGTTTTGCATTGTCCTGCTGAAATACACAAGGCCTTCCCTGGAAAAGATGTCGTCTGGAGGGGAGTATATGTTGCTCTAAAACCTTTATATACCTTTCAGCATTCATGGTGCTTTTTAAAACATGCAAGTGTCCCACACCGTATGCACTAATGCATCCCCATACCATCAGAGATGCTGGCTTTTGAACTGAACGCTAATAACAGGAGGGGTGGTCTTTCTCCTCTTTAGCCCGGAGGGCACAACGCCCATAATTTCCAACAAGAATGACAAATATGGACTCGTCTGACCACAGGGCACTTTGTCACTTTGCTACAATCCATTTTAAATGAGCCTTGGTCCACAGAACACAGCAGCGCTTCCGGATCATGCTGAACAATGGCTTCGTTTTTGCATGATAGTTTTAGGTTGCATCTGTGGATGGCACGGCGGACTGTGTTTGCAGACAGTGGTTTCTTGAAGTATTCCTGGGCCCATTTAGTAATGTCAATGCCAGTGGGTGATGCAGTGGCGTCTGAGGGCCCAAAGATCAAAGGCATCCAGTAAAGATCTTCGGCCTTGTCCCTTAGGCACAGAGATTCTTCCAGTTTCTCTGAATCTTTTGACGCTGTTATGCACTGTCGATGATGAGACCTTCAAAGCCTTTGCAATTTGACGTTGAGGAACATTGTTTTTAAAGTTTTCCACAAGTTTTTTTACGCAAGCCTTCACAGGTTGGAGAGTCTCAGGCCATCTTTACTTCTGAGAGAGACAGCCTCTCTAAGACATCCCTTTTATAGCCAGTCATGTTACACCTGATGGCAGTTAATGTAATTACCTGCTAAATGTTCTTTCAGCTGATTCTTATATGTTAATTAATTTTTCAGCCTTTTTTTGCCTGTCTTTTTTGAGACCTGTTTTAGCCAGAAAATTTGAAATAAGCTCATTTTGTGAATAAAAATGTAAAATGTCTCAGTTTCAGCATTTGAAATGTTATTTATGCTCTGTTGCAAATAACATATTGGCTCATGTGATCTGAAAGTCATTGCATTTTGATTTTATTGACAATTTACACTTTGTCCCAACCATTTTGGAATTGGGGTTGTAGTCAAAACAGGAGGGATTTTTGTTATGATCCAGGCAAGGAACCAAGCACAGATTTATGATACAATCTGTAAGGGAGTATTCATTTAAAGGAATAGTGAATAGTAATAGGAACAGGAGAGGGAAAGGCCCTTTACCAGAATTAAGGAGGGGGTAGTCAAACTAACATGTTGATAACTGGAACAGGTATGGGCATGTCTGCGCCCAGGCCAGAGGCCATCCCAGAACAGAATCCAGGTGATGAATCCCTCTCGCAAAAGCAGGCTGCCGGCCAGTTGACCAAAAGGATATAGCAGGAACATATCCTGGAGACCAATGAAGGCATAGGGGTGATCTTAATAAACTGAGTCAGAGGAACAGGCAGGAACAGTTGTTTAGCGAGAACTTGGTCCCAATCCTGGAAACTGATAAGTTTAGGAGCCTGTTCCCATCAATAAGTTATTATTATTGAAAAGTTATTATGCTTTTCTGTGACGGTGTGTTCAGGAACCACAAGCAAGAGAGGGAAATCCAAAAAACTAATGCCTTTATTGGAGTCCGAGTCAAAGCCAAAAAACACAGGAATTGCCAAGCCACAATATGAACTCCAAAAACAATGTCGATTAGACAGGCAGGGGTCAGAACTAGTAAGACAGATGAGCAGAGGTAGAAAAACGATAGGCAAAAAGTTGTAGTCGTAAGCAAAGCCAAGGGTCATACACAGGGCATCCAAACACAGAAATCGTGGTCATACAAAAATAGGTTGAAATCCAGAAAGACAAAAACAATGCAAAGAGGGCAATGGTAAGAATCAAAGTCGGACTATCCAGTAGAAGCGAAACAATATTCAATGGCATACGAGGCGCTCTGCACAAAGAAATGTTGATCAACGTTCTGACAAGAGCTGTGACTAAAAAGACTGTTTCAATAGATGAGAGGAAAGTCACATGCTATGCAGGGAACAGGTTAATTTTATAAAACTAATTACTAAGGAATGAACATGAGGAAGTTCCTAATCACATAAAATAGGCAAAAGCCAAAACGATTAGACAGGTGCAGAGAATCTGCTAGAAACACAGCAAAGTACATTGAGTGAAGGCAAGAGGCGGAGACTAGAACAGGGCGAATGCTGAGAGATCGTCAGTTAATTAGTAGAGTGCGGCTACACAATCCCTAGTGCTTGTTAGTAAGTTAGTACTATGTACAATGTTAGTCTTGGTTAGTAATTTAACAAAAACAACAAACTGTTGTATTGGTTAGTAATCTAGAAAAAGTAAGATGAAGGAAGTAAACGAGATTGGAAGGAATGCTTGAAATCCCAGAAACTATTAAATCACCCGAAAGTGTGGCACGCAATACTGGGGCCGTGAGCAATCACATTACATGAGACCAGACAGGGGGAGACAAAGTGCAATGTATGGGTGGAAGCAAAACATGGACCGGAATGTGACTGCAGGAATGGAATATGGCAAAATACAAAAAATGGAAAAACTAAACTAGACAATACATGAGCAAATCTACGCAACCAAATCACAATACATAATCCAAGACATGGTCAGACATGGCAAAGATCCAAATCCCAATCAGACAGAGCGTAAAGAAACATGGCAAAACAGATCAGGGACATGGCAAAGCAGATCAGAATCATGACAGTCAGAGCCGAATCATAACATTTTCCTCATAATTAATTTACCAAAAACACAGAAGAGCTTTCTCAATAAAAAAGCAAAAGAAACAAACAAACAAAAAAACACATACTGACTGGAAGGTTTAGTTGGGTATAAACCTTGACAATTCATCAATCATACTGAAACCACAATGAACTTATCTAGATGCGACAATCACAAAAGGGGCGGGGCATACAAATGACAATGCATGGGAGGAAGGGAAGAGCCCAGACAATACATCAATAAAAGGAGACAGAACTGCAGAAACTCACGCAGACTGCTGAAACTATGGGAGAGCAAGTAAAGGACACAGAGGGGTTGTGACAGGTTTCATATGCAGGGTTATGCACACATGGGGACTGTTCCATTAAGCAGTATCACATGAGTGAAGTCCACCAAATAGAACTTAAAAGTGCTCTTTATGACGCAGACAGGACTCAGACTCAGAACTCATGCGCAGGGAGAAAAATTACTTCCACAGATTTATTGGTGTGCTTTTACATTGGTCTTACAGCCTGGCTTAATGCCAATCAGAAGGAATGCAGAACACATGGGGTAATCCAAATCCTCCTCACAAGACAGTCCACAGGTTGTGAGGTAAAACCAGAAGAGATCAAAGTCATGAATCCAAAAACATTCCAAAGTTGGATCCAGAAATCTACAACACACAAAGGGGCAGGAAATCTCCAAAAACTGTGGAAACAAAACAGGATCTAAACCAGGCAGGCTGACAGGAATAAGAGAAGGCCTGTAGTGCTAACAGAATGATAGCAAACATGCAGACAAAGAAAGATGCAAACTGTTTGGTGTACAAAGGGAAAACCAAAAGAGACTAGACATGATTACTGGTGTGCTTGCAGCATTAAGTGTGGCGAGGGGCGTGGCTATAAACAGGAGAATGAACAGAACTAATTAAGTAACAGAAGGGAGAGGATGAGTGTGGGAGTGAGGGAGAAAAGAAATGTGCATGAGAACTGAACAGGGTGTGAGAAAACCAAAGGAAGTGCAAATAATAAAAATAACAATAAATGTACAAAAAAATTAATTGAAGGCAATGAACACTGATGTTAAACATGGACAGGTGCATTCTGCGCTCCCGGAGGAGGAGGTTTCTGACTCAGATTAGTCACCTGAGGTAAACTCAGTAACTCAGTTAAACTGTTTTGTGTAACCGGCTCCTGGTCTGCAGAATGCTGAATCATTTTGTGTCTGGGAAAATGTACGGCTTAGGACAGGGGTCTGGGGTGTTTCACCTGGCTTTTCAGTCTGTGAGAGTCATTTCCCTTTTGGCTTATGAATCTCTTTCCTGTCCCATTGCTGGGACTGTGATGCTGAAGGATGAGAAAGAGATAAAGCCACAGAGATCTGCAATACCCTCCCCCCACCCCACTCCAACACAGACTCAAACTCATCCACACACACACACACACACACACACACTACAGCTGGAATCTGATCCATCCACCTGCTGTTTGTAGTCACTGAGGCAGGGAAGTGAGCCAGGCAAGAACGGCCCAAGTACCTGGGGAAATTTTAATTAGCACCCAGCCTTCCTCTGCCTTCTATCTCTGGACACTTGCATGTCCCTGTCTGTCATTTGCTAGCATTAGCATCATTTATCCTCCTCATTGGCTGATTCCTGAGTCACGAGTGGGAGGTACATTTAGCGGCAGTACCGATCCTCCGGCGTCATGGACCCGATCAGTGCTGCAAAGTGCATTTCACCAGGTCAGTGGGTAATTACTCATGCGTGGGTGGTCCTGGGCATGTACGTTAATGTGTTTAATCTCCATGCATTTCTGCCTGGCCGACATCTGGCGAGGGCGGTGGGATTATCCTCTTCATATTTCTACAGAAATGGAGTCGCGCATCTTTCTCATGTTTAGACGGTGGCTGGGCTTGATTATTTAACATTGGCATTGCCTCCTGCAGAGAGGATATTCATGTGCTATTGAGGCTGGTCTGAACAGAGGCATGTAAGGACAGCCTGAGAGGCCTGAATACTTCTGTTCTCCTCCTCCTCCGCCTCCTCTTCCACCTCCTACTCCCCAGAGACTCCGCTCCTACAGCAGGTCAGACCTTGGGGCTGTGAGCATGAGTGACCTTGAGCACCAGGTCAGTCACAATCGCCTCTGCAGAGGCAGATGTCCGTTGCATAACATTTAGATGCAGAATAGTGTTTTCAAATGATATTTCTCAATCTTATTCATACTGCACCCCTCCATTTCATTTAGGCTACACTTTTTCTCTGTCTTTTTTCCCCCTCTCTCATTCACACTATGGTTACCTCTCTATCTCTGTATCTTTATCTCACTCCCTCTGTCTTTCCTGGTTTTTAATGATGCGCCTGGAATTTCACAGCTTGGCGCCCTTTGCCTCCACAGCTGCGGTGATGCATCAGCACCTGTACCTGTGCCAGATTTCCACCTTTCTGTCACCATGCAGCGCAGACACTTCAAAGGAAACGGAAGCCACTTGCTGCCTGGGGTCAGCTACGTGACGTGTTCTCATAGTAGCTAAGCAGATGAAGTCAAAAAATTTGGAAGAATCGTGCACTTGGTCATGCAAGCATGATATTTGGCAGGATTGTTGCTTGGGGAGTGAAGTGTGCATAGAGCCTGCTTGTCACTTGAAAATATCAATATGGCGGCCATTTTTCAAGATGGCCGTCGCCTGGTGATCAAAATTTACGTTTTTGACCTAAACTTAATATATCCCACAGAATTTTGCAAACTAGGCATCAAAATATATGTTTTGAGGCACAAACCATTTATAACAAAATAAATGTGACATAACGCTTGGTTTTTGACGTAATGATAAAAATTCAACAAAAAACCTTATTTTTTAAGTTTCTTACTGTTTAGTCAAACTCTCAGTCCTCACATTTGCAGTCCTCACTAATATCACTTTTATTTAGCCATAATTGGGTTTAACATCCATTAAAACATATGATTTGACACATACATCGCAGAGATTGATTGATATACATATTATTTAGACTAAACTAAATTTGGTTGTCTAAAAGGTGGCCATCTTGAAAAATGGTGGCCATTTTGAATTATTTGAGTTGCTGGTGACTTTTATCAAAAGAGTGGACCAGGATGAGTGAACATGTAAATTTCGGTGCTTGCATCACTAAATGCATGATTTTTCCATAATCTGCCCAGCTATAGGCCACCATCCTGGGACACCTGTAGCAGGCATTATAGATCACCGTCCTGGGTTAAGTGTACTGGGCATTTTCATAGGTCACCATCAAGGATGGAGTATGCCAGGAGATCTCATAGGGCATCATTTAGATTGACAGCATTAGGCAAGTTAACTCATAGGTCAGCATCAAGGGTCAAATGTCCTGGGTGTTCTTATAGGTCACCGTCAAGGGTTAACTGCACCAGGCGTAATCACAGGTCACATCTAGGGTCAAATATACCAGCCTTTCTTATCGGTCGCCATCCGGGGTCAAATATATTTGTTTGTATCCAGGGAATTCTCATTAGCCACGCAGGTTTTCTATGCTTGTGGTGGGCTTTGTTTGAGATACATTGTCAGCTGCTTTATAGCTATTACAGTTATATTTTTTGACAATTGCATGTCTAATGTATACCGGTATGTCAGAGAGTAATTAAAATTAATAATTGTGTTATTACGTGCGCATTAATTTATAATACAAAAAGTATTATTGTTTCATCTTCATAAGAAATACTGCAACTAAGACTTTTCATTGTAATTTACATTCCTTGGCATCCGACTCCTTTCTGAAATGTTGGAATGCACAGTCATATCAGCTGGCACATACATCACTGTGCAGCATCCTGCGCGTTTTTCAGCTGAGTCCAAACTTTTCAGGGCCTCTGATGTATTCAGTTGGAGGCGGAGCATTGGCAGGGCAGGTGCACTGCAGCTCTGATGCATTTTTCCACAGTGGTGTGCTTCTGCAGTAATGGGGATCTCTGGCTCACAAAGAAAAATATCCACTCCTGGAATTTGTTTAGATTGCCTAGCTTTGTGAATCAGCATAATTCTTCAGACAGGAAGTGCAACCCCAAATACAAAAAAGTTGGGGCAATATGTTAAATTAAAATGGAAACTCTGAATAAATATTTAGTGCCTCAAGACACTAAGTAATTTAGTGTTTCAGGAGTAATTTTGTCCTCTTCGTACGGCAAAGACATCTTATGCTGTGGACCATGTGGGGTCTTTCTTGTCAAGTTTTGTGTTTCAAAATGCACCACGTATTTTCTGTTGAGGAAGTCGGGACTGCAGTCAGCTCAGTCTAGCACCCGCACCGTCTCTTCATGCAGCCATGCCTGTGTAATGTGTGCAGAATTTGGTTTTGTATTGTCTCGTTCAAATATGTGTAGATGACCCTGGGAAATACATTGTCTTGAAGGCGACATATCCTGCTCCAGAATCTCAACATATCTTTCACTATTAATGGTGTCTTCAAAGAAGTCCAAGTTACCCTCGATACTGGCACTGACATGACCCCATGCCTGACCCCATGCCACAGCAAAGCACGGCTTTTAGACTGGATGCTTGCAAGAGTCTGAGTGATACTTTTTCTCTGTGCTCCCACACAGCATCCTTTCATTCCAAGAAAGTCTTAGAATATTGATTGCTCTTACCGCACGTTTACACGTTTCCGCCGTGTAATGGTCCATTGCAGCTTTCTCTCAGCCCAGACAGTTGATGGCGCTTCTGGACACTGTTAAGATAAGGCTTTGTTTTTGCATAGTGAAGTTTTAACTGGCATTAGTCGATGTAACCATATATTGTGGCAGTCGACAAAGGTTTTTCAAAGTAATCCAGAGCCCATGCGGCTATATCACATAGATGACAGTTATTTATGCCACCTGAGTGTTCAGAGGTCATGCGTCTATTCAGATTAGTCTTTTGTATCCTCACCCTTAATGCACAGAAATTCCTCCAGTTTCCTTGAGTACTTTAATTTTATTATGCATCATGAATGGTGAAATAAATCCCCTCTTGTCTTTCTTTGAGAAACATTGTTTTTAAAACTCTCAATGATTTCTTTGCATATTTTTGGGCGAATTGGTGATCTTTGGCCCATCTTTAGTCTCGACGGACTTGGCCCTCCTAGATCTCGATTTTCAATGAAAACATGAAACCAATCACTTGCTGACATCAGATATTTCAAATTACACAATTATTCAAATGTTGCTTGTCCTATATAGTCTCCTTCCAAACTTTTTTTGGAGTGCGTTACCAGCCTGAAGGACAGGAATGAAAAAAATATTTACATATAAAATACATTTGTCCAATAAAACATTACATATTCTGTCTGCAATAAAATACAAGTCAATGTAAATTTAGAAATCACTGTATTTTGTTTTGTGCACATTTCCCAATAACCCAACTTTTCTGCATTGGGGTAGTTGAATTAACCAATGAAAACTTTCTGACCCTCAGAATTATCACCTCTCAGACTTTGCTTTGTCCTGGGGCCGGATACTGACCTGAGGCCAAATGTTCACAATCCATCCTGAGAAGATAAAAGACTTCTGTACCCCTTTCTTCTGATCACGTGGATTTGTTATTCAAAATGATCATGTAGCCATAAAAAAGAAAGAAATAATGAAATCAGCTGCTGAAATTGATGGATGCAAGAAACACATGACAGGATATTTGCTTTCTGACAGCTGGACTTTTCGCATCCGTGCTTCCGGTATGTTCTGGAGCAAGACACACCACACAAACTTAGATCATACCTGAGACCTGAGATCATAATTGTGTGAATTTAAGAAATAAAAGACCATCCCAACATTTTATTCCAATTACATTGGTTTGAAAATTAGCATAATTCTGCTCCCGAGGGATGGAATTAATTTGTGAATTAGCCAGGTAGGTTAATGGGTGGACGTGATCGCATCACTTAAACTCTCTGATTCTAGGGTTTTGTACCTTGGTTGTTTCCTAGTGCTGGAGAGTTAGCATGAGGCTCATGGTGGTGGGGTTTGGACTGGAAAGACAGGTATTTAAACATTTTTCTGTCACCAACTGAGCTTCTAGAATTGAAGTTAAAGGTCAAATGTTACACTACCTGACAGATCAGACCTCTGTGTCTATATGTACCAGTGATCGTGTGTGAATGCACCTGGGGGCTCTTGTTGAACCAGATTCTATAAGCTGGCAATACTTGCCAGGACTCAAACTAAATTCAGACTTTTTTGGACATCCCTAAGTAAAAAGTTATCTGCATGGCCTAAAACTAGAATCCATTCTCAACAATCACGGCAAAACTAGTTTCAAAACTTTTAATAAGGCGAAAAAATTGAGCATGAATCGGACTTGTTAGGGCATTTGCTGCTGGCTGAACATTTGCAAAAAAGGAGATGGTGATAATGAGAGATCCATTATCTAATAGTGCCATTAGCTATCGAGAACAGTAATTACTGTCTCTGCTTTAAATTACGCACCTATTATATCTTAGGAGTTCTTTTTTAAATGAGCATTTTATGCATTACACACATATTGGGCACTTTATCTATGGGAAAGCTGTGTCATACTCAGCAAAATCTATTTAGTCACGCAGAGAAAAAGCAAGTTAAAAAGCCAACAGCAATATAACAATAAAGCTTAGGAATTTCCAACACAGTATATTTTCCACTTGCTCAGACAGTAAGTGGACACCTAATCATGAACAGTATGATCTTTCAAAATGTCTCCAGTTCATTGTTCCAGTTCATCCATGATCCGTGACTCGTATCAATGGTCACGTCAGAGGGAAAACAAGAGAGGAGTTCACTCTGTGACCAAATTTGTGCGAAAAGCATGTGTCCAAATATGTTTGATAAGTGGAAAAATGTATGAAATCAAATGGCATTGGGACACCTTGAAAGTTTCACTTGTTTACTTTTCATGAATCCCATTTTGTCCTCTGCAGTACCCTACCGACACACACTGACAGTCACTAAGACACATCTTTGTAAATACAGCGAGGCATTTCTTTGATGGCAGGTGCTGTGACAGAGTATATCCTGCAGAGAGTCAGGACCATCTAGGGTCCTCGTGTTCGGAGGAAAGAGCCAAAACTATTGCCTAAGCAATCCCCAGATGTGTGACTCATTTTTGATCTCATGCACTGTCTTTCATTACATCTGCTCTCCAACTGACTCTAAACAGTCCTGGTAAAAGCATCCTTCACTCAGTGAACATTTACCTGGTGAGAAGTCAATGAAATGGCATAGATGCTCGAAGTTCTGGGGAAAACCCAACTCCATGCAGGTGAAATGATATCCAGCAAGCTGTGCCGCAGTCAGGCTAACTCTCTCAACACAAAATTTCAGACCACTAGCATTTGTCAATACCATTTTTTTCACATGAATGCAAGAGAGAGCAGCTGTGGTGTAATGGCAGCTTTTAAGGAGGAAAAAGTGGATGATCAATAGCAGTCTTGACACCTCACTTTCCGGATGCCCAAAAACATACGCAAATACCATAGAGAAAAACTTAACGCAAAAAAATTGCACCCAAGATTCAATGATTTCACAAGATGCACAGCACGAGAGTAAAAATTAAATGGGGGTCATACAACACAGAATCATTCCCATAAATATCTAATAAACAAATATTATTATGTTATAACCAGGTTATAACAAATGAGGGCCCACCCTTTTGGCGGAGGTGCAATAATATCAGCTCCTGGAGTCCTTAGTTACTGTTCTCCAATGAGTTAGAACTTTAACGATAAACAAGCTTTTTCTAGGTACCTCAACCCTTTGCTTGTTGTAACAGTCTCTAACAAATCTTAAACCTCTACTTTTCAGGTGCTGCTTTTTACAGTGCAGCGCTGTGTGATATTTTACGTTTTTTTATGCGGTGCTTGTAACCTCTGGACCGTCAACAAAGAGGATTCTCCCATTACAGGACTCACCCAGCTCACCTGGATAAATATTGCTCTAAATTATTTGTTTTCACAGCTATTTTACTGACACACACACACACACACACGGACACACAATATAACCCTATATATATATATATATATATGTGTGTGTGTGTGTGTGTGTACTATAGGTGATCTACTGTTTGTTTTCAGTGGGATTGTAAACACAATACAATGTATTCATGCTCAAGTGAATGTGAAATAACTTCCAAAAGTATAACAGTATTTTAGTTTTAGTGTCAGTAAAGGTATTACAGTCCAGTATTGAAGAGCAGCAGATGTGCCTGCAAGTTACAGTGAGTTTTAGGTTCATTAAGCCGTTGATTGAACAACCTCTGGTCCATTATGTTGTTAACTGGCGTTGAACCTGTAAATCCTGTCATCAAGGACTTGATTAGCGCTTTGTTAAAAGGAGATTACGGAGTCTGCAGACATTGAAACCCCTCCAAGATACCCTGAATACTTCATTATTTGCTAATAAAATAAAAAATAAAATGAAAAATACTGCTAGGCTATGAGGTTGCGGAGAAATGTTTTTAGTCCGTATGTCCTCCACTGACAGTCTACTTCAGAAACATAGTCCATCTGGGGCTACTAAAATAAATAAATGAATAGAATAAGTCAGACAATAATTTGGAAGAAAAACAGCTCCCAGCCGTTTAATCAAGGGTTCATGGAAAGAGAAAAGAGGCATTTGGAGGTGAAAACTTGGACTTCTTTATATAATGAACACAAATGCGAATATGCATTTGCATTGTAATTCATGCCTTCTTTTAATGGTAACCTTTCTGAAAGCAATTTTCACTTTTACCAGAAATAAATGCAGAATATATATAGGACATTGTCATGAACAGCAGTGTGGAAGGTACTAGAAGCAGGACCCAGAGACACAGAAAAACCAGATCTTTAATTAGGCAGGTTGATAAGCTTGGGTTTTGCAGATAGCAAACAGAGCAACAAAGGCTGGCAGACTGTGGTCCAGAGAGAAGCCAGGGTTAGAGCCAAGGAGTCGGTCCAAGAAGGAGCGGGGCTGGTGGGGGCAGGAAACAATGAACACAGGAGACGAATCCCTAATGAAGACATGAGGGCGAGGAATAAACAAACATGAAGGACTTCGGCAAGAACAATGAACTAGGGACAAGGGACTGGAGCATAGATTAAACGTGCGAAAGCAAGCAGGCTCGACACAATCCGGCACTGGGGAAAGAAACTGGGGAGGCAGATATTCACAGAGACAATGAGTGAGGAAAAAAAAGTGGTGCGGGAGTAGGTGGGAGAAATGCACACAGGGCTATCGAGGTACAAATATGAAACAAATCAATTAATTGTAACTAATCACCCAAACCGCCATGAAGAACACAAGAACAGGCATGAATAAGATATGACAGAACATAATGAAAATACGAGTTTAAAAAAAGGTTTAAAATGATCACAGACCTCGAGACCTGACTGTTCAATCTTTGATTTCAATTCCCTTGGTGAAATAATAGAGCATATTCTGAAGTTGAGATACTGAGTTCCTTCCGCAAAAATTGCTTGGGCATTTTTTTTTTTTTTTGTATGCAGCATAAGGGCACTTACTCTGTTCTTTGTTTGAAAAAGAAAAGAAAAGAAAAACTGGAGGTTTTGAGCTCCAAATCCCAACAATATAAAATTTTGAGGCTGATATTATTATGCTGTAAATTTTGACATGTTGATGATATTTAAGTTTTCTTGACACTGGTGAATTTTGATGCAAGATGAACTGTGATTTATTACATTTAGAATCTGGCTCAGGTGTTTCCCAAAGCATTTGCAAGTCAGGATGCTTTCTGCGCACTCAACCTTGTTTATTCTTCAGGTCCGAGTCATGTAGACATCTGGCGTCTGGATATTGCGTTTGAATGACATGGTTTTGATGCCGGGCAATGATGTGCAGTATTGCTGGGCCGAAACAAAAACCTTTGCCCACATCTTACCCTCTTGGATTAGATTAGACACTTCTAATCTACATGGGGGATCCAAAGATAAGTAGAATCACGTGTCATAAGGCTGAGGTAAAATATATTGGCTACCCCTATGCATACCAACCTTTTCAGATCAGATTGGAACCCCTGGTCTGGAGCTGTACCGCAACGAACAGCACGTTTATCGCAGTGTATTTTTCTGCAATTCTCGATGCTGCGAAGACGCATTATGATTGAGTGAATGTTGTGTTCTTGGGCAGCGCACTGCATCATAAGGTATGACGTCATCCATCTGAGGGGAGGGGGCGTGCCCAGATACCCATCTGCCATGGAGATAAAGAAAAGCTGTAGAATGAAGCTGCACACTGTTGCTCCTGGAAACACCACGGGCGGCTTCTTTTTTTTTTGTGATTTTTCAACTGGATCAACACATCGCTTTAGGCCTAAGCTGACGTAGGCGTGTGTTCGAAGCCTTGCTTTAGCAGTCATCAACTCTTGAGTTCAAAACCAGTCCAGTTTTTCCTCGCTCCCCACGTATTAGGATAAGCAAAGATTGATTTTGATTGGCTGGGCACATCTGATTACTAGGCAAGAGAAGGATGGAAAATCAGCATTTTCAGGCCCTCAAAGGCTATGATCTGATGACCCCAGCTCTTCAAATCCTGACAGAACTGCAGTGCCCTCGGAGACCCATGGGATCTGCGGTTTTTTTGTTTCTAACTGAAAAGCAGAGCACCACTTCAGACCCTGGAACATGTGAAGTGACTGAACAGCATCCTCACGGCTTTAGTGCTCTCGACAAGCTCTCAGGAACTTTCACCTGTCAGCTGCTTTCTCTAGCAGGACCACGCTCGCTAACAGGGCTCTCCAAGGTCAGGAGTGCACTCCACGGCTGTGACAGGCAGGTCGAGGTGGAGAGAGGGACAGCGGAGGGCCGGACGGTCTCTCAGATCAGGGCACTCTCTCCGTTTGGGCGCAGAAGAGATATTTGAAGCAGTTACACAAAAGTTACACATGGCGAAAATCACCGCCTGTCACACTCGGTACAACCCGGGAGGCCCAGCGGTGTTAAACCACTCCATATACTAATCTCACCTGACATTAGATGTGATCAGGTAAATCTACTCTGACGTCACAGCAAAAAAGTGCCCTCATGAGCCTTGGGCTAAAGCTGTCAGGTTGACCCAAGTTCAGTTGTACGGTTTACAGCATAATCTATGAAAGCAGTGCAGTTCTCCCCTTGTAGCTTATGCAGAAATGTGCTGTAAGGGGTCATATAGTCCTGCTGCCTAATACAGTATGACTCAGTTGCATTATTAATGGAAGCTCTCTCTGGCCTTGCCTCCAACTGTAATCTCTCATCTCGCTGCAGCATTCATGATTGTCACAGTGACGTCTTCATGGCGCAGTTCACTGTCATATACAATTTGCCTGCCATCCACCATTTCTACCACCTGACATTACCTGTCTCACCAAGCTGACCGATCAGCCATCATGCCCAACTTGCTGTATAATAACAAATGGCACTACTTGGTTCCCAGCAGAATTAATCTGAAGTTCCAGGGAAGCATACATTTGCAATTTCCCTGATCTATTAGCTCAGAAGATTTAGTTATAAGGTAGATTTATCAAAATTCTGTTTCTTCTCATACAGAATATTGCATGGGTTGATAGCATAGCTTGCTTACACCTGCTTCACCAGGTAAAATGAATCCGACTGAATATGCTGAAGACTGAAGGCAAAAAAAAGTCCCCAAAACAGGCATAAATTTGAGATGGCTGCAGTTCGGGCCTGGCAGGGAATCAACAGGGATGATTCTTAACATCCGGTGATGTCTGTGTGTCACAGACTTTAAGGAATCATTGCATGGAAAGGATATTAAAAATGAATAGACAATTCGGACAAAAGCACTTATGCCTTTGAGCCCACAATGTGTTCCCAGAGATGTTCCTCCTTAAAAATAGCATAATTGTTATCCTTTGTGATTTTGCATGCAGCGGGTATTCAAGAATGATCTAATACAATGACAGTGAAAATAAATGTTGACAAAAAAAATGGCATGCAACTTGTTAGAGATAATGCATACCATGTAAAACACAAATTTGTAAGTTACAATGGTAAAAAGTGATGTTAGGCAGGGTCATGTGAATAATATTGAACATTCTCCTGTGTTGTTTCACAAGGCTGGATACCTGGACTTCAAAATGTCTACCAACTACTGCATTGTCACAATGAGATAGATTGGATCCTCTCATCAATAAGAAGATGAATTGAATGTGAAATAAAAAGAGCTGTTTGCGCTGCATCAGACAATCACTGGCGACAGCTGTCATCCTCAATTCCCTTTCAGTGCAATATTTTTTGATATATAGGGCAGCGTGCAACGTTTCTGTGGTCTTGATGCTGTGTCCAGAGGGCAAGATATGTGCCTGTTTTCAATATCCTAAATAAAGGAAATTGCTCAGTCACAAAAGGGTTCAGACCAGAAATAGTGAGCTAAATGAGTTATGTGCTGAAGTGATGGAGGCGGCGGTGACATACGATTTGAACATTTTTGAATATCACAGTGGTCATAACCTTCTTTGCTGAAAAAACCTCACAGCTGAATCCATATGTATTTTCTACTGCTTGTATCAGTTGGGGTACCAATTAAATAACAATAAAGTTGATAATTGCTTCCTTTCATCCTGGTGTCAAAATAACTCCGTCCACAAGGCTAGTTTCACTGAATGATTGAAGAAACTGGAAAATAAAGACAATGCTTTAAATGTCTATAAACATGCCGGAATTGGTGATGCTTATAATGCAGTGCACCTGCCACGCACAGAGAGATCCTCTGCCCTCCTTGTGGAGATCCATAGGGTATGCTCGATTGAATTATTCCTCTACACTTAACTGTTAGATTAAAGCTGTTGATGAAACAATTATCTCTCCTCTTCCGCATTTGTGGTTCTAAATTGCAGGTAGGAAGCTGAAAACAGGACCCGGCATCATGCAGCCATCTTAAACTTCTGTAAAACTTATTATCAGAGGCCATTTAACCCTTCGCAGAGTGTTTTTTTTTTTTTTTTTTTTGAGGGAAATTACATTCTAGTTCTTCCTACCCCAACGTTGCCAGTCACAGCTCAATATTTTGAAAAGAAATTAAAGAAATTTCATAACCATTCAGGCATAAGAAGACTCTAAAGGGAGGGTTGGCAGAACTCCATCTTTCTCTTGGCTGGTTTGATGGTTTCACTATAATGAGCTTTAGATAGCAAGTTTACTGTGTATAACGATAGGGAGATTAATATACCGCATATAATATATCGAAATAGGATTTGTGTATTGGTGAGACCTATTGTGTGCCTCTGTCACAGTCCCATTGTGGCACATTCCGGGATAATAAAACTGCATGCGCGCCAGAAGAAAAGCTTCTCCCACTCAGCTATTTTTTTTTAATAAGCTTCATCAGCCAGGAACACGGCAGTTAAGTTCTGCCATCCTCCGATGATCCCCGCTGTCACTTAATTTTGCACAGTCAGTAAACATTACCGTTCCTCAGATTCACGAAGAGCTCAGCGAGTCGACGCGAAAACCGCAATTAAGAGTCCCCGAGTGGCACTTGAGTCATCTGTTAAATTAATGCACAATTCGCCGTAGCCTGCACCCGTATTTCATGTTTGGAAGCAATTTGTTGCACGCCAATGCGCACTAACGGCATGTCAGCACTGCGAGCGGCGTCTGGCTCTCTCTTCGTCTCCCGCTGACAGCTGCACTACCTTCGCTCAGCCGTCACAGACGGAGTGCATCTGTCCCGCGTGTTTTAAATGTGAGTATGGGACCTGCGGTTCTACGTGAAAAGCGCTGGGATGCAATATACTTTGTTCTATCTGATCAGCACAAAAAGCAGAATCCAAACTGATGTGATGCGTTTGCACTTTATCTATCTATCTATCTATCTATCTATCTATCTATCTATCTATCTATCTATCTATCGCCAAAATAAGTTACTGTCAGCAGTATTTTCATCACACATCGCCTTTACATCCACTTAAAAAGGTAACCGTAAATAAACAGTTGACTAGGGAAAGTACCTGTTCGTTGTGGGATGGCGTGTAGCACTGGTGCCTCAGCTCAGGAAGGTTTTGGGATTGAAAGCAGCCTGGGACCTTAGTGAGTGGAGTCTGCATGTGCTCCCTGTGTTCGTTTGAGTCTTCTCTGTATACTAAGGTCCTCCCACAGCCCCAAACATGCCTGCCAGGTGAATTAGAGATTTTCCCATGAGCAGACATGTTTGCAAGAACGGTGTGTAAGATTTGCGATGGATTAGCAAATTGTTGTTTCTATACTGACACGCAGTGAAAATGCCGCACTCATATTTAAAAACCAAAAAGAAGAAACAACCAATTTTTTTCAATTCCATTTTAATGCAAATAGAAAATTATTTCATTGTTCATAACACTGTAAAGTTTCATCACGTTATCTCATCAAATGTTTTCGATATGCCATTGTGAATGCACAGACCCTCCACAGACTGTCAGTGTCCACCCTTTGCTTGCATACACGCCCGTAAACAGTGAGGCATCAATTCGCACAAACTTCGCGCAGTTGCTTGGGGAATGTTCCTCCACTCCTTCTGTAGTGCTGCCGTCAACTTGGCAACGTTGCCCGGTTGATGTTGGCACCGACGCACACTGCAACCC
Organism: Gymnothorax reevesii; assembly: GCA_029721435.1. Lineage (NCBI taxonomy): Eukaryota > Metazoa > Chordata > Actinopteri > Anguilliformes > Muraenidae > Gymnothorax > Gymnothorax reevesii. Next base: position 92,633,216 of record CM056582.1, on the reverse strand, counting down.
AGTTTATCCTACATGTTCAATGGGGTTAAGATCAAGTGAAATGGACGGCTATGGTTGAACATCGATCCCTGCTCGTTGGAGAAAGTCTCTGGTGAGGCGTGCAGTATGGGAATGGGCGTTGTTGTGTTGGAACGTGTGCGGCAATCGTTGTTGTCCATGGTTGTTCAATAATGGGTGGAGAACTGTCTTAAAATCTCATCCATATATCGCTGTGCCGTTAGACCTCCACAAATCACAACAAGTTCACTCTGAAATCTCATATAAATGGCAGCCCAGACCATCACACTACCCCCACCAAACCCATTTCTCTCCAGAACACTCCTGTCTTGATGACATTCCTATTACCTCCTGTACACCCGTTGTCGGCAGCCGGCAAATGACAGACAGAACCTTGATTTGTTTGAAAAACCCAACAATGGAAGACTTGTGGCGGTCGAAGATGATGGCATTGAGAAAACTGGAGTCCGTTGTCTCTGTGACGTTGTGTCATGATGTTGCCTTGATACGGCCTCCCGCACCTTAACCCCACAGCTTGCAGTCACTGAATTACAGTCATGGTATGGATGTGGCGCCCGTGGCGTGCTATCGTGTTCTGAGCCTTGTCTGCTGGTGTTTGGAGCTGATTCCTCAGATGGATTCTCTGGATGTGTCTGTCCTGACGTGCCATCATAGCGGGAAGTTGTCCTGGTCGGGGGCGGTCATGAACGCTTCCTGTCTGTTGGTAGCGATGCTCCAGTCTGTTTATGGTGGATGGACTAACCCTGAACTTGCAGGCACCCTTTCTTTGAGATGTTCTCCTTAGCAGCCTCCTCCAAACTCGCTCCCTCTGCTGTTTTGTAAGCTGTGGTATTGTGACACTGATGCTGGTGGGGTTGAACCACTGTGCCTTTTACATGCCCAATGTCCCGCTTTGCACCTGCATATCATTCAAGTGATGCATTCAACCTGCTGCTGATGACAAAAGTAGTTTTTTTGGAAATGTGACCCCCTGACAGCCACGCAAACCGGGTTTGAACCCGGACTTGCGCAAATTCTAGCTTTTAACCTTCATACCACTATATTTCCTCTGTGGTAATTTTGATGGCTTCAAAAAAATCAGCTAGCTACGATTTTAAAAATTAGCCGCTGCATTTTCACCGTGTTTCAGTATATGTTCTTATCCTATTTTGCCCACAGTCAGTTTGGATAGCTCTAGCTTCCCCATGACCGCAAAGAGGAAGCGTGTTTAGACAATGGATTGATGGTAACTGCAAGGCTCACAAGAAAGGCATTGGCACCTCAAATACTGAGTGCAAACTCACAATGGCGCAGAGTCTGGGAGAGATCCTCTTTGATTTTGAGCCAGACACGTTGTGTAGGACTCGTAAAGCCTCTTGACACTGGGATAATTGTTTCCACCCGTCAGCTGATAAAGGAGTAGTCCTCACTCTGAAAACAACAGGTACCTGCAAGCGGTGCCGTTATCTTCTGGCACCTGTTAGCTGATACTTTTTTTTTCTGAGTGTTCAAGTGCTGCCTTTAAAAGAAGCACATCTATGATTACTGCGAAGAAGAGCCTCTATTTCTGTGGGCTCCACAGGGCGCAGCGCGAGTCAAATCACAAACCGCAGGCACCTGGGTGACTTATTTCTGCTGGATGCTTGAACCTGCCTTCCACAAATAAATAAATAAATATAGATGTCATTTCATGATAGATTCATCTCCAGGGCAACTTTGAGTATTTATTTATCACAGTTCTCAACATTTAGAGGTAAATCTTTTTTAATGGCAGTTTTGCCATTAAATCAGCAAAATGTTTTCCTTCGGGGGAGATTCGGGCTATCAATCCTGAGGCATGTTTGTTCATTTATTTATTTACCGTCCATTTTGAAATGAGATGTGGTCAGTCCGTGTCCAGACTTACACCTGACATAATGATGCACCCTCTTCAGCGACAGCTCAATACAGAGGGATGCTGTGTGTTATGGACGAGGGCCGCTGCGATATGCCTGACCGGCCCACAGTAAAGACAAAAGAGACGGTCAAGAAAATCTGCGCCCTCGCGATAAGGTCACTCCCAACGCGTGATAGTTACACATTGAGCAAGAAAAATGACCAATATTCAACTGTCCACCTTTCCACCAGCAATCAAGACCAGGAAACAGTTGAAATCCTGCCCTTTGGGGCTCAGAGAATAAATTCAAATATGTTACCCCAAAATGGAGGTAATCACACGGATATCCAGAAGTGACAGGCCAAATCGAGGACCGTGTGGGTAGCTCTTATTATCCTAATATTCTAGTGTCCTCACCAGAGCAGCCCTGGGGGCCTCATTATTCTACAAAGTTCACATTTTACTGAATAAATACACTTTGAGTTAATGCCAGATTTTAATTTGATATGCACTTTTAGAGATGGCTAGAGAAAAAAAAATTTTTCTGTCTTGGAAATGCACACGAGGAATCACTAAAACCCTAATTATTTTCAATGTGGCACAAAAGAATGAATAAGTGCAACTTATAAATGCTCTATAAAAGGCATATAAAACAATGCTAACTGCTGCTTTTGAACTATTCATAAATGATCGCAATGCTTGATAACTGATTTAGAACAATAAATTATGTGTATCATGGGAAAGTGTGCTTTGCATGAATAATATCTTTACATTCATGGTTTATGTTTCTCCGCATAAAATGGTAATGCAACTCTTGAAATGTGCCCTTGATCGTTACACTCTATTTAAATTATGTTCTAAAATGTTCTTTTAATGCCCAAGGGAAATGTGCTTGACCTTTTTGTATCTCTTTGCCCGTTTCTATTGCATATATGATGTATGGGACTCAGTTCCTTATTCGGATAAGGCAGTGCTCTGTCAGCAAAATAACTTAATTCGCTAACAACTCACACACACATTGCCTTTTGCCCTAGATGTGCAGTAAGACTGCTTTGGTTAAAAGTAAGAGCCACAGGCAGACATTTAAATGCATATAAACAATGTGCAAAATAAATAACAGGTATGCCTGATGCATTTCTGTGAAATCCTACCTCTTTTACGTACTTTCAAATACTATGCTATTTTATCACACACAGACAGTGGCTCACTAACAATCACATGAGCGTGCAAGCACACACACACGCACGCACGCACGCACACACACACACACACACACACACACACACACACACACACGCACACACACACGCACATGCACACGCACACGCGCATGCACACACACACACACACACAACTCGTAATAAAATCTTCCAGCCGGCTGCACATGAATGAATATGTGAATATTGATTTCCTTACAGTGGAAGACATGGTAAATCTCAGGTGTAATTCTGTGCATTTATAGATCAGCTGATTGGCAGTGGGCAGGCAGGCAGGTGAGGCGATTGATTGATTTGACCTTGTGGGAATACCTATGCAGACAGGGACAGTGTTCGGCAGGAGAGAGACATGCTGCAATGCAGCAATGCCATCTCAGCCCCTCTGCTACTCCGGACCTCCTGCAGGTGATACGTCTTAATCAGGACCGAATCTCCCCTGACCCTCTCCTCTCCTCTTCTCTCCCTCCCTCCCTCCCTCCTTTGCTCACAAAAGCACATCTTTCCTTTCACCCACATTCACACGCACACATGCCATCGCACTTGCAAACCCACAGTCACACTCAGAAACACGCTTTCACTTTTACAGTAAACACTCATGCGCGCACAGACTCAAGGATTGACACTGCACATCCACTAATGCACTCAAGCAGGTCATAAAAGCATTTATATTTGTGTTTTCCGATTCCTACAGTAATGCAGATGCAAACGCAAGCACACGATCATTCAGGAACAACGTGTTTGTATATGCACCTTCCCATTCACTCACTCTCTCTCTCACATGCACACACACACACACACACACACTCACACACACACACACAGAGCCTCCAGTTTTGGGCGATGTCAGCTTCTTGTTTGAATACATTTCTGCAGTTCCTACTCAAGCCATACATAATGTAGAAGTGCTTTGCGGAATGGTATTGCTGTGGTTCGGTGGAATCAGCAGGGTCCACAATTTGATCAATATGTTTACCCTCTAAAAAATTGGACTTACAAGAGAGAGGCCCAACTGCAGAGAAGGATGTATTAAAGAGCGGTGTCGTGCCAAACCAATATCTGATCCTGCTTTATTGTAAAAACAGCATTCTGAACAGTGAACGTTGACAGTGGACCTAGTCCTGCAGCATCCTTTATGAGAAAAAAATGATTCATTAAAAGTGCTCATTTCCGATGCTCAAGACAAAACCTCACTGTGAAAACTAAAAAGTCCACCTAGAATACAAAAAGCCTGAGTCTTCACTACTCAGATTATGAACTTTTTCACTGTAAACTCTGGAAAGTTCTTTTTCCCAAGTGACGACGAGTTGGTCATTACTTTGCCTCAATAGCTAGGAATCTCAGCAGCAGGATGGCTCAAGGAACTGTTACCCAGTTTAATGTGCAGAGTGCTGTTCATTCAACAGCTCATTAAATTGAAAGGGCAGATCTAAGCGTGTATGTAAAAATAAAACAAAAACCATAAAGCAGATTCCTAATTTTTTTTTTTTTTGGTATCTGGCAGGCAAACTACAGCAATATCAAACTCAAGCGGACTTCAATCAACTATCAGAGCCTGGCCCATATTCTACCTCAGGGAAAAACAGGAAGTCCATCTATGAGATTCAGAAGTACCTCCGTGGAGTCCTATTTCTCAGCTGAGTGATTATGATGCATCTCAGTAATTCTCTACGTCAGCACTGGGCTATGCTGGTTTTTGTTCCAAAAACCAAAATAGCAATCGTAGGATTTTAAAAGGTTTTAATTTGTCTCAGCATTTCACATTTAGAACAGTTATTTACTGTCTTAGCCACATGTTGGCAGAAATATCCATGAATGCCATGAAGAATGAAACAATCCAAGAAAATATTGGAAAATATTGAAAATATTGTACTGGGTGTAAGCTTATACTGGGAATAGTTATTGCAGCCCCTGTGGTGTAAGAAAATTGGTACGCACGAAACGTACTTTAACTATTCACGGAATAACTATTGTGGGAATGCTATTCCGTAGTCGTAGGGTTATTCAATGATATATTGCTGTTGTTTACCACAAATCTAATAATCAGAGATGCCAAGTCTCACGCCTTAGGAGTGAGTCTCTCCTCTTAGTGGCATTCACGTCCCTGTGCCGTAGTCAGCAATTATTCAATACACGCGCTCTGAAGAAATTCACTGGCAGAATTTAAGTCATTGTGCATCAAGTTAATCAGTTTCACGTGCATTACAGTGGATTTCCCCACTAATGACACTGAAATCGATTATGACTCGGGAATTCTCAGGCTTGTCTTTATTGAGGGATTGAAAGCAATGGAATTGCATAAAAACGTTTCAAATGGTCTTATTTCATAAAACTAAACGATAATGAAACACATGAATTGTTTCCAATCCCTGAGTAAAGAGAAGCAGGAGAAGTCCGGAGTCATAATCGCTTTTCATGTTACTTGTGATGAGGTGCAGCTTTACACAAGTGAAACGGAAACTTCAGTGCACAAGGATTTTAATTCCGCGTGAGAATCTCATTAAGCATTCAATTAATAATTACGGACTACGGTGAATAAGCCTAAAAAATGCGTGAGATGCTACGCTGAATGCGTGAGACTTGGCAACTGTGATTAATAGGCCTGCCCTCATACTTCATGACTCAGGGAGTTTTCGCGAGCTCGTACGTGAACGCCAATCTATTGTTTGACCGCTGTTTTTTTTTGGTCAACGCACAAAAGATGGACGTTCGCGTACACGTTTCAAAGGAGTTTGTGGAAACTCCCTAATCTCAATAGAGTGACGCTGACGCTGAGGACGATGAGGTGGAGCCAAATGAACATGTGGAGGACAATATGCGAGGGGTTCGAGTCAGGGCCAGGCTGACTGCTGATCATTTCGCTGGTTATATGAATATGCACTGCAACCTTGAATGTTTGTTTAGGCATTCAGTGATACTTTCTTTTTTTTTTTGGTAAAGACAAGTATAAAATGAGTTGAAAATTTACATCTCCAAATGAGTGTCAATCTATACAAGTTAATTTGAAAATCACTTCACGCCAGTATCCTAAAAACAGAAGGCAGTTTTGACACATCCACTGAAAGTGATCTGCAAATTGTCTTATTCCACTCCTTAAACCTACCCCTTGGTTGGTATAAGTTACAACAGGAAATCTGCAGTATTTACACCTCAGATTAAGCTATGCCATATTTGTCCATACAGCTCCCTATTCAAGGTTTAAAGTTATACCGCAGTTTAACTTATACCACGTTCATGCATAGCAACAGTGGTAAAATCATTGATTTATACCTGGTATAGGCTATTCTGTCCCTAGTCTGCTTTCATGCATGCGGGCCATTGTGTTTTTTTCATATTGCAAGTGATTTCTGGCAAAAGGTTTTTTTAAACAGATCCAATTAGTCAGTCAGTCATTATCAAATGAGGCTCTCTGAAATATTTTAAATTCTTTCAAAATAGTTTGCTTGAACGAGCACTCTCAATCATGACACAAAACAGGTTTAACTCTCGATCATTTGCTTACATAATAAGTGATTAGTTTGCACAACCGTGTTTTAGTTAGTATTCTCTAATTAAGAGCCTGCTAATTTTTTAATTTGACCAGTTAAAATTTATCTCTATTTCAACACAGTTGCTTATGTAATAATATATTTTCAATGTGGATATGGAATTTTATTCTTCATGCCATGCATATAGTATATATATATATATATGTATATATGTCAACAGGCCGTTTAAGAGGGTAGCTGACTGCTTTTAACATTGTATGCACCTTCATAAGACAATAATTCACAGCTTGCTAAAATCCTCCAGTCGCAATCATGGTTGGAACAAAAACCAGCAAACACAAGGGGCCTTAGGACAAACATTGAGAACCAAGGACGTATCTCATACACACGTATGCCCGGCCAACAGCACTTCCATGGATGCTAATCGGTGGCATAATTTACATGCAATGGCAAAGTGCCAACATGTAGCATCTTACCAAGAATCACAACCTTTCACAGATGCGCATTTTACATAAAGAGGAAACTTTATTCATTTGTACATACATTTCTTTATATAATAATATTATAATAATACTGTTAAGTCAAAAATAATAATTATCATATATTTAGAAAACTAATCCATTAAACTACTCTTTACTTTTACTTTAACTTTCTTTAAAAACATAAATTTCTCATTTTAGCTCTTATATATATATTTGTCAACAAAAATAAAAAAAGGTCACAAAAAAATGTACAAAGAACATATAAGTTGTTTATTGTGGAGGTGGACACAGGGGGCTGCAGCTCAGTCCTGCATGGAAACGATGGACTCAATACGAGGCGTTAATAGCGTTAGCGGGAAAATGGTGGGAGAGCAGGAGCGATCTTGGGGGTCTTTGTGGAAAATTATTATTTATTTTGGTCTCGTCTCCACTCTGAAGATTATAAATTTCCACTGAGTGACCATGGTGGTGAGGACGGATGAGGAAAACGAGATGAGTAGGGTGAGGAATGAGAGAGAGAGGGGGAGAGAGAGAGTTAATTTTCTGAAGATGAATTACCCCAGTGTATAGTCGCTTCGGTTGACTGTAAACAATAAGGTGGACTGTTTTGTTTTCGCGTCCCACTTCAGTTGTTTCCATCCACGCTTCCTTTTTTTTTTTTTCCATTTCACAAGAGGTAGGAAACTTTTAATATTGGCAGAGAAAAATCCCACGTCTCACTCCGTTTGGCAGTCGCAGGAAGTCTGTCCTTCAGCTTAAAAGGTCGACGATTCCAGGTCCTGTTATTTATTGTTTGTTTGTTTTTTTTTTTTGATATGTTGGAATGGAACTCAAGCGAGAGGTATGGAGGCTCTGGTCCAACGGGAGGAGTGCTTCCATCACTGTGGTCTGACGCTTCTAATGGACGGTTGATGTGGCGATTCGGAGAGAGCTGGACGGAGTTCACCTGGGCCTCCGAGTGGGCTTGCGAGGAATTGCTCGGCGAACCTCCAGGTAGAGCTATGGTCAAGAGGAGGCGTCAAAGCTGGAGAGGATAAAGAACGAGACGGGTTAGAAAGGGAGAGGTAGCATTAGGTCTCAAATACTGTGAGCTAATACTGTGGGTCAAGACTAACCCTTTGAGGAGCAGGTTACGTAGCTAGAATGTTTACAAATCTGTGCAACTCATCACATTCACTTACAAGTAGGGGAGACTGGGGTCCGATGAGCCATGGAGACCAATGAGCCATTTCACTATTTTGCGATCGATCGATGCCAAAGGTGTTTAAAATAGGCAAAATAGTGATATGGCTAATTTATCCCCGTGACTCATCAGTCAATGGTTAAATATTTTGCCTATTTTAAAGCAGCTCTATCATCGACTGATCGCAAAATAGCGATTTGGCTCATTGGTCCCCATGGCTTATCAGACCCCAATCTCCTCTACTGACGGTAATACCAGAATAAGAAAGTCAGTTTAAAAATAATCAAATCAAAAACGTGATCTCACTCCATAAAGAACTTAGCAGAATAAACAGGTCCGGTGACACACTTAGTACGCCTCACTGACATACCCCCCAATTCTTTAGCCATTTTTATCACCCCCCGCTCCCCAAAACGCTTATTCATCAATACCAAACTTCTGAACAGTTGTTGCTGTTTGGGATGTCAAGTACTGTTCGAGTAGGTTGTTATCACATTTACATTTGGGTATGTTTTCTGTAGTGTGTGTGGGTGTGCTTGTGTGCGCTAGCATGTGTAAGAGTGAGCAGATGGAAAAATGCGAACACATTTGCGCATGTATGTGGCATTAGAGAGAGAGAAAGAGAGATAGAGAGAGGGGGGGCAGAGCGAGAGAGAGAGCATGAGCGTGAGTGCACGGGTGTGTGAGAAACTGCATTCACTAATGCATGTTTCTGAAAGTGAAATTGTGCATAAAAAGTCTGACAGTAAAATGGAGATGGGAACTTTAATATCCCAGAGGACAAATTTGCTGCCATTGATACATTAAATATTAACACACCCATCGAGCCTGAAACAGATTTAAGGCAAGGGTGATAAATCGGGTGACCTCCCCTTCCTCCCCCATTATAAACCAAACCTGACAGCCCAGCTTTAGCGCACAACTTATAACAGAAACGACCAAACCTGTTTCAGGAACCCGGTCTCATCCCGACTCGTCATATAGTGACGCTTCCTGACCAATATGCGATGGAAAAGGAGCCTTCTGTCATCCTTATTTGACGTCAGTTTAAAATGAACCCTACCCCCAAACCCTTAACCCAAACCCAAACCCTAAACGTCAAATAAGGTCTCCAAAAGCCTCCATTTTTGTCATATATTGAGATTTAGTCACTTTATGACGAGTCGAGATGAATATGTGTTGGTTCCAGTGGGTTGGTTCCATCTTACAGGCTTTTACTCCAACCCTGAGAAAACCATCCTCATTCAATAGCTCCAGGAGGGCGACCCATTTCTGTTCCTGGAGGTCAACCATCCTGTAGTTTTTCACTCCAGCTTTAACAAAGCTCACCTCAGCAGTGACAGACCTCACTGTGCTGCCAATATGTACCATAATATCTGACAAAGTATGGTTGAAAATAAACCTCCCGGGTGGTAGAACTCCAGGAGCAGTGTCAGGTATCCTTACAGGAAAGGAATCTTTAACTATATCAGGAATATCATCATCTTCAATCACTCCCTCTCAATCTAATCAAAGCCAGTACACTTCATGGAGACATTCATAAAGTTCATGATGATGACACCAGCTGGCCAAGCCTGACTCCAGCTACAACAGTGAACAGAAGATTGTGCAGATAGTAATCCTGATCTACTTGTAACTGCCAGAGAAAGCTAACAAGCCTGAAAAAAAAAAAAAAACATAAGCACTTGGGTTACCTGATTGTCCACTAATGCCCAATCCCCTTCATGATTGATCGCATGAGATGGCTTCGCTTAAAAAAAATCTCCTGTTTTTCATGGTACTGTAAATACAACTATTTACAGGATAGCTTGTGGGTACATTAAATCATTTCAAAAACAAAAAAAAAACTTGTTTATAAAGATCTTTGTTCACCATATGAAGATATTTCCATAAGATGCTCGAAGGCGAGAATGGAAATGGAACTAAATTGGAGGTCACTGTGTGATTACTGAGCAAAAATAAAACTGTAAATGCAAAGTAAAGCGTAAACTGTAAAGTAAATAAAAAAATAAATAAATTTAAGAATCTTAGCTTCCCTTGTGTCATCTATAGGTAATGAAATGCTAATTTAGCCAAAAATTCTTTGATGGAATAAGACATCAACACAACTGAATAAAACTGGCCAAAAAGCAACTGCTTGTCTCACTCTGCTGCCTGAAAAAATCAATATGGCTGCGCTCAGTCAGTGTTATTACTGAGCGCATACCACGCACTTTGACCCTTGGACTTTGACATTCCACAGGGCGCAGTGAGTGGGGTAGTTCAAGCCAAAGGTGTGTGTGTATGTGTGTGTGCATCTGTGGGTGTGTTTGGGGGTGGGATTATAGAGTTATACGGGTGCATAAGAGTGTGCGTCTGAGTGTTGTGTTTGACTGACTGTCAGTGTGTATGTGTATCTGTGTATGCATAATGATGCATGTTTGAAGGGAATTAATCATTGGATGGACAAGCAGGAAATAATTTGAAAAAAAAAGTCATTTGTCACATAAATACCATAACATACAAGAAATCATTTGGATACGGTACATCCCTTGGATTATCATTTTTTATTCCAAATGTGCTGACGTTAATTTACTATTTTCATCAAATGTTTCAATTATCTTGGGCGGTAAAGGCACTAATGGATAAATAAGGTAGTAAATCATACAGAAACATGAAACACAACTGTTATTTGACATTTTTTTATTGTCTGTGTTGTCTCTAGTCATTTACAGCCTGTTTCTCTGCTGACCCACCGTTCTCTCCGCAAGAGTTTCACAGACAAATGAGTGAGATGGACCCTTTCAGTATAACAGCCGAATAGAATATTTAGTCCTACAGCAGGTAAAATAAATCATCAAGCCTGGCCCTCAAATGCAAATGCAGCCCAGCTTTCATTTCTTCCACTTAATAAACTGAAATACTATTTGGTCACGATGTCATCACACCAGGCTTCCTCATAAGGAAAGGCTGGAAATGCAATACTTCTTGTCCCTTTTGGACTATGATTTGATGATCCCAGTCCTCCAGTATGCTGTATGTCGGATACTGTGTGACTGTAAGGGTCTCTTACCTGTCCCAGAGCTTTACACTTCTACAGTTTGTGGTGCAACAGCCGGCCGATATCAAAGCTGTAACAGAAACACAAGAGCATTGAGACTCAGACACCCTGCGGTGGAATGTCAATAAAACATACTTTTTATGTGCTTTCTTGGTATCGCTCCTCAGTTTCACTTTTACAGGCATAAGGCAATCCAAACTGCAAATATAGTTCATTTCTAATTTCCAATTCATGCTAACACATAAAAAGGGAAACAAGAGTTTGGAGTTTTAAAGGCAGAGTTTGATGTCAGGTTTATTCATTGGGATATTTCATGGACTCACATCACAGACGTACAAAGTCAATAATTCACATTAGGGTTGGGCAATCGTCTCCATTTTCATATCGTCCAATCCTGGTCACTGGAGATCGCCGATATGCGATCTGATCGAAAATCGCCCCATCCCTAATTCACATGCTAACAAAGTACCACCTTTCAGGCTTGAAAACTCTCTGGTCGTACAGCTAAAAATGCACTGTATTCAGAGACCTCGTTGAGAGCTGAAACCTGCTTGAACTGAGGGCAAAGCGACAAACAAAGATGGGTTCAAGGACTTACTATATTTATACCATTCAAACACTCACATATTCAGATGAATCAAGTTACTGACAAATCAGGTCCATGTGCAGTGTACCAGTCCATTCACTATCCACGGCTAAACCAAGGCAGACTGTATCGATCTCTTTCTTTGCAGCAATTACACTTAACAAGTACACGTTTTATGACGAGGTAATAGTGTAATGTAAATGTCATACAAAGAGTCATACAAAAGTGGGTGCAGACCACTCTTTTGGTCTGATGGCTTGTTTTACCTCTAATTCTTTTACAATATTATACAGTAGAATTGCTGTATCTTCTATTAGTACGTAGGCGTATAAATGTGTACTTAATAATAAAATAAATGAACAAGCTCGGCTCAATGGCTGTGACCACCAAAGATATTAGGGGATTTTATATTTGTGCAGATATGGATCTGGTTGACTTCAACTGGGTTGGTAGGGTGTGGCTAACTGCGAAGTTGGCAACCACTGTTGACAAAATGTAATTGCAATTCTCCTATCACTCAACACATCTCTCAATAATCCATCACATGACCAATGTTATTTAAGCTTGTCATGTAAGGAGGTAAATGTTTTTCTTTTTCCTTTTCTGATTGACAAAGATCAGGTTTACAACAGCTTTTATGCTTTAGAAGAAAAAATACCTTAAATACACTGTTCACATAATTTCATTAAAAAATAAAAATAAAGATGTGTTATCAGTAGGGTAAGTGACATCGCAATAACAAGAGCAGAGGAAAACTTTCACAGGGTTAGGCTACTGCCGCTGTGTACACACCGGACATCATAAATGATACTGAATTTTTACCAATGTATGATGCAAACAAGTCTATGAACCCCAAATTCTGTTACTGGGAGGACCCCATATTCATGATTCAGCAGCCTTGTGGACAACATGTCTGAAAGCATTGAAAAGGTAGTTGTGGCATCTTTGATTCCAGATTGTGGGGACAAAAATGCGGGGCATTTGCAGTGTGCACCCTTGGTGTCGACTAGGGGAGTCCGCATCGTAAACGCGAGCGATCTAAAAGTCGGCACTATTACTGTTACTGAGCTATAAGTTAGTCAGGGAGCTGAGTTAGTCAGTCAGTTAGTGAGATGCACTATCAAGATCTGTTCAGTTTCTCATACCAGCACCAAAACAGTAAGGAGGTTATTTGGGAAGCACTCAAACTCGAGCTTTTAGCTACTATAAAATGACTGAGCATCAAGCAACAGAAAATCAATTTAGCCCCCAATCAGCTTTGCTTAGCATGGCTGCTGTTGCTTAGCATGGCTCCTTCGCCCCGCTAATTTTCTGCATGATTAGTTTTCTGAGTCTGTCAATGTGAAGACTTTTAATCACAGTGAGGTTACAAGCCCTAAGCCTGGAGCAATACAAACCGTCATTTCTAATCATAACGGCTCAATGGGGATGTATTTTTGGAAACCAGTTTCTTTTTTCCCTGAAGAAACAAAACAGAGGAAAAGAAAGGACTTCATTTGAGTCTTAAAACAGCAGGTTTGCTAGAAAGTCATTTTTGTTGAAATCTACTGGTCAAGATCAAGCCGATGTTGGGGGGGACAAGTTACACCTTTTTTTGCTATAACTTTTGAAAGAATAATGCTAGAGACTTATAATATATCTCTATATATAATTTTACCAAATCTCTATAATTATTTTTCATCTAATAATTGTCCAAAAATTAGCTATGTCGGGGGGGACAGAAAAAGCTCACCTATTTTCACCTATCACCTGTCAAATTCTCAACAGCTAAACCTGCTGCTCCTTACTTTGAAACATTTTCAAATATGAACAACATGATTAAAAAAAATAGTTCTCTTGTAAAAGGAAAAAATTTGGGATCAAAAAATTTTTTTTAATGGATTTTATGCCAAGAAATGTGAGTAAAGAATTTATGTCGGAGGGACATGATGTTTATTTAGCATTTGACAGGTATAACAATAAAAGAAGTGCATTTTTAACTGAACATTTTTTTATTTCATGATAGATAACCAATAACAATTGTAAAATTATAACATAATGTAGATCTTTTCATATTTACCATTTCTCAAGTTTAGAGTTCTTCACTCCAGTATTACACAGGTATAGAGTTGTTTCCTGGCCCGGTAGGACTAACACCGAGAGGCATCATCAGTAACGATAGCTGACTGTACTAGTGCAGTGTTTGAGAAACACTGTACTACTACAGTAAAGCAGTAATAACCTGAGAAACAGTAAAGGTTATTAAACATTCATTTTTATAAAAATGTTAAAAGTTATTGATAGTTGAGCTATGAACAAAGCGTAATCAGTCAAAACAATTATTATTCTTCTAAAGGAACACCAAATTGCAGAGAATTGAAAATCTGGGTCTGTAATGAGCAAAATTGGTCCGAGCCGAGTTTTGGCAATACCCTGAAGTCAAATGCTCATAAATTCCTTAATTCTCAATATATTTACAAAATTTCAACTGTTTTAGAAACTTGAAGTAATATCATTTACAATGATGAAACAATTTAATCAATTTGAGGACATTTAAAAATTGACCCCCCTGTTCAATTTGGCTTGATCCTTACCTACTGCTTTCAGTAACCAGTAGCAATTCAAACATCAGCATTATAATGTTCAGTTAAGAGAATTCTGATCACTCATAAGCAATTTTTACACACAAACCCCTTAAACTCTAGGTTTTCAATTTGGTTTTTCTTTTAGTAGGTGAGAAAAAACTTTTTTTATACTGTAGGACAATGTCACTTACATATTCTTTTTCTGCCAGTTGCAGCCCTTCGGTGAAGCTACATCACACTTATGTAGAGAGAAACAGTCAAACCCTGGACGCCATGTTTTTATGGCCAAAGCATTACATCAGATGGAAAATATCAAGATCATTTACATCATTTTATACACATTTTCCAGTAATTCAGCAGGACATATTTAGTATGGTTGGAAACATTGGGATCTCCAAGAGTACTTAAAATCGGCCTGAGTTCCACGGGTTTGAATACAGCAGCCACATTTGAAGAACCCTTATATGGGACCGTAGGAATTTACTGGGTTAAAGGGCTGAGACTATATGAAAAAATGCAACTAGAGCTGGACTCCCGAGAGCCAATACCTCCACCAGCATGGCTGGATTTGAACTTTGGCCTATATCTCAGCAGTACTTTGGCCTAGATATGTCAAAATTTAATCACTTGTTTTTCTAGTGCTACTTTAACATCCTGCAAAGTTTGGTTAAAATCTATGCAACCGTTTTTCAGATATGCTACAGACAGACAGACAGACAAATAAATGACTCCTGCCTGCGGAACCGTTGTCGGTATCGTCTGGTGTTTGACTCAAGACTTCAAATATCTGCCAGCATGGCTGGATTTGTACTTTGGCCTATATTACAGCTGTATTTTGGCTTAGCTATGCCAAAATTTAATCTCTTGTTCGTCTTGCGCTACTGTAAGATCCTGCAAAGTTTGGTTGAAATCTATGCAGCCATTTTTGAGATATCCTGCTAATAAACAGACAAACTGACAGACGACTAATGGAACCAAGGGACATAGTGGTCGATTTCGACAACCAACAAACAGACAGACGTATAACGGAACGAAATGACATGGTTGTCGATTTCGACAACCACTAACCACCTTGGCAGAGGTAATGAATAACCACGCCACCCATTTTCTACAGAAAGAGCCTTCAGGTGCATATGTGCAGTTAGAGATGATAATAGCAAATCTGATCCGGAGGTACTGAGTCACAGCCGAAGAGTCCCGGAGCCTCCTCTGGCCCTGGCGAGTGTGAAAGTGTGGAACAGCTGCTGTTGGCAGATGCGTGCTAACAGCAAACGGCTAATGGCTAACTAACGGTTATTCTGTCTGTCACCTTCATCTGCATCACACTCAGCAGGAGACCATGTCTGTGATACAGGCGGTTTCCCTGGAGTGGGGTGGCACCAGAGAGCTGAGGTGTGACAGAGTCAACACTGCAGGATCGTCAGCCTCTGAGTCACACCAGCACACACACGCACAAACACACCCTAAATATCATATCACCAACACACACAGACACACAAAACACACCCTGATGCTCACGCATATCCTCATAAATGCACCCTAATGCTCATATCACACACACACCCAAACACGCACAAACACAGACACACACACCCTGATACTCATGTATACGTACAAAAACACCGTAATACTCATAACACTTGTATGAGTCACACGTAAATACAAACACGCAGGCACACTCAAGCATTCGACTCATACATGCGCACCTTCATGCTAGCGTGCCCACATGCACACACAAGATAAATCGCACACACAAACGAATGCTCATATGTAATCACCTTAAACCTATGTACACACTCAGGCATACTCGTATCAAACCCACACAGTCATATCAATCACATACACAGACAGCCTAACGCTTCATGTATAAAAACCTTATGCTTAATTACCTGCAATCTAACATCAATCTCCCACAAACACGCACACATGCACACACAACCATCAATACACTGACACAACCCTGACACTAATACAGAAACAGACAAAATGCCACACACAAACACACAATCTGACCCTCAAACTCACACACACAGACACACATCAAGAGCTACCACAGACTCACAGAACCCGGCTCTCAGCAACCCGCACCCAAACACACACACACACTCACATGCAAACACATATTTACATATTTATGTCTAGATATTCGTGTTTCTATTTCACATCAGACTACACAGTCACTCAGTGACTTAAATATAACTCTGTATTCATTTTCATCAGATAAATGCTCAGTCACACTTTCCCCAGTTAAGGGACTGCTTGGGTCAGTACGATCAACTTCTTCTTCAGTAAAAAAATGCTTCTGCTGTATCCAAAGGCCTGGCTTTGCACTAAGGTGCCATTGGAGGCACAGACTGGAATAAAATGGTCATGAGAGTAAGACTGCGGGTGGAGGAGGTCAAGATGTGAACAGACACCAATTTTACAGCGAGATCAGCGGTATATTGAGGGAGCACTGAAATAAGCGCTGGAGTTTTGCAGCTCAAAGGCTGATACATCTGTGACTGGCAGGTGAAGCCGCAAAGATGAAGTAAGATGTCTGAATGTGGCAGGAGTCTGATATTGTCGAGGGCCATGACAGAGGGCTGCCGGAGGACCGCGGTGATGAAAAATACGGCAAAATGGAAAGACAGCGGAATGTGATGAAGTTTAACACTCCTTGTTCTATGTATCATTGTTTAACCCTTTGAATAGTGAGCTGTCTAGAACACTTTTTTGTCTGTTTTCTTGAACAATAATTTCATAAAACAGGGATCACCAAACTTGACTTGAATCTAATTCCAGCCTGGATTTCTTTTCTCCAAGGTAATTAACTGAAAAAAATATTATTTCTGATTGGCCAGACTTTCTTGAAACCCGACTCTGAGGTGCAGAGAGGATAGAAAAACCGAAGTTCTCGGCCCGTTGATGATCCTTGTTCAGAAGCATTTTTGGTCTCAGGTTTCACTTAAGTTTTTCCTTAAGTAGGTGAGAAAAAACTTTTTTTTATACTGTAGGACAATGTCACTAACATATTCTTTTTATGCCAGTTGCAGCCGTTCACTGAAGCTACATCACACTTATGTAGAGAGAAAAAGTCAAACCCTGGACGCCATGTTTTTTATGGCCAAAGCATTACATCAGATGGAAAATATCAAGATCATTTACATCATTTTATACACATTTTCCAGTAATTCAGCAGGACATATTTAGTATGGTTGGAAACATTGGGATCTCCATGAGTATTTAAAATTGACCTGAAGTTCCACGGGTGTGAATACAGCAGCTGCATTTGACAAACCCTTATATGTGACCGTAGGCATTTATTGGATTAAAGGGCTGAGACTTTATGAAAACATATTTTATTTTTTTTAAATTTTATTTTACCCTTATTTAACCAGGGAAGTCCCATTGAGATTGAAATCTCTTTTTCAAGGGAGCCCTGGGGGAAGAGGTGGGGAGGGACAGAGGAATTGCACAGCAAATTAGATCAGGGGATGATTAGGCGGCAGATCGAAAGAGCCAGGTTGGGACTTTAGCCATGACACCGGGGAACCCCCTACTCTTATCGTAGAGTGTCATAGGATCTTTAATGACCACTGTGAGTCAGGACCTCGGTTTAACATCTCATCCGGAAGACGGCGTCTCCTTCAGTGCAGTGTCCCCGTCACTGCACTGGGGCATTGGGGATTATCCCGCCAGAGGGAAGATGGCAACCTACAGGCCCACCAACACCTCTTCCAGCAGCAACCTGGTTTTCCTCAGTGGTCTCCCATCCAAGTACTGGCCAAGCCCATACCTGCTTAGCTTCAGCCACACAGCTGAAGCTGATCGAATAGTGATATGGCTGCTGGCTCTATGCAACTAGAGCTGCACTCTCATGTCAAAATTTTATCACTTATTCCTCTAATGCTACTTTAACATCTTGCAAAGCTTGGTTAAAATCTATGCAACAGTTTTTGAGATATCCTGCAGACAGGCAAACAGACAGACAAATAAATGAAAGGTCATTCATAGAATGACGACTTGCCGGAATCATGCACAGATCTGTGAGACAAAATGAACGGAATGGAGTTGGTTTCAAGTCTCTAGCTGTAATAGTAGCGCAGTTATGAACCACAATGTGTTTTTGACCTTTAGTGTGACCTTGGCCTTGACTTTTGACCTAGATTCACCAAAATAGTGCAGTGCTTAGGTCACGTAACACAGGCCTTGACTTTATCAATAAATTACGCACTTGGTTTAAAGTGTGTACACTGATTAGAAGCTAAGCTACAGCCACTTCTGTGTTTTTGACCTTTTGTGTGACCATGACCTTGGATGAAGATTCACCAAAATAGTGCAGTACCTAGGTCAACTAAGATAGACCTTTCGTTTATCAACAACATGCACTTGGTTTGAAGTCTGTACGATGATTAGAACCGAAGATATGGCTCCTTACGTGTTTTTGAACTTTTGTGTGACTTTGACCTTGACCTTTGACCGAAATTAAGCAAAATAGTGCAGTACCTAGGTTAAGTGAGATAGATCTGTCGTTTATCCACAATATGCCCTTGGTTTGAAGGCTATACGATGATTAGAGCCGAAGATATGGCTTATGTGTTTTTGACCTTTTGTGTAACCTTGACCTTTGACCTAGATTGCTAGGTAAAGTAAGATTTGCCTTTTGTTTATCAACAATATGCACTTGGTTTGAAGGCTATACGATGATTAAATCCAAAGATATGGCTTCTTATGTGTTTTTGTCCTTTTGTGTGACCTTGACCTTGACCTTTGACCAAGATTCACCAAAATAGTGCAGTGCCTGCTCAGTGCTTGTCCTATGTTGATCATGAAATATGAGCTAAATTGAGCTGAAACTGTGGATGCCACAGTGCAAAGAAACACACAAACAAACAAACCGAGTAATATACTTGCGGAATCCGAGATTTCGCCAAGTAATTAACAAACGGAAACAAAAACATAACCAGCTTGGCAGAGGTAATGAATATCTACGCCACGCATTTTCCACAAAAAGAGCCTTCAGGAGTAGGTGCGCAATTAGAGATGATAAGGAGCAAATCTGATCTAGAGGCACCAACATCTTACTTCAGGTAGTGATTGTGAACTGATCAGCATTAAAATATTCTGTTAAGAACATTCCAATCACATACACACCTTCAAACCATTATCATAGACATGCTTACTCAATGAACAACAGCTCCATCCCCTTTTCAGTGATCTTCTGTACTCAAGGGAAGCGTTTCCCAACCCTTTTCTCAGGGCACATGAGGCAGATTCACCAAGGTATTTGTTGTATTACAGCTTAAGTACATGTGATGACACCAGTGAAGCTCAGGATTAGTTAAATCAGGTGTGCTGAGGGTGGAGCTCACGAACACAGCAAATACCTGGATCTGGCTGGTGTGCCCTCAAGAGAGCGTTGACAAACACTGCTCTGGAGGAGTGGGAAGGAGAGCACCTCCCACGTTCCACCACAGACCTCCAACACTGCTTTTGTACACTGATCCTAGCCCTCCTCTTTTATGAAGTGCAAACTGTCTTATAACTGACAATAATGCTTTTCACTCTGAGTCAGTGTCCTAGGACTTCATTAATTTCAGTTGTCAGAAGTGCTTATTACACTGGCATTGGTATGTTTGATTATCCAAAGGACATTCTGATCACGTTTGTGATCTTAAAGGGGTTAATACTCTGCATACAAACACGATGAATAACTGCATTAAACATTTTTCAGTATCAATTTTGCTCCAGGGGTGTGGTACGAGTGCCCTTGCTATAGTAGCACCACACGTCAGAGGCACGTGCAGCTGTCCTTCACTGATACAGGGCTGGATCTCCATTTCTCTCCAGGCAGAAACAGACTGAGAAAGTGAGCCAGCCGTTCGGTTCAATCGAATTCTCATTAACCGGAGCAGTGGTCAACAGCGCTGCGGAACGGGGCTGCTACCACCACAAAGCCGCTGTCCTTCGAGCCTCAACCTCATTGGTTGAGAGGAGCATCCCTGCCACAGTCATATCCTGGTTTTCACATCCACTCCACTGTGATTTAAGGATTCTGACTGACCGAATGCTATAAAAGGTACTCGGCAACCATCAATAAAGCCGCCTTCACACCGGACGCGAAACGAAATTATCGCACGGCAGATTACACTCAAAGTGTCTTCGCGTCTTTGTATTGACTTTGAATGTCATCTGTCGTGTGAAAAATTCGTTTCGCGTCCGGTGTGACAGCAACTTAAGGCTACGGAGCCATTCTGGATGATGGGATGATCGTATAAAACACAAATTCAGAGCCTTCTTTCTCCACTTCCTCAAGTCCTTGACCACTGCCCAGTGCCCACTGGTACCTTGTTTCTGGCAGATTACATTACACTGCAGCGTCACCAAAAAGTAAATAATAGGATTTCCTCTATCTGAGAGCTTGGAAACAGAGAAGTCTTTCAAACTCACCACATTCCACTTACTGCATAACTATTCAGAGTCTGCAGTCATTAAAAACGCTTGTGGAGCGATAAAATGACATTCCCTCATGAAATTCCAATTCTTGTGGGTTGTACTTTTCATAAATATAGTACCTGAATACAGGAGTATGAGCAAATGTATCAGTGGAGTGGTAGTGTGCATTTGACAATGCATTTGTGAGACTATGAAATGGATTTAAGTATTTATGAGCATTTGAAATGACTTCTTTCAGTAACCGTTTGATTGAAAAAAAAAAAAATAGTGAGCAATTAGCCCTTTTAAGTATGGGATGGTTATGAAAAGCTGAGAAAAATATGTAAGCCTAGAACTGGGAATCGGGGGGTGCAGACACGTCCCTTTATGACAATAATTAGTCCTGGCTAGTTCACAATCATTTTCCTTCATTGACGCATTTTTCAATTATCGAAACTGGCAACTGAAAACACAGTTTCTCCCCATATGCGATCTAACAGCGATGAAATCATGGGCTGAATTCAGTACAGGAAAATAATTTACTAATAATAGGTCAGTGCTTCGCGTTGATTGAACTGGTTCCAATGAAATATCCCCTTTCACTCTCATTATTGCCCGGGTTAATTAAAAAAAAAAAAAAAAAAGTGGCATTCGGCAGTTAAATAGGTTATAAAAAGCGTGCGGCTCAAGCTATTTGCGTGAGAGTCGACAGGTATGCAATTTTGAATAACGTTGATTTAAATACAGCAAATACGCATCCAGATGAATGATTGTCATCTTACCTAATTGGAGAGAACAAGCAGCATCTGTTAAGTGTGGAGTGCTCTTGGAGCAAACCTTCTGTTAATTATGAAAATGACAGAGAACAGGTTTTAACTAACTGTTTTAAACGGATCTTGATTTCATCGCTGTTAGATTGCATATGGAGAGAAACCATGTCTTCAGTTGCAAATTACGATAATTGGAAATCACGTCAATAAAAGAAAATGATTGAGAACTAGCCAGGACTAATTGTTGTCATAAAGGGACGTGTCAGTGCCCCTAATCCCCAGTTCTCGATCTGCCACTGGAGAAAAAGCGTTTGGGATTCATTTTAAAAACCATAAAGTATTGCAAATGTTATCTCGAATAAAATAATTTCCAATGCAAATACTTAAAGACTAAAAGACTGCCAAAACCCTCTGAGGTTTCGCTAATGCTCTCGTGAAAAATACTCCATCTCTGATTTCACAGTCAATTGTGGGAACTAAAAGCAACAGACTTCTGCAACAATTGAGAAACAAAAACATTCTCAGAAATGCAAAGTCTTCAAAGGGGTGAGCACCTGAACCAGGTCTACTGATTTTATGAATGAATAAAATATTTAAGTTCAGCAGGCTCGATTTCCAGCCTAGATTGGGCAAGGCTGAATTCGCTTTATTAATTTCCTCAGAGCAAGCTTATGGCAGTCAGAGCGCTGTACTTTCAAATTCATCCACTCAGATCTTCTGAAATCTGCCACATTAATAATTCATACTACTTGAAAAGCAAGCAGGCCCATTTTAAATGTGGGAGCTGGCATTTATCATGTGGTAAGTCCTTCCAGGAAAAAACAACTTGCCATTAGCACATAATGGGCCATAAAGCGACCGACGAGTCAGGCAATGCAAAGCGCATTCCCTAAAGCACCAACAATAATGCCTGAGAGTTCAAGACACTAACAAACCAGAGGGAGACGGCAATCTGTAAATCTGCCACAGCAGATGCACCCAATTTCAACCATCAGTTTAAATGCACTCGTCTAATTCGCAAAACAACACGAATGATGAATGGGGAAGATACTGAATTAAATTTTAAAAGCTAGCTGTTTCAACTCCACAGCGTTTTTTTTCCCCCCTCATATTTTAATGAGTGAACCAGCTTACCAGAATATTCTATGTCTTGAGGCTGTCACGCTCGCGTCAGACAGGGCGCGCGGTGTCAAGGAACAAAGTAATTTCAGTGTCAGAGTCGCTTTGATTGCACAGATCGTGAGTTATTTGGGATTCCCTTCTCTCCGGCAGAACTTCCAAGTTGCCATGAAGCTAGGCACGGTTTCCACGGGGACCATTGCGGAGCACACCCTAACCCCTCCCAGTCTCCCGGCTAACCATGTTTCTTTCATGTGATGCACTAATCATTAGTCTGAATGATGTACCCTGCAAACCACACTCATTCACACCTGGTTTCCAATTAAGTGCTAAGTTCCCAAGTGCAGGGCTTCCCCAACAGGAAATAATGGTAGTTGGTGGGTTTTACAAAAGATCTTTCTCTCTCTCTCCCACTCTCCCTCTCTCTCTTGCATTTTTTTATGGGGTACTGGGTTTCTAATTAGGGATAGCCATAGTCACAAGTATAAAAGCAAATGTGGCGAGTCTTTGTGGAACAGTAAAGGAATATCAAAGGTTAACAACCGCCCACATTCCCTCCTTTTCTCTCGCAGTATAATTTCAGAGAATTATTATGCGTCTCTTACTTGGGATTATCAGGTATTATTACAGGGAAATGCTGTGTGGCGCTGCCTGCTTCCTCCGCAAAGGTCGTTCGTAAACACTGTTATTATATGGGGGCGCAGAAGAGCAAACAGATGCCTTCACACAAGTTAATTAACAAACATCAGCAGAACACCTCCTGGTTTAACCCACTGGTGTTTTAGCACAGTGTAGGAATAGCTTTACAGAAATGAAGTAGACAACAGGTTAACTTAAGTCTGTCAACAGAAATGAACCACCAAAGCATGCCCTGACCGTTCAGTTCCCTGGTGCCTGAGGACACCTATTCTGGAGGTTCGCAACACAGTACTCTATTCACGGTTAGAAGAACTCTGGCTGAGTAAAACAGGTCTGGATAACAGTAAGATCATATTAACCCACAGAGCGCTAGATGTAGCTACTGTTGCTCAGTGATGTAAGATATGAAAATCAAAGCTGTTGAAGACCTATCATGTGGCAACTTGTTTAAAAGAGCTCCCCTACGGGATAGGTTTTCGACAGCATAAGATGATTAAATTTATATATTTAAAAAATGTATTTCGAGCTGCCGGGTGGCTCACACAGTTAAGGCACTGCTCTGCAGTGCAGAGGTGATCACCACGTTGCGAGCTCGAGCCCCGGCGTACCCACCGGCAGGGGTCGGCAGCTTTTTCAGAGTAGCGCACAATTGGCTATCGCGCTACAGGGTTTCAAATTGGGAAGGGACTGCCGGATATGGGTATACAATATATCAGCTTTGTTTGTTGCTCCAGCGCCTCCTGTTGGCCAAACGGGCGCTTGTCAGGAAGACTCCGGGTTGGTTCATGTCCGGGTATCCTCCGCCCTAGTTCTGAACTTGCAAAGATTCAACCAATGAGTGTATAAGAATCAGTGGTTGACAGGCACATGCTTCGGAGGAGAGCCGTGAACTGTCCTCACTATCCTGTGTTGGCAGCAGGGGGTCGCATACGAGCAAGCTTTGTACATAGTTCCCCAATTGGGCATTCCAGATTCGGGTGGGATTGGAGATGCCAAATTTTTTAAAACAAAAAAATAAATAAATAAATTATTAAAAAAAAAATTTTCAGCGCTCTAAGGGTTATGCACTCTCAAACAGTCAAATCAGCAATATCAATGGTGAACATTTTACACTGTGCATTGTGTTTGTTACAAAATTAACTGCAATGTGTTTGTTACATAATTACCAGCATGATTTACATCCTCCTTCCTCCTCTGCATAAGGGAGTGTCTGAAAGCGAGTGCAATGCCAATTATCACTCTCTGACTCACACACACACACACACACACACACACAGATGGGAATACAGCATTAGAGCTGGCAGTATATAAACACCTGCAAATCTGTTTGTTTGTATTTCCTGCATCGTGCTTATCTCATCCACCTATTCCTGCTCCGTTATCGCTTACAACTGTTTTTGGAGTCTGTGCAGATATTAATGTCCAATAGACAGTTTCTCCTACCACATAATTCGTCCCGTAAGCATGTGGTCAGAACAGGGGCCCCCACAGAAAGAAGAAAAATGCTGCTTTGGGCAGCATTAATCATCCTCCCTATCGTTTTCAAGCTTTCTTTTTTTTTTTAATATATCTTAAGAACCCACAGGGATGAATTTTAATGCATCTCTCAATACAGGGTGCAGACAGGCCTCATGCATTTGGAAGAGCTGCGTTTGTGCCCCCTGGCAGGCCGTTCATCTGCTCTGAGCCCGGCCGGGTCAATGTGCGCTATGGTCGGTCCCTGGGGGCTGGTAAAGGGTTGTGGGCAAAAACTTGCAACTTCAACAGCTAATGACCCAGCACTCTGTGTGCTTCCTACCGTTTCTGCAGTTTAAACCATTTTAATTTATATGACAGTCTTCCTTGCCTGGGCATCTATTGTTCTTGAGTCAGCAAAATTTGTGGACAAATCAGTGCTTCTAATTTGAATTTGCTCCAAAGTAACCTTGATGAGGGAACATTTCTGGCTGTGATAGACTGTCACATTGAGCGCATGCTGGGTGTACGCTAAGCTGTAGACTGCACTTGCAAGGCACTGGCGGTGTAAGACATAGCACTGGCACTAACAGACATTCGACGTGTGAATGCGAAGACCCACAGAGAGGAGGGAAATGCTGGCAAGCCGACCCCCTCTGAAGACGCTACACACACCTGCTTCCTGCACGCCTCTGTTTTCCATTCGCTTTTTTTCTTTTTCGCCTTTTGTTCACCGCAGCCATCAAAGGGGACACGAGCGGGAGCATGCTGCAGTCATCATTACACACGGATTACAACCCAGTGGCCTATTTTTCTGCAATCATACATATGCGGGAGGCAGGCAGGGGGTCTGGGTGGGGAGGTGGGGGGGGTACATATTTTACCCCTCCACTGATTGCCGCGAGCATCCGTTCTCGTGCCTCTAATTCATGCTGAATAAATAAAGTTGATAAAAATAGAACTTTTGCCAGCATATTTTGAGGAAAAAAAAGCAAGAAATAATTAAATAAGCCGCCCACGCATGAGAGGCACGGTCCCAGTTCAGCCTTTGTTTTCATAGCTGGGGGAGTTCTGTCTCGGGATTCTTCTTTTATTTAAAGGCAGTGCACAATGACGAGAGTTTGCAAGCATACTCAGCAATTAATAATGCAAAATTTTTATCTTTAAACTCTAATTTTTCCACCCTTTTCCCTTTATTTGGTCCAAAGTCAGGAAAAAAAAAAAATTTTATCTTCGTGCAGGACAATATCACACATATTCTGTATCTGCTACATGACACTTACAGTGAGAGAAATATTCTAATCTAGGATGTCATGTTTTTAATAGCCAAAGCATTACATCAGATGGAAAATATCTAGATCTTGCACATCATTTTATACTCATTTCCCCGAAATTAAGCAGGACATATTTAGTATTGTTGTAAACCTTTGGATCTCCACTGGAATTTAAAATTGGCCAGACTTTCCACAGGTATGAATAAAGTAGCTGCACTGCAGGCTTTATGGGGTTAATAAAAATAAAACAGAGAAAAGGCTCTAGTATTAAAAAAAAAAAAAAATGCAAAGCATATAAATGCCAGCCGTTGGCCTACTTAGCAGAGTCTTCTGGCATACGAAATATCAGATATCTATACAGCAATGATCCAGGAGCAAGCCATGCCAACTGTTGATAAAGTACTGTATTTCTAAAAAAAAAAGCTAGTCAAAGTGTGAATAAGCCACCTTCAAGATGGTGCCAAGACATCACAAGACTTCACTAATACAGACGACTAAACAAGCCGTTGGTGAAATCCATGACAGTTGCACCCTTCTCCATTTGTTCAGGTAACCCAGATCTATCCAATATCTGTCCATAGACTACCCCAGCTGAGGTTTATGGATGATTAGTAGCTGACCTCTTTGTTGGCATGTTCACTGAAACTGCACTGGGGCAGTGTCACACCCAGCTGCCGGAAGTCAATTCTAGAACCTGACTGTGGGCCAGCTAATTTTGGTCAATTCGAATTTGTCACTACCTAGAATGTGTTTTTACTCATAAAAAAGGACATCTCCCTCCCGGCCCCCGTCCCTGCGTAACCCACCAGATGGACAGACAGACAGACAGATAGACAGGCAAATACCAAAAGGCACCACTACAGGACCTGAGCAGTAAGTATGCTGAGTTTCGTTGAGATCATGCAAATGGTTTTGGAGTTATGCTCCGGACAAAAATGGATTGCATCTGGAAGGACAGACAGACAGGCACATACTAAAAGACACCACTTCAAGACCTGAGTGGTAAATATGCAATGTTTCGTTAAGATCATGCAAACGGTTTTGGAGTTATGCTCCGGAAACAAAGCGGGAACACTGACTCGACCGCGACCGCAGATGCACATACGAACGCGAACAAGGGAGGGAACCAAGCCAAAAACAATATGTCTCTCTTCTCTCTCTGGGGGAGGGGACATAATTATGCAAGAGAAATTCCTCTGACCTGTCTTACACAGCTGCCCCTTTGTAGTTTACCTGCAACAGGATGTTGATGATAGCGGTTCTGCCCAGTTGATTATTATGCTAATACCTATGCAGTGATTACCAAGCAATTCAGCAGCAATGAAATCTGGCTAGCATAGCAGTTGGTCTCTTTGCAATGTTGAGGGCAGCTCAGAAAACACCACTGACTGGACCATTTTTATTTTGTAACTTTTGCAGAAATGATGCCAGTGGGCTATATTTTAATATAATGCACGGCCTAAAGCTCATGCTGTAAGTGTATTTCGCTAATTTAAAGGCGGATTTGGGCGCTTGGTTCACAGAGGCTGTATTTAGTCTCAATTAATCACTGGTGTGTTTTGGGCATAACATGAAATAAACCAATATTTATTATGTCCTATTGCCTACAAAAACCAAGTGTGCTTGCACCTCAGCAGATTGCAATAATAATAGCGGATTTGCTTAGTAGTAGGAAAGACTGCGTCTCCCCAGAGAACAGGAACCTAGTCCTGCAGGAGAGGTCCATGTGCCCTCTGTCCAAAGGGGGCATATTTGTTTTGATAAATAAATATGAATAATTTTTTTTTCTACATTCACCTAAAAAATGGAAATCCATGTTTTCATACTTTCATCTTCAAATCAGCAATTGGAATCAATAGATATTTAACGTGCACCAAAACAACTCGTTATCCGGGTATATTTTTTTGGTATATTATTTGCCCCTGTTGCATTGTTACAAAAACATTTTGATTGATTATGCTTGCTATTAGATAGATAGATAGATAGATAGATAGATAGATAGATAGATAGATAGATAGGCGGTCGAATTTCAAGACAGCAACCACAGCAAATGCCATGCCTTCTTCAGGCTTTGCAGTGATGCCCCTTAAATGTGACAGCTAACGGTGCTATGAAAATGCCGTGCCCTTTTCACTTTTTCACTTGCCTTGGTGAACTCCCTTGTTAATGAGTGATTTTATCTATGGTCAACAAGGTCTTTTTTCTGTTTTTTTTTCTCTTCTCGCACTCCAATATACTGAATCTACCTGTGGCCGCCTGAAACTGTGCTAAGTGTCGGCAGCAGGGCCTTTTATAGGGCTTTAGCCAGCAGTGCACACCTGCACCCTCTCGTACTGTGTCACCCAAACGATGGCCCGCATGGCTGAGGCTTGGCCAAAGTACGTCGCCAGAGGGCATTCTAACTTTGGCATTTTATTTGACAGACAATCTTTGATCGCGCATGAATAAGCCACAATGCCGACCAACGAAAGAAATTTAAAAAGTAAAGCAGAATAGTTTCAATCAAAATCAACAAAATTCAAGAATAACTCTTCATTTTTTTTGTAAGAAGATGTTTTTATATATCAAGGGTGGCAATTTCTTCTAACGGAGGGCAGAAACAATAGCCTCAAATGCTAAGAGAATCTATGTCACCACAATGGATTATTGACGTTGTCTTATGGGGGAGATTAGGGTGACATAATGACCTAATTATCACCATGAAGATGCGTCATATCGGCTATAAACAAAACAGCTTGCTATGTTGAATGTCACATGCGAGGAGGAACTCACCGTACCATTATAACTTCTATCCCTGATACTTGCTTGGAGTTGAACTTTTAATGTTGAGAGTTCCCAGTGGTGTTGTATCTTCACAATTTGTGCATTCCCACTGTACTTTCAGATTTTTGAGATGTTAGCTATTTTGGTAGCTAGCTCAAGAGCAATAAGCTGTGACAGCCAGCTAGAGAAGTTACAGCAAAAACCAAATCACATTGACAAATGTCACAATGATTCGCAACGGTTTTCCTTAACAACCGTTAGCGAGCTAGCAAGATGGCTATAAATTCTGAAGAGAGCGTCCCAATCTGACTGCATTTTCACTTTGGTTAATGAGCCTCACCTCCTTTGAAAAGAACAACAATATGCCGAATAAGTAATCGGGTGACATTTTGCATTTCTGTTTATAGTCATCCAAGGGCTGTTGCTACCAAGCAACATTACGTAAGAGCGGGATTGCCACCCATGATTTATATAGATCTAGTTCAGCCCCAGATTTAGAGACCGAGATTCTAGGCCTTCAATACATGCTGGGGTAGACGAGTGTCATGGTGGGGGCTTGGGGGGGTCTCAAGCCATTGGCATTCACAGTGGGACAAGGGAGCAGTTGCCTCCCCCAAAACAGCCACTGAAAAAACACTAGAATTACTGTGATGTCCCTTTAGAACCTATAAATTTGCCTTGATGCCCCTCTACAGTCATAGGGACTGCCCTCAGGAGCCAGAGGATTACCAAGGCAAGAGTTACAGTGCCAACAAAGAAAAAAAATTTCACCCCTGATAGATAGATAGATAGATAGATAGATAGTAAAGTTTTTCATTTAGAGGTAGTTAATGATATAATATTCACCTTATGCAGTTCGTGCAGCTAAACTTTCCACACAATCTATCATGCTCCTGACTGGAAGTATGGAGGTAAAGGATCACTGAAGGCACTAGGGTGACAGAATCAGAGGCACGGGGCCATCATATTGTTTTTATTTAGTTTTTGAAAAGGTTTATTTTTCCTTAATTGCAGCTTCAGTTCTGTTTAAAATTATTTTCCTATGTCACGGAGAAACAGGTACAATCAGCGGGGTTTTAATTGCTGAAAGTACGGAAACCTGTTCACCATAATCTCCAAAAATCTTCATGGGGAATTGTTTGTGCACCCACCCATGTAGGCGCATATTTCTGTCTTAATGATGTGCCCTTAAAATAACAGTAAATTAATGACAATTGACTTAAGACCAGGTTTTTGTTAGTTATTCACACAGTCACCCTTCACTGCCTCACAATAGCAATACGCCAGCACTGCGCCTGACCGCACCTCATCTTAAGATCAACACGCCCATAGGCACTCAGATGGGTGCAAGAATATTTACTATTTAAGCAACATGGGTGCTGGACAAAAAATGACAGCTGCACTGGCCTGACACAAGCAACTTGCATTTTGCTTGGCGCCACTGTACACCAGGTGTAAGACTGAGTTCAGTGTCTCACAGATTGTCCCTAAGTACTGACCCCAGCCGTCGACCCACTGCTAAACAGTTTTCAAGCTGCTGATCATCATTATAAGATTTCAAGCTATGGCAGCTCTCAGCCTTTACCTCGTTGGTCTGCAAGACGAAGTGAACAAATTAAGGAAGACAACACTGTAAAAGAGGCCGAAATCAATCAATGGCAAGATACAGAGATGCAAAGGAATTTAAAGTGCCATTCCAGTTTTCTCATTTTCAAGGACGTTCTGATAGGGACAACACTATATCGTCCCTATTATTTTACTTAAAAGGCCACTAACATGGTAAATGGCAACAACCTTTTTTTCTGACTAAATAAAGCGATTCAAATTTGAACACAGATCAGCACCAGAACACAACAGGCTTGGCGGCAGACTTGGGCGAGGTAATCTGAGAGGTTTCGGTCCTAATGGGTAGCCTAAGGTCTTCCTGTTGAAGCTTATTCCCCTCCCATTCCCCAGAGAATCAATGATCAAGATCGTGTCACAATCCACACCCCCCTACCGCCAAAGAAAGCAAAACAGAGGATGTTAGGATATTAAAATAAACCTTGAGGTCCTGACCTGTGAGTAAAAGGATAGGATTGTTTTCTTGTAAGGTATAACATATAACATGAGCTGAGATTGCAGAGAAAGGAAAAAGCGCTTTAAATGTTAAAAGAAAACATGCCATTCAGAGATCGCAAAAGGACCCCGCCAAAGATCGAGATGGCGCACAAATGGACAGATGGACAGACACGGCTTAAATCAATAGTCCCCCGACCTACCTGTCAGGTGGTGTGGGAGAACAGACAACAGAATCACAATGATTGGGGCAGACACATCCTGACAGACTAGGGGACGGGAGGGGACTATTCTGATCCAAATTTGGGAGGGGCCTGAAATTTTTCTCCCCTTCTTTGTGGCTAACCTGGAAATCGATCGAGGTCCACCATCATAAAAGAGGGTCTAATTTACTCATAAGTCAAGCAGATGGAACAGAGTTGTCTCCAAGGTAACAGATAAAGTACACCGAGACCATCCAATGCGACAACGCGCTCCTGCCACATTTCCAACTCTGCGGCTGGTGTCACTTCTAAATGACATCTATTAGAGCAAGATTGCTGCAGATCTGCAATGGCAGAAGCGAAAAGCATGAAAAGGGAAGAAGAAATGTTAGGATGACTGTGAAAGAAAGAGCCCCATACATTCAAAGACCAGAATCAGATGTCTACTCCACCCTGAAATCAGGTTGCGAGTTCACTGACGGAGCAAGCCCACATTCATCGCAGCTCTTTTAATGCCGGCACTCACACCCACATCCCTTTCTACACGCTTGCCGGAGTTTAAGAAGGCGAGTCCGACAGCGTGTGATGGGCTGAAATGCAGCATCTCCCGAACGCCCTCCCCTGCAGCATGTCCTCCTTACTAACACGCCCCGCTTTACGCAGAGACCTGAAATCCTATCTCACTCCGAGGCTCGCTCTAAAAATAGCCACAGGAAACACTGCAACCTGAGCTCATAAGATGAAAAAAAAGAAAAGAAAAAAAATTGTTGCAAGTTCTTCGATCTCTCTCTCTCATGCTGCTGAGGAAAATTCCAGATCCTGAGGGAAGACAGTCATGTGCTGTCGAGCGCGAGTGAAAACCCTGAGATTTCACAGCTCAAGAGCTGCTATAAAAACCTACAAAATAATCGTGCCAGAGCCTTATTGGTCACAGTCTTTTGCAGACTCATTACAATGGACTTTTCTAGCGTTGAACAGTGAAAGGCTAAAGCAGAAATCGTTAGATAAGATGATGATCCATACCCTGACGGAAGCCAAGAGGGCACGAAAAAAACTGCTTTAAACGTTTAAAGATCTGAAATTAGGCAGACCAATTACTGCTGTAGTTATACGGTGAGCAGCATAATTCATTGGACAGTGATGCAATTTTTTTTCAGTTGGTTTGTTGGTCGCGTCTATCATTGGATCTGAATCCAGTAGAACATGCATTTTACATGCTGAACAAGAGACTGAAGGCAAATGCTCTGAACAAGCAAGAACTGTAGGAGGCTGCAGTACAGGTCCCACAGCATCACCATGGAATGGATAAGCGACCAAATGTGATAAATGATTTCCTTATTTTGCAGTCATATACAAGCTGACTGTCTGCATGTGAAAGTCCGTTTCATTGCGTCATTTCAAATTCAGTGCCAGGGTACACACCCAAAATAAACAAGATGACAGTGACATCACTGTCCCCTACCACGATCAAGGACCATGACTCCGTAAAAAAAACATATGCTTCGGCTTTTTCAAACTTAGCATAGATCATAAGTAGCTCATTAAACATACAGAATTTCACAAGTCTAGGTATAATAGTTTCAGAGAAATCTTGTTCTCATTATGGCCTGAACTGACGGACGGACGGACAGACAGACGGACCCCATTCCAATATCCCCCGGTCCCAGGGAATGAAAATGCATCACAATTTGATGAATTATGATGCTGTCTGTACACATTCAATGCGATAAAAACCTTACCCTCAAAAATCAGTATACAGCAATTGGAATTTGCATTGCCACAATGAACACTGGATAAAAATAAAATAAAACAAAATAAAACTGTTAGTTGTGTCGAACCACACAGTATGTTGGAGGCACATTTGTAACATTAGCATACACACACAATGTTGTTTACTGGAGAGATATTCAACAAGCATTATGTCTAATCCAATTGCAAATTCATTGCTACAAATTAGCACAGCATAAAATTTTAATTCACTTCCGTTATTGCTGTCAATGCATTGATTTCTGTTGCCAATGGAGCAATTAGAAGTTCCTCCCCCACATTAAAATCCTCCTGATTCCCAACACAGCTCTCCATCAGTGCACTCTATTTAAAGGCCTACCCAGTGACCAGCTGTCCTTTTCGTATTCCTTCCAAAACCCGGCTCCGTCTCTGAAACTCCACAGAGCAGAGCACCTTGTCTCTGCTACCGACAATCTGTCTGTGGCCCTAAACCCACAGCATGTTGTCATCCTGGCCTGACATACAGTGATGCTCTTGTGACTCCCTGCCCAAATGTCAATATATGACACAAAGGGAGTCCATTTGATGCCAATTGCTAAATTGCTAAATGGAATTTGGGAAAGGGAGTCGTAATTTCATGAATTTATTAAATTGATCCCAGTTTGGATGGGAGTAAGGTTTTTTTGTTGTTGTTGTTTTGTAAAAGCATCTGGGATGATCGGAGTCGCACTGATTACTGAGGCTCTAAGTTCAAGCTCCTGCATTTATATTTTTTGTCACATCTACTATTGTCATCAAATACTGATGCAGTCGACTTTGTATTAAAGTTTAAAGGCATCCAAAAGTGACTTGAAAGGACTCGTTTTTTTGTTGTCGAGTGACACCTGGGGTATCTGCCCAAAAGTCAACACAGGACACCTTGGGAGTGAGAATGAGCTCCATCATGATATTATGTAAACAACTGTTTAGGTTTCAAGAAGCCGCCCCCCCACGATCCACCACATCTGCCTCTACACAGACAAAACACAACGATAAATTGAAAGCAAATTGTTTCCCCTGTAATTCCCCCAATTATTTTCACCCAGCAGTTTCTCCATGTCTGTTTCGTCTCAGCTCCTGACCCTGCTCCGCTCACTGCTTCCTCTGCTAATGACATACGGCACCGGCTCTATTCACACCGTCACAAAAGAGCAACCCGAAAAAAGAAAGGAGCAGATGCTCATCCATGCAACCAACAGAGTCTCGATCTCCTCGGCGGAGATAAACAAAGATAGGCGAACGACAGAGGAAAAACTCCCATGCCCCACTGAGCAGCCCCACCTGAGAGTATCACAGTAACCTGATGGTGGTTTTAATAACCTACAACCTACTATTCCCACGTCAATGCAGGCAAAACAAAATGAGACATGAGCCCCATATGACTTCACAAAAGAAGAGGAAAAGCTGTCAGCTCACAAGAGGCTTTGTATCCAGCTTTATGTCAAACTCCTCTGTAACAACGGACCGACTGAACCGCAATCCTTCTTCCAACGGTAATCCACTTTTGCTTCCATTTTATTCACAGCAGTTAAGTTGACACCCGTTATAAAGCACACCCTCATACCTCAGAGCGCAGGGTTGGAATTAAATACGAGCTTCCGCATTGTTGTTAAAGCAAGATGGCCTCCAAGCTCATACTTCATGGAGGTGAAAATAATGTGACAATACCATTAGCCGCACCCTGATTTTATTCTCCTTTGTAAAGATGTAACACTATATTTCATCCACAAATATGTATGCAGTGATATTGAGTCACACTGCTTGGACACAGTAAAAGAGAATTTGCCCGGCTGATGTAGGTTATAACTGAAAAAAAAAAAAAAACCCACTGTATCTCCACCTTAAATGTGCCAATATAAATGCCCGAAAATGCTTGTGAAGAAATATTTATGTTCCACATTGTTGAATCTTGAAAATATTTATAGAACTAATATTCTTCAATAAATGTGGCTGGCATCTTTTCTCTGAAATTACAACTCATTCTAGTAAGACTCAACAAACAGTCAGACAAAATAATTTTCTGCTTGAATGAGAGCTTGACTATCACAGAATAGAATTATTCATGGCATTGAGGGAATAAATTTCTCTGCAGCTTTTCAAGAGCCTTAATACACAACAGTGTGAAGGGAAAACATATGCTGCTGCTTTCACTGCACATGACCTGCGCAGCTTTACAGAATTTACTGCCGTTTGCCACCGATTCCACATATGCGAGCGACAGGTGTAGGATGCACGCAATATAACAGCCATCTCAATGGCAGTCCTCTGACACAAAGAGCAATACTGCTCGCGCCCTTATAGATCTTTTGTCTTTTTTTGTACATAATGTGGAAAAAAAAGAAGCCACTAGATGGCAGTATTGACTGGAGCTAGGTTTGGGCATGTCCTGGGCATGTCTGAGAGGGGAAAGCCCAAGAGAATTGAAAAAAAGTCTGTAAGGTGGGAGGGGGGCTGCAAAAGAGTATATAAGGAGAAAAACTGAGAGAGTTAAAGTAGCAGGAGAAATTGAAAGGAGAAGGATACATTTGACCAGACCTTTCACTCTTTTCAAGACCTGTGAAGCTTTTTGTGGATTTTTGCCTGTGTTGGAGCATTTTCCTGTCCCAGGACATCACCAAGCAACCCCATCTCAAGGGACTGTAAATATTTTTTTTCTTGTACATATGTCAATCTTGGTCAGTAGTATAAATTGTAGGTTAGTTGTCAGTCTTTGTTTAATTAAATCTGTTTTAAAGTTTTAAAATTTTGTCTGTCATCCCTTGCTGTCTTATATGTCATAACAAATTGGAGCCATAACATGTATATGAACCCTGCATTTCAAGTAGAGATGCAGGTCTGTGTGCACATGCAAAAGAATACACACGCAACAAAAAAATTACACACAGAGATAAAAAGCTTTATACAACAAAATGAGAATCAGTGTCTTTTTTTGTCAGGGTCTCATGTGCATAACAGTGTAACCAGCCAAATATAAAAAAGATAAATCTGGTGCCTGCCTTATTTTACCCACCATTTTTGATTATGGCCACGATATTTACTGCTGTTGATAATTACACAAGACCAAAATTATTCAGATGAAATGACTGATAATTTGCAGGCAAAGCCGAGCAGAGTGAGCCCACGTCACAGACCAAACTTAATCAGGCTGTGCATCGTCACGTGAGGCGGTCACTTATACGCTGTTTTTTAACAACTGAACGTAGATAGGCTAAAAGACAAGAATAGTGACAATACTCTTTCATCGACGCTCAAGTCAAAAAGGTCACCTCTGAGTCACCTCACTGTCAACCAGAACTCTGATACATCAGCATTTAATTCAATGTGAGGTCAGGCCCCTCCTCCCCAGACTCCCACTGTAGCCTAGCTAAGGTTAAAGCCCTGCTTATGCAATCAGGGGGGCTGGGGCCATGTTCCTAAAGCCGCCTACAGTGAACTGTCTATGCCTGCTATACATTTGCATGATTGCATTTACATACTGTTGGCAGAAGGCAGCTAAGTCAGGACAAGAATATAATGATGTGTCGGTAGAAGTCACAAGCCTCAAAAAGTGAATCTTCAAAGAACATCCCTAAGGAAACTTCTGTTTTAAGGCATTGACACTTAGCTTGAGTCAGCAACAAAATAGCTGTCATAAGGGCACAGCTAACACGCTAGCTTAATGACTTTTCCAGCTCCTTATGGATTATTTTACGCCCTCTGCGATTCTAGCTGATGGGATACTGTCGTCCCCTCCGCTGTCCGCCTGCCTGTCCATCTGTCAGTCTGTCTTCTCATTGCTTGTTACTTCTCTAGCTGCTGTTCCATCCCACATGGAAAGAATCTATATGAACATATATGCGCATATATGCAACCTACATGCTACATATATGCCAAATTCAGGTATATGTGCTTATAGAGGGCATATAGGTCTCCTATATTGCTTCTTCATTTCCACATATAGGCCCTGTGTGTACAGTACATACAAGGTATATGTCTCCTATATAGCTCATATACCCAGTGGCAGGTTCTGTTTGTCATACCTATTGTATAGCTCATATCTCACTTCTGCAGCTGTCATACATGATGCCTAGCTCATATTTTTGTTCTCAAAGTAATACCTGTATATGAGTCCAAAGTCCCTAACAGTAATAACAAAAATTTCACGCAATAACTTATTAATCGCATATGAACACATGAAATTGGCATCACATTTGATCCAAAATACATGTTGACACGTGGCAACGGCATGTAATGTGTAAACCAGCTATTATTAACCATGGCAAGTGAGAGGAGACAAAAAGCTATGATATCAATGCAAATATCTAATACTATTTGTTACATTTTTTTTCCTGAAACATTAACAATAACAAGGTCATCAATTCTTCCTTGACCATACTTATTTCCATTCTATGAAAATTGAGTTGTGTATTGTGGAAGAGAAGGAAATGTATAAAAACTAAATGGTTTGATAATGTTTATTTCATCAATTAAGCATTTTTTCAAGTTTAAGTCACTGCCAGATTCACCACATTAGATAAAATTGGATTCACATCATTACAGCTCATACACATCCACTGAAAGGTTATACACTACACTGTTACATCCACCAAATGCAATGTTTTCATCCCCACATCTATTTGAGCATTTCACTGTGGTTAATGAATTTGAGGACCAAGTCTACATTTCTGTTCGCAGTTTTAATGAACAGACACTCGTCTTTTATCTGAGATGATTGTATAGCAACTAAAGGTCCCAAACTTTTTCTCTACAGGGCTGAAATAACAAGGATTCTTAAATTCCCACATAGAAAGAACCTATATAAACATATAGGTTTTAATCTCCGCCTTGTACCAATCAGCAGTGGTCAGCAGCTCTTTTCAGAAGTAGCGCGCAATTGGCCAATGTGCTACAGGGATACAAATTGTGAAAGGCCTGCTGGGAAGGGTTATGTAGATTAGTATTCCCCTACGCATGTCCTGTTGGCTAGACAGGTGCTAATAAATAAAATTCTAACTACTATTATGTTTGGTTATTCTCTGCCTGTATTCTGAGCTTGCGAAGTATCGCCCAGTAAAAGCATAAAATACAATTGCCACTCTGCTGAATTGTCAACAGGTGGTGGCATTTGCAAATAAGCCTACGAACCTGTACGTAGTTCCCTAATTGGATATCCCAGATTCCGGTGGGATTGGAAATGCCCAATAAAAAAAAACATTGAAGTTTTAATTGGCCATTTTCGTATATTATAGGTATATCTACACATAGATTACATATAGGTACATATGCAACATATATAAAATTGTCCGTTTTCATATATTATAGGTACATATATGTACCTATAATATATGAAAACGGCCAGTTTTATATATCTCACGTTACATTACATTACATTACAGGCTCTTAGCAGACGCTCTTATCCAGAGTGACGTACAAAAGTGCACAAGACCAGTACAAAAGAGCAGACCTCCTAGGAAACAAGTACAAGTGCTAACAGTAAGTGACAGAACATGTTCCATCACATATTGCGAAACCTAGATGTGGCCCTATATTAAAACTGCATGTTTATATAGGTTCTTTCCGAGTGGGATTGTAGGTACAGCCCTCAAATTTAAACAGGTTATGCACATTGGGTGTCTCCAGAAACCAATTTTAATGTCAAGGTTACAGGTCCAACTTCTACCTCATTATTTGTAGGTCGAAGTTAAGGCATGCCCAACTGTACAACAGGACAAGCGGGTATATAGCGCCGAGCGCAATAAAGTTTTATATGAGGCTGGGGATAATCCTGTAATTTCTATACACAAGCAAAGGAGAGGAGATCCCAACATTCTAACTACTTGAAGAGTAGTTCCATTCTCAGTAACTATTCTACAGCTCAATTACTTTCACCAGCAGTAAGTGCTACACCAGCATTGAACCTCTCACTTAAGAACACTGTTAACCTCACAATTGAGCGCTTACACTTGAAAGGGTTAATGCATTACTTGAATGCCTGGCTCACAGGCTCCCTATGGACCTTGAATTCAATACCAAAACCAATCCCCACACGTCCAGGGAGAGATTGAGACAGGGGCTTATAAGACAGTGGAATGTAAGCAAAGGCAGTCCAGCCCAGCCTGTTACAGAGCCACAGAAATGCAATGGCACCAAGAGAAAAAGAGAGCTCCGTTTAAAGCGGCCCCGTGGTCATGAAAGCCATTTTCTTAAAAGCGAATCAAAAAGAAGGAGATGACAAGTTGGACAGGAAGGCTTGTATAAGGGATTTCAACTGGTCTGACACTTGGTAAAAGTACAGCGTGTACAGCTTTTCCGCCCTGTTGAGAATTCTGCCTCCACTTTCATGTATCACTGCGGGTAAATATGACAACTACCCATTTCCTGATTCCTCTGCACGGAGAGCCTTCTTGATTTTAAGTTCACCTCCACGTGCAGAAGCAATATTCAGATCAGTTGACGGTGAATCTGCATAGCAGTGTAACAAACATTCATTTTGGTGTCTATTTGTTTTATTCCAATCAGTTCTGATGGCAATATTCAGATACAATCCAAGATATTTCTGAAAAATGTTTGTTTGCAGTTGCTGCTTGAATATTATTGATGCTGAAAATCTCTAAGTATTCTAGGATATGCAGTCCTCCACATTGGAAATTAACATCTACAGCACACTCATTGCAGGGCTTTAATCCTTGTTTTCAGAGGTCATAGGTGGGCACCCAGAAAACTGAGAGTCCTGGCAACGGTGACTGTATTTTACTATGGCTGTTTAGTTTTACTAGTTAGCTGAGCTATTTGACTGTTTTGCACCATATAGTATGCAGCAGTTGGCTTAACCTAATGACGATCCTTGTTTTATTAAGCTCGTTGATAAAGATTGACTTTGACGGAGAAAACCGAGACGACATTTACTGTCATAACACACATGTTCAGTATAAACGCTCATGAACACGACCAAACCATTGGGCCACATATCTTTTGTTTCATCAAAAGAAAAATGCAAATGCAAAAAGAATTAATCTTTTTTTTCAGGCACTGCAATTTAATATTTTCATGCTTTCTGTAGGTTCACAGAAGCAGCCTCTTTGACGGGGTTCCAAACTGGATTCACAGCAATGAGTAGAGTAATACAACATGAAAACAGCAAATGTTTTGATCCTGAACCTCCCCAAATTTAATTCAGCACAATACCAAAACACCCTCATCCAATGCCAATTAGAGCAACATGCTTAGAGGATGATTGCAGCTAAAAATAGCCACAGTCACCTTCCCTTTCGACCACAAAATCTCTTCCCACGGCGACGATGGTGACTCACTGAAAAGAGGACAGCAGACAAGTGTCCTATACCCTTCGCATCATGAGAAAGACTGACCTCAGGCCTCCTGCTCGTAACAGTGTGATGAATTTTTGTCTTTCATTTTTGTCTCTGCACTCAGCCCGCAGATTAATGATGGCCCAATTCGAAATGAAGACGCTTCAGAAAAGGGTTTGCTGCATTTGCAGTTTCCTGACTTAATGCAACAGTAATCCATCATAATTTGATACATTTATTGGCTAAACCTCATTTGTGTCCCATATGAAATCATTTATAAGTTCCGCCCGCCTTATTTCCTCTCCAGGCCAGTGCTATCTAACCGGAAGAGAGAGAGGCACACACACACACACACACACAAACTCACAACTTGAAGTGGAGATGGAAGTTCCAAAGCTGCTAATCTTGCCACCATCAATGTTGGTTCTCATTCATTCTGTCCTTAAACTAGGGACAGGGCATGACCCCATTCAAAGAGCATAAATACAACAGGCCACTGGTGCACAACAAGGGCGGCTTCATTTCAGGATTTTGTGTCATCTGCAGCGCTTAATGACTTGATTAGCTCCTGGATACTTCAGTCTGACAATTCCTCACTAAACGCCAGCTGAAACTGAAAACCACAAGTGCAGCCTAAAGATTTTAGAGTGCTCAAGTACAGGAGTGAACCAGAGTGGTTTATAGAGCTACAACAAAATTCGAGCTGAGAAAATTGGTCGTAACATAAACTATCATGTAGACTAGCCCTCCAGGGCCAGATATGTATACCCCTGACATGCATGAATTCTACGTATATCCATATCATTCAATACTGACTAGCAGTCAGGCCAAACTGCAGTACAACCCAAAGGTATAAGTTTAAGTTTTAAAGTTTTTAAGGATGCTGAAAATGGACAATACAAATTAGACTGTCGAAAATGACTACTTAAGAAGAGAGAGCCCTGTGTCCACAAAAGGTCATAAGTCAGAGCAGTTTGGAACAGAGACAGTAGTGACCAAATTTCAATGTATCACTGTGAGTTAGAATGTCTCATCTTTGGATCTCAAATATGGCTCACACAGCTATCACGGGTCAAATACACTAGCGCACAGAAGTTTGGAATTACTAGTTATTCCATCATAGATTCAATGGATGAAACTTTGTACTGAAGTAAGACAATTACCCAAAGCATAAGTCTGCTCTGCAGGGATTTTCTGGAATTAAATTTACATTTATGGGGTGGTCAGCTGAATGAAACCACAAAGAGCTGATGTGGAAGCACCCGGATTTTAGATTTTTTGAAGTTTCCAACGATTTTCCTATGGGAAACATTACAGTCCACTTATTGCAGTAAATTTAATATCCCGAATGCCTAAAATTTGCTGAGCAGAGATTAAATCTCACGGTGGATATTTCAATGAGAAATCTTAAAAATACATTTTGATAGTAGTTCAATACAGCATCGTACTATACACTTTTATTGAGCAAAATAGCAAGGACTACATATTTTAATCAACAAGTGATTACAACTCTTGAGTTCAGTATATATCACATACAAAAAAAAAATCCTTGAAAATCATTTCATTGCGACAAGCTCAAAAATGAAAATTGCTCAGATAACTCCATAGCTAGTTTTTCCACACAAATGCTTATCATGCTATTGCAATTACAATTACAATTACAGTTACCCGTTCCTTTTCCATACGAAGAGTGAAGCATGCATAACTGTACCATGAAAGATAAATGTGGACAAATCTCTCCAAAAAGTACATAGCTATCTGAAAGACTTCTATCCATTAAGGCCCCCAATTATTTTATTGGATGGTTTGTTTTTAAATGCACATAATGTAATTCCCCTACATATATTGACCACCCTCCTCCATAAAACAAATTTACGAATATGCATTTGATGGCAAGAAATCACACTATAATGTTGTATCTGCTTTATACTGAGCCAGGTACGCTCCCTAGCCAAAACAACCACCTGTTAGCAAGCCAAATTGCAGACTAATGCTTGCAAATGCCTGAGAGTAGTTCACCAGGCTATTGTCAATTTATAATTCCACTGAAAAGATCTCCCTATACCAAAAAAAGCACCTTGCCAGGTAAACAGTTGCACATGATGACATAAAATGTTAATGTTGAAGACAACCACTTGTGCTTGTTTCTACATTTTACACAGCATTGATAGAGAAATAACAATATCCTGCATGCAAATCACCACCCAGGAACAATAAAAGATTGTTAATCCTGGCCACACTTTCCACAAAATTGTACGGATGAGTGGAACAGCCCACTGTAAGTAGCACAATGTAAGTCACATCCATGCCTCTAATTGGAAAACATGTACAATCCCATTGCCCAGGGCATACATAGCGGACGAACTGTACAAGGGACCAATAAGTCAATAGGCAACGCAGGCATGAAAATTTCACATTGTTCTATTGGATTTTCGTACAAACAGCAGCCATTTCAGAGTTTGTTGATAATTCCTGTTCTTGAAAAAAATACTTTATAGGGAAAAAGAGGGGAAGAAATATTGTATCTAGGTCTGCTGAGTCGACCCAAAGGTCTCTAAAGCAGGACTGTGAGTAAGGGTCAAGCCCATGTAAGCTCAGTCACAAGATCTCTTCGAGAGGAAAAAAAAAAAAAACAAAATTCCAGCCAGCAGCTGATGGAGTAACAATTCATCTCCTATTAGTAATAAATGAGAGCACAGATCTTCAAATCAACCTGCCTCAACAAAAACAATACCCTGTCACATCGGCTCAGAAACAAAGGGGAAAAATGAGAAACTATAAGCCATAAACCCTGAAAAAAGGTTTCTTTTCAGTCCATTCCAGGGAGAAAATTCAATTTCTAAACTGCCTTTTCTCACCGTTTCTCCCTCTGTGATCGACAGACTACGATTGACTGATTGATGACATTTTGGCCAGAACGAGAGAAAGAGAGAGAGAGAGAGAGAGGTCCTCTTAAAATATGCAAATGAGCAAAGCTTCTGGCCTCAATGCTATTTTTAGGCCGCGAATCAAAGGGGAGCATTTTATCAAGGTCACCCCGGAGCAGAAGAGCTGCGGTGTAATTCCGTTCGGCCGCAGGCGACCGCGGACTGAGAAAAGGCACAGCGCGTGGGGAGATTTCAGCCCGACAGCTCAGCACTGCCTTTCTCTGCCACGCATTTCTGCTGAGCAATTTTCACCTGAAAATGTGAGAATCCTGGCACCCAGCCTACGCTCTAAAGGCCATTACCTCACCATTGTTCCCAGTGATGTTAGCACGCTACCGAGCTTCAGCGCATGACCAGATCAGCACTCTCTCTCTTTTTTTCTCTCTCTCTCTCTCTCTCTCTCTCTCTCTCTCACACACATCTCCATTTGTTTCCCTTTTTTTCCCCCTCTGGTTGTCGGACGAGCTTAAGCCAGTGCGGCGAACATGTGATGACTAAAGCCGCAAACACGATTACGCTTGTGGGACTTTTTTGCCGGTCCAGTGAAGGGTCACTCAGAGAAGAGAATGCTGAAGCTTAGAATGGGAATCGAAACATGACCAAAAACCCTGGCTTCATTTGAGCATTTTGCCTGCCATCTCTAAGTTGGCCCACAGTGAGAGTGATCACAACACAATGAAGGTGATGCTTCACCAGTCACAGTAATGAGCCTCATTTTAGAATTACAAGATAACACAGCACATCAATTCAATTCTACTTTATAACTTAATTTAAGACACTCAAAGACCATACAGTCAACAAGCATTTGGGGATCTGATCACCACCAACAAATGGTGCTTCGGCGGCCGTTTTAGACTCTGCCCTCAGTGAGTTATCTCACTTGCTCTCAGTTTCCTGCATTAAATGATCAACCATGAAGCTTTTCAAGTGCCTTCTATCCCACACTTCTCAACATGGAAGCGTATAAATTATGTGCTAATAAACTCAGGATTTCAAAAGCACTATTTTACATCCGGTTAATAGCTTTCAGAGACAGCTGTCAGTACTCAAAAACAGCTTCCCTTTAAAGCCACCAACACTTGAGTAAAATACTTTAATCACTTATTAGACTTGGATTGTGTAAAAGTGTGGCATGAAAGCCTTAAATTGCAACAATCAAGGTTCACACTGACTTCACTCACCAAAAAACTCAATGTTGCAATACAAAGCCATACAAACATATGAAAAATGTTCACTTGTGCTACACCTTTAAGGAAAACCAGAGCCGTGTGCGAGTCAACCTACATGCCGATGAATATAAACGTTGCACGCAATCCGGTTCACTCAAGTACATTGATTTAATCACCACCCATGAATCTGTTTCCTGCGAGGCTTCAATGGCATTCAGAACGGGGGAATCAAACAACAACAACAAAAAAAAAAACAATTAAATCCATGAAAACCGCTTACTGGGTAATCAAGTTGGCAAAAGAAGGCATACAATGAGCACCATAATTCATTGGCGAGAGACTTTTTTATTTTTTGTCCGTACTCTCACGCTTTGATTTTTAAAGGATACAGAGACAATGAGGTCAAAGAGCAGACTGTCAGCTGTAATTTGAAGGGTTTTTTTCATAC
Organism: Gymnothorax reevesii; assembly: GCA_029721435.1. NCBI lineage: Eukaryota > Metazoa > Chordata > Actinopteri > Anguilliformes > Muraenidae > Gymnothorax > Gymnothorax reevesii. Next base: position 92,588,491 of record CM056582.1, on the reverse strand, counting down.
ATATTGGATGAACCTCTTAAAAATGACTACATCTTTTGTACATAGTCTCTCCATTTTTGAGTGCATCAGGAAATATTGGATTGTCTGTGACATAAAATTTGGTCACATATCCATTGCATGCGAAGACTGCTTGAAGTCCGTGATGCATACAGTAGTTGGGTATTTTCTTTGGGGATTCTCTGCTAGGCCCTTCCAGCAGCCATATTCAGTTCTTACTTGCCTCAGTACTTCATGCCCTCAGTCTCCTCCTCAGCGTGTAAAATCAAGTTGGATTCAAATCTGGTAACTGACTTGCCAGCAGAGTCAAAGTAACAAAAAAAATGTGTCAGTGTCCAGTGAATTATGGTGCTACCAGTATATCAACAAATAATGTTAAACTTGTAGGTGAGGTACCATATGGTAGCGTCTGGCTGGTGAGTGCAAGACATGGAGATGGTGGCAGAGCGTCCACCGACATTGGAGCTATCTCCACCCCTCTTTTTGTATTCACTGTTGGGTGTACCTGTCAAGTCTTTTCTCAAGATATCCGTCTGCCAGCTAACAACTTTTTTAAGATAAAAAAAAACCCAGAAAGCCCTAAGAGAAATGTTTTTTTTTTTCCATCTGCAAACTGAACAAACAGCATGATTTTAACATTTTTCACACTAAGAACTCTGGCCATTACTCCACTGCAAACCATAAAATACAAAAAGCATAAAGCAAAACTGTTAGAGGAAAACACTAGATTTAAAAACGGCATATACCAAAATAAACACACGCCTGCTTTACACCCTACAGCTGTCATCAGTTCTGATTGTCAGCTTTTTATATCGAAATTATTAGAAGGGGTAGAGCAATGCTTTGTACCCACAGCTCTCTTTACTAATTCCTTTTTTTGTCATACAGCAAACTGTGAAACAGAATCTAAGGATTAATTCTCCAGAAACTGAAAATCATATTCTGTGAGGGCAACTGAAGGTCATTTGTGCTGCACGCACATGCGCGCATATACAGTTGCGTGCTGTTTGATATTACATGCCCTGTTCTAGCACTTTAAAATGCTGCCATTTTAACAATTTTATTACTTCAGTGTGATATTTAAGCATTACGCTGGCTGTGAAAAAAACCCCCAGGGCCTACTGTTATTACACAGCGGAGCTTGTATTTATATACCTTAATCACCACCTCTCTAATGTAATGCATGAAAAAGTTAGATATTAATCAAACTCTTAGATATTACTCCTTAAACCGCCTCATAAGACCTCGCTTCAGAAATGAAATATGGCCTATTAAAAACTTTCAAACACCTAAAGTCAACCCTTTTGGGGAAATGAACTGAAATTGTACGTCTCTGTTTTTTTCTTCTTCACAAGGGAATGCGAACCCAGTATCTCACCTCCAGGAACATCTCCTATGGCTCCATACAACTCAACCACTCAGCACTTCTTCACTGGGAAAATCATTACCCATCACCGTAGGGGGAACAAAACACAAGCCTGCCTGGCTACTACTTTGATATTTTCATTTTTCCCAGCATCATACGAATCCACAAAACCCGCATCATGATGCCCCGAGAGAGAGAAGCAGAATATGAGCTGTGGAATAATTTAATAGCTGGCAGCAGCGAGTGCATTCGGTACAATGCGCCGGTCCACCGACAGGAAACTCCGCATCCAGCAGGAAATGAGAGCTTTCAAATCTCGTCCCACATCCTCATTGTAGCTTCTAATAACACAATGAACTGGGCAATAAAATCAATTACATGGCAAAGCTTTTAAAAAGCAATAAGAAGCCAGTGGAATGCTGGTTTCTTTTTTTTTTTTCTTGCTGTTAATTGTTAATAATGGATCTTAATAGCGATGCCGCATCAATTTATTTATTTATTTATTTACATTGTGACGCCTTTAAATTACACTGCGTCCATTATTCCATTTTTTAGTCACCCTTCATTTTAATGAGCAAGAAAGCTTAGAAACAGAGCATATGGTGACAGAGAGCCGTGAATGTGCTTTCGAGTGAGTATGTGTTTGAGTAACTGGACATGTGTGAGTCTGTGCGCGTGTGTGTGGGTGTGTCTCGGCAAGTGTGCATGTGCCACCTGCAGAGGCCTCAGCTTTGACCAATAGTAAAAGCTTTGCTGTTCCCCAACAGGGAGACACACGCAAAAAGGGAAAGAAAACATATATAACTCAGCCATGTTTCATCCCAAACTTATGACATCACAATAAGAAGGCCACACCCACCGTTCATGCCATTGTAGAGGCTCCGGTGATGCGGCGAGAGTTCGTCTCCGCCCGGCCTCCTCTGTCCCGCCTCTCTGCTAGGACTGCCGAATTTCACATGCTCTCCCCCCGGACCATACTGGTGTCTGAGTGGCTCCGGGCTGCCCAAACCAATCCTGACCTTTTGGAGATGGTCCGGTGTCCCGGGCAGGGAATGTTTGTGCTCAGGACTGCTGCACGCGCTCCCCACACTGCCCCTGTGTTTGGGGAAGTGATCGGGGCTCCCCAGACCAGTCCCCAGCACCAGTTTCTCAGGGCTTCGGCGCCCGATGCCCTTTCCCAGCTTCTCGGGGCTGAGGCCTCGCAGCGACCTGTGGTCCGGGCTGGAGACGGACCCGCACCGGGGCCTTGAGACTGGCGGGATGGTGAAGGGGTAGTCTAGACTGGTGCTCCTGAGCCGGCCCGGGTGTTGGTGTTCCGGACTGGGACAGTGCCCCTCCCCCCCAACCCCAACGACCACGCTGGTTCCTCTGGGCCTCTGGGGGTGGGTTTCAAGATTGAGGCCAGGCGAGGCAGCCAGAAGCTGCTGCTTGTGGTGGAGATGGTCAGGGCTATCCGTACTCCCCGCGCTCGAGGTGCTACTGCCATCCCCCCCGTCCCGCAGCAGCCCCGCCGCGGGCACCACCAGGCTGCTCTGACTGTCGATGGAGTTTCGGCTGCCCACGGGCCCGCCCCCCGACCCCCCGCCCGCCCCCCTCTCCTCGTCCAGCATCAGACACAGCTCCTTCAACTCCAGGTTCTCCTTCATCACCTCCTCCTGACGAACTTCCAGCTCCTTCAGCCTTTGCAGGTACACGGTCACCTCCTTGCGCATGATACTAGCACTGTAGCGTCCCAGCCGCTGCCACTCGCGAGAAACGCGCTTCCCCTTCTGTCGATCATCATCCAGGAAGCAGCAAAGATCACGCAACTCCTGGTTGTCCTCCTGTAGCTTCTGATTTACGTCCTTAAGTCAAGAGGCAAGGAAACAGGAGAGCGAATGATTAATGCCAGCATTACAGTGTGATGCATCTCTGTCCATCACTGATGAAAACTGTTCAGGTAAACTTTCAAAACACATACTGTGAACGTCCTCACGCTACATCATAAGCGGTTACCGTTCACATCCTTAGTTATGAGTGAAGGAAACTGTGAATGGTAAATGCTAACGTATAGTGGAAGCAATGTTAACATAACCTGTTGTCCCCTGATCATTTAACATTAGCAACTTTCAGTTCAGTCAGACGGAAAATTTGGATCCAAAGTTGAGCATCCTTTTAAACGACAAGCCTAATTATGCAGAAACTTAGAGAATATACTAGAGGAATGACATCAAATTCTGTGAAGAAGATACCGAATGGTGTATATCCTAACGTCAATGTGCACAGAACCTGAATTTATGTAGATATTTCGTGAAGATTTCACATACATTAGGCAGAATTACTGTGACTACGACTTGCCCGCCCCTGTCGTAAATGTTAGTCGTACACACCCAGAGATTTTAAAACCCGCAAAACATCCTGCATTGGTAATCTGTGAAATTTGTGTGAACTGGATGGAAATGTATGATTGGTGTCTGAGACTGATAGAGGGAGGTCCAAATGCGTGTGCATGTCAGTTTATTTGTGCGTTTATCTATGTGTGCGCACGTGTGCACATGAGTTCATGTCTGAATGAGTGGATATGTGCATGTATGCACACGTGCGTCTGTGTGCATGAATATATATTGAGACACACTACATGGCTCGTGGTATTTCATATCTGCATCAGCACCATTCACAATGACACAGAGTCATTTTATCATCCTGCAGCTCCGGTAGTTCTCAGTCAAACTTGCTCTGAAACAGCCTTTTGAGACCCGCTGTCTATTTAGCCAAAGGGCTTTGGCTTTTGCTCTTACCACCAACATGCTTAATTGCACTCCATCTACCTGCTTCTGGAATAAACAAAAACCCTGGACCCTCAAATCACCTCTGTAGTGCGGCAACAGCTGCAAGTAACTGTCACTGCCCTCACTTGTTCTTTACTTGTTATTTGTCATACAGTTGCCAGTAACCTTGGCAAACAAAGCAGTAAGGGCATAAAAATCTGTCTCTGCACAACAATGCTGGCATTGAAACGATTCAGAATCTACTGTTAAGTCATCGTGAGATCAGCAATTCATTGTCTTAGTAGACTGTTTGCCATAAATTCAGACTGTTGGTGAATCTGGGGATGTATAATCATGAGCTATTGAGCTCTCCCCTATATCCCTAATGTAGTGTGCATTCACTTTTTGATTAAATTGCTATCAAAAACTGCTCACGATTATCTCAACTTGAGATGAGTTTACACAATTCAAAGTGGAATGAAAGTGCTGCATCATCCACTCTGCACACTGAACATTTTACTGCATAGTAGGCAGCTTTATGCACAGTGACGTGGGATATATCATATATTCACCATTTGCATGGATTGAGATTTATTGGGGCAGCTGAGAGGAGAAATAGTGATGCAATAGTTGATGGAAACCAATCTACAACCAACTGTGAGCTGAATCCACAACCTGCTTGTTGGAAGCTTAGGCTTACCAAGAAACTACTGATAAATGCCACAAATAAAGCTCATCACTTATTTATTTAGCAATATTCAGGAGTAATTATTTTCGAGAACACATCATTTGTAACCTCCCCGCCACGCCTTTACAGGTTAGCGGCTATGCACGCATGCAAAATCATGAATTATCCATTAAATTTTAAATATCATAGAAGGCACGCGGCATGTATACTATCAAATGACGTCAGCATTACTGATGAATAGACCTCTGTCTTTAACTTTAAATTAGCGCAAAGCTCACATTTCCGGTGATATAGCACATTTGACAGTTGCACGCAATATAAAATCTAGACTGAAGTCACTGTGGATAGCCTACCATCTTCTGCTCACTCTTATTACCTAGCAGAAGTGTTCGGGCGGCGCCTTACCTTTAGTCCTCTGATCTCGTTCAGGTGTAGCTGGAGGCTGCGGTTCACCTCGCGGATCAGATTCCCATGTTCCAAAATTATACTCATCTTATCGGCTTCAGCCCTTCGCAGTCTCCGCACAAGGTCCTCCTTGCTCCACTTCAGCAAATCCTCATCCGACAGCTTCGAGATGTCCTCTGCCGGACTTTCTGCGCTTTTGGACATCGTCAGCTGGACCAAGGACTGTGGCTGAGTAGCCTTCTCCATGCGTTTATTTCCAATTCGGACAAAACTAATGACATAAAATGTTTTAAATCAAGGCACCAGACCTCAGCATCGGCACTTACTCAAGACGTTTCGCAACAAATAAAACTGAGCAATTTAACAGTGTCGAATAGTTGGTTTTTCTTCAAAATCCATTTTCTGCTCCGGTTTCACAAATAGCGGAAAATCCAGCGCAGCAACTCACACAAAATTAAAGCCAAAATAAAACTCAGGTGCTTTCAAAAAGGAACGTGGATATTGCACTTACAAGTTGGTGACTTCTGTTTTATTCTCCCATCCTACCGGGTCTGCATGCAGCCTTGAGTACTGAGACCCTCACCGACTTGCGGTAGATGACGTGCATACCTCCCGCCGGGTGCACAGGCTCTCTGAGCGCTCGCTTTGCCAGTGCATTGAGGTGTGCGGAGCACTGGCTGCAACGGCACTACAGAGAAAAGAGCGTGACTGCAGCGACGGAGAAGCGGAGGTGACGGGTGGTCGCTCTCTCTCTCTCTCTCTCTCTCTCTCTCTCTCTCTCTCTCTCTCTCTCTCTCTCTCTCTCTCTCTCTCACACACACACACACACACACACTCATACGCCCTCCAATACCACTCGGTGCTGGAAGGAATGAATAGGTGTCCATCGCCATCTGCAGGATTGGAATGCAATTCTGTTTTTAAAATTTCTGTCTACGAATATTAGACAAACCGTAACCGTAACAAACGGTTAACAGCCGCATCGCATGTTAGATGAAAGTTGAGAACGCTTATTATACGAGAAGCCGTTTGGTGCGTTCAAGAAAGCATCGTTACAATGGTCAGATAAAACAGTTTCTTAATGTGTTCTCTCACAAAATAGTTCACACATTAAATATGAATGAATGAATGAATGAATATTCTTAACAGCATTCATCATATACCTTACTTGGTTTCAAATTATTTGCATTCAATAACTGCCTGACGCATAGATTGGCCTACCGCCAGAAGCTGGCGTCTTCCCAGACGCAATAACAACTGCGCCGGTCGCAAAACTTTCAACGACTTGCGTCGATGCATGCAGTCGCTATACACACCCAGATACGTTGCAAGACATTGAAGATCAAATTCCTTACAAATTAACATCAATTCCCACTTCCCAGCAAAACTTTTTCTGCCGCCAATAATTTAGTTTACTGTTCTTACAAAAACGATGCAGATGCTGATGCCAATTGTGATGTCAGAGGGCCTCTATTCACTAGGATCTTATGACTACTCACACTGTTATAGGGCATATCTGCAGTGAACCGAGAGAGAAGGGTAATATGAATTGGGCGGGGGGGACAGACGGCAATCAGCAGGCCCCTGGGCTATGGGGTACGGCAATCAGAGGGCCCCTGGGCTATGGGGTACGGCAATCAGAGGGCCCCAGGGCTATGGGGGACGGCAGTCAGAGGGCCCCTGGGCTATGGGGAACGGCAATCAGAGGGCCCCTGGGCTACGGGGGACGGCAGTCAGAGAGCCCCTGGGCTATGGGGTACGGCAGCCAGAGGGCCCCTGGGCTATGGGGGATGGCAGTCAGAGGGCCCCTGGGCTGGCCCTGCTGTAGTGCCTCTCGTGAATACACCTAAGGGAGCTCTAATGTTTACCAACTAGGGGTTCAAGGAAGTTGGGGGGAATGGTTTCAGAGGGCCCTATGATTATGAAAGCCCCTGCTAAGGGTCACGACTTCTGGCTATGTGGGGGCCCTAGGGAGAGCCCTAATGGGAGAGCATACTGTTAAGAGAGCCCTCTGATTACAAATGTTCTTACAAAGGGCCTTTGATTTACCAAGGGTTTTGAATGAAAGTCCTTTCAGCGAGCCCTAAGGCCCAGGATATGCCAGCTGTGTGACTTAATTTACGTGCGCAACCGCACATACTTGCAGCAGAACGATCAGAGTACTATGCATGATACTGGTAGTGTTGCCAAAAACAAATCACCAAAAGTCGTTATTGGCTATCTGAAAAGTCGCTAGATAACGTCATGACGTTACTATGATGTCATAACGTCACGCACGACTGATCTCAAGAAAATGTGTCAACATGGCTATGCTGACAATCCCAAGGGGTACAGTTTCGAGATCGGGGCTAATGTGCAGTGCTGCTTAACCATGAAATAAGCCTCTGGTGGTGGTGCAGAGCTGAAGTTACATTGAAAAACAATGATTTTGACACTCGAGAGATGTGTTTTTTTGAAAGTCGCCAGATTCACCTAAAAAGCCGCTAAGTCGCTAGGTGAGGTTTTAGTCACCAGAGAAGGCCAAAAATCGCTCAATCTAGCGACAAAGTCGCTAAATTGGCAACATTGGACACTGGTGGTATCATGTAGGGAGCAGATAGCCAACCGGGCTCTCATTAATATTTTCCACCATTGTTTGACTCTACCACAAGCTCAACATGGAAGTTCGGAAGATCGCCCCTTGCGGTTGTGTCAATATTGCAACATGCGCACATGTCTGCGTACGTTGTGTTCAGGTGTGCTACCACGCGTAACATGGCAATGCATTCGGGCATAAAATGTGCACACAGGAAGCATATCCTGGGCCTAACGCTGGCCCCAGTAGACAGCTAGTAGAAGCTGGACCTATTTTCTATGAGAAGTAATTTCGCTCCCGCACAGTATTGTGTGTACACAATACGACAAGGTCCTTGGAGTGCATCGAAACTGTCATTGCGTAATGTCCAAAAGTTCAGAAATCTCGAACTCCATGCAAATTTATCGCACGTCGTGACCATATCGTGAAGCAAGTGTCCAATAGCCGAGCTAGACTCAGGGGCGGGCTGTACAGTGGTCCAGTCTAAATACACAGCAGATTCATGTGTCATTATAGCCTATAGTTATCTTCGAGGAGAGTAGTAGACTGGTAGATATTCACCTTCAGAACACTGAGTTTCGCCCGCTTCACTTTGCAGATTTCGCTTCCACATGTCCCCACCGTTAAGGGGTGTACCGTACACACCAATGCCAACAAAGTGAAGTCCAAGTGAAAATCCAATATCGATACAACACTCCCACATTACACTTGGCATTGCTTTTATCGAAATTCCTCACATGGAATAAATTTTGGAAGTTTAAGTGAAAATCCAATATTGTTAAATCCATTTATCGAAACTCCTAACAACATTCTTACATTAAAATCTTTCCTAGACTATCAGATTTAGCATCCCACACCGTATTAAAAAGCTCATTGACATTTACATTATATTATATTGTATTGTTTTGTATTGTATTGTATTGTAATAATAGTGTACCTTAAGATTTAAAGCCATTGTAAGGGCTACTGTATTTTCAGTGAACAAATGTGGAAGTCTAATTGGAATTCCAATATCGATTTTCCAATGGACTGAATGAAGGGGCGGAGACTTAGGCTCTCTCTATACATAGCCCCCTGCTTCACTACTCCTCACAACCTGACCTTTCAGCTTGACAACTTGCTTTGTATTCAACCTGTGCAACCTGACTTGTTCCGCAGTTTAACAATCAACAGCCTTTTTAAAGGCTTATATCCATTTATATTATATTATATTATTAGAAACAACACTGCACCTTCAAAGGCTCAAAGCTTTTGTAAAAGGCTTAAGCATTTCCAACGCCCTTTTTTAAGGCTTGTTGCCTTGCATTGTATTGTGGGTACTCGTTTATACTGTATTATATTATTGTTATATTATTACAGTCAGTTGTGAAAGTCCCCGTGAGAATCCAATAGATATAACACTCTAACATTACACTTGGCATCAGTAATATGGATTGCAAACAAAAAAGTGGGGCTTGGCCGATTTTTAAAAAAATGTGCCTTTGATTTCTAGCTTTTTTGACTAGCCTCAAGATTCAAATATTTATAATGTCATCAGTTGCCCGAGTTGCAGCAATGAAGAGATCACCACTGGTTTGATCATACCAGAGCCCTCACAGACTCAATCAAGCGTAGACCCGGCCTGTCAGGCTCAGGCCTCAGGCCCACACTAAGACCAGGCATCACATGAGAAAATCTTTCCAAGTGAGGAGGATTGCACGGAGCCCAGTTTCACACCAGAAGCTGGGGACACCAACTCTGGTCATGAACCTCATATTGACCCTGCTTTATGGCCAAATACCACAACCATTAAAGACTTGTGCACTCTTAGGACAGAAGACTCACTGTCAGACCAGGCATCGCCTGAGAAAATTTCGTCAAATCAGGAGTGGTACACTGAGACCAGTATCACATTAGGAGCTAGGGGCTCAAACTCCTGGTGTGAAACAGTTAATGACCCTGCTTTATGGCCAAGTGCCATTACTGAACAGGTCAAGTCGATTCTGGTTAGTAGATTAGCAGCTGCTTTTCAAAATCGAAGAGAAAAGTACCCTGCCTTAAGTAGGGATAGGACCATGGGGGGTTTCACTAGGAGTTTCGCTAATTCCTTAATCAAATGCTCTCTACCGAATGGCCAGTCTGTGACTAGGCAGTGGCTACTTTACTCCCCTTCATCTGGTTGCATCTTTTGATTTGCTTGCAAACTGTTTTCAAGTAAGCACAATGCGTTTGTCCACAGGTTTTCTGATTGGAAACATTCTGAGCGTATCGGTGAGCATGAGAGGAGTGAGGAGCATAGGGCTTGCATGTTAGCATTACACAGTCGCTCCAAAAACACAGGAAGAGTTGATTCTGATCTTGTCAAACAAATTGATGCAGAAAGGCAATACTGGCGGGAAGTTTTGAAAAGAGTTGTTGCTGTAATTCAGTTTTTGGGGGAGAGGGGCCTTGCTTTCAGGGGAGATGATGAGCGGTTGGGATCACCTCACAATGGTAATTTCTTGGGCATTGTCGAACTGTTGGCCAAATTTGACCCTTTTCTAGCTGACCATCTCCAAAGGTTTGGAGGCAAGGGCAAAGGCTCTGTGTCCTACCTCTCATCCACAATCTGTGAGGAATTTATCCACTTAATGGGAGAAAGAACAAAGGAAGCAATTATCAGCGACCAACTCACTTTTATTTTCAGGCTTGTAAATAATGGTGGAGAAGTAGTTGAGCGTTTTCTGGCTTTTGAGCCTATTGAAAATCATAGTGGGAACAGTTTGGCTGAGTGTGTTGTTGCAATGGAGTGTTGGGGTGGGGCCCTTTGCAAACTCCTGGCCCTGGGGCCCAGACCTCCCCATAATCCGGCCCTGACCAGAGGCACAAACATTTTAGCACTCAGCCTCTTTATGTCAGACTAATACGAAAGTGAAAGTAGTTAGACAAATTGTCCACTTATGCCATACTTGTCAATATGATAACATATGTTTTGTGAATCGTTTTAATTTTTACGGATTCCGTTGCTACGTTCCTTTTTGGTATGGAGTAGTCTCAGTGGAGGACTTTAAGGTATATTTTAATCCAATGAAGTGCGAAAGAAGCATTTGGTGAAATATCAGGTCATCGAGCATACTAGAGCAAGAAAACTAGCCTCATTTATTTATTTATTACATTTTTGGCCAAGCTCACAGATGGATACAACATTGACGGTCTGAAACAAAATTACAATATAAGTGGGAACCAAAAGAAAACAAAAAATTCTTAACAAAACATGAGTGGCGAGAACAGGCAGTTCAGCCCATAGGTTCGCCAGTATCTTTCTATTACTTCAAATACTCAGTGACTGAGTGACCAGCGGCCTAATTTATAAAGATTTGCGTGGTTTTCATACCTAAATAATACGTAAGCACAAAAAAATAAAAATGAAATTTTGTGGAAAATAAGTTAATTTATAAACCTATGGGTAAAATGAACTGCATGGAATTTTAATTTATTTAATCAGGATGGACTTGGAATTTATTGACATTGAGCATAATCTTAATAATTTCCCTTTCTTTAATGTCAGGTTTGTTTTTATAAATCAGAAATCTGCAAAGAAAGTGACGACGTATCTCTTTTGTGCCTATGCACCGTTAATAAATGAGGCCCCTGGGCTCCTCAAATCACAGTCCTTAAGGGCCGAGAACTGCTGGTTTTCCACCCTGCCTTTACCTGGGAGTCAGGTGAGATGACAATCTGGCCAATCAGCAGCATTAATTGTTCACTCAATTGCCCGGAAGGAAGGAAAACCAGGACGGTATTTGGATTCGAGGGCCAGAATTGGAGATCCCTGCTATAGACTGTATAATAAGATGGACGCAGCACCCGGGTATGAAAATTGAGGCCAATGCAGAAATCTAAAATTTGCATTCTATTTAATTGCCAGCACATGGCGATGTCGGTGGTTGCAGAAAGAAGTTCAATCCTATGGGAGTCTATTTGAAAATAATCCTACTTTCTAACCTGAGTTATTATTTCAATAATGATTTTCCACATTACTATATGGTATCTATCGCAAGTTTCCCATCCCCGTTGATATACCATGATGTTCATTTTTATAAATTATGGTCCCAAATAGACTAGAATAAAGGATAAAGCCAGAATATGCTTTAGGGGCGTGGCTATCCTCTGGTCCTCGTCAGATACGGTCAGATCCACCCATAGATCCACCCCTCGCTCCTCTCTGGATATTCAGTTCATGCTCTTGTCCAATCACATCCGGTTTCAAAATGACAATATGGCACTGTTCAAATTGTCAAAATCAAGGCTTCCTAAATGGTATGTTGAAACCAATGGGTGACGTCATGGTTGCTTAGTCCATCTTTTTATACAGTCTGTGGTGGTATCTAGCGCTAAATCAAGCCTGCTCTTGAAAATTCCCATCGTTTTTGCCTCAACAACATGGTTGGGCATGGTTGTTCTACTAACAAAACTTGGCCTAAGTAATCCAACATAATTCACTTTGTTAATCCCTTTAATATATTTGATGACCTCAATCAGATCACCCCTAAATCTCTTTTTCCTGAGACTAAAGAGATTTAGGATCCTCAGCCTCTTCTCATAGCTTTCATCTTTTATACCCGGAATTAGTTTAGTGGCTCTTCTCCAAACTTTTTTCTAGAGCCTCTATATCCTTCCTAAAGTATGGTCCCCAGAACTGTACACAATACTCCAGATGTGGTCTGACGAAAGTGTTGTACAAGAGAAGTAAGACCTCCTTGGATTTATACTCAAGATATAGGGCACTTTGTGACCCCAAGATGCTACTATTTGTTGCAATTCTTTAACAGTGAGCTTTAGAGAAATTTTTATTTCTCTTACCATCCTCCTCACTGTGCGTGGTAGCAAAATAACCTTGCGTCCTCGTCCAGGCTTGTTTACCACTGTTCCAGTTGTTTTAAATTTCTTAATGATTCCTCTGACAGTAGATATGGGCAGGTGCAGGCGAGTGGCTATTTTCTTGTAGCCATTGCCTGACTTATGAAGGTCAACACACATCTGCCTTACTTGAATGGTGTGTTCCTTTTGTCTTTCCTATGTTGAAGAGTGGATAAGAGAAATGGCCTCTGTGTCACATCATATTTATACCCCAGGAAACAAGAAGTGATAAATGACTAATTAAATGTTCCTAAATACTCTGATCAACTTTGTAAACTACTGTAGAAATGACAGAAATATTCCTAGGAATTGTTAGGAGTGCCAATAATTGTGGAACAAGTGATTTTATGAAAAATAATTATTTCTTAAGGATTTTTTTCCCTTAAAATTCACTTGAGTTGAAGGTTACATTTTTCTACAATTTTCAGAGTGAGAGGATGCTTTTGCAAAAAAATTTCATTTATTTTAAGGCTTTTAATCTTAACCAGGGATGCCAATGATGATGGAGTGCGCTGTAGATGAGGAAGAGTAGGGGTCCCAACACCTCTTGCACAGTCATATTAAAAGTAGTAGGCATTTGTTCATCTGTGGGGTGAACTAGAACAGCAGTGGCTGAAAATTCATGTCGAAGTAACTCTCAGCATTTTTCTTCCAATCACCCGGATTAAGGAATGGCTTTATTCTCAACTCTAAGGGCAGAAATAATCAGAGAAATCGGCTGACTGAATTCTTGTGTGTCGGAAACACATGGGCTACGGAGGCAAAACCCTTGGACTTTCTATTGCCGGTTAACGATGAAAAGTTCTGAGAAATGCCTACCACAAACGACAACGACAAAGCTGTACCAAAGGTTTGTCAGATGTCTACACTTCAAAGAACCAGCAGCACACAATTGAAACTCATTTGGTTCATCTTTCGGTTTGTTACAGGCCGTGCAATTTTTTTTTTTAGTTTGATTCCGGTGAAAATGTTTCCACTTCAAAATGTTGTGGTGCGAAGTTTAGTGAGAATGTGGCATGTTTTCGACTTTGTGTTGCTGGCTATTTGAAAAAGGTAGGCTGACAAACTTTTGTTACAGCTTGTCCGCTTTTGTTGGTAGGCCTGTGAGATAAGCTCATACAGTCAACCGTGTGCTGCTGTTGCTTTCTCAGAAATAACCACTTAGTGAAAATAATCATTGAAATGGCGCTGCACAAGGCGCACTTGTATTTGCCTATTTTTCGGCGCGGTACCACGATTTTTCGTAGGGGAGAGCCGGTGCGAAAGTAACGTGGGACGAAAGTAATATGGCGATTTACTCACAGCCATCCGCACTTCGATTCATCAAATTAAGTCAGCACATGCAGCTGGCGACACTCTCCAAACCCGGGAGAAATCTTGAGGTTTTGTCGCTTCCCGAGACCGGGAAGACCGTTTTCCACAGTGGTGAGTTAATTCAGACAAATGGTGAACTTTTTTGATTTAAAGATTGTCTTTATCACTCCATGTATCATATTTATGATGAAATGATAGGTCATTTAGTTTTGTAACACATCCTGAAGTTTGAAATGTCAGACTTTTTCCACTTTAGAAGCAATCCTCGTTCAAATGTCAGGAGTCACTTTCGGGACTGAAGTAGCAACGGTTACGTTCGTCCCTCTCTGCTAATGCGGCCAATCTTTGTGTTTTAAAGCTCATTAAAAAATGTGTGTTATATTTTACTGACAGAAAATGCCAAGAGTTAGGGTCAGAACTAACCAGAGAGGAACGGTTGACCAGCAGTTTTACGGAAGGGCCTTTTTTGATGTCCGAAGAGGCGAGAGTATAATGAGGGCAGCAGAGGTGCATGGAGTTTGTCACCCTGTTCAGGTACTGCAAGAGGAGGGCAGAGGCAGGAGGGCAGCAGACCAGGGCCCCGGGGTACAGGGGTCACAACAGAGTCTTCACAGAGGAACAGGAGAAGAGACTGCAGCAGACCAGGGCCCCGGGGTACAGGACTCACAACAGAGTCTTCACAGAAGAACAGGAGAAGAGACTGCAGCAGACCAGGGCCCCGGGGTACAGGGTTCACAACAGAGTCTTCACAGAAGAACAGGAGAAGAGACTGCAGCAGACCAGGGCCCCGGGGTACAGGGATCACAACAGAGTCTTCACAGAAGAACAGGAGAAGAGACTGCAGCAGACCAGGGCCCCGGGGTACAGGGTTCACAACAGAGTCTTCACAGAAGAACAGGAGAAGAGACTGCAGCAGACCAGGGCCCCGGGGTACAGGGGTCACAACAGAGTCTTCACAGAAGAACAGGAGAAGAGACTGCAGCAGACCAGGGCCCCGGGGTACAGGGGTCACAACAGAGTCTTCACAGAGGAACAGGAGAAGAGACTGCAGCAGACCAGGGCCCCGGGGTACAGGGCTCACAACAGAGTCTTCACAGAAGAACAGGAGAAGGGACTGCAGCAGAACAGGGCCCCGGGGTACAGGGATCACAACAGAGTCTTCACAGAAGAACAGGAGAAGAGACTGCAGCAGACCAGGGCCCCGGGGTACAGGGGTCACAACAGAGTCTTCACAGAAGAACAGGAGAAGAGACTGCAGCAGACCAGAGCCCCGGGGTACAGGGGTCACAACAGAGTCTTCACAGAGGAACAGGAGAAGAGACTGCAGCAGACCAGAGCCCCGGGGTACAGGGGTCACAACAGAGTCTTCACAGAGGAACAGGAGAAGAGACTGCAGCAGACCAGGGCCCCGGGGTACAGGGGTCACAACAGAGTCTTCACTGAAGAACAGGAGAAGAGACTGCAGCAGACCAGAGCCCCGGGGTACAGGGGTCACAACAGAGTCTTCACAGAGGAACAGGAGAAGAGACTGCAGCAGACCAGGGCCCCGGGGTACAGGGATCACAACAGAGTCTTCACAGAAGAACAGGAGAAGAGACTGCAGCAGACCAGGGCCCCGGGGTACAGGGGTCACAACAGAGTCTTCACAGAGGAACAGGAGAAGAGACTGCAGCAGACCAGAGCCCCGGGGTACAGGGGTCACAACAGAGTCTTCACAGAGGAACAGGAGAAGAGACTGCAGCAGACCAGGGCCCCGGGGTACAGGGGTCACAACAGAGTCTTCACAGAAGAACAGGAGAAGAGACTGCAGCAGACCAGGGCCCCGGGGTACAGGGCTCACAACAGAGTCTTCACAGAGGAACAGGAGAAGAGACTGCAGCAGACCAGAGCCCCGGGGTACAGGGGTCACAACAGAGTCTTCACAGAAGAACAGGAGAAGAGACTGCTGCAGACCA
The DNA here is from genome assembly GCA_029721435.1 of Gymnothorax reevesii. Lineage (NCBI taxonomy): Eukaryota > Metazoa > Chordata > Actinopteri > Anguilliformes > Muraenidae > Gymnothorax > Gymnothorax reevesii. The sequence goes on along the minus strand of CM056582.1, from coordinate 92,572,566 downwards.
GGGCCCCGGGGTACAGGGTTCACAACAGAGTCTTCACAGAAGAACAGGAGAAGAGACTGCAGCAGACCAGGGCCCCGGGGTACAGGGTTCACAACAGAGTTTTCACAGAAGAACAGGAGAAGAGACTGCAGCAGACCAGGGCCCCGGGGTACAGGGCTCACAACAGAGTCTTCACAGAAGAACAGGAGAAGAGACTGCAGCAGACCAGAGCCCCGGGGTACAGGGCTCACAACGAAGTCTTCACAGAAGAACAGGAGAAGAGACTGCAGCAGACCAGGGCCCCGGGGTACAGGGGTCACAACAGAGTCTTCACAGAAGAACAGGAGAAGAGACTGCAGCAGACCAGGGCCCCGGGGTACAGGGGTCACAACAGAGTCTTCACAGAAGAACAGGAGAAGAGACTGCAGCAGACCAGGGCCCCGGGGTACAGGGGTCACAACAGAGACTTCACAGAGGAACAGGAGAAGAGACTGCAGCAGACCAGAGCCCCGGGGTACAGGGGTCACAACAGAGACTTCACAGAGGAACAGGAGAAGAGACTGCAGCAGACCAGGGCCCCGGGGTACAGGGGTCACAACAGAGTCTTCACAGAAGAACAGGAGGAGAGACTGCAGCAGACCAGGGCCCCGGGGTACAGGGGTCACAACAGAGTCTTCACAGAAGAACAGGAGAAGAGACTGCAGCAGACCAGGGCCCCGGGGTACAGGGGTCACAACAGAGTCTCCACAGAGGAACAGGAGAAGAGACTGCAGGCGTATATGAAGAGAGCAGCCGATATATATATTTTGTCCTAAAGAGGTTGGAGTAACACTGCAGACAGAGCTACACCACTACCGCCATTTGCCTAAGAAAGCAAGTACCTCCGCTCTAGATCTGCCCCAGCTCTGAGCCGGATCAGCTGGAGCCGGGGCAGATCCGGAGCGGAGGTGCTTGCTATCTGGGAATTAACCTCTTTTTTCATGCTGTTTTAGGTGCAAAAGTTTGCATATGAGCTGCCTGAAAATATTAGCCTCAAAACTCCATGCTCATGGAAGAAAAACCAGATGGCAGGGAAGGATTGGCTCACCTCCTTCCTCGAGCGCAACAAAACCCTGTCCATCCGTCGACCTCAAGCCACCAGCATGTTCTGTTCCACCAGCTTCAACAAAACCAACATGGCAGCGTTTTTTAAAACCTAAAGATTGTCCTCACCCACCATAACTTTGAAGCAAAGGACATCTGGAACATGGATGAAATGGGTAAAAATTTATATTTAGATCATTCAAAAAGCAACAGTGATTTGCAACAGCAACAATTTATTTCATTTATTTTATCAGGTACCACAACAATTCAAATACCAGACAAAATCATTGCCACCAAGGGGCAGCGCCAGGTCGGTGCTGTGGCCTCCAGGGAAAGAGGGACATTGGTGACTGTTGCCTTTGCTGCCAACGCACTAGACAACTTTGTTGCCCCTTACTTTATCTTCCCAAGGAAGAAGTTCCCGGACCACTTCATCCAGGATGGCCCCCTTGGCTGCGCTGGTTCTGCCAATGGATCGGGGTGGATGGAGGAGACAGATTTCTTGGCAATTTTACAGCATTTTACGAGACACATCCGCGTGACCCCGGAGTCAAAGCTGCTGCTACTTTAAGACAATCATCCATCATACCTCTCGGTGGGAGTTATTGACTTTTGCAAGTCCCATGGCATTGTACTCCTGTCTTTTCCACCCCACTGCTCCCACCTTCTTCAGCTGCTAGACTGAAGCGTTTTTAGTCCTCTGAAGCACTACATTAACAGTGTGGCAGACGATTGGATGCGAATGAACCCTGGAAGAACTTTGACCATCTACAACATCCCAAGTCTTGTGGCTAAAGCTCTGCCTCAAGCTGTGACACCAAGCAGCATTTCATCTGGGTTTGAGTGTACCGGTGTCTGGCCCTTGAATCCAGATATTTTCAGTGAGACAGACTTTGCTCCAGCTTTTGTGACCGACCGTCCTGCACCAGCACCAGCTCCATCCCCAGTGCCAGCTCCATCCCCAGTGGCAGCGCCAGCTCCATCACCAGCGCCCTCTTCATCACCAGCACCAGCTCAATCACCAGCGTCTGCTTCATCACCAGCTCCATCACCAGCGCCAGCTCCATCACCAGCGCCCTCTTCATCACCAGCGCCCTCTTCATCACCAATGTCCGCTTCATCACCAATGTCCGCTTCATCACCAATGTCCGCTTCATCACCAGCGCCCGCTCCCTTAAGACACCACCAACCTAGCCAGAGCCCATTTGAGCTGCATCCCCATGAGTCTGCCATTCCTGTAGATAGTGAGAGTTTGTGTCTGTGTGTCTTTAAATGTGCATGTTAAGCCTTGCCAAGGATTTTTTTTAAATATTATCTATCCAGGTATGCTTGTGGTTCCAGGAACATCTAGCGGCATGCCGGTACAGAGGTTCAGCCCAGAAAAAGTTTGCCCATATCTAAAGGCTGGCTCAAGGAAAGAAAATAAAAGAAGAGGCAGATATAGGTGAGCAGAGTGTCATTTTTAACTTCTCTTGATTTTCTTGCTTGTATAAAAACAAGCTGATTCTGACTATCATCTCATTGAATGTTGCAGGTCAGCAACACTGACCGACACCCCAGTAAAAGCTGCTTTGGAACAGTCCTCTTCAAAACGCCTAAAGAAAACATTGTTTAGTGGACACACTGCAACCACAGTTTCTCAGGGCAATGATGAGGAATGTCTTGTTTGTGGGGAGACATTTGCCTCATCTTTGCCTGGAGAAGTGTGGGTGCTGTGCATCTTCTGTCTGCCGTGGTCACATGAGGCATGCACTGAGGGTGCAGCTCATTATATCTGTCACAGCTGTGATAATGAGTGAAGTAATTTCATAATTTTTATAAATAGACTAATTGCATGTTAAACATGATCACGTTTACTTTTGAAACATTTGAAGCAAAACAAATGTCTGATTGTTTTTGTTTCTGTTTTAACAACAGTAATTTAAAAGATTCCAATTAATTTGATCACGTTACTTTTGTCCCGCCCGTGTGCTACTTTCATCCCGACTAGAGGGGTTGAAAGTTGCAATGCGGAACTTCCGTTCGACGTCAAACTATGCCGAAGTCAATATATATTGGGATGATTTAGCACCTGATATTGCAAGAGCACACACGAAAGTAGTTAATCGCTCCGATTTTTTTCGGTCTGTAACGTTAACTTTTAAAATTACGTCTCTGGGAAAAATGTAACTTTCGCACGAGCTCTCCCCTACTGTAGCAAAGACTGGATCGAGGAGCTTTATTGTTGACTGTAGCTGGTATACGCCATGTGCCTCTGAGGCAATAACTTGCGGCAGTGATATCAGTCTGAAATGAGAAAATGAAATTGTATAACTTTCTTGAAATGAAACAATAACAATCTACCAAAAGTTGATTAGCCTACTTGTTTAAGAATATTTGTACTGAATATAGGTCAGTGGAACCAGTTGTAATGGAAATTAACCGTTGTGTAAATTCAGCAACACAGCCTCACTCTAATAGCAGAAAAAAATCAAAACAATGTTATGTTGAACATGCGCCTACGTGAAGGCTATATTGTTCCGTTCCAATAATTCCAAGAAAATCATCATAAGAGGAATACCATTGACATTCAGCGCACTAATGGGGAGAGGTGTCGGGTGTTACACGGACTTTGGAATGCAACGTATTTGCGTGGTCGATGATGATGTAGGTGTGGGAGGAGCCTAAATTGTAGTAACACGTCATTCAATCGAAGAACAGGAACCGGCGTATCCGCACTGTCGCCATTCTGAAGGTATCCTGTTACAATTTATTCTCATTCACCTGTGTCTTTTGAGCGTGTGAATGAACTAAAATAGGCAACATTCATAACTGCTGCGAATTTAGTCCATCCACACTGGTTTTTGGCAGTAAAAGGTAGGTCAGTTGTTTGCTTGTTTAAGACGTTGGCTTGCTGGGACGCAAGCTTATGAAGGCTTCGCCTGTGAAAGCACTCGGCTGAAAAATTATATTGTCAGTGCTGTCGATGTTTCGTTAATAATAATAATTATAATAATGACTTCGTCAGTGGTATTTTAAAATTACGATACAAAGAGGCGAATGCCAGGTGTCTCTTTGTGGTGGATTAAACAGTAACCTTGTCTGTCCCGTTGGTTTCATTTTGGCAGGGAAGCTTATTGGCCGCATAAAATTACTAGTTTACGTAAAAGGGAAACGGGGATCACATTGTCTCTTTCTGGGGTGCTTTTCCCAGAAGTGTAGTCGCTAACTAAGCTTGCTACTTATATAGTTCGCCCATTCGCAGTCAATGGGTCCAACTATGTTAGTTAGCATCCGTGATTCGGGAAACACATGTCTGAAGTGGGGAAAGAACTTGCGGCATGGCCGGGCTGCACCCTTCAGAAGCGGATAAGGTAGACAAATTGAATGTTATTGATGTCATTTTTAGCTTCATTTCTACACAAAGAAGAATGAACGTGGGAACTGCGAGCTCTTCCCGGGTTTTGTAAGCTGTTGACTGATGTCCTTGCATAGCAAACACTGGTTTCTGATAGTCCTGACTGAGAGTCTTCAACTGCTTTCACACCGGACGCGAAACGTTTTTTTTCGCGCGACAGATTACATTCAAAGTCACTGCAAAGTCCTTGCGAAAGCGGCTTTACTGTGTTGCAACCAATGCATAATTTTTGCAGTTTCGTCAGAAGCCTGTATTGACATTGGGGCAGTTTGTCTGCTGACTGACAGAAACCACGATGTCCGGCTGGATGAGCTGAATGTTGAAAGTTCAACGGGGCTTTTCGTGTAGCAGAACCGCTTCTCTTGTGGGCCCCGTTGCGGGGCAGATAGCCGATCTGTTTCCCCCAATTCACCTCGCTGCGGGGCGTATAGCCGCTTCCTTTTGGGAAATGGTGTGTTTAAGGCATGTTAATGCGGAAAGCTGGCATTTGTTAGCTGATCATTTTGTTATGTGCTCAGATACCGAAAATCTGCCAGAGTTTCATCTACCACAGGCGATCTTAGTTGATGCAGCTTTTACTGTCTGCAAGAATGGGAGTTTTGCTCATCACCACGCGTGCAATGTAACGTTAATGGTTAATAACCTTAATTTCTGGTGTAACCGGTCTTGGTGCGCTAAATTGGTCTCAAATTTATCCCGAAGGAGAATTAATTTCTAAGAAGCGCCAGGACCTGTCAGACAGGTTTTTCTGATATTTGCTTTCACTTGTCATCCGTCACAGTCAACAGTGGGTGGTTATAAAGGCCAAGTAAGATCATTTAATCACAGATTAAGTCTGAACACGGGATTGAGAGGATTAGCGAAACAACTCGCCTTTTTCGATTATCTTGCCTCACTGGTACAGGTAGGCGCTCATCACAATTGAGAGTAGGCATCAGTAGTATTCATGCTAAATGGAAGCTGCTTCGCTCAGTTAATGTAATTGATTGCTATAACCACTGTAATGACTGTTAGAAACTTCAATTCAATACTAGGCTCTGTCACACTGTCGTGTGAATTGTATTCATTTTCTCCTTGAAGAATTCAGTCGGGGTGTATTCGCTGTACTTGATAGGACTCAATGGTGCATTGATGATTGCTTACTGGAGGAATAATTTACGAGCACGTGAACTTAATGGGTATGCATGTAGTGTTCCTCCAACTTTTTTCTTTTTTTAATCTTCAAGGCGCGTATGCTCCATGGGAAAGGATAAATATTTGCATGCACTCTTTATTTCATCATTTTGGCAGAGTTAAGGATTGAAAGAGTGAACCTTTTAGGAATATTCAGTCAGAAACACGGAGAGGAGTGGACATTTACGAGTGCGTAATCCTTCATCTCTTGTCCTCTCGCTCTCCTCTCTTCGCATCTTCACGCAGCCATTATGGCCACGTACCAGGAGTTCATCCAACAGAATGAGGATCGGGACGGAGTGCGCTTCAGCTGGAATCTGTGGCCCTCCAGTCGACTGGAGGCCACCCGCATGGTGGTGCCGGTGTCCTGCCTCTTCACCCCACTGAAGGAGAGACCCGACCTGCCCCCGGTGCAGTACGACCCGGTGCTTTGTGGCCGGGCCACCTGCAGGGCTGTGCTCAACCCGCTCTGGTAAGCAGTCAGGGATGGATAGGGTTTGGAGACCGTTTCCCCTTTTCACCAGTTTTCATCCCAGATTCCATGCTGGCTCAAAGGCTCCATTACGAGTTAGAGGTTCATGAATAAGTATGTGCACTGAGGGTTGGGATAACATTGTTGTTGTGGGTAACCCAACTGGACAACCCCTCCATTGGTGGAAGCCTATGTAATATAATTCTGAGCTTACTTGGTGTTCTAATCTATCACGGATCTTAAGCAGGCATTCTTACCCAATACAGCTCAGGCAAATTTATTTATTTATTTTTGTTATATTTATGTACATTTATGCAGCTCAACATTCTGTATACTGCTGCAACTGGATTCCTTGCTTTGCAGTACAACAGTGGGGTCCTAACTGGGAATGAAACCTTCCAAATACCTTTTTGATTCATGTATTTGGATAATTGTGGGTTTTTTTTTTTTTTTTGCAAAATATTTCCAGTTAATGAAAATGGATTTAAATTATAAGCCTGCTCTTGGAATTCTCTCATTTTATACACTTTCATCTGTCAGCATCCCATTTAGTAGGAATTCGGTCAAAATTTCACCCTCGGCAATTAATTTAGCACTCAAACTGGAAGGAATATTGTAAATATTGTAAATCAGTGTTGCTGTTAGCTGTTCTATGAGATAGTTTTATGTCAGAAAGAAATGCATTCAAAGTGAAATAGTTAATTCTTGAATTCTGCCTTTTTTCTTTATTTTACTCATGGGTAGGTAGGTGGTTTATTTTCCTAAACACATCTAATATAGAAAAAGCAGTGTTTTCTAATAATCCGCACTGTTTCCCTTTCATTCTCGTTAGTTCTCATTTTCCTGCAGGAATATCACACCCCACAATAGTCGTGGAATTTTGCAGTCCTTGTTTAGTGCCCCAGTCTATGCATTACATTGCGGCCCAACAGTAATGGTGTGGTATAATGACAATAATACAACAATTATGATTGTTATGCATGTGGTTGGAGGACTTGACTGGCAAAGTGGTGGCGGGTTTGACTTTCAAGTGAGACTTTGCCTGTGTAATTGGGTGCATGGCATGTCCCTTCAATTAATCCTGAAAAATACCTGCGGTAAGAATGGATTTAATAAATTTAACTGTAAGCTAAATGCTTCTCTCTGAAGTGAGTGGCAGAATGTATAGGAGTTGGAGTGTGTGGAGTTACACCCTGAGTCGAGCAAGAATTTCCAGTCCTCAACCTTCTGCTCTTTATTTCATTGAGTGAGTTTGTTTTTGCCCTTTTGTTTTTGGGTGCGTTGACTCCCCGTTTAATCGCTCGTCTTTCTCTTTCGCAGCCAAGTTGACTTTCGTGCCAAGATATGGGCGTGTAACTTCTGTTACCAGCGGAACCCAGTGAGTGTGACGCAGAGGCATTCTCTCCATTCCCATGCATCGTGTTATGATAACGTGGCACTCTGACATTCGTTAACCTCTCATTCCATGCCATTTTTTCTTTTTCGCAGTTTCCTCCATCCTACGCCGGCATATCTGATATGAATCAGCCAGCAGAGCTCATGCCTCAGTTTTCCACCATCGAGTACATTGTGCAGGTAAATGCTTGTCTTATATCTGGAATCATCAAATCTAGTTCTCAAAACCGAATCGAGCCCCCATTTCCTTTTCTTCTTGGAAATTGCATCTACAATTAATGCCCCTGGTTGGTCAAATGGTCAGATGTGAGGACACTATGAGCAACCAGAAGCAGTGATTGTTCTCAGTGAAGACGGGATGGACAACCGCTGGTTGTCAGCCCTCGTTGGATGTGATATTGACTATCAGTGATGTCGCTGGCCTTGAGACCTAAGAGTTTTGGATCCTTGCAGTGACTGCTCTTTGTGCTGTGTGATTGAGACATGCTGCTCCAGCTGATAGCTGGTTGCATAAACAGATGATATGCAAAGTACACTCTGCTAGTTGTCTTGGATAAGCTGTGCTGAGCAGATACGTTTTGTTATGTAACATTTTTGGGAGAAGTGACTCTTGAAGCATGGGTAAAAAAATTGTTGCATGCTTGAGGGACAAACAAAATCCATACGCTTTCCTGACAACCAAGCAGCAGCCAATTTAAGGCTTGGAAACGTGATTGGAGGACTGTTAGTGATATAACTTAATTCATGTTGTCTGCAGTAAGGAGGCCTGGTCCTAGAATAATATTCTGTAGGCTTTCTCCTCAGCCCCAAGAAAGTACACTTAATTCAGAAGGCTGATATTACTAAAGTTCAGCTTTCGAGTCTGGTCTGTCAAATCTTGGTTTGACAAATTAAATTCAAACATGGCGAGTGGCCGATCAGGGTCAGTTACCTCTGCCTACGATGTAGAAACTTAATGGAAGGCCGGAAAACACTGTGGTCAGGCCTCCAGGATGCCTGGTGTAGATCCTGTGCGTAATGGGTGATATTGCTCCACCCCACAGCATGGACACCAGTCCCCCCTTATCTTCCTGTACGTGGTGGACACCTGCCTGGAAGAGGAAGACCTGCAGGCCCTGAGGGAGTCGCTCCAGATGTCCCTGAGCCTGCTGCCGCCCAACGCCATGGTGGGCCTCATCACCTTCGGCCGCATGGTGCAGATTCACGAGCTCAGCTGCGAGGGCATCTCCAAGAGTTACGTCTTCAGGGGAACGAAAGAGCTCAACGCCAAGCAGATTCAGGTCAGTGTTCATTCGCTCTTCTCTCTCCCTCTGTCTTTAGTGGGTTTTCCTCTTATTGACTCCATTTCAAATGGTTCGAGTGTTTACTTTAGGGCTATAGGACGAGCACGGGCCTTAACCCTGCCGTAAGACGAGCCCCACACTGTGCCCGATGCCCCATTCCCACTTTAGGCTGAGCTGAACCCTGAAAAATGCAGAACAGGTGGAGAACGTCAGGAGAATTTCTTTTAAATGTAAAGCTGTTGTAAAGAAAAAACTCCCGCACACGGCCTTCTCTCTCGACGTATCGGTCCACTGACTTTCCTCGAGACAACAGGTTGTTCTGAAGGTCAGTTGACCGAAACGTCGACTTATAAATGCAAGAGAGAAGACTGTGTGCGGGAGTTTTTTCTGTACTTTAGACCTCAGTTGGCCTGACTCCTACACACCTGTCGCCTTACCGGTGTGCGAAAGTTTTTATTTATTTATTTTTTTTTCTTCTTCTTCTTCTTCTTCTTCTTCTAGCTACTCTGGCTATAAATGTGAAGTTATTGAAAATCTATTTCAGTTTTTGTTAACTAGGGCATTCCTCAAAACACTCTTTTGAAATTCCTTGGTCAATGTACTTGAAATATTAGTGGTCAAACTGCACATAACGGCCAAGAAAAGGAAAAAGAACCAACGAAACCAGTATTTATTGCAGTCAGATAAAACCAGTTTTGATCTGATGTAATACAAGGGCAGTATTTGTCTCAAGTAAGAGGAGAAGGAGACTCGTGACGTGCAAATGTCCTGACATTTCTGATAACCTTTGCTTTGAAGTCATAGAGTTCAGTTTAATTTGCCTTAAAAAAAAAAAAAAAAGAATTAAAATTAAAAATTAGTGAGGGGAGTTCAATAAGCTAAATTAACTTGGCACAGCAGAGGCATTCATCAAAAATACACTCGCCTTTTATTTTGAAATCAGTTCTGAGAACAGTTGCTGGAATGCAAGATGAGGCATGTTTGAAAGAAAGCATCTGGCACCTGTCTCAGGAGCGTAGGGACACGTCAGCTGAAGAGAGAAGTCAATAAGGACATCTCACATGTACACAAGGGTTTGGCTCTAGTCTTGGCCAACACTGATTTGATCAATGCTGTGGATGGGTTTTTTTTTTTTTACATAGGTCACAGGAATAGACTGCTGGTTGTTGGATGGTAATGTTATATCAGTCCGCTGGGTATTCCGTGGTGCAGGATTACAGAGTTGGCTCGATAACCCTACCAAGGAAAACCCATCATTCTTTGTTTGTTTATTTTTTTACTTTGCTCATGATCCATAATCATGAGGTCCTGCTTTAAGTGTGGCCCAGCTCCCCTTTTTAGTCTTGCGTTCAGTGGATCTGGCTTGACTAAATAATTGTGCTGGAAGCTGTATTAAACACTCAAAAATCTGTGATTTGCAGGAAATGCTTGGGTTGACGCAGCCAACACCTCAAGGAGCACTGGGCCGTCAGCCTGTAAACCCAGAGGCACCTGTAGGCTGCAGGTATGTCCTGTCGTCCATTTGCACCATTACATTACAGGATTGGGGTCACTTGTATTACAACATATATATTCAGGGATCATGAAATCTATGGATGTTTTTTTTAGTCTACAAATTCGATTTAGGGAGATGAGTGAATTGACATGAAACTGGCTCAAGACCTAAAATGTCTCTGGCAAATTTGGAGGACCCTTGTGAAGCTTTTATACTGTAAATGGAAGCTGAAACCAAGTAGCATTACCGATATGCTACTCATAATTACACTGGGGGGCCTATAACCTCGCAGCTAAGGTGCTTGAAAAATTGTTGCTTCAAGCGCTAATATAGCCTGTGCAGCTGTTGGGGGTCCCTGAAGATGGCCCTTTACCCCAAAAACAACACTTAATTGGGGCTTGGCTCCTGCTCAGTCTAATGCTCTGTAACTTGATTTTGATAATGGTCAGTGAAGGAAATTACTGACAGTAGACACACTGTCTTGGTGAGAGCTTAGCAGTCTCAGTAACAACAACCCCCCCCCCCCCGCACTCAGATTCTTGCAGCCTGTACACAAGGTCGACATGAACCTCACTGACCTGCTGGGGGAGCTACAGAGGGACCCCTGGCCTGTCCCTCAGGGCAAGAGGCCCCTGCGCTCCACTGGCATCGCCCTGTCCATCGCTGTCAGCCTGCTGGAGGTGAGACTGTCTGCATATCTTTTACAACTCCTTAACTGTGCCTAAGCTGGCCTGTGCTCTGATTAGATGAGGCTGACCTCTACTGGCTGCGTTCAGAGATTCTTAATTGGCTTAATCGTGGAGTTAAAGGAGTTTGGTCACCATTAAAAATGTGATGTATGTCGGGACGAGGCTTAATCTGTATGTATGAAACGAGTCCTTTGTTTAGTTTTGTTAGCAGTAAAACAAAAGTGCCGCAGCTCTGGGTTTTATGTTGCATGTATTTTTGCGGCCTTGTGTTGCAGTACCACATTGCATAATGACTGTTAAATTAAATGGCAATTGAAACCAGTTTGTAAGGTGGCATATTCCTGCTATCTGTAGTATGCTTAATTTTCTGGAATGCTGTGGCTATTGTTTGCCTGCCTAATTATGTAAGCCTTTGCACAGCCTGATTATACGTATCACCTCAGATGTGAAAGAATATACATTCTTGGAATGCTTTCTGGCATCTTTTAATGGTCATGTGTCAATCAGTGCTGGTTGCCATGATGCTAGAGCAGAGACTTGAGGAAAAACAGAAAAAATACGCTCCACAAATCCTACTCTAAGTTTAACTCTGTAATTTAACTGCTTTTGAAATGATTGTCTAATTTTGTGTTGGTGAAATGCATCAGTGTTTCTGAGTGGTTCAAACTTCTTACTGATTCAGTGTTATCAGATTATACTGCCATTCTGACCTTGGCTTTCTGTCTCCTCTCCCCTCTCCCCTCTCAAAATTGCAGTGCACATACCCCAACACTGGGGCCCGCGTAATGCTCTTCACTGGGGGGCCACCCACCCAGGGGCCTGGCATGGTGGTCGGGGAGGAATTGAAGACCCCCATACGATCCTGGCACGACATTCAGAAAGACAATGCCCGTCACTTAAAGAAGGCCACCAAGGTGAGAGGCTGTGCCGCGGTGTGGCGTCTCAGTCAGCCGCCAGTCATCTAGAAATGGATGGAAACATTCCTGGGGTTCTAACTCCCTAGTTTTATTTTTATGAGGGCTTACGTCTGAATCATCAAGACTTCACTAAGTGCCGCAACGCGCATCACTGCCATGTGCGCCAGCTTTTTTGTCTTTATCCTATTGATGCTATCTTGGGCATATCCGCTTCAAGAGACAATGTGACAGTGTGAACTGCTTCAGGGTCAAAAAAACAATGTCACAGATATTCGTTGGCTCTGCCTTGCGTCTTTTCTCAAGGCCTCTGGGGTTGGGTGTTTGCTACTCGCGTAGGGCGTGGCATTCTGAGGATTCCTCGCTCGGAATACTGAACATTTCGTTCTTGGGTGTCAAACCCTATCTGTCACCTGTGTGGGTGGATAGTTGTGCGTGACTGATGTTTGTTTGTTTGTTTGTCATTTTTTTCTCCTTGCATGCAGTTCTACGAAGCCTTGGCAAACCGTGCCGCCACCAACGGACACTGCATTGACATCTACGCCTGCGCACTGGACCAGACGGGACTGCTGGAGATGAAGTGCTGCTCCAACTTTACCGGGTCAGAACCCTCTCATTTTATCCCCTGACACTGCATTACAGTGCACTCCAGCACGAGCCTATACTGAGCGTGAAGTGTTTAGTGTCCCAGTATTTGAATTGCAGAACATGACATATGGCACGACACAACGAAGTGGCGAGAACGGGTCATTCAGCCCAACTAGGCTCACCAGTTTCCCATCACTAAAGTGAACCAAACACTTGAGATATTCAAGGGCTGGGTGGAGGCTAGCATTGTCCTGGTTTTGAAAACCCTCAGAGTATCTCCCTCTACGATTTGCTCATGTGTGGCTCTTCACTCGCTTGCAGGGGTCACATTGTGATGGGCGACTCTTTCAACACATCCCTGTTCAAGCAGACCTTCCAGCGGGTCTTCAGCAAGGACTACAATGGCGAGTTTCGCATGGCGTTTGGTGGCACCATGGAAGTGAAGGTAAACGCAGACTTCAGCCCCTTTTTTTTTCTGTGGAAACTTTGCCCTTTGCTTTCAGTCCCTATAATCTGTGTTTGTACTTTTTGTTGTTTATTTTTCTCCAGACCACAAGGGAACTGAAGATCGCCGGGGCGATTGGTCCGTGTGTATCTTTAAACAGCAAAGGGCCCTGTGTCTCAGAAACTGTGAGTTCCTGTTCCCTTAACAGCATAGAAGAGCTACACAGTTCTTCATGGTCGCCCTTATCTGTGACCGTTTATCATACTGTACAGTTTGTAAGTGTTTGAACAGTTACTAATTGCAAACATTGCTTCAGTTTATTTATATATTTATTTTTTTGTTGAAGCTCGTCACATATGGATGAATGACTTCAAATGAATAATTAGTTTGCCATTCAAAACCACAAACTCCGTGTTTAATGTCAGTTTGCTAGAGTACAAAGCCTTAACACAAATAAAATGTGTCTCTGTTCACATACTCATAAACTGCACTGTACATTTTGAGTACTAGTAGTTTTAAAGTTAATAGTTTTTTTCTTTGTATGACTTCATGAAGCCTCTCAAATATGGAGCATATTTTGCTGATTGTAAATGGCTGACTCTGTTCCCTGTGTCACAGGAACTGGGCATCGGAGGCACCAGTCAGTGGAAGATATGTGGACTCAGCCCAGCCACCACCATGGCCCTGTACTTCGAAGTTGTAAACCAGGTACATTGAGCTTTAAGCACACAGGTTTAAAGGTAGCTGACGTTCCTGCCAGTGCAGCAGTGTTTACTTTTTTGGGCTGGGTGTTTGTTTGCGCCCCTCACGTTCCTGCTCTGCCCTCCGCCGCAGCACAACGCCCCCATTCCTCAGGGAGGCCGAGGAGCCATCCAGTTCATCACTCATTACCAGCACTCGAACACGCAGAGGAGGATCCGCGTCTCCACCGTCGCCAGGAAGTGAGTCTCCTGCGTCCGCTCTGAATGAGCACTCCTGCACGGGCCTCGCGGATGAGAAGTTTATATTCCTGAATTTTTATTGCAACTTTAACCACTTGAGTTGACAATTGCCCAGTGATAAAGTTCTGATGAGAATTTGGCTGCTAAATGTTCAAATTTGGGAATAAAATGTTTTCAGCTCGTTCTTTATACATATTTAGTCAACTGCTGGACGACTTTATATTATGAACGAAGAATATCTGCACTTGCTTCATTCCTGGACTATGCTTTGTCTATGCCGGTCGAGCACCTACAGCGTTTGCGCTGTAACTAGCGAATGTAGCTAGTGCGGTGCTTGAATAGACCGGTCTGAATGTGGATTGGTTTGGTGGTGTAATGTTCCTCCTTTCCCCTGACCATGTTCCCCTGCGCTTGTACAGTTGGGCCGACGCTCAGACTCAGCTCCCGCACATTGAGGCATCCTTCGACCAGGAGGCGGCAGCAGTGCTGATGGCGCGAATGGGCGTGTTCAAGGCGGAGTCGGAGGAGGGGCCCGATGTGCTACGCTGGCTGGACCGGCAGCTTATTCGCCTGGTGAGCGTCACGGGAAAAACCTCCCACCTTTTGACCAGGGCTGCTGTCACACCTGGGCCACTGCTTGTAAAACATCTCTGTGCTTGAATGCTGCTCTAGAATCAGGTTTCCCTGTCCATACCAGCCTTGGGCTGTAAGTGACTGTAGGGCAAACTTTTCCTAGAACTGCAGTCCAACTGTTAATATCTTTGACTGCGGCATTTGTAGAGCATCTTAGGGTCTTGAGTGCTGTTCTAAAATCAGGCTTCACCGGTCCAAATGCAAACAATGTCCAGCCTAATCCATCATGAGCCAAGAAGCTCAAGTGACCGGAGAACAGAGTTTCTATTCTGGTAGGCGTTACTAACACGGGTGGAAATCCCAGATTGAAGAAGTGCAAGTGCTTCTGAGAATGTTCCTTCAGTCTTCGGGATTTTGCTAATTGGCACATTTCCTGAGCCAGGAAGTTGAGTCAGTTGGTCAGATCAGCTTGCTTTGCTCTAGGGTGGATAAAAATGTAGCAGGATTCTTACCTTTTACCTCTGGATTTTTGACCTCTGTGTACAAATGTATGCTCAGCTGTGGGGTGTGTGGAAATACAAGAGGAACCACATACTAATCTGTGTGTTTTCTGCTTGCTCTAGTGTCAGAAGTTTGGACAGTTCAATAAGGATGACCCCAGCTCTTTCCGACTCTCAGAGTCCCTCTCGCTATACCCACAGGTGAGTGCTGACGCAAGAGAGAACAGTGTGACCTATATCTGTGGGCAATTTTAGCTGATAACAGTGGAAGGGATAACAATATTGCCATGTCAGCAAATATGGCGGTTCACAAAGAGAGGTATGTGAACCAGAAAAAAAAACAGTCAGGCCTTTTTGAGTCTGTAGAAGGTGGCCCATGAAATGTGAGCTTTTTCAAATTTGTTTTTTCAAATTTACTCTCAACCCTTTGCGATTTGATTTATTTGGAATACAGTTTCAAAATTCTAATGTTCTAGATCTAGAAATCAGTAGCCTTCAGTTATCAGCAGTGGTGATTACATCACCACAACAGAGTTCAGTCTAGAACATTTTAATCATGTATTTGTTGTCTTGCTCATAAGAAGGAATTATGCCAGAAAAACCATTCACTCCAGTTTGATTCTTGAGCTTTGTCCAGCCCTGTTTTTTGGAAGGCCTGCCCAGTGACCCTGATTTTTGTGCTCTCTTCCTGCTATGTCTGCAGTTCATGTTCCACTTGAGAAGGTCGCCCTTCCTCCAAGTGTTTAACAACAGTCCCGACGAGTCTTCCTACTACAGGCACCATTTTGTGCGACAAGACCTGACGCAATCGCTCATCATGATCCAACCCATTCTGTACTCCTACTCCTTCTGCGGTCCCCCTGAGGTACGGCCCAACTCCCAGTCAGCACGAGCATGTTGCATTATGGGCCTGCTTGGCATGTTGGTGAAGTTCTGTTGTATTGCCTCAGTGAAACCATAGATCTGTCAATCAGACGGCAGCATGAAAATGGGTGGAGCTACTTTGCAGTGTCAATTACTGGGTCAGAATAGTTTGTGACCCACAGCTGTAAAATACAATGATTGGTCAGTGTCAAATGTTAGCCTTGCTCTTTTTTATTTTTTTATTTATTTATATAGTCTGACCCTCCCATCACCAGATTGTATACATTTCTTTTAAATTTATATTTATGTATCCTTTTTTAGCTAGGAAGATATTGAGATATTAAAAGGGATACTAGTACTTGTGGTTGTTGAACTGTTCAGCTTTTGATTAGCATACGGACTGGCAGTGTTGCACTGTGTGGCTGGAGTACTTTCTGAGTCTATAGAGACTCTGGACTTGGTAGCAGAAGGGCTCGCAGCATTAGAACTGTGTTGTGGGAGAGCTCAGAGTTGCAGTTGTCATGTGATCCATTGATCCAGTTTGCCAGTGGAGTTCTGCAGCAGCAGTTGTGCAGTTTTTTTTTATAGCGGCCACTCTGTAGTTTTGTAGCGGCTTTTATGTCGTTGAATAGTGCTAGTTCTCCAGTTCTTTGGCAACGTTTCTATAGTTCTGTAGTGGAAGCAGCATTCCTGAAGTTATGTGGCAACATTTCTGTAGTTCTGTCTTGGGAGTTCAGTAGTTCTGCAGCAGAAACTCTGTAGGTCCACAGCAGCGATACTCACTGTCCTCCTCACTCTTCTGGATTTCAGCCGGTCCTCCTGGACAGCAGCAGTATCCTTCCTGATCGCATCTTGCTGATGGACACGTTCTTTCAACTGGTCATCTACCATGGCGAGGTGAGAATTGCCCCGGTTAACAACCCTGTGATGCCATTTACAACTTCAGATGCTGTCTGAGAAGCGCTTAGAGCAGGGCTGTCCTCCCCTGTTCCTGGGATCTGCCAACTTGTTGGATCTCTCTGCAAATCTGACAAAGCACATCTCAATCAAAGAGGAGAGTTCTCCATGAGACGCTTAGTAGTAGAAGCAGCTATTTTTGTGATGGCTGGAGTGAAAAGTTGTCAGAAGATGGATTGCCCTGACATTGTATTAACTGGCTGTATCGCTGCTAACCCTTCACGGTCAAGAATGTGTAATTACAATATTCGGTCTATGAAGTTCAAGTTAAAATCACAACTGGCTATTGAAAGACGTGACTTTCAGAACAATGGCTCGGAACACTGGGGGGGAAAAAGGGTTCAAAAAAGATAAAAGATTTCTTCGTAATCCCTTTGCCCATGTGTGATGCATGGAGTGCCTGTTTTTTTTTTTTTTTTTTTTCTGACTCCTTGCATTTTCCCCCTCAGACCATCGCCCAGTGGCGTAAGGCGGGGTACCAGGACATGCCGGAGTACGAGAACTTCAAGCAGCTGCTTCTGGCTCCGCTGGACGACGCTCAGGACCTCCTGCAGACGCGCCACCCCATGCCCCGCTACATCGACACGGAGCACGGCGGCTCCCAGGCGCGCTTCCTGCTGTCCAAAGTCAACCCATCTCAGACCCACAACAACCTGTACGCCTGGGGCCAGGTCAGTGCCACAACCCCCTCCTGCTGCTGGAGTTATTCTTTTACGTCAACTAAAAACATCCATACTGAATGTTCTGTCACTGCAGTGCTGAACACGGAGTGCTCATCTTATGGAGAAACTGATTATTGTTAGTCAATTACCTGCTGCTTTTGTCCAGAGGGACTTGCAGTTACTCAAGATTAACATGCTCCCACCCCTCCAGAGGGAATTTTGGTTTAGGTCCTGGCTGCACTGATATTAATGTGGTTACACTTAGGCTTGAACCTCCTATCTTGCAGATCTTTGTCAAGCACCTTAACCACTTGAATGGTACAATTCTGAGGACTTTAAATACAGAGGCCTTATTTTTAAAATAGATTTAATACCTGAGGTGGACAACTCAGGTTTCACAAAGTGAAAGTCCATTCCAGTATTTTGTCCCTATAATCTACTAATTGTCATTCTTCAGTCAGGTTGTAGAACTAGTGAAAGCCTCGATTAGTAAGTTAATAGATGGAAGCGAAACCTGGCAGCCTTTCTACCGTTCGACCCCCGGACTTGCAGTTAAATGTGGATCATTTACTTTTCCATTGTTGAAGCTTCTGAAAATTAAATGCTTAAAATAGATTAATTAAATGTAAATCTGGTATATCCCACAGCTCCTTTACGATCAGGGTGCTGACATTTGTCTATTTGTCCTCAATCACAGGAGACTGGAGCCCCGATCCTCACAGATGACGTCAGTCTGCAGGTCTTTATGGATCATCTTAAAAAGCTGGCGGTATCGAGCAATGCTTAATTTCCTGCCCCGGAATACACTGAATGACAAGAAGGGATGATGAAGTTGAAGAAATCGCCGTTTATTAACAAGGGGACATTTTAACATTTCAAGCTAATGCTTCTCAATGCATTACAAAGACTGCTGGATCATGTTTAACCTGTAAACTTTTCCCCCAAAGCCATATGGTACCATAATCAAGGCATTTGGGCTGGTCTGGTTTATATCTTCAAATTTATAAAGTATCCTATTACTAATAAAATGACCATTAGTCTGTATTTTTGTTTACTGGAGGAAACAATGTGCAGGTTAATGACCTTCTGATGATAATTCGACGTGTACAAATTAATTATGATGTAAATGTTTTGATGGATGCAGATATGTGATTTTCAGTTATACTTCTCTCCGCAACCAGTATTAATGAAATGACATCTACATCCCTCAAAGCATTTTCGGTCACCATTTTGTCTATTGTGACAATGAACTAGTAAATGACATTATTTTGACGGATTTTATTTTTATTATTATTATTATTATTATTATTATTATTACTACTATTTTCCACCCCTGCTGTGGTCATCCTTGTACAAAATAATTGTGATGGAAAATGTTCTGTTGGATGCCATTGTAGTTATAGTTTGTAGTTCTACTACTGGTGAGAATAATGAATATTAGAAAGCGGTTACATCAAATGAAGATTTTTGTGCTCCAATAATTTGTTTTGGTCACTATTACGAGGCATTTTGTGGCCAGAATTACATTGTAATGTAAAAACTGTATTGAATCTATATTTGTATCTTGTACATTCCAAGACATTTCACTGTTCAGCACTCCTGACTTCTGCTGTTTGTTTATACTGTAAAATCTATTCCTACATTAAATTTTAATTCTACCGTAAACAAATGCTCTTGGCGAACTGTTCAGTTATTAGCATTTCCTTTGCTGGTGTTTTTGCCTTTAATTTGATATTCAGCTCCTTAAGGACATTACACTGGGGAGAGAGTACAGACCTCATCACATTTATTATCACTTCATACTCCTGCGACTTGCCAGCTCCTGTCCAGTTGCCACTTGGAGCAAAAATGAATAAATACATTTTAAAGTGAAAATAATGGTCAAAACCTCATTATTGGTATTATTGCTTCTGTTTTTTTATTATTTGTTATTGAATGCAGTCATTTAACCAGCTTTTACTAAATGTAGTTATGCAATTAAAGTTGATAAAAATCAGAGACTCGGGCAGTATGGACACTGTAGGTGCCACAAAGTGAGGTTCAAAGGTCATCGCATGGCTCATATAGCATATACCAGGGCTCTTGAACATTATCCAGAAAGGTCCAGTGAGGGTGCAGGTTTTTGTTCCAACCACGCAGTTAAACACCTGATTCTTCTAATCAACCCCAAGACTCTTCGCAAAAGCGCTTGATTTGTGGAATCAGGTGTGTAACTGCTGGGTTGGACTGAAAGCCTGCACCTACGCCGGGCCTTTCTGGATAATGTTAAATAGCCTTGGCGTAAACTAACAGTCACTCTGCAATCCAACAGTGAAAAAGGTCAAAATGAACAGAAGCCACAAAAAAAAAAAAATGTATCTTAGTCCCAGCCAGGAAGATGATTGGGAACTGGATATTGTTTAAAGAAGCATTTAATAATTATTTTAAAAAATCAGAATTTTCAAGTGTTTCGCTGTGTCCATGGAGTGAGGCTTCATTAAAACTAGCTGGTGATGATTGCCTCTGAGGCGGAGACTTAAATTGTCACATATCCTGTCAGTTCTCTGTTAGGCATCAATTAGTGCAGATTTAAAAGTCACAATGGATTCAGACTTTTTTCACTGCTTGCATACCAATAAGATGACTAACAGCCATTTAAAACAGGTTGGGCTTCTTATTTATGGGTCCTTAAGACTGTCAGAAGCACATGCATTCATTTTTTGTTAAGTTTGGCTTTAAAATGGTCATTTTTAGCTGTTAAATATCTTAAGCTTTGAATTGTTATGCTTAA
This sequence comes from Gymnothorax reevesii, assembly GCA_029721435.1. Classification (NCBI taxonomy): domain Eukaryota; kingdom Metazoa; phylum Chordata; class Actinopteri; order Anguilliformes; family Muraenidae; genus Gymnothorax; species Gymnothorax reevesii. The sequence continues at coordinate 92,552,386 of CM056582.1, read as the reverse complement.
TATTTCTAATTCACGTGTCGTGGAGAAGATTGTATAATAAAAAAAAAAACAGAGGTTTCAGCCTCTTTTGCCTTTTATCACATTCCAAAGGGCCAAAAATGTTGAAGTGTCTGTGCAGTAAAGAAGGGGATGAATATGTCATAAATATGTGGATAAATACAGTAAGAAGAAAAACGTTATTTGAGTGCAGACTCCTGCTTACTGAAGTTAGCTACATTCCATAATGGAGAAGCAATCCGCTGGCATAACAAGGCCTACGCCGTCACCACCGACAGCAAAGGATATATTGGTGAAAGCACTCCAAAAAGAAAGCCTAGCTACAGTATTGACCCAGACAACACGGCTGACAAGAGTAATATCTCTAGAAAAACTAGTCTTTTGTCCGAATGCTGCATCCCTTTAAATTATTATTAACTGAACCCTATTTTAGATATCCAAAAACAGCTCATATGAGCTCATTAATAATGGGAAATACACTTAATTTTTTTTCTGCGGTCTTTCAATAAAAGAATCAATTTTAACTTATTAAATTATTACAAACTGGACAGATTTTTATCTTAGATATGCTCAGACTGCTTATATATACACATTAATAAATAAAAATGCTCTTAACTATTTTTCATTTGGCCAGTATTAAATTTAACCACTGAACTTACTTCTTTAACTTATTAACTGATCCCTATTTTTATCTTAAATATGCTCAAACTGCTTGTATTTACTCATCAACAATGAAAAATACACCTAGCCATGAATCCTGTGGTTGGAAATGAATTTAAGTATTCTTTACTTATTACTTTATCTGTTGATATGTTTTGCTGTAATATTCTGAAATAGCTGATCATGAACGAGAGAGTCAAATGACAAAATTTTAAGGTGACGTTGTTTACAAATCAGACAATATGATAGGACTCTTGCGTTCTTAGAAATGAATAGACAATTTAAATAATAATAATAATAATAATAATAATAAGAAGAAGAAGAAATAGTAATACTATAGTATTGATGGCATTACTTCTATTATTATAGTTTGCACAATATAACTATAGTTGTACTGTAGCCATCACATTGTAACTATAGTATGACTACAGTCAACAGTACCATGATATAACAATAGTCCACACAGCTGTACTGCTGTATTTTGGGTAACTATAGCAATACTACACTCACTATGGTGGCAAAAATACCATCCATTTACTATAGGATAACTATAGATTGGAACTAAAGTAATTTTTCATAAGGGAAGCTCCATTGTGAGGAGGAGGCATAGAGAATGAATGGATGGATTACATATACAAAAGATTTAGGCCTAATTAATTTGTGAAGGATAACTATGACATAGCTTTTGACCTGTCGACTAAACGGACGCAAAAGTGATGATATAATACCGACGAAACGTAGTTTCGCCGATGAGCATTCATCGTATCTGGGAAAAATGCTGGGCAGTCGAGGTAGAATTTTTGTCACACCCCAATTCATCATCCGACATGTAGGTGGTAGTAAAAGTGGATTCGTATGTGACCACACTATCGAAGCGAGACGAAAAAGAATAACCAGAACGCTTTGCGGTTTAGTTTACGCTGCATTATGCAGCCAATGAAACGGTCCTTTAAAAACGTAATATGGCTGCGCGCTGTACTGCAACAGCTAACGAGGTGGCTAGCTAGCCATGTTGATGCATGCATCAGGTCACGCTGCTTGGTAGGAAGAAAATACAAACTGAATGTTTTAGAAGCCAAAAATGAATTTTAAAGATATATCAAAATGGAATGTGCGCGTCTCAATGGTTTACGCCATAGGCATTTGGACAATGATTGGATCGTACGGGTATATTCGGCTTTTCCGCAGTAAAGACGAAAATGAAAAGACCCAAGATACGGAAGGTATTGTTTTTATTCAGGCACGACCGTGGCAAGAATCAGTGCATTTTTAAAAATGCCATCTAACTAGCAAGGTCATATCTAATCACTGACCTTGGGAGCTTTTTATTTATTTGATAATTGGCAGTCTGTCTGTAGTAGACTTTACAGAAAAGCCGCGGACCTCGTGAACCGACGTCTCAAGTTTTGAGAGTTTTAATATGTCCTTGGTAAATGTCCGGCCTTTGAAGGGTTGGAGTGTGTTAATACAAGCCTTTACATAATTTTTGATTTCTAATGATTTTTCTTTTTCTGCAGTGATAGAAGAGCTCAAAGACGAGCATAATACAACTCAGGAACAACGGAAACCAGGCTTCTACGTTGAAAGCACAATTCGTTACAGGGAGAATTTTGTCCCTTATTCTACAAGACTGATGAATTTTTTGAAAACTCTTAGTGGGAGTTCTGAAAGTACCACGGAAAGTAATAGGTCTGAAAAGTAAGAAATGTTTCATGATTTTGTATTATTTTCTTCGCCCATAAGATATTGAATGTCAAACAACAAAATTAAATTGTGTCAAATTGGCACTTTGGGAAATGCAGGTTTACATAGGCGTTCCATTCAGTACTAATTTTCATTTTTACTTTGGGCATTTTTATGTATTTATTCAAGTTTGGATTGAGCTGGGATTTAATTTCTAAAAGGAACGATGCAAAAAGTTACCCTCTGGATTATAGTAGCCTAACCAGCACTTCAGAGCCCTGAAGTGATATTGTTCAACTACGTGGAACTTCGTCATTTCATTGGAATCCACTGAATGACTCTTAAGCCTTTGTATATCAGAATTTTGAAAGTGAAATCTTCCAATGACCCTCCCTGTCCCTCTGTATTTCATACACTGTGGGATTTAAATGGCCGTACCTGCATGCCACATCCATCAAACATGTCAAAACAGAAGAAGAAGAGTGTCCCATATAGTGCTGCATTGGGGGACTGAAGCCATCTTCTACTAAGCATCTGAAGAAGATATTGATTTATAAGCTTGTGCTGGGTTTGAGGCTTCTTGGTTTGAATCCTGTCTCGAACACTCCTTGCCGATTGTTGTGCTGTACTGTACATGTAACGTGGAATTCCTTGTTTAGAATGTGTTGAATGTAAAGCAAAACGTGTGTGCGGCTGTCAACAAATATCATGCAGAAAAGAATTGACAAAAATAGTTTTAAAATGCCCGTTGAGTGTAATAAATTTCATGGAGAAGGGTTTTTCAAGATGAGTTTGAGCAGTGTTCATTTCTTGCCTTGAAGTAACAGATGGTGGCTGTATGAGAAAAGCCACTGCCCTCTCTCATCTCCAGTGAAGGATGGCATTTTAGGATACTTAAGAAAATGCATATTTAAGTGATCATATAAAGTGGGTGTAGGACTCTGGTGTCTTAATTGAGCAACCCTGAGTGATTTGTAGATACTGAGGACAATCCCCTCCATCGAATTTATTGGGGAATTGTCATATGGCATATGCAATATAAGCATATGGAAGACCACTGGAAGATCTGGACTGGATGGGCCAGATAAGGTATAAGTGGTATAATGCCATGTCATGAAAGACACATAGACTGGAGGGTGCACTCAAGTCAAGTGAACTTTGGTGATGAAATAAGAGAACTTGGTGTGTCAGTAAAAAAAAAAAAAATGGATAACAGCAACTGATGAGTGGTTTAGAATGACTGAATGCGAAATATGTAATAAGATGTCATTTTTAGTTTTGTGGATACCTTGTGGAGTAGCTTTTCAGCTTTTAATTTTGGGGGAAAAAAATGTACTTCAGGACTTGCGGGAACTATCTGTATATCATGTTTTCTCTTTGTAAAGCAGAGATTTCTAATTTTTTTTTTGACTTGTATTTAATTGCAGACAGTATGATAAGAGGTTTAACAATTCGTCATTTCATTTGTAAATAAACACTGAACAAAAATATAAACGCCCCATGTCAAATTTTGATGCCACATGGATTTAACAACTCTAAGTGAGCATATGCCGACTTTTACTTGCACAATAGGGATATTTCTCTTGATCTGTGTAGCATTTTTTAATCCATCTCCTGTCAGTGAGCATTTGCTCAGTGATGCAGTGATGTCACTCAGTACATGGGTGTGGCATTTTCAGACGGTCATTCGACAGAATGAGCAGTACCCAGGCACTCCTTATACTGGGGACAATCTAAGGCCACCCCAAAATGTCAAATTTTGTCAAAAGTAACATAACATGAATGGCAAGAACAGGCCGTACAGCCCAACTAAGCTCGCCAGTTTATACTCTTGTGAATATATCCCTTCAGATACTCACTGACTCAATGGTATCTAGCTTTAAGTCAAGCCTGCTCTTGAGAACCCCCAAGGTCTCTGCCTCAACAATATGGTCAGGCAAGCTATTCCATATTGAAATTACTCTACAAGTCATCATGCCTCAGATGTCTCAGGTCATGCGGGAACAGGCCATTGGCATCCTGGATACAGGGATGTCCACCAGAGTGGTCTGCATGCAGTCGTTTGAAGCAGAGCACATTCTATTTCTGGACTGGCCTGCATATTGGCCGGACATGTCGCCCATAGTGCATCTTTGGGATGTTCTGGATCGACGTGTCCGCGACCGTGTTCCAGTTCTGGATAATGTGCGCCAGCTCCGTGTGGCCCTCCGGGAAGAATGGAATAACATTCCACAGGCCATGATAGACAACCTGATCAACTCCAGGCGAAGAAGATGCGTCGCTGGGAGAGATGCAAATGGTGGACACACAAGATATTGAACATTCGATTTCTTCAACCTGACCCCCAGCGTGTTCAAAGGATTGTCACTCATTCGCAGATGCCAATATCGAGATGTAATGGATGGTGATCTGAAGATTAGTCATTAAAAAAAATGAATTTTGATTCCCTTCATATATTGCCTAACCCTAATGTTAATAAAAACCCAAAAATTTGACATGGGGCATTTATATTTTTGTTCAGTGTACATCCATTCCAGCCACTCATCCTGCTGCACACTCCAAAAAATGTTGGGATGGTGGGAGTTTGGGACTTGTAATGAGTAAAAAAATAATAATAATAATGACGTGATTTGAAACTTCTAATGTCAGCAAGTGATTGTATCACGCTTTGGTATCAAAGCAGCATCCAGCAAAGGCCTAATCTTATTCGGAGCGAAGGTGGTCTGAGCACTACCAATTTGCTCCCAGATGTGTTATAAAATTCCTGAAAGATTTTAAAACTGTTCCTCAAAGAAAGACAGGAAGGGATTTGGATAGTTCACCTACTTCAGTTCACACCATAAGTGAATAAAACATTCAAGGCACCTGCAGGAATGCGAGTGCATAAAGGATGTGGGCGAAAGCTCAAGCTAAGCACCTGTGACCTCTAAGTACTCAGATGGCATTGCATTGAGAACTGCCATTTTTTTTAATCTGTGGTACGACCGCATGGGCTCAGGATTACTTTGTCAAATCTTTGTCAAGTCCTACATTGCACAGTCACATCCACAAACGCCAGTTAAAACCTAACAGTACAAAATGGGAGCCTTAGGCTAGGTGTTCAGAAATGTTCCACACCATGCTCTGTCATGGTATGGGGTTGCAGAGTGCCCTGGGCAAAGTAGGTTAACTGCCAGACTTTATTACGGTCAGGAGGATTTCTATTAGCGGTTGATATATATGTGATAGTAAATGGCCTGAGATTTCTTTTTGTGTAAGATCTATTAGTAAATAGGAAAATTCCAGGTTTTCAGGTTCCAGAAGTTGACGGTTTGGTTTTTATGGCCTTCAGAAGGGTCACCCTCCAGAGGGCTAAAATTGAACTTTTAAGAAAAATAGGTATTTGAAGTTCAATTTTGGCCCTCCAGAGGGTGACCCTTGTGGAGGCCCTAGCAACCAAACCGTTCACTTTTGGAACCTGAAAATTTGGGATTTCCCTGGCTACCCAAAGGCCTTCCACTGGAAAAAAAATTCAGTCAAATATCTTGCAGACATATATCACCAACCGCCTAAACGTTATAAATTCTGGCAGTTAACTTCCATTTCTGCAAAGGCATATCGATGTTGAAAAGTACACTGGAGATTTTACAGCAACGTATGCTTCCTGCAAGACAACACATTTTTTCCAGGGACGTCCGTGCACATTTCAGCAAAACGATGCAAAACAGCTTTCTGCGTGCTATGCATTACAAAGGCATGGCTGCATAAGAGGAGACTGCCAAAACGAAACTGGTCGCTTGCAGTCCCGACTTGTCCCCAATAGAGATTGTGTGGTGTGGTTCTTGCACACCTCGTAGGAGCTGTGTCACGATGACTGCGCATGCTCGCAACCTTGACCGAAGTCGATTCGTTCAACTCCAGGTCACAATCTATAAGGTGTTTTCTTCTATGCTTATTGGCGACTGCAACCAGCTTACGTTCTTCGCATCCCTTAGCTACAGCTTAAGATAGCACTTTAAATCCTTGAATTTCCACAGGAAGCTTAATATGAACAAGATAATACCGGAGTAACTAAATATGTAAACACAATGCAAAACAAAGATGGATCGGCTAGGATGGAATCAGAGTATGACTTGCAGTCAAGCAGATTCGCTTTCTTGGGATGTACGTTCTGTGCACGCGTAGTAATCGTGACACACCTCCTTTAACATTTAGTAGGACGAATGGGACACAGTTACACCTGAAACACTTTATTGATTGGAGTTTTTGTCCTTATAAACTTATTAAGTGTTGTGAAAAAGAGTAGCAAAATTACAAAACAATAAGCACAGTCCAGGCTTTTAAAAAATGTTTATTCTGGGAAAATCTGTAAAAAAAAAAAAAATGTATGCAGTGAAACCTCGGAGCACTTTCTCTCCAAACGTAATTTCGTTGTTATTCTGTAACAATGACAATAAATTCACCTGAATCATCAAATGACGCACTGTTGTGTTGTTTTCGACGTCAAACCAGAGAAATAATTTACCAATCCCAGTTTTCAGTTTATCATACCGTGATTGTCCAAACTTTTTCTGATTTGGGGTCGTAAAAAGTTGTATAGGTCCAAAATGCATGAAATAATTATCCATGGTTCGTTCTTTGGAATTGACATGAATCAAATGCGGCCGTTTCAGCAATTACACCGCAACCTTACATAACCTTGAATGTGGACGCGAAGTTTAGTTTAACCAGTTCACTCATGTTTTAATGACTCACGATATAGTAGTTGATTTTTGAGTATGTGGTTTTAATGCAGTACCACATTAGTAAACAGAGGGCGGTACTGAGACACTGGCAGAACAGGTCGGGGAGAATCTGAAGGTGCTGGATAGGTGACAGCAGTGGAGCAGTAAAATAAAATCATGAAAGCGATCATCCAGAGAGTAGCAAAAGCTAGCGTTACAGGTTGGTAATCAAATATTATTATAAGGTAGCGATACATTTTTTCTCGTATGTTGCCAGTTGGCTGGTCACGTTATTCGCCTCGTCATCACGCATGAAGGGCCTTGAAATCAAATAGTGTTCGCCGGCTGTTCGGTAGCCAGCTTTGTTATTCTGTGGCAAAGCTTTCCGTCAGACCAGTTACATCGCCAGTTACATTTAGCTGAGGTAATGTCGAGCAGCATTTTAACTTGGCAAAAGTGTAGCGGAAGGTTGGACAAGTGGTAATTTATCACTGACCGAGTTCGCTCGCTCTCAATGAAACGAAATGATATGACCACATGACGAACGCAAACCTCATATTGCATATTCAAACCTCGCAAAATATCCACGTTGTTAAATTACTCTCTATTATCTGGCTTTTCGTCAACAAAATGGCTAATCGGATGGTTAATTTGGAGAATCTCTAACGCAAAAAACCTCACGTAGCAGAGGTAAGCCGCTTTCACACCGGACGCGAAACGAATTGGTCGCACTACAGATTACATTCAAAGTCAATACAAAGACGCGCGTCTTTGCATTGACTTTAAATGTTACCTGTCTCGTGAAAAATTTGTTCCGCGTCCGGTGTGAAAGCAGTCTCACTTTCCTATCGGACATTGTTAGCAAGCAAGTTGTTGTGCTTCTGAAAGCCGGTTACGTCACTTCCGGATTGTGCCGGAAGTGTGTGTTCCCTGCCTGTGACATGTACCTGTAATGTGGTTTGCCAGATGTCAGCGCTTCATATTTCACAGATGTGTCTAATACTGATTGGCAATGGAATTACGACGCCCAGTTGTGGGCGTCACTCATGAAAATCGGTGTCCAAAGTGAGTTGTATTATCGAGTCCATGAAATGTTCGTGTTTGTGTTGAATGTCCTCCCTGCAGTTTGGATAATGTGAATGTATAATTCCCAATGTTACTGAAGGAGGAATAATAAAAGTCGTCTCTTACATATCTAGAGTCCACCAGCCAGATTCGTTGGGTGGTTTCCCGACAGGATTTGGTATTACTCTTAATACTGATGACCACTTTGTTGTACTTGTAGAACAGCCTTTCATCATATTTGGTGCAAAGATCATACTGCAATGCTGTACAATTTTCAGCATAAGCACACACTGACTGAATTTGGGTAAATGAATCTTGAGGTCATTTGACTAAACTTCCATATTTGTCAGAAATTCAATTATCTGAGCATAAGTGGAAGTCTTCCTTCCAAACCATCTTTTGTTGGTCTGTATCTTTTTAAAGTTAAACCTAGCACCGGGCAATGCACCAGTAGCCTCTGTTGTAAGCTTTTCAGTCTAAGAGGGTTGTTTTAATTCAGTGTTAGCCAAGCCTGCAGTTTTTATGTTGATTTTTATGACTGTAATGGTGGTCATTTGTATTTTAGTGGGAGGGGAGCCGATCAGTTCCATTGAGAGAGGCCTGTGTGTTTTGTTGGGCATTTCCCTGGAGGATACTCAGAAAGATGCTGACTACATGTGAGTACTGGGCTACTGACTGTCTGTTTTATTGCATCAATGGTTAAACACATTGTTCATGCATGGACTTAGTGTATTTTAATGTGCACATATGGGCACAGGTGTGTGTGTGTGTGTGTGTGTGTGTGTGTATGTATGTATGCTCTCGTGTGCCTTTTTGTGTGAGCATGTGATGTGCATGTATAGATCTCCCCCTTATCCGCATCATGGATATCTTACTTTGCAGAAATGGGAAGCCACAACATTGTACATTGCTACAAGAACAGTGTTCAAAAATACTTCAAATACTTGCATTCTTTGTGAGTCTTTTTTGTTTTCGTTTCACTATGTAATTTTCTGTTTCCTTGATGGTTGGCTTTGAGCCTGTGTCATGCTGTGTACAATTTTTTTTGAGCGCAGTTATATTTAGCAAACTATTTGAACTATTCAAAGTCCTGCTTAAAGTAAGAGCTCAAACACGTTTTCCTGCGTGTGCATGCCTCTTGGGGGTGTCTTTCATTGAGTATCTCCAACTCTGTTGGCTCAGTAAATACACTTTTGTGACCCACCTCTTTTCTCAACAGCCTGATACAGTCAGAGCCTGTGACAATTATCATCATTTTGCTCTGCATGTCACCACAATGGATTTGAAATGAAACGGTCAATATGTGCTGGGAGTGTGAACATTCTGCTTTAATTTAAAGGTTTAATGAAAACTATTTAATTAAAAATATCAGAATTGCACTTATCATTTAACGCGTGGCCCCTCACATTCAGGGGTTTGAATGTAACTGTTATTTTTAACTACTGGTTGCAAATCCTTTGGATCTGGAATCCAAAGACATCACCTGATGCTGGATTTTTTCCCCGGAGATGAGTACCCTGTAGCTGTCATCAGTTCTTTCTTGTGCTTGGGCTGTTTTGCCTTCATAAAGTTGTGCCGTCACAAACTGAATTCCATAAAAATTGGATTCAGCTCAGGTGCTTGACTTGGACATTCTTAATCATTACATTTCATAACCACTAAACAAAATCTTGGGTTGCTTTTCCCTGATGCTTTGGGTCATTGTCCATCTGGGTTGCAAAATGTTGTCCAGTTAGTTTTGAAGTATTTGATGAAATTAATATAGCCATATGTAATTCCGGGTTCATCCTGCTGCTTTTGCCTGCAGTCTTATCAATGAAAGTAAGGAGCCCATATAGGGTATCGCCCACACTATTACTCCACCCGCTCTGCTTCAGAGATGAGGTGGTATGGACAGTTCCTTCCCTTTCCATGCTCTTTCCTTTCAAAACAAAATTATCTTTGTCTCAGCTCTCCTTAGGATGTTGTTTTGAAGCTCTGCAGGTTTTTTTTTAATGTGATATGGCAAACCATAATCTAGTGCTCTTGTTTTTAAGGCTTAGCAATGGTTTACATTTTGTGATAAACCCTCTGTAGTGATTCTGGTGAAGTCTTGTCTTGAAGGTGGATTCAGATTCAGAAATTAAAAGGCCTTACGGCATTTTGTTTCTCAATCCAGATTTTTCAGTTCCAAATTATTCCTCAGTCAGTCTGGAGATGGAAATACTCTCTGAAATTAGCTTGATGGGTGAAAGAAAAAATTGGTGTTTTCCTTACCCTGGACATTCCTCCTCAGGTAACCCTAATTTCAATGGAATTAATTTTTTAGTATATTTATTAGTTTGAAATCCACCACAGTCCTTCACATGTTCTTAAAACCTTTCGGTAACCCCGGCTCTGTATCGTGGGAAAGAGAATGGGAAATGAAAGGCCTGAGACTCTGCCAATGTTAGCGTGGAGCTGTCCAGGACTGGTCCTGGAGCATCTACCTGTAGATTTTCGCTCCAATCCTAATTTTCGTAAAAATGGTTCTAATCACCTCAACGAGGTCTATCACTGCTAAACGAGGTGTGCCGTACTCCAGTGAAATCTTGGTTGTAGGAACTGAGTGGGGTCACCCTGATTCAGAAGGTGTGTCCTGTGTACAGGGTACGAAAGATCCTGAACTTACGGCTCTTTGAAGACGAGAATGGCCGAGCCTGGAGCCAGAGTGTGATGGACCGGGGTCTGGAGATACTGTGTGTCAGCCAGTTCACCCTGCAATGCATCCTGAAGGGCAACAAGCCCGACTTCCACTCCGCCATGCCCGCCGATGTGGCTCAGCCTTTCTACAGCAGTATGCTGGAGCAGATGAGGAAGGCATACAAGCCAGAACTCATCAAGGGTGAGACCTGCCTTCTAATGACACTCCCAGTGGCCTACACCCCTTGAGTGACACAGACGCGAGGTCCTCTTAGTCATCGAAAAACAGGGCGGAACTCAACCAGTGACAGAGGAGTACTGTTGCATTCTCAGAGTAAGATATTCATACTGGCTGAAGTCAGTGTGGATACCTGGGTACTATCTGCGGCTGGCTGGATTACTGTACCGAGCAATGTTCATTATTGTAAGATTGGCCAGACACTGCTGATGCTGCTCTTGTCCAAAATATGAAGGTCTTCCAAGTGCTTTTTGACAGTGAAATTTAGCAGGTGGTTGGGTTGCAATCAAATTGGCTGGGCAGATTACTAAGTGCTGGCCTGAGTTACTGTAAACTCAACAGGATTGCTTTGAGTTAAACTGGATATCTATGAGCTGAGCTGGTTTCCTATGTTTGTCTGGGCTACAAACTCAAGGATTGGTAAGGTTTATTTTTGCGAAACAATGGGTAACTGAGCAGGAGTGGGGTATTGATAACTCGGTTGGATTACAATGAACTAAGGTCGGTGAGCTAGGCCAGGTTAGTGCATGATAAACTGGATTACTATGGGATGTGTTGGATGACAGGGATCTGGACTGGGTTATTGTGAACTATGTTGCATTAGCTCGGCTGGGTTAGTGTGAGCTTGGCTCGGTTATGATGTACAAGCTAGGTTAGTCTGAGAGGTTCTTATCTCTCATTTTACCTCTTCAGCACATGGCGGGAATATTTTACAAGTGAGCTGGGGATAAGTGGGTCGGCCCACCAGGAGGAACCTGCAGAGTATGCATGGGTGACTGATCTGAGGCCAGCCTAATTAGCCACTGCTGCAGTTTCTGCCAGCTCGAGAGAACTGATGAGCTTGCTCTTTCACTCCTGACACTATGAGCACCAGAGAAATGGGACACTATCTCAAAAAAAAAAATATAGCCAGTGTTTCCATGCTAATTATTTACTTATTAACCACCACTGCAGGATAAAGTCCTACATACTAATATTTAAGCGCTAAAAATGGTGGACAGCAGCCAGCCCTGAGTAATTGCTTAGTTCAGTCGTTCACAAACCTGCCTCCTTGACAGATCCAGATGTATTGTACCTTATGCTCACTTGATAAAAGTTTTCATCTGTTTAGTAGTATCAGGTGGACTTGAGATAGCAGTGGTACACATATGGTCAAATGGAAATGTAAATTTCGTATAATTAATAAATACTTTCAATTGATGCATCTGATTAACTCAACTACCAATCAATTTTATTGGGTCAGTCTAGCTCAATGATTAATTAACATCCAGAACGCAGCTGGGGGCTCTCGAGGGTAAGATTCAGATCTACTGGTCTTGTCCGTCTTCAGCATTTGGTCCTGTCTGACAGATGGACAGTTCGGGGCCTACATGCAGGTGCATATACAGAATGATGGTCCTGTCACCATTGAGCTGGAGTCTCCTACTGGGCCTCTGGACCCCAAACAGGTAAGTCATCTGCCGAGGTAAAATACATCCCGAAAGAAGTTGTTTGGTTCTTAAGTTTGGATTGTTAAGTTTCTCAAAATGCAACTATGCCATATCTGTGGAAAATTACAGACTGCAAAACATGAAGAAGTTTCGGACGCATGTTCCACTAAAACTACACAATTGGCTTGTTTGCATTCTGTAATTGTAGTTTGAGACCTATTTCAGATAACCCTGCTCAAATATTTAAAGTTGCCCTTGAGACATTTTTGAAAGTACTGTATGTAAAACTATACTGCGAATAATATTTTGTTTAACATGGCTTTCCCACTTAAAAAGTATAAAAGTCTTTAACAAATCTTTTAGTCTTTTTATGACCCACAACTTATTATTTTCTCTCTCTGAAGTAAAAATATTTGAATATTTTATGTTCTTGTGTGCTTGACAATTGATATTTTCTTATTCCAGTTGGCAGATCGAAAAATGGGTCAAAATTCTCTCACTTCATCGGCAGATTTTTGTCTTACCTAAAAAAAAGATAGTTTGCATTAGTCTTTCAAGCCTTAATACAAGATTAAAATACTTGGGAAGATGGGCTTATTTTCCATTTTTGCGGTGCACCTCTGCTTGTGGTTGGGTTGAGAAGTGAAAAAGCAGTGTGCATTATGAGGGTTAATATCTGAGGAAACATCAAAGCGTTTTAAGTGAACCATATTCTGTAATATGTACACAAACCCAGCATAATTTGACCATGTTTATTTCATGTCTGAAAGTTGAAGAAAACAAATGATTATCGAAGCTTAACCATATGGCTGTGGCAAACTTTTACTGTATCAGTTGTATCAGGTAATGCTACCATACATTTTCAGCCTATTATCTAAAACTAGCATTGGATAACATTATAACAGCAGGACTTTGAAAAACTGTTACTCAGATAAAAGCTGCCTAATAGCAAAAAACGTATTACCAGCTTTCTTGCACTAGACTGACACGGCAATAATGTCGTCTTTTCACGAGGCTTGACTTTGCTAAATAAGTATTTTATACGTTTACTATTACCAAACAACTAACAGCAGCTAGCAAAAAAACTTACAAATTTAATGCTAGTTATAAGTCACTAAGGAAATATGTTACATGCAAACAGCTTTTCTTTGACATTCGTTTGAGTTAAAAAGAATACATACAAGCTGACTCCAGTTCGCTTCAAAAGTGATTTCTAATGAAAACCCAATGACTTTTGCTTTAGCTAGTGAAAGGAAGGGTCTAGGGTCCATTTCACATCCAAAAACTGAGCTCTACCCCATGTTTTCTGGCAAAATTTTCACAGTGCTAATACAGACTGTTGCTCTCTAAATCTGTACTGTCCATTCTATGCTGAAAGATTTCAGATTTCCGTGCAGCATTTGCTTAATAGACAGCGATTGGCTTTCCAATTCGTGATGTACAAACTTTTGCGTGTCTGGGGTACATTTTAACTTGGGATTTGAGGCACGTGCAAGACAGCTCCCCTCGCTGTAAGGTAATGTGAAAACTCCTCACTTGTGACAAACTTTGCTCAGACACAAGTCAGAATAATCAATATCAGTCATTTTACGGTACCTAAACATAGAATAAACTTAGTTTTGATAGGAGGTTATCTTTAAAATACTCTCAAATCGAGTCCCGCATGCAGGGCTTCTGTTGCTCATTAGATGGTGCTGTTGTTATTTCCTAAGATTTAGATTTTTTTATTTTTATTTAAGAGATTTAGAGATTTTTTAATACTCAAAATGATCAGGAAAGCTTTAAACTTTCTGGTATCATACTTGATGTGCTTTTGTGCACTCCTTTACTTTTACAATGCAAAGTAGTAGGAAGTGTTTTTTATATTTTTGAGAGCCTCATTCTACTCTGTCGTCAGGGAAACTCGGTCTTAAATGTCAAATATATTAAAGCGAGATGAGCTGTGCAAATGTAATGCTAAGTATCATATCCTTCGGCCTTGTCTGTGTTCTAGTAATATTTAAAATCTTAATTGAAGCACATTTCCGAGAGCTTGATCTGAACTTGGTTGATATCCTATGTGGTCCTCTTGCAGATTGCAGGATACGTTATAGGCTGAATTTTTTTCTGGTAGCAGCCTCGACATCGGGAGAGAGATGTTGTTATTCTTGTCCTTAGCTACTACAGTCTTAAGGACCAGTAATCACCACAGACCTAATGGTACTGAACAGCTGATTTGGCTGATGCTTTTTCAGTCTGTCGTTAGGTTTACAATTTTTCAAAACCAAACAAAATGTCCTGTTGATGCAGTGTAGTCTAGATGGTCTACACGGTACCACAAACTTGAACTGTAAAAACCATTTCAAGAGCATACATGCTCTTCAGGAGCTAGATTTCTGGTGACGCTATTTTCGCTCAGTGCTTGTCGCAGCATGGCCTGAGCTAATCTAGGTAATCAATATGTTTAACTGTTTGGAATATCACTGGCAGTGACATCCATGCTGGTAGGAATAAATGCAGTCTTTCTAGTACATTAATTTCACATTTGAAGTAATGTGAGGCCGAATGTTAATTAGCAGCAGGTCACAGAAAATGTGTTCACCCATTAAGTCTGCCTGGGGATGGATGTTATGACTTCTATTTCAATTCTCTCAATTTGGCAAATGAACTGTAGCCCAATTCATGTGCTGAAAGATGCTCATGAGAAAATGTGTAGGCTTTGCCTAGTCCTGGGGAAGTTTCAGTAGGCAGAACACTGTTCTGGAATAAGGAAGACATAACATTGACCCTATTTTTCTGTCTGTACCACAGCCTCTAAGTTTCAGGTTCTGAAAGTTGAAGTCCTACAATGCATTTCTTCTACACATTAACTAGTCCAGCCAGTTTAATAAATTAGACCGATTTTACTGGATTAAGAATTATATTACTGCACAAATCCAAGTTGCAGGAACTAAATTATAGGAAAAAATTTTACTTGGTGAACCTGGACTTGACACCTCTTCTTAGCACAGGCAAGTTCTCTGCACTATGGAAGTGCTCGAGCAGAAAAGATTGGCGTACTCAGAACTCTGTGACTGACAGATGTGAGTAGGCGACACTTGATTGGCACAGCTAGATCAGGCCTCTTTGCCCTCAGCATGAATGCCCCTGCCACCCTGCGGGAATCGAGGCACTCGGTGCACAGGCTTGCACATCCGATCCATTGCCATGGCGACAGCACTGCGGTGGGAGGCTGACTATTGTATCGAGTGCATAAATAATTCTCGTTTTTTTTTCCATCTTTTTTTACAAATGCATCCTTAATTGTGCCACAGTACCTTTCGTATGAGTCATCGTTGTGTGCACTCGGCGAGATGACTACAATTTCATCGGCTTTTAACCACCTCTGTTGCCATGGTCCTGCTGTGTTGAAAGTTATTTTGACTTGAAATTGGAATGTGTTACTGTCGCTGGCATATACTTGGGCGCTCATACGCGTGCAGATGGGAGTGTTTCAGTTCGTTGAAAGGGTGCAGAGGTTAATGCAAGGCACTCTGTAACTAGTTTTGCATAAATTGGGTCATGGATGACGTGAATGAACGTGAATGAACTCTCTTTTCATGCATGCCATGCCACGCCCCAGTCAGCCAAAGGCTAAGGCTACTGCTGTTGTGCAAAACCCAACTTCTTTTATTTCATTGATCTACAAAATTATGTCTTTTAATCTTCTGATTACATTTCTTAATACTGCCCTGCCAGTCACTTTGCAGAAGCAGGGTCGGTCCATGATTTCACTTAACCCCATACCAGTGGTGTTGTGGCCCCTGGAGAAGTGGGTTTACGCCATAAGGTAAATGGGTAGATGAATTGGGAGGGAGTCCGTTTACTCGCTTATGTATTTCAGTTGCTTTCTGGCTGATTGGTGGGTATACTGCAAACTGACAGACAAAGAGGTAGGTATATTCTGTAAACCAGGGCTGCCCAACCCTGTTCTTGGAGACCTACCATCCTGTAGGTTTCTGCTCCAACTCTAATTCAACGCACCTGATTCAGCTCATTAGCAGCTCGTCAAGATCTGTAACTGGGAAAGCAGGTGGGGTTTGCTTTGGTTGGAGTGACAACCTTCAGGATAGTAGATCTGCAGGAACAGGGTTGGGCAGCCCTGCAGTGTAAACCCTCCACTACACCACTGCTCTGTATGCATCAGCCCCACAGTACCTGGAATTTCAATGTTGTCCGTTCTGATCACTGCTCCAAATGCCTCATCCCGAGCAAAACTTCTGGCCTTGTTGCATTAAACGTTGCATGAACTACCAGGGATCAAATGGCAGCCCATATTTTATGAACAATTTTATTCATTGACTTTCACATGGGTCTACATCCAAGCAGGATTTTTCATTTTTTTTTTTTTTTTTTTACAAAAACATACAGTTTATTGTAGACAAGACTCAGGTTCGCTCATATTTTACTAGTCTGATGCCTTGGGAGGATGCAGGGGAGTGAAAAAAACTCAGTTGCAGTTACCCCTGGGATCAAGTAAGCATTTCTCAAAGCCTTTACAGGCATACAAGGAGCAAAGGCTCCTCTCCCCAATAACTTAATTGTTGTTTTTTCTGTCTCTCAGCCTTGTAGTTTTGATTTTTGAAACCACACAAACAGGTTGACTCACGGATGAGTAAAGCAGGCCACGCTGAGCCTGAAGTTGGCGCATACTGTGTCAGTCCCTGTAATGGGGCTTCGCAAGAAAGAAGATAAATTTTGAAAAGTAGCCCTCCATGAATACCACCTCCCTTTGTATTATTGATGAAGTGCCTGTATTTTTAACTGCAGTGCGAGGCTTCCTCACTGGGAGCTTTGGAAAAAGTCAGGAATAAATCATGGCTTCACAGGCACTGAATTGATGATGCAGCCAAATGTAGCACCGTCTGTGACCCAGGCTCACAATCAGTGCTGCGCTGGGCTGCCCAACTGCACGGTTATATAAATATCCTATTAATATGTGGGCCAGCGGTAATATGTAGATCGTTCATGGTCTGCGGCTATTCTTTCATTGTATTTATTATAGGCTATATATTATGGTTTCTTATGAAGTTGAGCTCATAGTTCCTGGTTTTCCCTCTCGTTTGAAACGTCTACCATTTTTTGCGCATTTTTGAAGTTAAAGTACACCAAACTTAAATCCATTTTCTTCATTACACGGTATCGGTATGAATAATGTAGTGGCTTTTTAAGTCTGCAAAACTGGATATCACGGTTTCAACGTGACATTTAAGTTATAAATATTTCCTTGGCATATCATAAAAGTTTCAGCACAGCCTATCAGAGCATCGCGTGTTTGTGTTCCATCGTGGCCACTGAGCACGCCAACTGGAGCGACTGTTAATTCCAGAACTCGATTAATTTCACTGGCCAAGTTCGTTTCGAGAAATGAGGCGCATCCGTTCGCAAATTTCTCTCACTGCAGTCACGAACCTGATAGCGCGTCCAAGAACAAAGACTGTGAGGAGAAACAAGGGAATATTTATTGAGCGATAATATGGGGTATATTCTCGAGGTGGATGGAGTCTCTCGCCACCTTGTGGCGGTTTATGAATAAACGCTAATTTAGCGCACAACTTGGGTTTTTTTTTTGTTTGAGTCAATCAGAATCTTCTTATTTGACTTTGACTGGGAACTGGTAGCTTGTTTATTGACTTTTTTATGAAGCTTAAAGTTATATATCACGCCTGTCGTTTTGTGCTGGAGTTGCCATGCTGACTTTTGATGCTCAGACCACCGACACGCACACACACGCATCACAGGTTGACATGCTGCCTGTACACGTTTTCTGCTCTGTTTGTTGGTCGTAATTTTTTTTTCTTCATTGTTTTTAATGGCTCGGGTAGGATAATAATCCAGATGATAATCTGCAATTTGTTTGCCTGTATGTTTGTCTACAAAAGCCATCTGGTCAAATATTGCTGGATCAGTGAGCTCTTATCGGCTTTGTCACAACCTCCACGGATGTGGTGTCGCTTTGTAAATGTGGTGGTTATCGTAGCGCCGTTCAGTGTGTATGGAGCAGCCCACTCAACAGTATTTGTTTTGGCTTCATCTGTGATTCCAGAGAATCAGAGTCAATATTGAGATAATGATAGATGAGAGTCTCATGAACCCCCCTACGCACGCTTTACTCTGGCGATGGGAAACGCCGCTGCTTGACCAACTGGAATTATCAGGTGTCTTGCAGGGGTCTCCTGTGAGCTGGGTTGTTTCACCCTGAAGGGGGCGCTATTGCTTGCTGTCTCACTGAAGCCGTGGGTTATCCATAAATTGGACTAGGCTTCATAATACACTCCTTTTTAGGGCATTAACTTCTGAGGTTTAATATGCGCTAACTACTAGAATAATTTAGGAGTGCTTTCACTAGGCCTTATTCGGATCCATTAGCTGGGTGCTTAATTACCCCTCAGCCCGAAAGGTCTAGGGGTACTGTCGTCACGCACGGCGTCTGTCTGTCCGTCTGTCTGTCAACAATTTGGTATTCCGCGCAATAACTCCAAAACGACTTCACCGATCACTTTCGTTTTCGGTGTGCATGTTGGGGTGTGGAACTACAGAAGCCTTTCGATTTTGGTCACGCTCCGATATCCAATATGGCCGCCACAGCCGCCATCTTGAAATCACATTCCGCGCAATAACTCCAAAACGACTTCACCGATCACACAGACAAAAGTCCAGTCTTGTCACAGTATGGATACTTACAGCTGCTCCTTCCGCTGCTCCTTCCACGTCACTCTGGAATGACGGACGTTAGTCGAGTCATGTCACAATGTGGATACTTACAGCCGGTTTTGTCACGTCTCTCAAATCACGGACATTAGACGAATCATGTCACACTGTGGATACTTACAGCTGCTCCAGCCACGTCTCTCGAATCACAGAAATTAGTCGAGTCATGTCACAATGTGGATACTTACAGCTGGTTTCATCACATCTCTCGGATCACGGACATTAGCTAGTCGAGTCTTGTCACACTGTGGATACTTCTCTGACACATCAGCTGAGAAAAGTTCTTAACTTACATAGGTATGGCAGCACGACGGGGAGAAAGTGCTGCGAACTTCACAAGCACTGATAGCAGGTCAGCAGCAAAATCCTACAACATTTTCACACTCACTGTCTCGTGATATAACACACAAACGATACACATGCTCAAATAAAGCTCGGGGCTGAGGGGTCCTGCTAGCGATAGCGTGCTATTTTTTCATTTATATTTATGTGCTCATGCACTGCTTGGAACAAAATGTGACTACCGGGCCCTGCTGATTCATCTTTCTGGAGCTCCTGTTCATCCCCAATGAACACTTAATCTGTACACATAATTTCTTCCCTCAACAAACAGACCTCTATCCTACAAAATGAAAGAAATTAAGTCCTTAACCTGCACCTGTTCATTACAATTTACATTCAGCAGTGTAGAAGATATGTGTCATTGAATGAAATCCCATACTCTATTGGCTTCTGTCTCAGAGGGAGATATAAGTGTATTTATGCTGTATGTTGAGCTTTGTTGTAGGTTCAGAGCGTTTGGGAAATAACTTTGAAGATTATTTCACGCAGCAGGTCTATTGTGTCAGTATATGGTGAATCACGGCTATCTGAAAGGCTTTCTCATATTGGCCTTGAAATGTTAAATTTGACGATTTTGTGTTTTTTCGGCGTATATAATGAAAACTATAAGAAATAGAGGAAAACTTTCGACTGCCAAAATGATCAGCAGATAAAGCTCTTCAAAAGTCTCCCTTACGCTGAAATTGTACAATGACTCTCTGTAGGAGTTATTCGCCTTAAAACATCAAATATGATGATTTTTGTTGTATTTTTTACTATAGCATCTGAGTACATCATCGCATTCAGTTTGCTCATGAGATTTTTGAATTGATTATCAGAATCCCCTGGAATTTCCGTTTGAATCAAACTGGTTTATTTATTTCTTTTCCATTTAATAATCGGTTTTGCGAAATTATAGGACGAGGCCAGAGTCGTGATCATGTTTTATCCCGTTCCTTATTACTTGTATGCTGCAGCAGATTATGTTTCTGTAATTTTAAGAATTAGTAAATTTTCATACAGATCCAGGTGAGGGATTCAGGCTCTCTAGAGGCTCTCGTTATATTCTCCTTGCACTGATTGTTAAATCAGCATTAGAATGCTTTTTCACAACATTTTATTCTCATATGTGTAACCTGTGACCGTACAGCTCGACCCCTCCTGTTCCGCAGCTCTCCAAACAAGAGAAACAGCAGCAGCGGAAGGAAAAGACGCGGGCCAAGGGCCCCTCAGACTCGGCCCGAGAGAAGGCCGCCTCGCGCCCTAAGGTGGACCCCAGCGCCAGCAGTGGGGCGGAGGGGGACGTCTCGTCGGAGAGGGAACCCTA
Source organism: Gymnothorax reevesii (assembly GCA_029721435.1). Lineage (NCBI taxonomy): Eukaryota > Metazoa > Chordata > Actinopteri > Anguilliformes > Muraenidae > Gymnothorax > Gymnothorax reevesii. The sequence goes on along the minus strand of CM056582.1, from coordinate 92,531,572 downwards.
AATTCCAGAACCGGTGAGCTCGCCATTGATTGCCTCTCTACATTTAAAAAGAAATCACTGTTCCCTGATGGCAGTGATTCTCGTGGGCCAGCTGCATTCTTCCTGTCGGCAGTATGGAGACTTGTCATGCTTGTTAGGATGCCAACAAGGTGGTAAAACTGGGTTGGCCAATTTCTTGAAGTTGAAAATTTAACTCAACCTGTAACAACCTAAACCTTCGACAGCAAGGTACTCAAAATGGAAAGTTAGTGACCTGGTAGGTCACAGTGGTATTGTTAAGTATTTCAGGAGGTGGGAGTTTTAAGCTTTAATGTAGCTGTAATATGAGCAGTGCAGCTGTTGGGCTCCTGATCAAGGCCCTTAATATCTTGATTCTCCAGTAGGATAGGCCCTTGCTTTTTCTGATGCGAATAAAGGCCTTAGTGGTCACAACCGCCTCATCTGGGGATCCGAAATCTGTGAAAATGTTCCAGTGCATCAGGAGTTGCAGAAGGCTACGGACATTGATATTGTGTGTGGGCGTGTTTGCATTTGTGTGTGCGTGTGTGCTTGCACGCAAGGGTGCGGTTGCACGTGTCCGCATGTGTTCTTGAGCATGACTGTGATTTAGTAAAACTATGTTGCGTGCACAATATGTTTGCATCCGTGTACACATAATATATGCATGTGTTTAATCAGGAGGCCCACGACTCTGTTCCTCGCACAGTGTGTGGAGGTGACATTGAAAGAATAGCATCCGTGTCTGTAAACCATACTCTGCACAATTCTCCTGAAAACACATGAAGTTTTTTTTGTTTAGCTTATGCAACTCCCTTCTCTTTGCATTATTAAAGAATGAACAGAACTGAGGAGTGCAGAAGTCCATTCATTGGGCGCAATCATTGTTTTTCTCAGAACTGTAAGCGTGAAGTGTAACGCCTGCAAAGGGAACGGTAATGACTCTAATCTGTCTTTGTTTCTTTTCAGTTTATGGAGGTGCTGTTGTAGGGACTTAATGAACTACCCACAATCCCCCGGGGAGGGAGTTTACATCCTCTGCGACCTCAAACTGTGCCGTACCCAGCCACGCCTCCCTGAGAGTGCGTGCGGACGGAACCACTGCCACTGTTCGTCACTGGCGCCTCACGAACCGACACACTTTTCGCTGGCTTTTTGCCTATGTGAAGGCATCATATCTCAACCAAAACATGTTGGACAATGATAAGGAAATGTGAGGAAAAAAACTGCTCATTTGTGTCTCACAAGATTTATTCTCATTAAGTAATGGTCATGTATTTATGAATTCACAACTCAATCTCTCTGTAAATGGCTTTGAATGTTAACTTCAACGTCTGTGTGCTATGTACTGTATCTTTTTAAAACTAAATATATATGCAGTGGGCTCCAAATTAACTGGCAGCCCTGACTGGCAATCCACCAACAATACAAAAAAGAAAAACAAAAATATATATGTACACTATCAGTCAAAAGTTTTTGCACACCTCAGTATTTTCTTTAATTGTTACAATTTTTAATATTTTGTTTTTGTGTAATAGTCCCATATTGGTTGTATAACAGAAAGGTAGGAAAACTAAAGCCCAATGTATAGGCCTTGTATTTAACAAAACAAACTCAGAGAACGCAAGCACCTCCGCCAATGTACTCAATGTTATTTTTGCCAGTACTCGCTAGCAACCCCTGTGTTAATTCAGTCCTGTAGTCTTCGCGCAAATATGTTTTTGACCTTTTGCTTCACCTTGACCTTTGACCTTGACCTCCTAAAATCAAATCACTTCTTCCTTGAACGATACTTAATCATTCCACAAAATTTGAGGCAAATCCATCCCTAACCTTTTGCGTAATCCTGCTTACAAACAAACCAACCAACAGATAAACGGCAATGATCACATAACCTCCTCCCACTTCGTTGGGCAGAGTTAATTAGGAAAAACCAGGATCAGTCATTTTGTCAATATTTAAGCAGGTCAGTAATGATAGTCTAATAAAGTGCTTCTCAAACCTCTCCTGGAGACCCACCTGTCCTGCAGGTGTTAAATCTCCCTGCTCCAGCTCAGGTGATTCAAATAATCTACTCATTGCTAAGCAGCTTCAGGGAGTTGATGGTGAGCTGATCATTTTAATCACCTGTGCTGGATTCCTTGTGGATTTTTTTCTTGTAAATTCATTATTTGTAATAAACAAGTATTCGATTCCTGTGATTTCTTCGTTGTAAACATACATGTAAGGTAAAGACTTGACAAGATCTTAGGGTGTGCAAAAGGTTTTGACTGGTAGTGTATATAATTATAGAGAAAAGGAATACCAATGTTTGAAATTCTTCACTTTATTAATGTTTCAATGGAAATAAGAGAAATCATTAAATTAAAAATAAATTTCAACAAAATCAAGTTTTTATAATAATTAGTGCCCTTCATTTAGTACCTAGTGCAAGGATATTAGCATGAAGTCTTTTTCTGTAATTTTTGGCAAGGTTAAGGTGCATAGTTGGTAGGATTTTGGACCATTTCTCAAAGCAGATCCTTTAAAGGTCCGTCACATTCTTGGGTTTGTGTTTATCTTCTGTCCTCTTCAACTCACCACACAGGTTTTCAGTTGGATTGAGGTCTAGTGACTGAGATGGCCAGTACAGAACATGGATTTTGTTGTCACAGAACCATATCTTTGTGGATCTTCAGGTGTGCTTTGGATCATTGTCTTTTTGGAAAGTAGACGTACAACCAAGTCCCAGCCTTATGGCGGAGGAAACCGGATTGTCAGCCAAAATATCCTGATACTTGGCATAATTCATTATGCCATTAATCTTAATTAGTGCCCCTGGACCTCTCGAATTAAAGCAGCCCCAAAAGATGACTGACCCACCATCATATTTCACCATGGGTATGAGGTGCTTCTCCTCGTGTGCATCCCTGTTTTGATGCCAAAAGTGCCGATGCTGCGCCTGATTGAAAAATGCAGTTTTGGTCTCATTTGACCAAAGCATCTTATCCCAGTCATAATTGAAATAACATTTGACAAACTGCAAGCGCTTGCTTTTGTGTCCTCTGGTCAGAAAAGACTTTCTTTTGGCAACCCTTCCAAAGAGACTGTGGTTGTGAAGGTGGCGCCTGATGGTGCTTTTTGAAAACTTCTGACCACAAGGTACCACCAAGGCCTGCAATTCCTTCACAGTTGACTCTTGGGGATTTTGTTACTTCTCTCACCATCCTCCACAGTATCCTGGGGGGCAAAATCTAGTTGCATCCTCTGTCCTTGAGGTTTTTAACCCCATGTCTTTTGAATTTTTATTTAATAATTGCCCTGACAGTGCTAATAGTATATTCAATGGTTTGAATCTTCTTATAGCCATTACCTGATTTATGAAGGTCTATGACAATTTGCCTCTTTTGAACTGACAGTTGTTTTGTTTTCTTCATGATGTTGGATGACTGTTTTCCTTCATGATGTTGGATGACAAAGGGATATTGCATGTGTATTCCCACATTTTTATACCACCGTGAAACAGGAAGTGATGTGATGGCTCAATATAGTTCCTTAACACTTTACAAAAATCCTTTAGGGTGCCATTTATGGTAAAACCTTGATTTGGAGGAAATTAATTTTAATCAGTTAATGACTTTGTTCGTTCCATTTGAACATTAATAAAGCACAGTCTTTATTGCGTGTTGTTATTTAGAGTTTCTCCATAAATATATTTTTTAGAATTTTTAAAAGTATTGTTTGTGCATTGCCTGTCAGGGGTGCCAGTAATTTTGGAGCTTACTGTAAATATAGTGAGCACCATAATTCATTGGATTGTGGCATATTGTTTATTTTACTTCTATAGTCTAGTGCTTTGAGTTTGTGAAGATGCAACAACGAGTTTGATGTGCTGACTTGGCATCTTTAAGGCCCGGTCCCATTGAGGAGAGGATTAATTGCGCATGAATTGAGTATACAAATTACGGGCGTTCGTTGTCGTCCGCATCAAAATTGGCCAAAAATGACAAATTTCGAATTACGAATATATCAATAATGTATAGCGAATATATGATGAATAAAAGCGGATATTTAACTAATAAAAGCGAATGCGATTGCGGACTCTCTCCCATGAGGGGTGCAACAGGTAAATGTTGACGAATGTATTGCAAACATAGCGGATATATAACGAACAATCACGGATGAATAACGCATGTATTGGGGAAATCATCGCAAATCAGATGCAAAGCAGACGCAATACAAACGCATTATTTGTGGCCTATCTGTATGCATTCGCAAAAAATTATTTTAGTTCGTGATGTGGACGTCATAGCCACGCTATATAGCCTATCCGTTTTACACACTGTCCCAGTCTGCTGCCAAGCCGCAATACCCCGTCAGTTGCGGATATCAGCGGATGTACAGCGCATAGATTGAGTATGTATTGCGTATGTAAGGCGGATGTCATCCGCAACAAAAATTTTGTGCAGCTCAAAAATCCTGGCAACGGAAAAACGTGCCTCTGCGGATAATTGCAGACGTGTGCGGATGTCGGCCGACTCATATAAGCATGTTTCAGGAATATAAACCAATTTTGTGCGCAATTCATACGCAAATCTTCCTAAACGCCAGTGGGACCGGGCCTTTAATTTGAGGGGGTGTTGATCCATATTTGATGCATCAGCGGTTCTCACAGTCGGTCCTGGGAGACCAGTGTGTGTTGGTTTTCCTTCCTGCAACCAGTGAATTTTAATAAGTAGATAATTTCTTTTAAACAGCATCATGCTTGCTATGTACAATAAAAGTTAGGTACTCACATCATGCAATATCGGACACAGCTGAATAAAAAGACAAAACAAATGAATTTTTAAAAATCCGTTGATAATTATTGCTACAGGGTCACTAAATCTAGCCATTTTACGCAATGAAGAGTTTGAAGGCAAAGCAACTAACAATGACTCACCTGTTTGGTGTTGCTGTTGTGGGGGAAAAACTGTAAAGAACTTTAAGCTTGTGTGCAGTAACCTTTAGGAGCTCATGAAATAACCTTAGTAGTACTAGGATCAGCAAATTTGTAGGACCTTGTGCAATTGCTTGCAACACAACATTATAAATACAGTATGCGTATGGGACGTACACTTTCCATTGCAGGCATTGCTATTTCTCGTATAATGTGAAGTCACAGGGTTAAAAAAATTAAATTAAGCCGATTAAGACAACAGCTTAATATAATTCTGGAATTGCAACTGTGGTTTGCTGTGGAAATCTGCACACGCTGTGGTCCCCAAGGACTGAGTTTGGAAACCGCTAGGATAAATCATTGACGGCTCCTTTTGTACACAGTCCCCCCCCCCATCACAAATACTGGACAGTTTTACACAGTGAGAACAAAGTCATCTTTTTTTTTGTTAATTTGGTCACATATTCTTTGCATGCGATGACTGCTTGTCTGTGATGCATGTACGTTACCAGATGGTGGGTATCTTCTCTGGTGATGCTCTGCCAGGCCTGTACTGCAGCGGCCTTCACTTCCTGCTTGTGTCAGGGACTTTTTGCCTTCATTCTCCTCTTCGGCATATAGATGCACGATCGCTCGTACTCAGATCCACTGATTGACTTGGGTGGCAGACCCAAAATAACTCTAAATGTGTCACTGTCCCATGAAATATGGTGCTTATTGTAAATCACCTTTCATTTTTGGAGAAAGACTTTCACACTGCACTTTTTTCTCTTGCTCTGTTCCCATGATCTCTATAAATAGGATACATGGTGTGTCAGGTCTTCTTGCTCTGTGTGTGTGTGTGTGTGTGTGAGTGATGTTTTTGCGCTCTGTTTCTTCAGTCATACTTTGGATTGGGAGGCAGGGTCTGCATGTGATGTATATTCTGGAAACCATGAAAGCACACTTAAATTAAACTTGCACACTGCCTGCAAAAGGTACGAAGGATGTTGCATTTGACCATTACTCTGTTTGTGTGTGTGTGTGTGTGTGTGTGTGTGTATACCCACTGTATTATTCTACATGCAAGCCACTCTGTCCTAATATTGTCGTAGATCTGTCAGTTAATGTTACCATGCTAATGCAGCCAAAGATTGTAATGAGTGGTAATGGCCGGCATTAAGTTCCTCAACAGCAGGGCCCAGGGCCACTTATCTCAGGTCAGTTTACCTACCCACCTCATTACCTCATCCACTGTGAGTGAAAAAGACAAAATTGGTCCTACGTAGATCAATACTCTTGTTCTGAGAAGTTATATGAATAGGGGCCTATGTATTAAGCGTACCCCTCATCTAAAAGTCTTATACTTTTGTCTCAAATGCCGTGATTTTGAAGCTCATTGCTATTAACAAGCCGTTCAGTCTATTGGAATACAAGAGGGGTGTATTGAAGCTCCTGATTCAGAATTCAGGCTCTAAATCCTTTGAAATATAAGAGGAGTGCATGGAGCTTTCCTGATTTAGAGTTCAGGCTCAAAAATTTTGACCTCTGCCAAGGAGGTTATGTTTTAGGCAGCGTTTGTTTGTCTGTTTGTTTGTTTGTTAGTTAGTTAGCAAGATAACTCAAAAAGTAACGCACTGATAAGTCAAGGAACAGGTGATTAATTTTGGCATATCTAGGCCAAAGTTCAAGATTTCAAGTCTTTCCAATGGGCCGGAGTTCCAATCGCCGTGCTTTTTGGGTTTTGCTGCCCCCTGGCGCAGGTGTACGCTCTCTGAGCGCTTTTCTAGTTAAAATATGAGATGGGCATATTCAAAGCCCCTGATGCAGAATTCAGGCTCTAAATCTTTTAAAATTTGAGATTGCTGCATTCAAAACTACTAATTCAGAATCCAGGCAGGTCATAAATGTTTAGGAAAAATAAGAGGGGCGTATTAAACTACCCTGATTGAGAATTCAGGCTCTAATTTTTTGAAAAATATGAAAGTACGATTCAGATTCAGAATTCGGGCTCTAAATTGCAATGAGTCTCTTGCATGAAGGGCTGGGAGGAGTGTTCCGGAAGTGTGTTCCTGGAATGTGAGGAAGAGCTCCGGTCCGATGTGACACACCAAACAGCTTGCGTCTCACGCTCCCCTGCGCGTTCTCTGTACGTGTCACTTCCTGTCCTGCTTTCGCCACCCCCTCAGCCACAGTGAATTTCTGGGCTTCTGTCACAGGATAATAATAAGAAAAAAAAGTAAAGGGGAAGAAAGAAAGAAATGCCAGTGACATCTTTGTAATCAGGTGAATTTAAGTCCTTCCTGTACAGTAGAGATGATGTGACCTTTCGACCCCATGGCTCACCAATCCTTTCTGCGAACTAATGACCAGATGGATCGATGGCGAATGTGGGTCTACACCCTCATAAATCATCTCTTAAGAGACAGTCCTGCTTTTTACTTTAATTTCCCTGTGGTTACTGGGTAAAACAGACTCCATCTCCCTCCCGCTTTCGCATGATTCCTTGATAAATGTGGTTACCGTACGGGAGTTTGGGGCTGACTTTGAATCGAAAGAGGAAATCCGATGCAGGCCCATGTCAGACTCTGGGGATCGGGTCCCCCTGGCCTTCTTTTTGGTACTTTTTTGTCCCTCTAACTCTCTGCTAGAAACAGTTGAAACCACAAAAATATCTCAATATCAACAAGAATTTCACTGATAAATTTGGAAGAACATTTTTTATTATTTTATTACTCTTCCATACTATTCCCTGGTTATTATTTTCTTACTCAGAGGGGAAAAAATTATTTTTACTATAATTCCAAGAACAAAAATTTGTTACCACAAGATTTTTTTACAGTGAATCCAAGTGAGCAAATTGACTGAAGTTTTGTAAAATTTTACACTCTGTGATTGGTGTGGCCGAGCCCTAAATGAATGTGGTCGGGGAACCATAAATCTTGCCTGGCTCATTCGTATCATTGATTAAACAAGGTAGGAAAACAATTTCCTGGCACCCCTGTGGAGTCAAGTTCTCTCTGTTCAGTTGGGCCCAATGTAAGTCAACCACAGTCTTTATCACTAGACCCACCGAAGAAGCGAAGGCAGAGGTAAATCGTTCTGCTAGATTTCACTCCGTATCATTATGGGTGCGATGAGTATCAGAAGGTTAAACTGGCAGAGAGCAGCTTCCCTCCACTGTCACGTTCGGTTATTGTCTCTCATCTGTGAATCCCCAATCCCGACCCCTCCGCTTTCTCATCCACAGGGATTCCTGTGCAAATCAAATCAGCCTTCAGAATTTACGACCTGACCTGCTCCTCTCCTCCCTCGGGTAAGGGACCAAAAGCACCGCTGGAGTGATTGCTCTGTCTTCCTGTGTTCTTGCCACTCAGCATCCTTCATATCACTCTAGCATTCAGATTATTTTGGGCTTTGAGGACGCCTCGAGGCAAAGTTACTGTCCCAAGAAAGGCCCTGGATGTTCCAGGTTTAGCGCGGTCCATACTGAATCTCATTATAGATAAAGGAACGTGAGCTTCTCTCGGCTCTGTGACAGGAGTGCGTTCATCTCAGTAATGGCTGTGGCTCTCCAGGTTAGGCTCTCAAATGTCCATTCACTGAGTTTTTCTGTCCACTGAACTATTTTACAATTTTGCAGAAATATCTGCACTGATTCTGTATGTTCTGAGCGAGTAAAGTTGGTAACACACACACACACACACACACATATATGCGCAGTGATGAGTTGAAACATTACAACCACTCATTGAGAGCGAATAATATGAAAAAACTAATAACTTTTTTATACACTGTGTGGAAATTTGCCTTTGGTTCTACCATATAACATGCCATAAAAAGCACTCGTATTACAAAAACAAGAGCACAAGGGTTCATAAGACATACAGAACATACTATCGAACAACACAACCACAACACACATCTGAACAATTAATTGAAAAAAAAAATCATAGTTGATGTGTTGGATGCAGAGGAAATAGGATCTGATCAACTTTTATAAGGGCAAACTTGTTATGACCTGATGATTGGAATCTCATAAGTGACAAGGCTTATGGGATGTTCTCTCTGAGCAGTGGTGAACGTACAAATTGGCGAAAAATTTATGGGCGAACCGACATAAACAGTCTTATCACAGTGTTTGCCTCCACAAGCTGCCAGATCAGCTTCAATGCGCTTTGGCATAGAGTCTACAAGTGTAAAATTATTTGGGAGGGATCATGAGATACCTTTCTTCCGAAAAATACTCCCTTATTTTGCGTTTTGATAATGTTGACAGGGAGTGCTGACTAGTGCTTTCCAAAATCTCCCATATGCACCCAGTTTGTTTGAGATCTAGTGACTGTGAAGGTGTTGGCATATGCTTAGGATCACATTCATTCTCATAAAACCATTCACTGACTCATTGAGCCCTGTGGGGCCTGGGCCATTGTTATCATGGAAGAGACAACTCCCATCATGGTAGCAATGTTTCATCATAAGATATACAGGTGGTCACACAGAATAACTGCACTGATTTGCAGTTGTTGTTTGATCACACATTTATGTTTTTTCCTTTCATCTGACACCTGTCTGAGTACAACCCCAATTCCAAAAAAGTTGGGAAGCTGTGTAAAATGTAAATTAAAAACAGAATGCAATGATTTGCAAATCTCTTAAACTGACATTTTATTCACAATAGAACAAAAACATAAACATAAATCAGATGTTGAAAGTGAGACATTTTACCATTTCATGAAAAATATTAGCTTATTTTGAATATGATGGCAGCAACAAATCTCAAAAAAGTTGGGATAGGGCCATTTTTACCATTTTTTTTTACTTTCCCCTCTTCTTTCACCAACAGTCTGTAAAAGTCTGAGATGAGAGGAGACCAATTGCTGAAGTATTGGGGGAGGAATGTTGTCCCACTCTTGTAGGATGTAGGACTTTAACTGCTCAGTCCTGGGTCTTTGTCTGATTTTTTTGTTTTATCATGCTCAAAATGTTTTATATTAGTGAATGGTCTGGACTGCAGGTTGGCCAGTTCAGCACTCAGACTCATCTACTGCGAAGCCATGCTGTTGTGATAGATGCAGTATGTGATTAGGTATTGTTTTGCTAAAATATGCAAGGTCAATACAAGTTGTTTGGTTCGTTCGGCGTGAACCAGTTGCCATGTCTGCGGCAGATTGACCTTGGAGTGACATCACACGTTTGGCAACGAATTAAGAGCCAAGCTTCCTGACCAATGGGTCAGACGACCCTGGAGTGAATGCCACGGCTGTACCTCATTTCACGGTTACTTCCCAATGGGTCAGTGACTCGAATTAAAACCCTCTGCTTTTTCTTGAAAGTTGCTGGATTGCAATTCGCCTTTGTGCTTTGACCCAGTCAATATTCCTAGTAGAAACTCTTCATCTTTATGAAGTGTAACACAATCATTAATGACACCAATTACCCATAGCTTTCCTCATAATTAAGTTAACTCAAACAAGTTTCCAAGCGTACTCAGAGTCCAGGATTGGGGCCTTGTTCCTGTAAAACCTTTTTAGTCTGTTCATCTGTCCAGTTTGTTAGGAACAAGCCCCCAATCCTTAGAAGGTCATCAATCAGAGTTGGGTCCAAGCACTTTCGAGTAATTTTGAGAATTGTATTCGAGCATTTTAATTTTTACATACCATAGTGCTTGTATTTGTATCTGAGTACTATCTAATAATGCCTAATATTAGGCATTAGGCCTAATAATATTATTAGACCTGATACCTAATAATACCTAATAATAAGTACATGTACTTGTATCCAAGTACTTTTCAAATTCTTGACCGATCTCTGTCTGCTCATAGAAGTCAGATTAGTCAAGAACTTTGAAAAGTACTTGAATACAAGTACTTTAGGCATTAATAGGAAGTACTCCGATACAAGTGCAAGCACTTTGGTATTAAAAAAATATATATACTTTCATCCAATTCTTGAAAGTACTTGAACCCAACTGTGATCAGGATTGGGACCAAGTTCCCTTCAAGTTATTCAGTCTTCCTGTGGGACAGTTTGGTGCTGGTGAAGGGTCAACTTCTCCAGGTTGTTATCCTGGAAGCTGCTGGCTGGTGACTGACAGCTCAACTTCACTTACAGCACCTGTACAGAACTGTGCTGTCCTTATCTGGGGTTCCATCCCCACCTCTTCCTCCTCTTCGTCCGCAAATGACCATATAAGCTGTCTCTGCGCTCGATTCTTGGACTGGAACACAATGGTTTCCCCCTCAAATCGAGTTTAACATGAGCGAAATCCTAGCTTACCTCTTTCCTGTTGGAACAAAGGTCTTCCCCAACTGACGCTTTGCATGGGAAACTAAAATATCTTGAATTCAGGATGTGAGTGTTTCAAATCTGATTGACCATTGTTACCTGTGCACAGATTCAGACTGCCTTGTCACCGTGTTTCAGTTGCGGAAGAATAATTTTTTGTGTGCATGTATGTGTGTGTAAGTGTGTGCGTGTGTCCTTTAGTTCACCGGCTTATTATAGGCTGTACTTTATTCCTCATTCCATCATTCATCGCACTTCATCCCTCAATTAAAAATTTCTTTCACGTTCTTTCCACGGTCAACCTAAGCTTTTAATTGGTTGTAAACCAAAGCCAACATTTACTGATAAATTAGTCTGTTAATAATATGATGAGCGTATGTTAAGCGCCTGACATTTACAAGTATCTCACATTTCCAGAATTTCTCCTTGAGTGACACTGTTGGAGCAAAACCCAGTCAGTAACAGCAGTAGCTGAGTGGCATTTTTCAGATTTACTGCATAGCTCGTGAGGTAACTAAAAGTCAGACAGCGATGCTTTCTCTTTTTTAAGTCCGCCGTGCTGGGAGCATTAAAAGGAAAGAGCGCAGAACAAGGTTTCTTTTAAGCTCATGAGAATTTGTGGTTAATGGCTTATCTTGTTCTTCATTGTTCGCTGCTGCTAATTGCCGCTCATTTGAAGCACCCTGTTGCTGATGCGTCGAGATGCACTGAGCTGAACTCTGCTCTGTTTTCTGGGGTCCTGCTGTCATCTGATTGGAAGTGATGTTGCTCGCGCTGCTGTAAGTTAGCAGTGCATTGAGCCTGTGCAGTCTGACACTCTGGTGAAATACTTCAAATGTGTTGCATCCGAGTGAATTTTGTCTACCCGGTCAATTCAACTCCATTTGGCCCGTAAACAAGTGTTGCCGTGTGCATGAATTGCCAAGGAAAGAGCCCAGCGACACTGGGTGGACGAACAGGCCGAGGTAGATTTAAAAAAACTGAGATAACTAATGTGTGATTGGTTAGGGCTGCCCTGACTCCATTAAATGCAAAAAAAAAAAAACCATTTGGCATTTTTAATTGAGTACTGAGCAAAAAAAAATATCCATGCAATTAGATTTTTGACAAACATTTGTAATGTGGATATGATGACCAAGCTGATACAGGCAACAGCAACTACAGCCTAACAAGTGCAGAAAACTGCAGTCTCATACTGTAATAGCAGCATTCAAAACCAGAAAAGACAAGTCTTATCTCATGTCACGATATTACAATATACAAGATCCTAGTCAATATCTTATATTTGGACATTGATATACAGTAGTTTTAATGTATTACCCAGCCCTATCTCAGACCATTCGATCTGATTACTCTGTCTGTTATCAATAAACTAATTCATTCATTCATTTCTTACTTTACATTATTGATTCAAATATTCTTTAAATTATCTGAACATGGGTCCAACAGCTGAAATGCAGAAACAGTGTGGTGGTATTTCATGGATAAGTCTTTCCAGAGAGAAAGTACCACGGAGATGAAACACAGCTGATGGCCCCAGGCCCTCATTAGTGGGTTGGAATGAAATATTGTAGATGTGCAGCGGTTTGAAAGATTCCAGTGTTCAGCTTCATTCCGAGCTCTTGGTTCCCTCATGTGGATCCCTCCACAGCCACAGGAGCCGAGTATCAGAGACTGTCTTTGGTTTAGCTCTCAGAAACTGCAAGGCAGTACAATCAGCTTTCATGCTCACTAAGGCTGTACAAGAACTACAGCCCATAATAGGATCCAAGCAAACAGGAAGGAAATGTGGAATTCTGATATATTTCTTTAGGCCTGGAAAAACTGGCAAAATGGCCTTGATTTTTATTTGGGAATGCTTTTCACATAGTCCAATCTTTAGAGTAAAATAGATTTGGAACTGTAATGGTGTCAAAATTCAAGTTTGTTATGACTGATTTGACAATGCCAGAGTTTATTTAACAGTCATAAATTTGCGTGCATGATAGTTGAACTGTGTTTGCACTTCCCAAACAATGTTTCGGTTTTGTTCAATAAAAAGTTTGTTTTAAGTATCGGACTGACAACAACAGAACCAATCAACACATAGGAGCGTTCGTTCCCCCAATGTCATTAAGAGGCGTGCATGCTTTTAGGGGAAAACAATTTTTGCACAAATACTGCCTGCCTCGCAAGGGGTTTCACTTCACAGCGAATATGAGTCCGTTGCTAGGAGATGTTTGTGAGGTTTGAAAGAGCTGGAACCAGTACATCTCTCTCTCTCTCTCTCTCTCTCTCTCTCTCTCTCTCTTCCACCATCCCAGCAGGTGAAAACGTGAATCATTTTGTGCATCTCCTCATGCAAACCAGAAAAGTTTAACTCTGACTTGAAAGGATTTTGGAATTTTTTCTAATTTTGCAAAGATTCTAAGACAAGAGTGTCACTCCATTGTACTCCATTCCAGCAATGATTGTTGCAGCAGCTTATGAACAATTGATTCAGAACTGCATAACCTCACATTTAAGTTTTCATGCTTTATAGTAGGGGTCCCCAATCTTTCCCAGAAAGGGCCGGTGTGGGTGCAGGCTTTCATTGCAACCAAACAATTACACTCCTGATACTATTAATTAACCCCTGGACTCTTTGCTAATAACCTTGATTAGTAGCATCAGGTGTGTAGCTGCTTGGTTGTCAATGAAAGCCTGCACCCACACCGGCCCACTCTGGGAAAGACTGTGGACCCCTGCTTTATGACTTATAAAGAAACTTCATCTTTTCAGCTTTACAAAACCAAATATGCAGTGGCAGGTCAGCCAGTACAGAGGTTTCATATAACCTAACAACCAGGCTATAAACTTAAGCGTCATGTGAATCTTAAAATATTGCATCAGTTGAGGTGAACCTCTATTGATTTAACACAGGATAGCAACTTTGACAAGTACATTGACTGTGCAAAAGCAAATCCGCTCATGTCACAAATTTCAGGTGACTCCTCAGATTCAGACGGGTTCAGGTAAAACAGACTGCCTGCAAAGCTGCTCAGGATCATTTCCCCTCTGACTAGAGAAATAATGAGTCTTGAACGCAGACGAGCGGCACCTTAAATTTGCAGCCAGCCGCTGAAGCAAAGACAAACGTGAGAACATAAAGATTATAGCTGCTTCCCACGTCAGAAAAGGTGAGTTGTTGCAGAAATTAGCCTGTCAATTACAGTAGCCCATATTTTTTTCTCGTGATCCGTTCGGCCTCGATGAGGCTAGGGGAGGGGGCCTGATTCCTGGAAGCCGGCTTCATGCAGGAAGCTACAGCAGAGGTATTCAACCTTATCCATTAAGGGCTGGTGCAGGTGCGGGTTTTCATTCCCAATAATCATCTACATGCCCCCAACAACGAATGAAGGTATTTAGCAAGGACTCTTGGGGTTGGTTAGTGGAATCAGGTGTGTAATTGTATGGCTGGAACAAAAGCCTGCGGCCTCAGCGGCCCTTTCTGGATGAGGATACTCCTGCAGGACAGAAAGGGCTCATTGCACATGGCTGACAAGGATAATACTCTCTTATTGAAATACACTATGAAAAACATGCACTTTTACCGAAACAGGCCACTATAATACTGCTATCTGCTTGCAGCAGGCACTGAGAATTCTGTTGTTGACCTGTTGTTAACCCTCGGCGCGGCGCAGCGCAGCGAGGGTTACTGTTGTTGGGTCTGTGTGTCTGTTAAGTCACATCTCACCTCTGGAGCGTCTGTTCGTCCTGAAAATGCTGTCACGTACTCAGCGAGCAACGGAGGTCAAAAAATTTGTGGGGTTTTCTCTGAAACCGTTCCGTTGCAGAGATCCAGCACTCTCCGTTGTACGGCCATCCATACGATTTTCCTGCCGAAAGCGCGCATTCGATTATAGTCCTATACCGCGTGGTACTGGTCATTGCTTCCTGTGTGGTGTGCAGAGAAGAGCGAGTAGTTTCGTGAGTTGCAATTGGTCAGCTTACAAGTAAATGAAGATACCAACGGCTTCCGAACGACACGGAGCAGATTATTATTACAACGGATTTTGCTATAAACACTTCATTCAAAAGTTATAATAATTATGGCGTGAAACACAAGCGAAAGAGCCTATTATAATATGCTAACATGCTTACTCTGGCAATCAGTTTTCCTGTTCGATGTACAGCGAAGCACCAGAGGTTGCTGAGGGAGTACAAGCACGTGCACTGCTCCGGTCAAAGCTATAGCGCTTCCAGCAGTGTGCAGAGCCACTTGCTAGTTGGGCCAGTGGTCTTCCGTATACTTTTCGTTATACACTTTCGAGAGGCGGATGTAAACGTAATACACATGCGCATCATCTCCGTTCAGCACAATTGCCGCGCCGAGGGTTTTGCACTTCAGTCCTTTCATCTTTTACATGCATTGGTTTTCTTGTCTCTGCGTTTGCGTGGTTTGAGTTCATTCTAGTCCCATGTGCCTTCGATTTTCATTCTCTCTAAGGGTCAAATCCCCATTGCCTTAACCCTTAGTGTGCTGAATACATTTTCAATGAATTTAAACTGTAATTATCTTGAGCTGTTGAAAACCTATCATGTGGCAACTTGTTTAAAAGAGCAACCACAAGTTGCCACATGATAGGTTTTCAACAGCTTTGATTTTGATATCTCACATCATTGAGCAACAATAGCTGGATTTAGCACTCTAAGTGCTACATTGCACTTCTGTCAGGAGAGTTTCTTCACGTTTAATCACTTTTCTATTCCAGTATTATTACAATCTCCCCGGTTTTTGACTACAACTTCTGACTATTGCTTTGGGTCATGTTGGCATATTTTAATTCTACATCCTGGTTACAAATTCTGCCTGCCTGACCACGCCCCCGGGTCTTGTTTTGGCGCTGCATCTTGTCTGCCTGACTTACTGCCTGACCTGCGTCACCATGAATATTGGATAAGGTTTCTGTTCCATATTCTGTACTGCTATCTGTGCCTGAGTTCAGTGTGTGTTCTCACAGGCCCTGTCATTGCAGCAGCCCATGAAAATTATTCATTTTCTCTGCTATATGTGACTAGCCTGGTAAAACCAGACTCTGCTACTCCACTTTGCTTTGTGCACAGAGTCTGGGTAGTCGTCATTGACTTCCTGATGGGTGGGCGCTTGTCAGAAGTTTAAATTCATTGGTGTACCCGTAAACTATTCACTAACGTTTGGCGATGATGTATGTTATGTGCCGACTCAGCTGCCTTGTACTTCCACTGGAAACTACGGTCCTTCATACCAGGAATGCAGCGAAAACAAACTGATCAGTACATGAAAGTTAACACTGCGCCCATACATATGCCCATCTACCAAATTTTAGCCTTCACTCATTCACTTAAAAGAACCAAATGTGCTCTTTCTGTTAGCTCAAACTGTTGAGCTATTGTTTTTCCTGCTGATACTGCTGCTATTTAAAAAAAAAAACGGAAGACACCCAAAACCAACGGCAGAATTGGCGAGAATAACACATTATTTTCATCAGGACAAAATCTGAACCGTTACCCATACTTGCGCTAATATCATACCCTACTCACTATCTAACTTTATAGCAACACAGTTTGGTTCTAAGCCTTTGGCTGTATCAGAAAACTATTTCATTCACGGATAATGACAACATAACACTGAGACAACGAATTGGTCACGGCTTTTAAAAAGTTTGCTACTAACTTAAACAGTGTGAAATATGCGGGCAATGTAACACTGGGAGCTACAAGCTAGCTGAGGTGGTTCGCCTTCTCGCAGAGATGAACAGGGTGCCTATTTCATGATGGCTATTAAGTAGATGTGAGAATCTGTAGGGAGTAACACTACTACATCATTTCCATTCAAAAAACTAATCAAACATTCATCTTGTTGTGGTTATAAGTTGCTGATACCTGTGATTTTCTCCACGACAGAGCGAATGGCCTCCAATATATCTATGTCCATAGCCATTGTTGATTTCGGAGACTACAATTTCAAACTCGGCGCAGCGGCTACATCATGGCTCTCGGCCACGCCTTCTGTTCGTTGGTTGGTCCGGCGTATTTTCTGCGGATGGTAAACGAGGCAGAGCTCCAAGTGATCAGACTGAGTACTGAAGCGAAATGAAAATAAATAAATAAAATAAAGTACGAAGGCTAGCGGAGTCAGGCTAATATGTGACTCCAGAAAAACTAGAAAAAAGGTGGAATGTCATATTTTTATTTCTAATTCAAAGGCCAAAACCAGGTATACAGTGTAAAAATAACATTAAAATGCTGCATGCAAGTAAAATAATTCATAACCAATATGTAATAGCAATCCATCCATCAATTATTTGTTTGTTATTGATTGGGGTCATAGGGCAGCTGGAACCTATTACTGAGCGAGGGGGTATAAGTACACTGTACCCTGAGCCATTTGCCACTTCATCATGGGGTATATGCTGGCATCTACTCTCACATCTAAACCAATGGGCAATTTTGAGACTTCAAATAACCTAAAATGCATTTTTAAACTCATGAAAGAAACTGGAGTAGTCGGAGGAAGCCCACTTTCATGCAACCAACTGTTTCGCTGCCCTGCGCCTGCAGTAACATTTCATATTCAAGCTATAGCTCATACGCATATTGCTATAAACTCAGGAAACTTTACTGTTGCCATAGAATACTATTGTGTATGTGTGTGAGGTGATGTGGTTGAATAATACATACAAAATCATGTAAAAGTGAAAAGTGCGCCGCTGCAGGAACAGTAAGCAGTAACATTATCACATTACCTACTGAAGGCCCCCAGGCTAAGCGCAATGAATTTAATGAATGTGAACTGAGGGCAAATGTCTGAGACCAGGAGAGCCAGTTGTGGCTAAGTAGGCCATTTCTATACAGTGCATGGGCTCTGTCCTTGTTTAACCTGGACAGTGCTCGACTGTGTCCTTGGATAACTTGGGTGCAGAACAGAGCTCACTCTGGATCCCATATTGGTAAAGCGTCTCAGGACAGCAGAGTAATCTACTGTTAAAGTGCTAAACCTGCACTGGTAGAGTAAAGCTCTCTGTCCGCAGGTTAGCATATGGGGATACTGACTTCTTGAAAGGACACTCATAAATATAAGAAACTGTTTTGTTGGCCTGTCACCGTAAACTATTCCTAAAGCTGTATCTCTGCTCTCTTTAGCCCTGGTCTACAAACCTGTAGCCCTGATCTATTCACTCCTGCCCTCTTGACTTCTGCTCTAATTACCCCTCCTCCAAGTACCCCTGTTCTATTTACCCCTCCTCTATTTGCTCTGACTGTCTTTACCCCTCATCTCATTTTTGCAACTTGCAAAATATTCTTCCATGGCATTTTACCCTGGACATCTTTTAAAATACGAACACATTCTCAGTGGTCACTCCCTTGGCTGGAGGATCAGGTTTCCCCTGCCTGCATCCTTACCTTGCCCATTATGAATCAAAAAGTGAGACTGATCTCAGATCAGCACAGAACCACTTTCATCAGCTCTGTGAGCATTGGTGAATTGAAGGGCTTGGTTTGCTGTGGAGACTCACAGAGGCTTGGGTCTGAGTCTTAGAGAACCGAATTGACTGTCTTGTGAAAAAATTGGTTACACTTTACTTGAAGGTACCGTCATAAGAGTGACATGACACTGCCATAACTGTTACACGTGTCATGTGACAGTTATGACAGTCTCATGTCACTCTTATGACGAAGTTGTCAAAATCAAGACAACACAAACAATGTCAACTTATCATCTCAAAAACCGAATGACACTTAATGACAACGCTTGTGACATTGACATAATGTTTATGACATGTTCATGACTGTCTCATGTCCCTATTATGACGATACCTTCAAGTAAAGTGTTACCTAAAAATTTTGTGAAAACCAGGATGCAGTTGGCTTAATACTTAATACTGAATTCTAAATGGCCAGTGATGATATATCAAGGATATTAGGGTAAGACCTCAGCTATACTGGGGCTGCTCTCCTCAGGGCATGTCACTACATCTCTCCACCTAGATTCCCACTCCCCCAGGACATCTCATATTGGCTCTCCTCAATAAAAAGATGTCAGTCATATTGTCAAGTAAATTAAATTGACAGAGCCCACGACCCCATTATCTATAATGTACAATTTTCCCATTTGATTCACAGTTTAATTTAAGGTCTGCACAGCTGTTATCCACACAGAGCACTCTCATCTCTGAAAATTACAGATTAGGCAGTATAAGGGACCTCCTACCTTAGGGAATGCTTTCACTTTGTCATGTCTGTCGATCACAGCCCAAATATCTAATTTGTCTTGTTCCAGATCTGGCTTGACTTGAATAACTGAAAAGCTGCAGATAGGGATTCTGACCCCTAACTCTATTTCAAGTCCCAGCCTTCCTCCTTCCCAGATACTCATGAAACAATTTAAATGACTGTCTGGCGAGAGGTCTTCACACCTGTCTCCCAGCTATTGGAGGATAGCTAGCAGTTCTTGGGCTTCAAGGATTGCATTTTGAGGAACAGAGATGCTGGATTTTTGGGTTGGATCTTTGTGTCAAGCCCAGTCTCATCCCGACTTGTCATATAGTTATGTTGCCTGACCAAGCATCAACATACAACGCAAAAAGAGGGTTTTGGCATCCTTATCTAAGCGAATCCAACCCCCAAACCCTAACCGTAAGAATCAAATAAGCTTTCTTTTGCGTCGTATATCGAAGCTTGGTCAGGTAGCATCTCTATTTCACGAGTCAGAATGAGAATGTGTTGTTGTGTCAGGGTTTCTGTGTCAGAAAAAATACCGATAGAAATATTTAGAGATTTCATCAGTCTTCATGTTGCACTTTCAAACAGGCTAAAACGCTTGACGTTCAGTTTTATAACAGTTCAAGTCCAGACAGCAGATATATCATAAGCATGACTGTCGTATGAAGGGGAATCAGGAATAATTTGTTTTAATAAAGCCAGACTAGATTTTTTATGAAATGTACCGTATCTCAGATGTCAGATATGCATGAAACCCAGGTGATGATGTTATGTGTGGAAGTAGAAATAATACTGAGGCTGGCCTTGGAGCGATAGAAGAGTTTAAAAAATTTCAGTATTTTAAGTGCAGAGTATAGCATGTTGGCCATTAGCCTCGATTGTCAAATGTGATTTATTACCACCTTACAGCTATTTAAAAAGCAATGAAGCTAACTCACAAGGACACTAAGAATCAGAAGCACTGAGTTCAGACTTGTTTTCCTGATTTACAAAGATTGCTGGGAGATACTACAGAGTATCTGTGTTTGCTGTTGTCCATTTAACACCAAGGGATAACACTTCAGAATGCCTCTGTAAGCACGTCTCTGCAGTCACAAGATCAGCATGTTTGCCTTGAATGATGGCAAAATAAGCCATCATTAAAAAATATCACTAAACATATAAAAATAGCTTTGAGACAGAAAAGTGGATCTCAGAAGAGAAAATGGAAAACTGGCCTGGATAAAATACAAACACTGGCGTAAATATAATGAACTGTAAACTCTAATGATAACAGCAGAAATGTGCCAATGACATTCCTTTTTAAGCTCTGGGAGTAACCTACATTTTAAATCTGAAATCACCTAAAACATAAATCAGCCTCCTGACTCTCAAAATTGCAGCAACCTTTGTTTAAATTTATCAGTCATTTATGAAGTAATATTGACTAGGAACTACCCAAGAAGCAGGAGTGGACTAGATAAGAACGTTCCAGCGTCCTGAGAGAGATGGCTGATGATTTGTTTTTAATATGTGACTAGACGATATGTCTGCATGATGGTAGATCGCCAGGAACTGGGTTGGGCAGTCCTGCTCTGCGGACTCACATGCCTGTGTCAGCTTGGAGGCAAATATGTTAGGAAAAAAGGCAAAATGGAGTGCATTTCCGCACAAGCAACGTCCAATCTTATGGGATTGTACAGGATCCGGTGATGCTGTGTCTTTTTGCAGTTTAATTAAGTATGATGCAACAAGGCTGAAGTGCTGCTTGTTGACTCGGGATCTGTTCAGAGAATGTTGCTAGTTATAAACGGTAATGCCCAAATTACTCTACTACAGCCAGCATAATTTGATGTCTACAGTAGCTAGCAAGCTAGCTAGCTACTGGGCTACATGAAAAACAGCCTGCTCAATGCCACATTTTCATGTAGCTCAGTTGCTGGCTAGCTGGCTACTGTAGAAGTGAAATTAAGGTATATGCAAGCATTAAAGCAGTACTCTTCAACTGAGCCAGAAACACAAAACAAACATCGCTAGCATAACTTAAGGTGCAATCGAGCCCTCATCAGGCTTATATTGAATTGATAAAAATTTCATTAACGCGATAGCTAGCTTGGTTAGCAAGCTAACTGATAGAAGCAACATGCAGTCCTACTGGATTGTAGAGGACTGTGCACCAAGGTGCATTTTTGCATATTAAATCTGTACCTGTTTCAATTAGTCCTCCATGACTCAATTGAGCACAGTTGAGAGACCTTTACTATTAGGCCTGTGTTTCGAAATCGATTCTCCGATTCTGGATCGATACTCGTTTTAATTCCTAAAGATCGATTCGTATGTCCAAAGATCCGTCTAAATATAGCCTATATTTTTTTCCCCACCACAAATTGATTCCCGCTAATTCTGAGTCATTGCGCAATCGCCGGTTGTTGAAAATGTATGGTCACGTAAAAAAAAAAAAAAAATTGAAAAAATAGGAAATACTGGAAGACGTGGTACTTGTGCAATGACAGTGCCACGCACCTCCCGCTCAACAAAATGAAAATCACCAAATCACCAAAATGTCATGGGCCAAACGGCCATGACAAAATTAAAATAAAAGACAGTTTTAATACCATTAACCGAATCAATATCGGATCGAATTGAATCCTGATAATTGATTCTGCGATCTTGTGAATCGGAATCGAATCGATTTTTTAAATTTGAATCTATACCCAGCCCTATTTACAGTCATTCACCTTCAGTAGTATTCCACCTTCACAGTACATGAGAAGAGACAGACTCAGGAGAACCAAGTTAAATTGAGAGCAGGTACACAAACACACATCCCACTAAAATCCTACTGCACAAACTCCTCAGAGTAGCTGAAGATGCCTGATGGGAAAGATGGGTGAAAACTGAATTATTTATTTGCTGTATGAATAGTGGTGTTTTCTAAAAACGGCAGAGGTCTGTTTGGGAATGTTTCCAAACACTCACACAAAACACAGACAGACAGACAAGCACACCCACACACACACATACACGCACATACACACACACACTCACTCACTCTCTCTCTCTTTCATTCATACAACTTATGCATACGTACATGCACATACCACACACAGGCAGGTACACGCGCACAGTCATGCTCACAAACACACACACACACACACACACACACACACACACACAAAGAAACCCCATCCGGATTAACCATAGCTTTGTGATCTTCAAAAATCTCAGCACTCCAGATGTAATCCTCTCCGTAGGGCAGCTGACAGAGGGTTGGGGCGGGGGAGTGGAGTATCGGGCGGGGTTATTACCACACTCAGGCCTACAGAGAATGGAAGCTGTAGTTGACATAATTTGCAGATTCCTTCAGTTGCTTTCAAAGAGTCTGGACAGGACTGGGAGTAGCTGGGGGGAGGGGGAGGGGGGTGTGGCGGCGGCATTCCTTATCTCTCCTTAATGGGTGGGGCGAGGCAAGGGGAGGGAGGTCTGTGGGTCTGGGATCAGAAAACGCGCTGGTGCACCGGGGTGAGCGTCACACTAACGTGGGAAAGTGGGCTACATTACGGAATTTCAGCGTCACTGCACCTTACAGTGACGGCCTCTTTTCTGAACACTATTAAAATGCAATTTGAACAAATGCCTGCATGTGTGTGTCTGTGTTGTGTGTGTAGTATGAGTGTGCGTGTGTGTTATGTGTATGTGTGTGTGTGTGTGCGCGCCTTCCCCCTACCATGCCTACTGGCTATGGAAAAACAATTTAGCTGTACTTAATTTGTTTTGTCCCCCCCCCCCCTCCCCCCATCCTTTCTTTTGAGCGACTTTGAGTCTTTAAGCTTTTGGAAATCTGTCCTGTTTTCAGGCTAAGCAGCGACTCCAGACTGAAACATGTTCTGGAGAGCACTCAGAGTATTTTTCTGGATCACTTCACACTGCGGTCCAGATTTCTCCTGCACATCATTTGAGAAATATCTCTCCTCCTCTGCCTCTGACAGATGTAACTCTCCAGAATAGGACTGAAAATTCAAGGCAGCAAAATACCATCCTGTCACAAATGTTATCTATCGTCAAACATTTGCTGGCATTTGTCATTCTGAGATATGATATGAGTCAGATGCCTGACATTTTCATTGGATTTTTCCTTTATAAAAAATGTTATTTCATTACATTTTTCAATGTAACAGCTTGCAGCTGACTGGCACTTAACATTTATTCTCAATTCATGTACAAGGAGTGCAAGGTTTTTATTTATTCAGTTTTTGAATAGGTTTTTCACTTTTTTAAAATAATGAATGTGAAATTGGAACTCCAAGGTAAAATAATTGAGCTACTGCACGATATGTCTGATATAAAATAACCCACTATTGCCCACATAGAGTTTAAGTATTTATTTGTATTCATGAAAAACTTTCAAAAGTTCTTTACAGAACCACTTTTGAACTTTACCTGAATAGTTTGGAACACACAGAAATGGAAAATCCTATAGTCAGCTTTCACTATTGACAGCCCAGTACATACAACACCTCTCGCACCCCCGATCTCCCATCTTCTCTGAAAGGGTTAATGGCTGAGGGAAGGCTTGTTGCCTGGTGCCAAACCACTTTTTCCATTCTTGCTGGAAAAATTCCAGTTCTATTTATAATAATACTGAGGTCTGGAAATCGGCTGGGTCTGTCAACCCAGGGAAAAATTTAGCAAATTATATGAAAACAATGCACTGCAGAATTGGCCCGGGGACTGTGCAGTGCTGTTTTAAATCACAACACTAGCCTTGTTCTCATGGCTATGCATCCAAATAGAATACAGCTGATTTCTCTCGCAGGTAGTATGATTCAGTGCTTATTACTGCTTGAATGGGGATAGGAGGTTATGGTTTGTGTAGAGCTTGGTGTCAAACGTCATTCTTTTTCCAGAACTGATATAATATTTAATATTCGCTACGTATGGTGCAGAGTTTGCATTTTCTGACATCTCACTAAGCGGCGTCAGTCTCACTCCACCTTCATTCCTCATCTTCTTCCACCTCTCTTCCTCTCTCATTCTCTCCATCCTGTCATACCCTCTCAATCTTCCTCTCTCTTTACCTCTCGCCTCTCTTTTTCACCCTCCCCTCCCTGTCATTCTCCCTGTCTCTCTGTCCAACGCCGCACACTTTTTGTATTCCCAACCCCATGAAATTCAGAGATGTAATTATTTGTTTTTGTTGTTACTTTTTTGCTCATTCTGTGTCTTCTCCGGTGCTCAGTTGCACGCGGACATACACAGACACGCGCG
This sequence comes from Gymnothorax reevesii, assembly GCA_029721435.1. Taxonomy (NCBI): domain Eukaryota; kingdom Metazoa; phylum Chordata; class Actinopteri; order Anguilliformes; family Muraenidae; genus Gymnothorax; species Gymnothorax reevesii. The sequence goes on along the minus strand of CM056582.1, from coordinate 92,506,920 downwards.
CGTACATGCACACCCACACACGCGCGCGCACACACACATGCACACACACTCACACTAAGAGCTGCTTCTCAAGCTCGGTAGCTCCCAGTAGACAAAGCACGCTCAGCTGGGAACTGCCGCTTCCTTCACAAAAACCTTTACCTGCTCACCATTCTTTGCCTCTAAATCTTTGAAGCCTGCAGTGAAAAAGAAATATCTCCTGTTTTAATTCAACTCTTGCAGGGTGTAAATGGGTCCAACAAACTGTAGATTTTGATGTTGAACTGAACATGTTACCCTGTAACTGCACCTCCACCCTCTCTTATCTCCTCCTTATTTCTTTTTGGATCGTTTGTTTCCCCGCCACCACCAATAAGCTTCAGGGAAGCACTGACCCAAGAATTCTGTAAAATGCACCAGTCTCACAAGCCAGCCACATAACAGATATTAATTAAACATGGCATAAACAATGCACAGCCCCTTTTCTTCTGCGCTTTTAACCTTTGCACTAAAGATGGACAGCACACAACAGCACCTTTTGCAGATATGCATGGCCCCTGATGCCAGAGGGCTGCAATCACGCCAATGACTGGAGGGCTGCTAACATGCTAATGACTGGAGGGCTGCTAGCATGCTAGTGACCAAAGGGCTGCTAAATGCTAATGGCCAAAGGGCTGCTGGCATGCTAATTGTCAAGGGGCTGCTAACATGCTAATGACCAGAGGGCCGCAGCACTTTATGGATGGACGTCCTTTTCAACTGCACAAATGAACCATGACCTAAACCAACCAAAGGAAAAAAAAAAAAGAGTCTGTTCACATCCCTGTAATTTTGACAGCATGGCCCCAGCTCTGTAGGACAGCACTGGCCCCCAGGTGGTGCAAGAACATGGAATTTAAGACCAACCAACTAAAATCCTACAAGGGTGTATCATAATCTAAGCACTAGACTCAAAATAGTGAGGCCATAGCTTTGATTCCCCAATCGATTATTACTGTTATAACCTTTAGAATGGGCATAACCTGAACCTGTGGTAACATAAAAATGGTGGTTACAGGACATTCGGCCTATCTGTGCAGAGCTATACACTACCGAGTGTCTAGCGCTGTTTCCTGCCCGTGCTAAAAGGAGCTGTGTCATGATTGCAGTGCATGCTCACAACTTCGAACAATGTAAATCTGCTCAACTGGAAGTCAAAATCTACTTCCATCCTTGCAAATCCATCATCGTATTGCATTGTATTTATATACCTTAGTCACTCAGGCATTATGCTTTTTATATTATGGAGTTCTCCAGAGAATTTGAGGATTCAAAGCACTATTTTAGGGCTTTAGTCAAAGGATATGAATAATGTAAACTGGTTTGCCAACTGCCAATAATCAGAGAGGAAGAAGGTATTTTTCTTCTTTTATAATTATTGGCGAAGGCAAACCAACTAAGATTCTTCGAATCCTTCGGCTAAAGTGCTAAAATAGTGCTTTGAATCCTCAAATTTCCAGTAAAACCCTCCTTAATATAAATAGTACAGTGCCCGAGTGACTAAAATATATAAATACAATGCAAAACGGTGACGGATTCACTAAGTTATGATGTAAGTTCTGATTGTGCAGTAATCGTGACACAACTTCTTTAAATATTCAGACAGATGGGTTGCTTTGTGGTTCATTTGGTTTATGTCCTCCATGCTATGGTATCAAATTTAGATCATCTCAGTGCACACAGTGGCCAGCAGCAACTCTTTGGGCAATATGTAGGTTGTACGACAATGAATAACAGATGATAGAGGTGGATTGAGGAGTGGAGGATCTTAATTGGCCAGCTTGCTGGACTACAGGAGGTGAGGCCTGACAGTATACGAAAAGAAATTTAAAGGCTCCATATTTACCGTTCTTTAGCGACCCCTGCTGAATGATTAGACGTCCATCAATGGTTGTCAGAACCAGACATGAAAGATCTTCGTCTGACTCTACTCTGTTCAAGCTCAGCTCCAGTCAGCAGACTGTAAAGTGATTCAGAATATAATTCTGGATGTTTATGCTGTCCTTGGAGGTTTGTAGTCGCACATGACTGCACTGCAGAAATGAGCCATTCCCAACTGGAGTGGGAATAAGATTTACTCAGCCGCACAATTGGTGCCAAATTTACACACAAAACTGTGCAGTATAAGTCTCTCCTGCTATTTCATGGCTTGGCAAACGTAATATGCTTTTGCGACTGTGTGATAATCAAATTTAAATCGAGTCCTGATGTTGATAATCCTGGGAAGGTCACACATTGATAGTGTCCATCTTTTATACTCATCGCTGAATCTAAATCCACTGCTCCACAGCTAAAAGAATTTGCATGCACAACAGCAGAAATGTAATAAGTCCTACATTTTCAGGATATTGCCCACATAGCGGAAATCTATGAGCCTTTACATGAGCTTGCATGCTCCCTTCATTACAACCCCCAATTCCAAAATATTTGGGACGAAGTGTAAATTGTTAATAAAATCAAAATGCAATGACTTTCAGATCACATGAACCAATATGTTATTTACAATAGAACATAGATAACATTTCAAATGTTGAAACTGAGACATTTCACATTTTTATCCACAAAATGAGCTCATTTCAAATTTTCTGGCTGCAATAGGTCTCAAAAAAGTTGGGACACAGGCAAAAAAGGGCTAAAAAAGCAATTAATATATAAGAATCAGCTGAAAGAACATTTAGCAAGTAACTACATTAACTGGCATCAGGTGTGTAACATGATTGGCTTGAAAAGGGACGTCTTAGAGAGGCTGAGTCTCTCAGAAGTAAAGATGGCCAGAGTCTCTCCAACGTCAAACTGCAAAGGCTTTGAAGGTCTCATCATCGACAGTGCATAACATCATCAAAAGATTCAGAGAGACTGGAAAAATCTCTGTGCGTAAGGGACAAGGCCGAAGACTTTTACTGAATTTCCGTGATCTTCGAGGCCTCAGATGCCACTGCATCATTCACTGGCATGATTCTGTCATTGACATTACTGAATGGCCCCAGGAATACTTCAAGAAACCACTGTCTGTAAACACTGTCCGCCATGCCATCCACAGATGCCACCGAAAACTCTATCATGCAAAAAGGAAGGCATTGTTGAGCATGATCCAGAAGCGCTGCTGTGTTTCGTGCATTTAAAATGGACTGTAGCAAAGTAGCAAAGTGTCCTGTGGTCAGACGAGTCCAAATTTAACATTCTTGTTGGGAATCATGGGCGTCATGTCCTCCAGGCTCAAGAGGAGAAAGACCACCCCTCCTGTTATCAGCGTTCAGTTCAAAAGCCAGCATCTCTGATGGCATGGGGATGCATTAGTGCATATGGTGTGGGACACTTGCACGTTTCACAAAGCACCATGAATGCTGAAGGGTATATAAAGGTTTTAAAGCAATATATGCTCCCCTCCAGATGACATTTATTCCAGGAAAGGCCTTATGTATTTCAGCAGGACTATGCAAAACCACATACTAAAGCTATTACAACAGCATGGCTTCGTAGTAGAAGAGTCCGTGTGCTGAACTAGCCTGGCTACAGTCCTGATCTTTCACCGATTGAGAAGATTGGGCATATAATCGAACAAAAAGTCCGTCAAAGGAGGCCCAAAACTCTCCAGCAGCTGGAAGCCTGAATTAAACAAGAGTGGGATCAAATACCAATGGCTAAACACAAGAAACTTGTCTCCTCAATGCCCAGACGCCTCCACTCTGTGTTAAAAAGAAGATGGGATGCTACACCATGGTAAACAGACCCCTGTCCCAACTTTTTTGAGACCTGTATTAGCCATCAAATTTGAAATGAGTTCATTTTGTGGATGAAATTGTAAAATTTCTCAGTTTTAACATTTGCTGTGTTACCTCTGTTCTATTGTGTATAAAATGCTGGCTGGTGTGATTTGAAAGTCATTGCGCTTTGATTTTATCCACAATTTAAGCTTTGTCCCAACTATTTCGGAATCAGGGTTGTATATTAATGTCCAAATGATTGATTATTTAATAAAACATTATTTAATGTTTTTTTCCAATGTGAGCCAGCCGTACAATAAAGTGAAATTCGCCAGAAAACCTTCACATCCATCCCTCCTAAAAATGTCAGAGGATTTCCTGATGTGATAATCCTGCTGATTTGATTTTTGAGGTCCTGAATTGGTGCTTTACTCAGTGTTAAACTGAGATTAAGCCCAATCTGCCGACATACACTGGGTGCCTGCGGCCATCTGTAATATTGTGAGCTGTTTCATTACGCCACATTGGTGCTCTAATTTTTTAGTTCCTGTCTTGTGTGTGCCTGTACACTTCTCATGACTGTATCAAGTGCTCTAGTCAGGAGGATGATGAGGGCACTACTGAATGTTTCACTTCAGACCGCTTCTGAAGATAGAATCTCATTAACCTTAGAGGACTCACAGTATCGCAGGCAAAAAAGAAAGGAAGAAAAAAAAAATCACTCGTTTGAACTGATCTAGCTAGTGATTTAGACACATGCTGTAGGTCTACTAGGCCCACATGAGCACTTTTCCAGAAAATAGAGGATGCTGACTTTCAAATAAGGATTAATTCCTCTCTTTTGGCCAAGCAGTTTGTCAGTTATGAGCTTTACATCAGGGAATTAAAAAAAAATAAACAACAAAAAAAAAGAAAAAGGTGAAAAAGTGGGCTTTAAAGGGTTAATGAGGATAGCAGATTTTACAGCAGCACAAGCAATCGCAAACCAACATTTTCTCTGAATAGAAAAGGAATGGGAATTTCAAACTTAAAATGATGCACGTATGTGGGAGAGAAGCATGGTCTTCCTTTCTAGTAAATTATGCATCGTATTCTTGCTGTAACGACTGTAATTCCAGTGCTGCTGTCCCTTGGTTTCATCCCTTGGGGAAAGGGAGGGGTGAAAGGTCATAGCCTTTCACCTCAATCAGCCGCAGTGAGGGGAGCTCTCATGTTGTGCTTATTGAGTCAGTCATTTAATGGGTCAAAACCAATATGGCAAAATCACCAAGAGAACACAAATCCCATTGCTCTCTCTCTCTCTCTCTCTCTCTCTCTCTCTCTCTCTCTCTCTCTCTCTCAACTCATTTAATAATTGCATGCTTTATTTTGTACTTCTGAGTAAATATAATGAGTACGTGACATACGTTTTGCATTTTTTGTTCTTTTCTCTGTTAAAAGCGCTCGCCTCCATAAAGTTCATTGCAACAACAGAACCAATAGAACAACGTTTTACAAAGGCTAATATAGGGCCTAACATTGAACATCAAATCAGTCACAATGTGGGCTTATCATAGGGTATACATGTACTCTTTAGTGGCAAATCAATTACAACAGGATCCCAAACATGATCTGATGCAATACCACTTGTTTCTGATGAAATAGACTGTGTTTTCTAGATGTTTCTGGCTTCTTCTTGCCTGGAGGGGGCCGGATCACCCAGGACTCCTGCAGATCTTTCCAGAATGTTCCTAGTCTATATAAATGCTGTGATTTCGGTCAGTAAGGAGAGTTTTTGTTTTTGCATCAGAGTTACATAGTGGCATTAGAGTGTTATTATAAGACTGCGCATTGGATTATTTGTAGAAATTTTCAGTGAATCAGTGAAGAATAAATTTGTTTAAGTTGTCATTGCTGGTTTTCTTCGTTGTCAATTTTAAGTCATAACAAAATACTCAAGAGATTATAATTGCACAATTTTACGAGAAACATCAGCCTATTGGGTATCAGAGTTGGGTTCAAGTATTTTCAAGTACTTTCAAGAATTGGATGAAAGTATTTTTTTTAAATACCAAAGTGCTTGCACTTGTATCAGAGTACTTCCTATTAATGCCTAAAGTACTTGTACTACAAAAGTAGCATTCAAGTACTTCTCAAAGTTCTTGACCAATCTGTCTCCTGTGCTGACAGAGGTTGGTTAAGTACTTGAAAAGTACTTGGATAAAAAGTACATATACTCATTATTAGGTATTATTAGGCCTAATGCCTAATAACATTATTAGGCCTAATGCCTAATATTAGGCATTATTAGGTACTACTCAGATAGAAATACAAGTATTCAAATACAAGTACTATGATATGTAAAAAAATAAATAAATAAATAAAAATGCTGGCATACAATTTTCAAAAGTACTTGGACCCAACTTTATTGGGTATTGCATGCTGTCAAAAAAAAAGCACCATTCTAGTGCTGGGACTGGAATATTTCATACACCATCTGTCTCGCTAGAAATGTGGAATTGGACATTGAAAACTGTTTACTTTAACAAACAGTATGAGCATCATTTCCATTTCCGGTGTCATTAAACATCATAAAGAAACTCGCATAAATACAGCAGATTCTGAATAACAAGGCGAGAGCTTTCTTTTAAAGCTTTCTTTGAACTGTCCGTATGCTTTGAACCGTCCACCTGCTCAATGTATTGAGTGATTATCAGCTACAGTATTGGCGTCCCTGCAGGCTGCAGTGTATAATTTGTGAACAACATCTGGATTTACGGTATGGCTATAATTTGCTTACATTTTTACTGTTATACCCCAGACTTTCCGTGGGTGAAGTAGATCAAAGTTTAAAAAAATGTTTTTAGTAATTGCACTGCCTTGCAGATGCTGCATCATCAATGTGTGTTAATTCCAGAAGAGGGCAGTGATAGGAGGATATTTCCGCGTCTCAAAATCAGTCTTTCCTCTCTTGCTATCAAAAGGTATTATACCGTCTCTCTCTCTCTCTCTCTCTCTCTCTCTCTCTCTCTCTCTCTCTCTCTTCTACATCCAGTGCTGATAGCGAATCGTGCAGCTCTAGTGTTGGCACCAAACACACGCATCCATGGAGCACTGTTTCCGTCCACAGCGTTACAGCAGTGTGGACACAGTATTACATTTTTAAAATGATTTAGGGGCTTTTACGCCGACGTATCTTATTTACGCCGACTGTGTTACCACCTTCAGTGCGTGATAAAACTTTTCTTATCCCGCAGTAGACTCTGCTCAAACCTTTAGTTTCGCCACCATTTTTTTTTCTGCAAAGATTTTTATTATTATCGTAGGCTATAGATGGACAGGACAGTCGCCAGTTGGATGTGTCCCACTGTCCGAAATCGGAGTCAAGCACTGCGTGTGATCCTGACCCAGAGGAAAATAAAAGCGAGGAGGAAAAAACGAAAGGAGTTGCTTCTGGTCCAGATGTGCTTCATGGGATTTATGCTTTCGGTCGTGTCAGGGTTTACCTTGCTGGCAGAGAATTCAGGTGAGTTTTCACTGCTAGGGCAAATCACATCTTAACTTGCCACAGTGGATGATTGACTCTCTGAAAAGTTGTTTTTTGCGATTAATCGATAATGTCTTCATGCTTCCAATTAGTCCACCGGGAATCGGTGATTATATTACACGTTATATTCTTATATACTGCCTGTGAGCAATATGCGAATATATTTTGTGTATTGCGTAAACTGCGCCTGATTATGTGCGCTCAGCATTAAGTTGTGAAAATCGTTAGCTGGGATGTTTTGGATTTACTGAAAGGCGCATGACATCACTTTGCCATGAGAGACAATCATCCATAATTATCGTGCTAACAATACGAATTCTCATATTTCATGTCACAATAACTGTTTGATGCTGTGGTATCTATATTTTGTTTCTGTACTTCGAGTGCCGGCGTCATTGGATTCAGTTCAATTATCAGTTGATTCATGATCGGTTGATTAAAATTGCGGATTTGTTTTGTCCCTGTATAAGCGGTGTACGAGGTGAACAGGATATGATCCATTGAGATGCTGTCACGACACCCTAGGAATAGAAAAATCGTTATTAGGCTGTATTTGGAGTCCGTCATAACGATGTCAGCGAGTTTGAGCTACAAGTCTACTTACTGCGGATGGGGCTGTAACACGTTGTATTACATGTAGGTGACAGTAACAGTTCCTCCAATAAACTTCCGACCCTCCTTCTGAGGCAGTAAGTTATTAAGGGGCTGTTTGGTTGGGGGACTGTTAACGCCCTCGCAGTGCAGTGGTACATTTCCGTCCATTAAGGAACCTTCTCTTTCTTGTAGTGACTGTTCTGTTTACATTACCAACATATTTAAATTCAGCTGGTAATTGGCTGCAGGCGCTTTGAACATTGATGCCAGAGCTGTGCCAAGGACTATGCTCGGTAATAATGGAAAGACTTTCCTAATTTATTTATTTGTTGTTGTTGGCGTTTCACAAGAATGTATTAAGAGGAAACATACCAAGGCTAGATACAGCAGGCAAAGCCAAATGCCTTCAGTTGCATATTATCCAGTGGGTATGAAACCTTGGCATGGAAAACAACCAGTGGCAGATGCTGAATTTGTGGCGTTATACTGGTATTAGGTTGGCTGTCAATACCAACATTCAGTGCTCAGGAATTCGTCTCGTTTCCTCTAGATCTGTATTTAACCCAACTGAATGAAACAAAGAACAATCAAAATACCCTTGTCTAAATGTCTTTAAGCATACATTGAATGTTGTCTATGTTCATCAACATTATGACTGCCTACAGTTCATGACATGAAAACATTTTCTGCAAGATGAGTTACTTACTCACTCCTCTCCCGGCCCCCGACCCCATTCTTTTCCCAAGGAGAAAGAAAAGAAAAGGACGAATGCATAATCTCCTCATTCAGCCCTTGTTGCAAATATTTTCTTCACCATACTGGATTGAAGGCAAACAGAGATACAGCTGTTTATGGGAAAGTTAATGGAGACTCCTGGTTCTGCAGTATGAGGTGTTATTCCAGCTTCTCTGCCTTTAAGTGGGTGAAAATATGAGTATCAGGTGTTGAGTGCACTTGGTGACCAGTACACCGGTGTTGTTGAAGTGACCGGGCACATATTGGCCACAGGGCCAAGAACGCTTGACAAGTTGTTCACGCCCACACAGACCCCTCAGCTTTGTCCCTGCGAAGCGGTCCGACAAGAGAGCTGGGGGTGTTTTTACCATGCAATTCCTGAGTGGAATGAACAGGGATTTTCAACACATAGTATAATTATCAAACGTGAATTGAGTGGCGATATGGGATCGTTGTAACCTTTTAAGTTGAATCACCCACGTTGCAGTTTGGAGTACTCATCAATGTTTAATTGTTATTGGGCCTGTATGTTGTATATTTTATTATTTTCTTTACTGAGAACATGCTTGTCTGCTCTCATGGGATTTTTTTGCCCAAGTACGCATTACTTGGCAAAGACCTCTTCAGTCCCTGTGCCTTTACTGTTAATTTTGCTGTTCAGGCAGTAACGCGTTTTTACGTGCAGAATTTGAGGGTATTTACATGGGCATCATGTCACTTTTAAGAAATGTAGCTTTTTAAAGTTTTGTCACTGTCTAATAATGTACCAACTAAACTGTAATTACATTTTCACCTTTCTCATACCAATGTTAACAAATTAAAATACATCATTAGAAAGAAGTTGTAGGATTGCCAGGGTAAAGGTGATTGGTTGGTCTCTGTTGTGGTTTTAAATAGGCACTGAGAGCTATTTTTCCTTCCTCTGTCCAGCTCGTCCGCACCTGATGATGCTTCTGTTTCCAAGTATGGTTTAAATTATATGGCTGGTGATTCTGCTCCCTAGAAGTTCCAGGCTAACAGTAGTTCAGCTGCAGGTGTGTGCGGTGAATGTGTGCTGATATACAGTAGGTAAACTCATGAGAAGTTTCATAGCAAAACGCAATAAATCCACAGAAATGTGAGGATTTACGAAATGGACCACACGCGAGAACCAGTTAAAAAAAAAAGGAGGCTTTATTTCTGAAGGGGGAAACCCCCCAATGGAGCAGGCAACAGTACAATGTCTGCAATCTAAAATCAGAATCCAATGGGCGAAATCCAGAATCATAAATCAAGGTCAGACAAAAAAAGTTTAAAACACAAGAAGGCGGCGGAGTACAGGGAGTAGGCAAAAATCAAATGTCAAGGACAGTCCAGTCAGAAAGATAATCACAATGTGTACAAGGCAAAACGAACGTGGCACAAGTAAGCACGAGAGAACGATCTGACAAAGCAGTACTGTGAAGAGACACCTAATATACACTTCAGGGAGGTCACATAATCACAGAACACAGGTGGAGGCAGTGAGACTGATTACAAGGGAGCAGCACATTAGGGAGAATCTGATCACATGAAAATTGGCAGAAGCCAAAACGCAGTCAAGGATCACGGGACAAACCTATAGACCAGGGGTTCCCAAACTTTCCAAATCAAGGCCCACTTGAAAATCTAAAAAATGTCCGCGGCCCACCTTTGTCCTATAAACAGTACATAGACGAAATTATGCATTCTCAGAACACTTAACAGCAACAATAATTGTTGTTGTTAAGAAAATAAATAAAATAAAATAAATAAAAAACAACAACAACAATAATTGTTTTTTTTTATTTATTATTATTATTATTATTATTATTATTATTATTATTATAAAGATTCAGGATTGAAATGAAAGGGGGGATAAAGGAAGCCCAAACCTCTAATCTTTGGTGTACACACAAGACAGAATTAATTATCGAACGCAGTACCTGCTCCTCCGATTATGACCCCTGGTCATGATGACCAGAAAGCTACATTCCGATCATAAGCTATATAAGGTTCCTAAAATATTGTGAGGTCAATAACACTCAATAGGTTATTACTTCTAAATATTTTTAAAAATTGTGCAATAAATATTTTACAATAAAAATCATAAGAAATTATATTTGCAGAAATGAATAATATTTTTAATGACCTCTCACGGCCCACCTGCAGTACCACCACGGCCCACCAGGGGGCCGCGGCCCACACTTTGGGAATCACTGCTATAGACAAAGACACAGCTCCGGTCAAGGAGTTCTACCGTGCACAGATACTAAGAGAAAGGAAAGCATAAGAAGGTGTGGAAACTCCACTGAAATGCAGCAGCGAAGATTAGGGAGAGACAAGAGGTGGAGATTAGAATAGGGCGAGTGCTGAGAGCTTGTTAATCAATTAGTAAGTGCAGCTATACATTCCCGAGTGCTCGTTAGTAAGTTAGTCTTGGTTAGTAAATTAGCAAAAACAACAAACTGTTAGTATGTGTTAGTAATATAGAAAAAGCAAGGCGAAGGAAGTAAACGAGATGGGGAAGGAAGATTGAAACCAGAAACCATTAAGTCACCTGAAGGAGTGGCACGCATTTCTGGGGCTGTGAACAAAGACAAGATCAAAGACAAGACAGGGGGATACAAAGTGCAATACATGGAAAATCAAAACATGGACTGGAATAAAACTATGGCTATAAGTAAAACACGGAAAATTAAAACTAAGACAATACATGAATGAAAAGCAACCAAATACAATACACATCTCTAAAGAATGGTCAGGCAAGGCAAAGATCAAAATACACATGAGGCAGTTAGAACAAAACATGGCAAGGCAGAACCAGAATCACAACAAGAAGTGCGTCCTTGCAAAATACAACAAATCTATTTCAACAAACTGGGGTTAAAATTAACTTCATTTTTTTCAGTTTTGTGGCTTGCTTTTAGATCCCAGACCTGTGTGATATGAACAAATATTAAATGGATACTAAAACTTTCGCAAATCTGCTCTAAAATATACACAAGCTAGCCTCTCTTCGATGTTTGGCAAACATCTGTGTGGAGAAGCCTTGGTAAGAAAGAACGATGATGAAGCCAATACACAAAATCGCGATGGATTATGGGCTGCCCAGACTTTAGAAACTTTTATTATATTCACACAGGCGTTGTGGAATTCTTGATGAGTAACAACGCTGAGTGCACCTGTTATTTGCCATTTGTAGTCAAAGGCCTGCCAGTCAATATCACAGACATAAACATTTCCATGTTTCAGTAATAATTCTTAATACTCCTACTTGATACACTGTTCTTTTTGCAAATCTGTGGCTCTATGCGGCCAAAAACTGGGTCAGCGGGGTAAAAACTATGTCCACTGATGGGAAAGGGATAGCTACTTGACATAGATTAGGGAATCTTTTATTTCTGCAAAGATTGCAGCATCTAAATGACTGTAATATTTTTTGTTTTGCCCAAAACAGGAAATGCTGAAAAATCTGAGCTTTCGGCCGTGAGGGCTTCTCCATCGTTTATTGGCTGTTACGATATTTCGCACTCAGTGGAAAAACTGACTTAGCACTGATTGTGCTTTGAGATGAAAGCTAATTATCAAGCATGCTAAATTCTAGGATGTACCACTGTTGCCAAGGTCTGAAAATGGCATGACTACTGGCCAATGATGATCTTCTTGCAGTGGTGCTTTGCAAATATTGAAAGTGCCAGTTATTGCGTGTTGCAATTGAAAGTCTTCAAATACTCCTATAAATGTGAAAGTAGTGTCCATAGCATCTAGCATGTTTTGACATCAACAGCAGACATATTCATGCATGCTTGCAGAGTATTAGCCATTGTTCTCACCCCCCTCGACAACAACAACAACACACACACACACACACACACACACACACACACACACACGCATACACACGCACACACACAAATTAAATCTTGCATCATTCTGCCCACACTGAAAAAAGCAAATATATGATTTATTTATAATGGTTTGTCGGCTGGTTCCCCACAACTGAACTGAGCAAGTTCCAGTTAGTTTGATTGATTAAATAGACCTAAAAATCTTAGAATTTAATTAGAAATTCCTTAATCAGTTGTGCAGATCTAGTTGACGTAACGATTTTCGTTCAATCTCACTTTTTCAGTGCATCACTGTAAGCCTTCGAGAAGAAGGGAGTGACGGAGCAGCCATTATCAAGCAACACGTCTCATCATGTGAAGACCTCGTGTATTTTTTTTTATCATGTCTGCAGTATCTTTCTTATTTTGCTTTCATGAATTGACTCCATCGTAAGTAGACGGCTAAGATTTTCAGCTGCCTACAGTTCCCTCATTGACGTCACTTGTGTGTGGTTTTTTATGAAGAGAACAGATCATTTGCGTGACATATGAAGTTTGCAATTTTTTTGTGCTGCGTATGGTGCGGGAGTGATTATTTCAATATATTGCACAAGGTGTCTGCCTTACATACATGTTCAGTAGTCATTAGATGGACAGATACAGCAGGCTTATAATTGGTCATTTTTGCAGTGCTGTCTTTAAAACCTCGGTAGTACACTGCAGAAGTAAGAAAAATCTGACTGTCTTTGAAGGAAATGAATGGATTTTATCTTTAAAATGATTTGTTTAGGCTATAAATTTAAAGAACAGGTTTTTATGTGGATTGTGCAATGAAAAAAAAAGTGTGTATTTAAAAAGCAAATAGCCACCGGCTAAGTGGTTAGCGACACATAAGGCTGCATTTCTTGCTCACATTGCCAATGGCTATTGCCTAGCTAGTTTAATAAATTATTCATTTTATACTTTGAACAGTTTTAAACACCCACTCAACTTATAATTTGTGCTAGTATTTTCAATGTCTTTCCCAGGAAACTGTTGATAACAATATCTTAAGAAGCTTTGCGACTGAAGGAATAACAATAGGAGCAACAGTGTTAGAATTTTACTAGCAAGGTCATTACTTAGATTGGAAGGAAGCATTGTACTTCAGTATGTCCCAAGGCAAGCTGTACTTTGTGTAATGATACCAAACCCCATTGCTGTAATGTTCTTGCAACGTCCTCTTTCAGGATTGCACTGGATTGAATATAAGAAGTCTTTTAGTGCAGTGGGTCTCTACCTCAATCCTGAAGTAAACCCTGCTGGCTTTCATCTCAACTGCAATTGCAATCCAAGAATTTTAACTTGTGGATATTATTATCGGAATTTTTTATTGTGATAATTTACTTTTTTTTAAACACTTCATATCAGAACTTTGTTTGCTTGCCGTGAGGAAAATTAAGACTGAGTTGTAATTAGTGAAAGTCTGGACACCAGGTGTAAGGGATGTGTCACGTACCCTTATGACAGGTGCGGAGGACAGGAATGTACAGTTTGGACTCAGGTACGCTGATGGACTTGGTTGTACTGGTATTTATTATGCCTTAGGCACTAAAGTAAGGAAAAACAAAGAGGAAACGAGGTTCCTTGAACATCATAGTAATACAAACACAGGGCTAAAACACTGGTTAGCTACAGTATTTATTACGTATAGGTAGTGAAAAGACAAAGGAAACAAGATTCCTCTACACAATGAAATAAAGCGCTAAACTATTTTATTTTAAGAGTTTAAGATTTTTAAGAGTTGAATATATAGAAACACAATACGTGGAAAATATGTCTACAGAAGGCTAGAGCTGCAGTACAGACATGTTGTTTAGCGGGACTTCACAAAGAGTGACTGTGGAGCTTTGACTTAAATAGCCCACTGATACCACTCAGTGTGATTACACACAGGTGCAGGCAATGAGTGCTGAGTGCGGACCGGGTCTTAATAGACCGGATGAGCTGGGTGGCTGGAGGCGTGATCTTACACTCGGCACAAAAACTCGCCGTTTGGAGTATCACAAAGAATTGAGGCAAAGCAATAAAGGCAGAAAAACCATATTTATGGGAAAAATTACTGGCTATATGCTCCTTCCTCTTCTGAATTAGGCCCCTGTTAATTAATCTCAGTTTATTTTTTAACTATTTTTATTTATTTTGTGTATTTAGACAAATTTTGAACTATTTGATCCTTCTGTTGGCCTAAAAACATGAAAGTACGCACTTAAGGAATATTAAAAGCTCAATAAAAGCCTTGGACCGGGTGAGTAATTAAAAAGGCAGCCAGTGTAAAGTGAATGCCCCGGGATGAATTAATGCTGGGCACTGCCATTTTGAAATAACCAACTTTTGAGATTCTCAAGACAATGGATTCATTCTTGTAATTCAAAGAAGATTTAAAACAACAACAAAAAAAAAAAAAAACACTTGAATGTGCAAAACAAAAAAACGTTTTTTTTCTTTTCTTTTAGAATGATGCCAAAAGTGACATCAGTCATGGAAATGGCTGCTGGGGAGAGGTAGACCCATTGGCGAGTCACTTGAATTTCATGTATCCTGAAAGAAAAAACCTTCATCATTGGACAGTCTCATCTTTCCTTTCATGATATTTGGGAAATTTCCAAATCCTGTTGATGAATCCTGATGGATTTCAATCAGCCCAATAATGGTGGCATTGGGTTTATTTCTGGGTCAATCTCAAGGACAGAGACCTGGACTGGAGTGAGTGTAGTGCTGCTATCACCGGAGAGGTTAATTCTCCAGAACTTTAGGCGTGATGAGGAAGGGGCGATATACTATATGTGCAAGTGTACTGCTCTCATCTAACCCGGGCTATGTGATGTTGGGGGGGGGGGGGGGTAGGCAGGGTAGGAGGGGAGAAGTGGAGCTTGGGGATGCAAATTAAAAGGGCTGCCCTACATTCTTAGCACTACTATATATAGATAAAACCTCAAACATCCGCCTTACCAGTTTGATTTATGATGCTGCAGTGATCTCTCTCCATACTGTATTCGAATGAGGAACAGAGCTAGGAGTGTGGAGTCCTGGTATCTCATCTGTGTGGTTCAGTGATGCGCCACAGTGTCTCTTGGGTTATCCATGAATTTGAATCCCAGCTGTGTCTATTAAGGCTTTTGAAGCCAAATCAAACAGTGATGAAAAAATGCATACAGCGTTGGGGAACTGGCCTCCGGTGCACTATCTGTCGCCTTTGGAGTCAGGGGAGACGCCAATGAGCAGCAGGCTGGCAGTTTGGAACTACAAAACCCAAAACCAGTGAAGTTGGCACGTTATGTAAATCGTAGATAAAAACAGAATACAATGATTTGCAAATCCTTTTCAACTTGTATTCAATTGAATACACTGCAAAGACAAGATGTTTAATGTTCAAACTGAGAAACTTTATTTTTTTTTGCAAATAATCATTAACTTAGAATTTAAAGGCGGCAACACGTTGCAAAAAGTTGGCACAGGGGCCTTTTTACCACTGTGTTACATCGCCTTTCCTTTTAACGACACTCAGTAAACGTTTGGGAGCTGAGGAGACCAATTTTTGAAGCTTTTCAGGTGGAACTCTTTCCCATTCTTGCTTGATGTACAGCTTAAGTTGTTCAACAGTCCGGGGTCTCCGTTGTAGTATTTTACGCTTCATAATGCGCCATGCATTTTCAATGGGAGACAGGTCTGGACTACAGGCAGGCCAGTCTAATACCTGCACTCTTTTACAACAGAGCCATGCTGTTGTAACACGTGCAGAATGTGGCTTGGCATTGTCTTGCTGAAATAAGCAGGGGCGTTGAAAAAGACGTTGCTTGGATGGCAACATATGTTGCTCCAAAACCTGTATGTACCTTTCAGCATTAATGGTGCCTTCACATATGTGTAAGTTGCCCATGCCTTGGGCACTAATACACCCCCATACCATCACAGATGCTGGCTTTTGAACTTTGCGCCTATAACAGTCCGGATGGTTCTTTTCCTCTTTGCTCTGAAGGACACATCGTCCACAGTTTCCAAAAACAATTTGAAATGTGGACTCGTCAGACCGCAGAACACTTTTCCACTTTGCATCAGTCCATCTTAGGTGAGCTTGGGCCCAGCGAAGCCAGTGGCGTTTCTGGGTGCTGTTGATCAATGGCTTTCGCTTTGCATTTTAGAGTTTTAACTTGCACTTGCAGATGTAGCGACGAACTGTAGTTACTGACAGTGGTTTTCTGAAGTGTTCCTGAGCCCATGTGGTGATGTCCTTTACACACTGATGTCGGTTTTTGATGCAGTACCGCCTGAGGTATCGAAGGTCACGGGCATTCAATGTTGGTTTTCGGCCTTGTCGCTTACGTGCAGTGATTTCTCCAGATTCTCTGAAAACTTATGACGATATTACGGACCATAGATGATGAAATCCTTAAATTTCTTGCAATAGCTCGTTGAGGAATGTTGTTTTTAAACTGTTCGACATTCAGCTCACGCATTTGTTCACTAAGTGGTGACCCTCGCCCCATCCTTGTTTGTGAATGACTGAGCATTTCAGGGAAGCTTCTTTTATACCCAATCATGGCACCCACCTGTTCCCAATTAGCCCGTTCACCTGTGGGATGTTCCAAATAAGTGTTTGATGAGCATTCCTTAACTCTCTCAGTCTTTTTTGCCACTTGTGCCAGCTTTTTTGAAACATGTTGCAGGCATCAAATTCCAAATGAGCTAATATTTGCAAAAAATGACAAAGTTTACTTGTTCGAACATTAAGTTACTTGTCTTTGCAGTGTATTCAATTGAATATAGGTTGAAAAGGATTTGCAAATCATTGTATTCTGTTTTTATTTACGATTTACACAACGTGCCAACTTCACTGGTTTTGGGTTTTGTACATTGAAGATGGACGCAGCTCTAAGAAAAATGCTATTAGTGTGTAATCATGAAATGTTATCAGCACATGATATTTTTAGGAATACATGCTGCATGCTGAGAGTCTTTAATTGCTTTTGCAATTAGCACCTGCACCATAAAAGACATCTGTCCTTAGTTTGACCTCACATTCGTTGTTTTAAAGTCCAAGTGGCTTGAGAACAGTGCCAAGAAGCAAAAAATGACACTGTCCAAATACTTGTGGACTGTTCCGAGCCTGTTTTGTATTAATGTGCTAGAAAATAAGTAGCATTTGAGTTTAATGGAAAAATGTAATCTGTCCAGCCGGCAAACAACTTGTTCCTCCCTCTTCCCAACATCGCACAAAACACGAAGCCAGAATGTAGCAGCATTTGTCTTCCCTTGTCAGTTCCTCTTCTTATAAATCATGGTCTTGAACAACTTGTTTTTAATCTGTGCCCCTTTTGACATCATAGGGGACTTACTTGCACAGTACAGCCCAGTAAAGATATGCCGTGCTTTCGGCAGTCATTGTCCATTTCTGAACACGTTTGGACAGCCAATTAGCTACTTGAGGGGAGAAAATGAGAGACTGGAGACTGGCTGCTAATGCTGAATTTGTTAAATTTGTAAAAGCTTTAAGAACTAATTTTACTGGCACGAGGGAACTGTCTTGTCAAAATCATATAATATGGGACCTTTAATACTTGAACAAAGCACATGACCAGCTAACAGTGGTACATAGGGAGTCTGTTTTTGTTATCATTTTCTTCAGGTAAGCTCCAGACGCTGTAATCACAAAAAATCTTATTTTAGCGATAGGAGTACTCCTAAGTGGCACCAAAATTTCCCAACTCCCCAGATTAATTAACAAAGCAGCTGAGAGCAACTCTCGGACAAACTCCTACACTAAGGGTTGGTGGTTGACCTTGCCATGTTGTGTTTCGCAAATGCACTTATGCAGTATGTCTACAGTGAATTGTTGTTGTGGGGCTAATCTCAGTCTGTTGCTGACAAACATCTGTCAATCCCCTTCATTCATCATAAGAAAGTGTCTGCAATAGCAAATAGTGCATGTGAATAATGTTTCCCATCAGAATGAATATATTTCTCAAAATGATTTCTTTTGAGCGAATGTTGATGTGCAACATATGGTTATTGACATTCATATTATAATGAAATTTAAGCATACATACATACACTGTAAATCAATTAGTGTAGTCCTAGTTGTAGCCTACATAAATCCTCCAAAAGGAGGTTTTTGACTGGGATAACCATGTGCGATATTGATGGGGCATCAAACACGTTTAAAGGAAAGAAGAATGCAATGCGTAGCCCCTGCCTAACCAGGTAGAGAGAAGGCTGCAGAGCTGCACCGACATCAGGAAACGGTCCATGAGCGGCAGGGCAAAGGCTTTTTTGGTGAGGAGAGCCAAAATGGATGGGCCTACTCGTCCCAACCTTTCCATCTCAGGAGAGAGTACAGGGGATGTTGCAGAAAACAGAAAACAGTTAACCAGGAAGTACTTTAACCAGGAAACAGTTTAAGTAGCAAAGATGCCGCCATATCCCTCACTTTGAGCCAGCCGTGAAGGACAGTGATGAAAATTTCCTGTTAGGCAAAGCCCTCACTTCTTACTAAGGTCTGCCATACATATTTGATCAGTAAAAAAATACACAATCTGTGTGGTGTTTCCTCTGGTGTCTTTACTGTACCGGTTTGCACTTTTCTTCAGTAATGTAAGGCTAGTTGGAGTAGTATGTATCCAGTTATGCACCTTCAATTTTACATGTAAACATGGAAGTAGTCAGGCTATCAAGGCGGCGGTTTTCAACAGACCAGCCGATTACACCTGAATGGCCTGTTAGTGGCTAGTTGGGAGCACCAGACACTCACTCATGAAATGGTAGCAAGGGAGAGTGGGCCTCGCACACTGCTGTTCCCCTGTACCTGCTTGATAAAGGACCACTCACTTTGGCAGGCAGAGGGAAAATTTGGCTGGAACACTGCCCGGTTGCCATAGTGTTTTGGTCTCCATTTTGTGCCTGAACCGAGATGTTCCCTGGGAAGGTTTGCACACAGCCTTCACATCTGCTGTCACAGGTAAACAAGGGAGTGCAAAAGATGTAAAGGTAGTGGTTTCCATACCTTGCCTGAGTCCTGCTCGGGACTTACGCTGCAAATAATGGCAGCAAATAGCCAGCCAATGTGACATGAATCGCCCGCCAGTGGCTCGTGGGAATTGCCTGGCTGCTAGAGTTTTGGTCACCATTTTGTGCACTTTCCAACACATGGTCAGCCTGACTATAAAAAATAAGGTTACATTAAACGTGACCATAAAAAAGATGGTCACAAATTTGTGGTCGACCCTGTATGACCATAAAAATTATGGTTACTTGGAATGCGACCATGAAAATGGTGGTAAAACATTTGCGATCAAACATGGGCGACCATTAAAATTATGTTTGCTTGGTGTGTGACCATAAATGCTCATGAAGTTTTGTTTAACCACAAAAATGCTTGTCAATCATATCTGGTCAACAAAGACAACTTTAAGGTAGCTAAGTCCACAGTGATTTATCCATCATAATTCATATGATCATTTGCCTGACAGATATTCATAAAATAACAATCAAGGCATTTTTTTGTTCAAGGAACATACTGTGTTGCTCAAGGTCAGGGAGTGCAGTCTCGATTGTTCAACATTTCAAAACAATAATTAAACAACAAGATGTTTACTTGTATGAACTCTAACAGATGCTAACAATGGGCCTGTATAATTATAATTAAGTCAAATTAATCACAGCGTATTCTATTACATACCTTTTTACAGTAGTCACAATTAAAATAAACACTCCCTTCATAAGAGCTAAAGGAGGAGCTTAATGTTGGGCACCAGGATCTCATTGAGATCGGAGGCCACTGTTCTAATATAAATTCAATTACATTTATCAATTCTCCAAATGTGTCCCAATTTCTTAATGAAAACAAAAGTAGCTGGTTCTATTAGAGGACAGCCTCTCCCATAATTCACTGTCCTACAGAAGACAATCAATACATCAATAAGGATAGTGTGGTCTACAAAGTTCATTGAGCATGAAACGTAATGATCGCATACTATTTGCAACTAATTTGTAAGCATATTTTGTATCAAAAACAGGCAAAGAGGGCGTCCCGGTGGCTCATCGGTCTAAGTGCGTGCACCATTAAGGCTGTGTCCTTCTCACGGCGACCCAGGTTTGATTTAATTTTCCTGTCTATTTCCACTTTATAACAGTCAAATAAAGGACAAAATCTCACCATTATTTTTATGGTCAGTCCGACCCATTATTTTTATGGTTGATCTGATCATTATTTTTATGGTCACACAATGACCATAAAACATATGGTACGTCACGTCTATACCATAATTTTATGGTTCGCTGCGACCATATTTTTTATTGTCGGTTTGACCATATCTGGCTAACAGTGTGCCTGAGCCACGTTGATAGCCGGGAAGATTTGCATGTGGTTCTCACTTCTGCCGTCATATGTACAGTACAGACAGAAGTGGCCAATCAGTAAAGGCATTGGCTTCGTCTCATTACTCACACTTGCGGTCTTGAATGTGCGTTCAAGTGCTACCGAGTAAGTGTGAAAGACTGTTCCATTTATGATAATCTTCGAGCTAAAGTGCACTTAATTCAAACAAAATGAACCCTTCTCTTGATGCCACTATGGAGCGGTATTAAAGGCTAAGTGTATCCCACAGTGCTTTAGGGTTTTGAATGCAGAAGGGAAGGAGTCGATCGTAGGGCAACAGTCAAGAAAAGATGGCATCGAAGAGTATTTGCAATCACCCTTTAACATCTCCGGCCCCCCATTTCATGACCGGTTTGGGTTGCTGTCCAGAATCTGTCACGTACAAGCTGTAACTGGATGTGGGGTTCTTGAGCTGTCGTAGTCACTTGTGGCTGCCTTAAGCGGGGTCGGTCAGCGACAGTGCCTGTTTTCCAATCTTGGACAGATAGTCGACTGATTGACTAGAAACAGTGCAGATGATGCGCCACCCCTCGGTGGCTGAGACCTGCCGTTAATATACCAAAGACTCATTTTCTTTCTCTTGTGTCATAAGGCGTTCCATTTTCTTGATGCCAGAACATTGTTTTTTTTTTGGTTGGGTTTATGTACGCTCACCCAAAACAATAAGTCAAGCGTCATTGTACGCATCACGAACAAGTCGATGTGCTCGGAGCATCCACATGGCGTGCATGGGGATTACAATACCACACGCTTCTCTTTAATTTGGCTCATGTCTGACTGGAAAAGCAATTAAAACGAATTGATTCTTCAATTTGCAACAAATACTGTGCAGATTTCACCGGGTTACAGGCTTTATTCAGTTTGGACCTGCAGCAGACTCAAAAATATTTTTTTGATCACAGGTAAAGGGCATGAACCCAGTTGACCTTTGACTTACTGACCGGTGAGACACCTGTTAATCTCGTTGGCAAGCTATGTGTCAAAGTGGGCTCAATATGGCCTTAAACCATACATAGGGCACGGCGATACTTCACACACGAGTGAATCCGTCTGGATGTCTGTGTGCCACCAACAGTTACAACCAACGATGTGAATCCTGCTCTCAGTTCAGAAATCTCACGCGTCTTTATTTCTGCAACCTACTTATTGGCACTGCCACTTATGTCCGTCTTCGACCGAGAGCCAAAATCAAAGCTTTGAACAAAAATGAAAATAATGAATGAATGCCTACAGTACTCAAATAAGCAATTACCCACGCATCTTCAGCAAACAATATGGGGATGATTCCAAACCAATCATTCTCAGGGACAAGCAGACGGGCTGACTGAATTGCTTGTTGAGATTAAATCATTGCCTCTGTGTTTATGTAAGGAGGATGAAAGCATTCTGAGTCATGTACCTGTGATAAGGTAAGAGAGATTGCTTCATTTCCAGTCTATATTTTAAGTTCCTCTATGTATCCGTAGAGTCGTGCATCCAATACTGAAAATAAAAGAGCTTTGCAAAGTGTCTCGGTCTCCAGGTGTGAGACTACCTCTCAAATTTGTTGTTCAAGGAATGGAACTGAATCGGAAAATGTTACTACAAATTTTTTATATATAGAGTTTCATGTTGTTATTGTCTCTGTTTTCAACAGTCAGTTCTACCAGTTGAGATTGTCGGCAGGGTAGTGATTTCGCCTGGTACTTCTTAATAAGTAATACGTGTGTGATAAGTCATAATTGTGATTTCATTGATCACTTTCAGTGGCAGTGAAACTTACCCAAGCAGTCTGTTTCAACCCCTGTGCACTAGTAGGTGAGTGATATTCAGCAAATTGTTGGTAGACTTCATGAGATGGTAGCACAACACCGCTTCTTGAAAATGCCCTTTGACAAGCAGTGATTTCTGAATAAACTTCAGTTGGCCAGATCTGTGATAACAGAACAATCATCTGTGTCATTTTCATAAGTACTGTGGTCCTCAACCACATTCAGGCACTGACAGCTACTGTATTCACCGTTTTCATCATTACTAGATTGTTGGATTTTCAGTGTCAGTTCAACATCAGAAGAGATTGTATGAGTCTACAAAGTATAAAAATGCTCTCCATCAGTGAGAATTGTTCTGTGTCATATGATTTATTTTTTGTTTTTAAATGTTTAAATGGCTTGGTACCATCTTATTTATCAGAGCTTTTACAGCCTCACACTACTGGCAGGGCACAGGTCGTCAAACTAGCTGCTTCTGACAGTACCTCGGTCTAGCCTCCGTACTTGAGGAGATAGAGCCTTTTCAGTGGGGCCCCTAAGCTGTGGAACAGCCTCCCCTATCGGGTTAGAGCTGCACAGTCACTTGAGCACTTTAAAACACTGATGAAAACTCATCTCTTCTCATTGGCCTTCAGTCCCAGCAAGGCAAGTAACCTTGGCTTTTTACATTCTTTGTTTTCATTTTTTTACTTTATACTTTCTTTTATTCTTTTGCCATAATATTATTGTTATCTTAATTGCTGTACAGTACTTTGGTCAACTGAGGTTGCTTTTGTAAATAAACTTTGATTGATTGATTGATTGATTGATAGCCGGTTCAGCATTAAGCACATTGCATTATTGTATAAATTGTATTATAGTCTGCCTCTGAGCTACAATACATTTATTCGGCAGTCATGCTCTACCGGAGTGCCTTGAAATGTCACGTTATGAAGTATATCAAGCAACAGCTTAAATACTAGTTTGCTATCGAAGGGATGTTGCTCCGGCAATGGATGTATACTCAGCGCCGTTAAAAATGCACAGGTGAGGTACTGTATTTGCAGCAAATTGAAGAAACGATTGATTTTTATTGCTTTTCCAGTGAGGCACGAGAGGAAATAAAGAAAAGTGTGTGGTATTGTAATCCTGACGCATACCATGTGTACGCGCCAAGCTCTTCAGTAATAACAAACATTGAGCTGTTCGTGATGTGTACAGTGACACTCGACTCATTCTTTTTGGTGTGGTCAATAGCCTACATAAAGCAAACAAAAAAAAAACCAAAAAATGCCACTGCATCAAGAAAATGGAACGGCTTGTGGCACAGGAGAGAAAAAGAGCCTTTTGCATGTTACAGACAAATCTCCGCCGCTGAGAGGTGGTGCGTCATTTGCACTGTCACCGTTCAACAATCAGTCGGCTGTCTATCCGAAAATGGAACACAGACACTGTCACTGACCGACCCTGCTTTGGGCAGCCACAAGTGCTAATGGCAGCTCAAAAGCGCCACATCTGGTTACAGCCTGTACGTAACAGATTCTGGACAGCAACCAAAACTGATCATGAGATTAGCGGTCCGAGACGATTGAGGGTGAGCGCAAGTACCGTTTGACGCTGTCTATGTGAGCAATACGTGCGTGCAAACGGGCCCTACAGAAAACCCAGTTTTGCCCTAAGCGGGGTCGGTCAGTGACAGTGCCTGTGTTCCATTCTCGGATAGACAGCCAACTGATTGTTGAACGGTGACAGTGCAAATGACGCACCACCTCTCAGCGGCTGAGATTTGCCCCTAACATGCTAAATGCTCTTTTTCTCTCTCCTGTGTCAAAAGCCGTTCCATTGTCCTGATGCAGTAGCATTTTCCATTTTTTTTTTTTTTTTTGGCTTTTTGTAGGCTATTGACCACACCAAAAAGAACGAGTCAAGAGTCACTGTACACATCACGAACAGCTCAATGTTTGTTATTACTGAAGTGCTCGGCGTGTGCACGTGGTGCTCGTCAGGATTACAATACCACACGGTTTTCTTTATTTCCACTCGTGCCTCGATTGGAAAAGCCATAAAAGTCGATCGTTTCTTCAATTTGCTGCAAATACAGTACATACCTCACCTGTGCGTTTTTAATGGCGCTGATTATACATTGGACATCACTGGATTGTATTTATACTTCCAAGACTGCAACCTACTGAATGACTTTTGCATGGCCTGCAATTTCAGTCAAGCTGAAGCCAGACCATAACCTGACCTTTACACATACAACAGCACAGTGACCTCCCCATGGCATTTTGGAGCTGATTAATCATCCGCATCAGTAGGAACTGCTGACAAGGTCATATCTCATCTTAATCTGTATCCTAGGTCGTTAATGGGGGTCAGCCTACCAAGACAGGTGGACAGTTTGCATTAATATCCCAGTTTAGCTTTTTTGTGATGTCTATCACAGAAGATATATCGGGCAGTGAACTGTTTTTAAACCTGTCAGGCTGCTGTAGTTTTTTATTCCCCTCAGATTATTCAATTCGTATGGCGCTGTCACATTGGTTCTCGGGCCTGGTGAAGGCAGCCTGCGAAGAGAACAGTCAGAGGCCCCGAAGGAAGTCGACGTCACATGAGCGCGGCCCTGGGATTCCAGCTGTTTGGGGATAAACTCCTCTCAGAAGACAAGAAGATGCTAAGGAGCCTCTCTGACAATCTGCTAATGAGTTCATTTTCAAGCTGTCGCACACCTAGAAGGCCACTTATCTCAACACATTTTATATATTGCATGAAAGGTGTTCATTTTCAAGCAGAAGGGCAGAATTGCTATGCGTCATATTTGTCGCTTAGCAGCGAGCCAGAGAGGCTCTGGGAGATATCCTACATGTGATAGAGCTGAGAGCACGAAAAGAAGTGCATATTCTAAATGATAAGACCAGACTGTCGCTACAAATCGCCAGGATTTATTCACTAGATCTCTGTCCGCAAGCTCACACTTTTTAAAGTATGTTATCTCACTTTGGATTGATTGCCTCTGTATAGATCCTAACCTGAAGATTTATTTGTACCTGCTGATGATCAGTGATTTATCAATGTTAAAAACCACAGGCCTTTAACTATGCCTTGCATTTTTCTGCGCTCACTAGTGCTTAGCTCAGAGTGATAGCTAGTCAAGCTTAAGTCATTAAGTTTGGGCAGATTTATGGGTTCTGGGCTCAAAGGGTGCAGTCTTCCAGTTTATCCATGCCTATAAACTTAATACAAATGTAATACAAATTATAACTCATATCAAATCTTTTATTTATTTACTGACTGACTTACTTAGTTACTCATTTACGTACTTATTGTCATATTTGACAACATTGTGACATAGCTAACATTCCAGTAGTTGTTTTATTTGGCAACTGGTACCACTAAAAAATACGTTGTAGAAATCCACAACTCATCCCATGTAAGACCCAGTCCCCCATTCAGTCCCGTAGTGTTAGTGGAGATTAACTGTGTCAATAAACCTGACAGGTGGGAGTGAACTGCCTAATTATTGAGGGGGCATTAATCACTGACGCGATGGGGTCAGGTTTGTGGGATTACATGGCAGTGTGAAATTTTTAACCTTCTGCTGCCTCCCTCAGTATCTGAGGAGGGGTGTTAGTTTGCATGCGGTCACCTGCATTGTGGTCACCTTGAATACAGCCGCATTCTGATTTTATATAATTCACATTGCCATCCTACTTCAGTAATACGATTTGACCTTCCTCCTTTTTTCCCCTAGATGTTATAAACAATGGGTCAATATGCAACTTAAAAAAAAAAAATACTGGTAGTCGAATCTCATTCACGGTCGAGATGCAATGGACATCCATGACTGGTGGTTGTGTGGTTGGTTTTGGGCATAGCAGATTTCAGATGAACCAGATTGTGGCTTTCCAGCCCATATGAAGACCAAATGGAAGTCATTCAGTCATACAAGCAGCATTAGGGAGGTGCTAATGGCTGTTTAGCGCTAATGTGACAGTGCATGGTCTGTCTGCCTGTGAAACGGGCACTGTGTGTGTCAGAGACCCCGAGGTGCTCAACGCGCTGCATGTGACTGCTGGAGCAGTAGGTATTCTCTACCTCTGCGCTCTACCGTTTTCATCCCAAAATGCTTTTTTTTTTGCCTTGTGGAAAAAAAAAAATGCAGGTTTAGCAACAGGGAAAGGCTCTGATTTTTTTTCTCCCTATCCTCTGATGCACCTGGAGCTTTTGTGCTCGGGCGTTTCTCGTGGAACGATCATTTTGGGCTGCAGTGTGTGGAGTTCCTGCTATTTTCGTATCCTCACACATGCAGGAGATTGCTTCACAGTGACTGTACCCTTTCAGTAAATATAGTAAGTATTTTTGTGAAAGAAAAATTATTTTTGGCTCAGGGCTTCAGCATCATGGCTTTAAATCCAATGCATACAGAGCTACAGTAGATACTGTGAGCTTTAATATTAGGGTATGGTCATCAATATTCATGTGAACTGTGTCGATTTGCAGCCCTTTTTATGCAGTGTCACTATCCAAATATGTAATGACTGCACTTTAAGAGCTTAGCCCCCAGTGCGTCATTTAAATCCTGCAATAGTATGCAACTTTTTGTCTGCGGTTGTGGGTGTTTGCGTTGGTTTGGGAAAGAATTGCAGGATTCAGTCTCTCATTAAGTACTGCATTAACGGTCAGGGCTCAGCTGAAGATCAATGTATTACCATTAGAAACAGTGCCCTCCGACTTTCTATCTTCTTATTGTTGGAGTTTCTTCTCCTTTTTTCTATCTCGCTTTGCTTCCGAGGTTCGGACTATTATACGTCCTTTGGAAGCACAAGTACTTGGGTTTGGTCTATATTATTCTCTGTGTTTGTACTGTGTTCGTGCTACTCTCTTTCTCTCTGTCGTTGCGCTTGGCCTCCGTATACTACCGACTATTACAACCGATCAATGTTTAAGTTCTCTCCCAATTCCCAGTAGCGCAAATATCCTCCCTGGATTTTAGTTCAATCATGTCGTCCAATCACATTCCTGGTTATAGCCATGCATTGCTGATACTGTGAGAGAGTTGCACCTCACCTGAGTTTTGTTTTGTAGTTTTCCAATGACTTGTGATGCAAACTTGTTGTGTATAAAGTCACATAACTTTCAAGGACAAACTGTTGTCACTGTATCATGACATTGCATAAGCAGGGGTATGGTTTTTAGAGTGCTTAATGCAAGCATTTTGTTTAGGAACCAAATTTGTTGTGGAAGTGATCTGTGTGGCGAAGGGAGTGGGGGCAGATGCCTTAGTGAGTGGTTATGCCGTCGAAGGTAATCCCCTGTGTATGCATGTCCAGCAGGAAGGAACAGGGGACACTGCTGTGGACCCTGTCACTGTGTGGTAGCTGACTCGAAGGACACCAGGGTTTGTACATGCAGTATGTCGTCACATCCTCCGGTCTCTGTGGCCTCATCTCCATAGTAACTTATTTCCCAGTGTTTGTTTCTGACTCATTGGCCAGGTACTGCCATTAATGTCACACGCATTAGCTACGTGGGAGATGATTGCAGTAGCTTGACTTTGACTGAGAAGGAGCCATCACCCTTTGCGCGTTTGGGTCACAGTGACCTGTTTTTTCTGATTTAAAAATTCAGGGAATAAAGGATCCCTCTCAAATCCATTTTAATTCACACCACTCCATGGCCTTGCCTTGTATTGAATGAATAACGTCTTAAAGGACATTTTTTTTTCTTGCACATGCATGCTTCACATCGAAGGCATTTATGCACCGAAAGTGAGCTGTACACAAGCATACCCTGGATGGGGAAAAAGGCTGATCCACGTTTTTTGCGAGAAATTAGTTTTAATCCTTGTACATGGGGGAGAGGGGGGGTGTGTGCTCGATGGCCACCAGGTCCACTGTAGCACTGCTCCACGTTCCGGGGACTTTGCCTTTTTACACTACTCTCTGAAAAGGTGGTTCTCATATGAGCTGTGTGATTCCATCGAGGAACATTTCTATTAAAGGGCACTTAGCAGGACAAATGGTTCCATCTGAGAGCTTTCACTCTTTTCAAACCTACTTTAGAGGGTTATGTAAAGAACTGAGAAGTACTACTATATAGAGACAATCGATAGAACCCTTTTTTTCAGTGACTTGAATGTGATGAAATGTCATGCCAGCCTTAGAGTCCTGCTGTCACTTTGAAGAGGGTGAACTTAAGGTCCTTGTATTATTAGAAATCTTTGAGTGGTGAACCTAGCTCATTCTTTGATTTCACTACAGACTCGCTTATCGGGCAGATCCCTTTTCGTCTCCTCTGCCAATTAGCCTAAAGTGCAGCTAAAAATAGATCTCAAATTATGGAAAACTCCAGTTTTAGTAAGGTTTTGATACCTTGAGGTCAGATGAGGAGATGCATAAATAGACTGACTGAGGAATAAGGAGGGGAAGTCTGGAGTCAGCCAAACCGCTGGTAGAGGACAGAGGATGTGGGGAGGAGAGGGTAATCAATGCCGGCTGTTTTGTAGTATGTTTCGCAGCCTGCTTAGCTGATTTCCATCAGTCCTCAGAATTTTAATTTGTTCTTCGCTCTTGGAATAAAGTCTTAAGTACTTTTTATTGGGTTTTCACTTGAAAACATGCTTAAACACAAATATTTCAACTATATGGACTGAAGAACGTCAATTACAAAGGGGAGGGGGTGTGATCAATGGCATAGAAGTTGTGAAAGTGCGGCACTCCCCATTATGATGTCACATCCATTCCACCTCACCTCCCATGCAAAGGAGATGGCCCATGGAATGCGTGACTGGTTCGTGGCACCGCTACCTGGTAACCGGAATGCGACAGAGAGTGCATCTTCTTGTAACGCGCCACCTGATGCGAGTAGCCGCCTGCATCGCATTCTAAGCCCATTAGCTCCCAGCAGTGCTGACAGGATGCCAGTTAAGACTTGATTATTTATGGCGCTCATTACGAAATGCACTCGCTCTGTCTCTGCTTTGTTAAACCTCCTAAATATCATGGTTGCCGTGCTACTCTGCACTTGAATCAGTTGAATTAGCGGCTTGGAAACCACCAGCCCCGTTTGTACAAAGCCTCGCCAGATGGAAAAACCTTGCTGACAAACGAATGAAGTAACGGACCCACCCTGCCAGATTTTGAAGCTGAGCGAAAGGCCTCAAATGCTTTTAGGTCTCCTTTTTGCATTGTGCACCTTCGACATGATCTCATGAATGATGGAATCGCGGTGCCATCGAGGCAGTGGTAACTAACCCTTTTTCTGCACATCTACCGACCCTGATCAACCCCAACAAATCACACCCCATTCAACTAGAGATGTCACTGAATTGCTTTCAATTGTAGCATCAATTGTGCCAAATTGTGGTTGAAATGAAAACTGTTAGGACATTACTTGGCCAGGAGCGGAGTTGATTGCCACAACTTTACTGTTGTTATACAATAACAGAGAGGGCAGAGATCTTTGCAGGAGCATGGAGCAATCCCTTACTGACTATTTTTATTTCAACTGCAGTTATTTCCTTCCAAATTAGGTTTTGTGGTGGTTCTCATTGGCTTTTTTTTTTCTTTTTTAATGAGAGTAGGTCCACGGACCAGGCATCATTTCGGTGTTATTTTGAAGATTTGCTTAGAAAGTATGGAAACCGCTACTTTTAATGCACTGTTGCCTCTCATTTTTTTCAGGTTATGATATATTAAGCCACACTATTGACGAAAGTGATGGGTGGGGTGGTCGGCGCCTCCTACAGGAGCTTGAAGGCAATGACACCGAAGAGCGGAAGACCTCCAAAAACTGCACTGATCCAGGTAAGAGGAGCCGGTTGGAAAAGCCCTTCTATCTTCTCCTGAGAGCTTCATCCCACGTAAGTCTCAGTTTCCAGGGGTGTTCTGAGCACAAACCTTTGATTGGCCTTAGTCTTTTCAGGTGCGTTGTCAATTTGAGAGTCAAAAGACATTTGCATTCATCCTCCCCTCTGTGATGTCATAACCTCTTGGAAAGGAAGCTGTCAGATTGGGTAATGCCACTGTAAGAGTGCTCAAATCAAGACAGCCTTCAGCTTGCATCAGGCAGCCTCTAACTTGATTCTTCTTTGCTCCTACTGATGTCACAGCCATTTAGAATTTTCCCACATTAACTTCTGCATGCTTGTGATTGATCCAAGCATTTAGTGGCTCGTCATTTGTTGAATCATCTTTCCAGTGGAAGAAAACACTCTCTGTTTCTCTGAGTTCAGCACCAGTGCTGACCCAAAGTCAGGCTTTTGGTTGGTGCTCAGTTCTGCTTTTCCCCAAGCTGGTCATTTGGCTGTGTTCCTTGTTTGACAGTAATCCTGCCAAAAGGCAAATCTATTGTTGCTTGAATGCTTTTGACGTTTGTCTGATTCAGCACGTGGCTATATCATTTAAACAGGGATATGATGGTGGGAGTGGGTGGTTCCGTCAGGGCAAGTTAAACATAATAGAGTCACATCCACCTTACACAAATGTTCCCACAATGACAATATGATGTTTTGTCAAGGTTATGACATTGGGACCACATTGCAACAACTCCGCTTGAATGTTTTGTATCAGCCGAATTAGAGGTGCATCCTTGTAAACTCATGCAGCACCTTCTGACTGGTTAATAGGCTCTTTATAGGCGTTGATTTGTGAACAGACCCATCGGATGGGCTTTTCTGGTAATAGGCTAGAATGTGCTAAAATATTTGAGAGATTAGCTATCATCAAGACTGCAATATGTTTTGATATTCAGGACAACACTGTATAAAGATTATTGTAGCTAAAAAAATATTATGTCTTTGCCTATTTTTTAAAGCACTTTTTTAAGCTACGTTTTTGTGATTCTTGAATTATAGTTCACACTGCATGATGGTCTGTGTCTGTTGGCCTCAGGCACCAAACTCCAGACCTGGAGGGCCATAGAGCTTCTTGGATTTCAGCGCACTTCAGCTGAAATTATAGCCAATGTCTCTTGTTTATGAATGGGGACAGAAAATATTTTGCTAAAGTTTATAAGGTGGGAGCCGTAATGAGCCTGTAGCCCAATTAGCCATTCTACTATATGTGATGAGTCCCTGAAAGGTTGTGCATTCCTAATTTGCACCCCACAATCCAAAAATAAATGTTTCCAGTCATTAATGAGTTAAAGAGTCCTCTCACCAAGCTCTCAAAGCATTGATTGACTGCTGATTGAGAAGCAGTCATGAATGCAGGTAAACACTGTGCACCTCCAGCGGTGAAGTTTTTAGCACCCCAGCTTCAGACAGTTTGAGGTGTTTCAGGCCCCAACAGGGTGTCATTAGGGCATATCATGCCCTCTTTTCCATGGCTTTTGGAGCTTCTTGGAGCCCTAAGGAAAATCTGAAATAAAAACATGGACCAGCAGAGAGTTGGGGAGCATATTTTGAATATTGTTCAGTGGAATGTACAAATGAACACATTCACAGAAGTCATGGGCTGACACATTTCCCACTACTAATATATTCATTGTGTTTATTTCATTCCCCACCTCCTCAAATGCATGAATAACTCATAAAATTCAGACTACTGCCTCTGATGGGTAGAACTTCTCCTGTCTCATCTTCCTCCACTGAAGACTCGCGCTCTGGAGCATGTTCAAAGTCACTGGAATGAAATGTGGATTTTAATTAGTGCTGCTTATCCTCAGCAGAGACCCTGACTGGGACACTTTCGAGTCATGTTTGGATTATAGATGACCGCGTTTACGAGGAAAAAAGGCTGGATTTCAGTGTCTTTTTATCTATATATATTTTCTTTTTCCCGTCCTGGAAATGCTCTGACTTTGCCATCCCCACTGAGCGGACGCTGGCAGGCTAATTAAGGAAGGCTTAGTGTGAAGAGAGAAACCAGAGAAGGTGTTGTAATCCGCAGTGAGGCAGATAACGGACATACTGCAGCAGCCTGCACCAGTGCTACTCCTCATTACTTTATTACAGCACTCTGGCGCCCTTTAGATGTGCAAAATATTCACTCGAAATGACGTAGTGCCGTACCCAGTAAATTCATTAGCTTTTTTCAGCATATAGGGTAGAGTGCCAATTTTTATTTTTGTAATTCTGATAAGTCATAATGAGTTTTGCCTCATGCATTTTCAACTAAGGAGTGCACTGGAGGGAGTGTGGGATTTCAGAGAAGCACGCTACATTCAAAATGCAGCCTTCAATCACATATTCTTGTCCAAAATAAATCACATTTTTTTTATGCCTTTACGTTGCTGACAGCCTTGGCTGATGGCATCAGGTTTTTAGATTGTCCACCCGTCCATCCGAGTGTCTGTCCACTCCAATCTTGCGAATGCATTACCTCCAGAGCTTTCAGACTTTCATTCATGTTGAAAATACTCATACTCCCACAATTAGATTTTTAGACCCCCTAAACTTTTTACACAGCTTCAAATTGTCCAATAAGATGGACAAGTTTATGTAGTCCTGCCCCCCTTTTATTACCTTTTTCATCACTCCATCCTCTATTAACATGCCAAAGCCTAGCGGTAACACCGGCATTACGGGATTTTTTAGTGGTGTACCTTGACCCACTGACCCTTAAACACATAACTGCATTCAAGCTGTTCCTGTTTAAGATCGTTGATTACTAATCACACAATTTATTGATTGAAGAATCCAGACTAATATATAAGTTTGTAATTATTAAAAATGATTAAAAAAAATGACAGATCACTGATGCTACATTGACAACATACTTAATAGTGATACTGTTGGAATGGGAAAAAAAAATTCAATACTCTCTCTGAATTACATCTCTCATTTTAGCTAATTTTTTTTTCAGCAGTGCAACCTAATGTATTTTAAGATTGCGCTTAAAATGTTTTCAGGCTTCAAAAAAATAGGCTACATTTTGCAGGCAAGTGCAGTTGCACACTGGTTGCTGAAAACATGATAATGAATTTATTAAATTACCAACGCTTCTTACATGAAACGATGGTAACTGAATAATTTCGTAAATTGGTTATTAGTGCATTGTGAAAGTTCAACACTTGGCATGCATTTAAAATAATTTAAAATGCGTGCAATGCGTCAACCTTTCCTGGTAGCAAAATTATTCACGAGGTCTTCAGCTTCTGGGAAACATGTAGGAAGGCTACAATATGAGACTGTATGAACATCAATTATCATATTGATTAATCATAATCGAAATATAAACCTTAACTGAATGACATCTTCAGCAACTTTGACTACATAACATTCTTCTTCAAGATGGAATGTGGAGACATTTTTGTTAATTGCCGTCCATGCAATCTCATATTGTTGCCTCTTTGAGGCAAAGCTATGCGTCTTAATCATTAATGGCAATGCAGCTTGTTGGTAGCTTATTTGCCAAGTAAATTAATTAAATTTATTGTCTGATTCTCAATTGGAATCAGGTTGAGAGTTTACCTGCATTATTGTAATGTCACTGGTTGTAGACAGTCTCATTTTTATATAAGCAATCTTAACACGCACACCTGAGTCGGCAAAACTGCATGTTAAAAAATGTTTTATTGGGCGTATCAAGCCGATCGGACATAGACGCAGAAAAAAATGTATATGCTTGTTTGTGAGCTACAGGAATTCAGAGGCTTCAAATGACATCAATGTTTTATGCCACCATTAATTTCGATAGCAAAATACTTGATAACTATTGCTCTGAACAATAATGCAAGCTTAGGAGAAATGGACAGTAATTTTAATGATTGATCCTCACAATTGAACTGATCAAAACTTATCTTCAAATTAGGAAAAGTAAATGGGAATGGGTTTGGAGAAGTAATGCGCTTTCAAGTGAGGTGAGAGTAGGGCTATAATCACTTTGATAGCTAGTCCAGGGTGGAAGAGGTTAACTCCATTCATTTACTAAGTCCTGCAACTTTCCTGCTGAAGTCTTCAAGCTCGCTTTACACTTAAGACTTTCTAAAGGATGCATGTGGATGGCTCTGATAACTGTTTTTCTATGCAGTGTTTACTCTGAAAGTGTGATGGTACAAATTAGTACCCACTTCACACTTATAGTATTTTGATGAAAACAAAGCTACCAGAATGCAAAATATAATTGCTAACTAAAATCAATGATAATGCCAAGGAAACATGATGATAGGCTCCAAACGTGCCCCAATTCCATTAAAAGTTGGTACATCAAGGAACATACAAATGAAATAAAACCTCTACTTGTTGCAAACTTCAGAGAAAGAACTAGGCGCAGATCCACAGAGGCTGCAGGCATTATTAATAATCAAATTGACAGCTGTAATTATTGGTACAAAAAGAATCATGAAAATTTATGAGAGACTGAGGCTTGAGGAAGGTCAAGAGTGGTCTATATAGAGCGATTGACAACCAGGCTCTCAGCATATTAGTGAAGGCATAGTCAGAAGGAGGTCTGAGGTCTGTATCAGGAAGGAAATCCGTTGGTTGAAAGACCTACTAGCTGTGCCCACTGTCGTACTCCAAGACTGGGAGACTGGGAGGAATTGCCACAAAGGTTGCCTCGGGGTAAAGAAGAAGAGTCCATAATAAACAGGTCACTGGATTTACTTCATAAATATAAAGATGGAACGATTTAAATTGCTTCACACAGAACAAGCTTAAAGCACAATGAAGTGCACAAGACATCATGTGACTGTGTGTCGCCCTTTTCCATGGCCCAGTGATCCATAGCTGGTGGAAAAGAGAAAGGGCATAAAAACAAATTAGGAGGAACTTTGACGTTGTGTTTTTGTATTTGGCCTCGTTTTAATCTCAGTGCTGTCGAGTTAGTGTTCAGTTCACCATGATTTCTATATTATATGCCTACTTGTAGTATTTGTTAAATTAAGATAGAACAAAATAAATTCACCATAATGAAATTTGCTGGACGTCTGGTTAGATCACACTCTACCTATGCAACGAGTTTCAAGAAAATCGAAAGTGTGGTACCTCCCGAAAAATTGGGTCTAAGGTCAAAGTCATGTGACTTGACCTAAAAGATGGCCAATTTCAAAAGGTCAATGTGTTGCATATGCATATCAAGAGAAATTTCTCCTCTTATTAACGATACCAAATTGTATAAATTGGGTCATTTTTGTATGAGTTGTGGCCAATTTTGTGTCTTGAGTCAGAAAGTTCTCCAAAATCCATCAAATCTTCGAAGCTCTCTAACTCCCATATAAATGATCGCAATGGGCTGAAAATTGGCATGCATTCATTCCTCTGGATAACCCCCAAGTACTCTAAATTTCATTAAAATCTGAGGGAGTCCGGGAAAAAACTGAGTGAGATGGCACGGATTGACCCATATACT
This sequence comes from Gymnothorax reevesii, assembly GCA_029721435.1. Classification (NCBI taxonomy): domain Eukaryota; kingdom Metazoa; phylum Chordata; class Actinopteri; order Anguilliformes; family Muraenidae; genus Gymnothorax; species Gymnothorax reevesii. Next base: position 92,471,081 of record CM056582.1, on the reverse strand, counting down.
TTGCGACATAATGCACCATACATTCTCAATCAGAGACAGATCAAGACTTCAGGCAGGTCAATCTAGCACCCATAGTCTGTGCTTATGCATTAATGCAGAATGAAATCAATGCAGAGTGGGGTTTGGCTTGTTTTACCTGTGAAAAGCAGGGACATACCAAGAACAGACATCGTCTAGATGGCAGGCTAATGTTGCTCCAAAATTTTTACACATCATTCCGTATCAATGATGTTTCTGTCTGTAGAAACTGTTAGAATACAAGCAGTTCTGGTTTAAATCCTACCAGTCTCTACAAACACAAACATAAGTACACATCTGAGTGTACCCCCACATGCATCCAGTGTATAGCACTATTTATGGATAATATGAAATTAAAAAATTATAATAATTAGAAATAATCATATGAGATAATACGGAAAAAATGGTGAACCACTCCCCCCCTCCAAAAAAAAAGTAGAAAAAAGAAAAAGGAAAAAATGTAAACAAGTGACCCCGGGAGACTGAGAGTAAGCCTATGGTGCAGCTTCCCTGAGCATTCCACTGTTGTGTATGCATGTTTATGTTTTCAAGTGGAACCCTGCTGGGTTTGTTGGGCAGTTTTTTTTTTCCACCGCAAGTCTTTCCACTGTGCCAAGCACTATTTTTCCATTGTTCTTCCTCTCTGCTATAAGCCTGAATGTTTAAGTCCACACGACTGTTGATCTATTGTTGTATAAGGAAGCGGTTTGGGTCACGATGTCAACCTTGAAGGCATGCCCCCAGGCATGATCACTGCCTTGCTGAGGGGCAAGGAGCCTTTGGCTTAGACCTGCGAAAAGTGCATGCGAATAGCCATTTGTTGTACGTGTGCATTACTTAAATAAACAGTAACAGAGTCCAATAGACGTACCATGTGCTCCTCAAAAGTTGAAGTGAAACAGAACACTTTGCTGTGCGGATGTGCGTGAGCCACAGTGCTCCACAGGCTATAGCACAGTGCCCTGTAGCGTTGAGCTAACTGTATATTTAATGGTTATTAATGGGCTTTCGCTGCTCTATTTCTTGCTTTTATGCCTCCCCAAGGGGAACACAAATGTTCTCCATTTTGTAAGGCACTCCAGAAAAGCGTCTGGCAGGTGGATGTATTGCAATGAGGAGGCAGATCGAGGGATTGATGGTTTTGTTTTATGTACCAAAAGTGATACCTCAGCAACTATGACATTCAGCAACGTTTTTCTATTTTAAGAGTAGAATGTGATTAATGTGCAGATGGAGGATGCATTTATAATAGCACATCAGTAGTCGTAATGCCACTCATAATGGCTAAGAGTGAGCCCTGTAGGCAAGGCAGTTGCAATTTTTATCTTGCTTTTGAGGTAAACACTGGTTTTCATTGAGTCTCTGGTCAGCTCAGATTTATATATAACACTCAATATTTCTTCATTCTGACAGTTATGGAGTGGGCTCATAATGATGTAAAACACACGATAACTATTTTGGGCAAGATACATGGAATTCATGATCGTTTTGTAAGAACTCTGATTCTACTCAACACACCAGGACCACCCCAAGCTTTTGTGGGGCGCCTAAGCCGAATTTCATTTGGACCCCCCCCCCCCCACACACACACACACACACACGCACACACACACCAACACAAGCCATTGTCAGAGCTTTCTAATTCGCTAGGCCGATTTTTTTACTGCAGCTGTTTTACTTAAAAAGCACCAGTGTCACTGGGAATCTTCTTACCGTATCTTAATGTTCAGAGGGTAGCTTAGCATTGCTTAGCTGTTTTAGCATTAAATCAGTAGCAGTGATAACAATTGTAGATGTCTACGAATGTCTTTGACGAGTGAGAATTCCGAGCCAACATATCCGTAATGTCATTTTAACCAGTGGAAATTATAATTAAAATATCTACAACTCAGTTCTTTCTTGGCAAAATGTACATTTTTGATATCAACAATTACTTTCCAATTAGTGTACATGTTCATTGTAGACATTTGTTGCTCACTTATTAGTCAACTTTCACTATTGACTTTGACTCAAATTTTATTCCACAATACTCAAATTCAGTTTTCACGCTATCATTCAAAGTCAACGTATCCATGATGTAATTTTGACTAGTTGCAGTTCTGATTAATGATATCTATGTCTCCATTCTCACTAGTCAAAATGTTAATCAAAGATATCTACAATTCAGTTCTCACTAGTTGAAATATCAATTGTTGATATCAACAATTCAATTCTTACCAGCAGCAATGTTCATTGCAGATATCTACAATGGTCCTTACATTACAGATATCTTAAATGGAATACTAGATATCTAAAATTAAATTCTGACCTGTCAAAATTTAATTCCTGATATTATGTTAAGGAATTCTAGGGAGTAGGAATGTAAATTCAGATATTTAGAATTACATTTCAGATATCTTCAGCTGCATTTCACATATCTGAAATTCTTTTGCAGATATCTGAAATTATTTCTTACTAGTGACAGTTGTATTTCGAATATATGCAATTCCCTTTGTAACAAGTTGGAATTGAATTTCGGATATTCAATTTCCAATGGTGAAAAAGGTATGGAAAGCTGTTTTAAAATCAGTTCACATCCAAAACTAATATGATAATTGGAGCTACATACCCAAAACTGATGTGGTAATAATATTGTGGTGACGTCTTATGATGAAGTACATCATGACAATGAAGGCGATGATGTGAAGAGAAAATGCATTAGGATGAAAATTCTAATACCGAGACGGCTGTTTCTGCATTCCACAGAATTTTTAATGTGGCGAATTGGGCCAGAGGAGAGTTATTGCAGAAAGGTTACGATGACATTCAGAGGGAACTACGCGCCATTGATGCCTCTTTGAGATTCATCACGCATGCTTATGAGCTTGAGGTAGTTGCTGGCCTCGCTACTTGACCTTGTTTTTCCAAAATATTCCCTTTTTTCAGTGTTCCGCATCAGCACACCAGAACTATATTTTTGTCAAATGCAAGCAATGATTGTTACTTCAACACTAGAGAGTTTGGTGAAGAGTATTCTTGTATCGCTATTGCGATCTCACACCTGGTTAAGGAAACGTTCGCTAGCAGTGTGCCTGCGCCTCTGACGCTGATGCTAATGAACTCTGACGGCTGTGCATCCTTTACAGTGTTTTCACCCACCATCAGTGCTTTGTACTGGCCTCCTGCTGATGCTAAATAAGTTATATTTAGAAGGACATGCTTAATGTCTTGTTTCTGCTTAATTATGCCTTTCCCGCTGAAACGCTTTAATTATTTTAATTGGAACTATTTGTGCTTTTTGCACAGCAGAGTGCTCCATGATGTTCTCTCTCTCTCTCTCTCTCTCGCTCTCTCTTAGCTTTTCTCTCTCTCTTTATTTCTGACGCTCTCCCTTTACCTGAAGTTTCATTCTCATCTCTCCTTCTGACTCCAACTCCTCTCTTTATTTCACTCTGTCTGTCTCTCTACACCCCATCATAAAGCCCCCACTGCCTCCCTCCCTCCCTTCTGTCCTCCCTTCCTTTCTCTGTTACATTCCCTCTCTCCATTTTTGATTTTACTGAGGTGGAAAACTCCGATAAACCTTTTTTTTTTTTTTTAGATATTGCTCATTTTTAAGCATTTGACCTAAGACAGTGGTGTAGCTACTAACAAAATGAAATAAAAGTTAGTAGTTGTAGCTCTAACAAAAATAAAATAAAAGTTTAATGTTGAGACGGTTAGATTTTATTTGCACGTACCATTATTGTGTGAAATGTGGAAGTTTGATCCAGTTGCACAGCCCAAATGATCAGGGCCCGTAGTGTTGGCAGTATTGTGGCTGTTTACTGAACAAAGTTCTCTGATCTGATTTTCCTGCAACTATAGCTACATGTTAACCTGCTATAGTAATGTAATTACTTTATTATGTGGTGACTCAAATATGCATGTTTGCATGACTGCTTCTGTACATGTTCATTTGAGTGTGTGTTTGTGTTTGTGTGTGTATCTGCGTACGTATGCACATTTGTGTATTTATAGAGCCTGCCCTCTCACCTAATTGACACATTGCGGTTTGGTAAATTGCACCTGTTTAGCTTTCCCTAAAGTAATGCTGCCCTTGATGGCTGTCCTTCTGCGACCTCATTAACTGAAATCTCCATCATCTATTTCCTCAACTGTCCACTGTCTATCCTCCAAGGTCAGGCCTCTCAGCCAAAAATAGAGCTCAGGGGTCAGAGATCAAGGAGGATAATTTACTGTGGCTTACATGCACATATAGATCAGAGAGTATTCCTGCAGTGCATTGTGTGGTCTGGAGTAATCGGTCATTCACTCAAATCCCATAGCTGGAGAAAAGCACCTCTCCACTGGAGTATGTGTACTCTGCTTTTGGTGAAGGCATTGTTGCTTATGAGTAATGCTGTACGTGACCTTTTGAAGACGCTCTTGCTGTGTGCTCTAACGGGGGGTCGGCGTGTAGACGGTGACGTGTGCAGCCTGTTCTGAGGGAGACAGTGGATGCTGAGAAATGTGCTCTTTTTATGAAGTTTCTTTGTTCTTTTTGGGGGGGGTTGGAGTGATTTCTGATTGCTCAGCCCTTGCCCTGCTGATTTGGCCTCCCATCAGGGCCTTCAATTATATTATTTCCTGGGAGCACTCACCTTCCCTCAGCCCCTGTCCTCTCCGCATCCCTCCTCATATCTTTACTTTCTCTGTGCTCTCTCTCTCCTTCCCTTTCTCTCCCTCCCTTTCTCTCTCTCTCTCTCTCGCTCTCTCTCTCCACATGAATCTATCACCACTGTTTTCTTTGCCTCTCATTCATCCTTGATTTTAATTGCTGGACCCTCTGCGGGTGTTGATTTTGTGCCTTGTTTATTGACAGAGGGAGAGGAGTGCTTTTGTTTGGGAAACTGTAACAAAATTAAGGAAAAAAAATGCCACCATATGGTTATTATTAGAAGACAGTGGTGGAGTAAAATACAGCAGTTTTACCCAGTGTAGGGGACATTGAGAGATAGTGTACAATAATGTCCAATTTCTCTCTTGTTCACCCTGGGAGATTTCATGCAGCACTGATGTGAAATGAGAGATTTTTTATTTTTTATTTTGAAACTCTCACAGTTTGCTTCAAAGAAAGTTTTGCCCCCGACTGCACGGATATTATGGGAAATCCCTCTGGAAGGTGATAGAGCTCTCATTGCTATATGTGTGGGTGCTCTGTGTAGCCAGATGGATTAAATCAACTCTATTGTACACAGAAGAGCACTGGATGCTAATGAAATCTTTGGTTTTGCGATATAATAATGTTTCTGTGTTGAGGAGTTACTGCAATTGGATTGTCTTTGCAAAAACTTATTTGGGTTTTTTTAATGAAGTCTATATCCTCATACTACCTTATTGTCTTTTTTTAAATAGAATTTTCACTTGACAGAATGTTAGACCAATGTATTTTGGAAAGCGCAAAGAAAAATGGTTAAAAAAACAAAATTTAATACAGTTAGGCTCAGTTGGTACAGTATGAAACAGCGTCAAAGTCATCTTGTTGATGCGACAGTAGGCGTGGCCTCAGAGGGTCAGTGACAGCCCTTCAGGATGCCACGGCATGGTTGATGAGCTGGACACAGCATCACCTGGGAACAGAGGGGTTTTCTGATGTCACTTCTCCTCAGGGACCCCCGCTGGCCGATCTGATTTCTTCCACTTCATAATGAACCATTTTACAGTGCCTGCGGTCAGTGCACGCTCAACCGGCCAAACCTTTACAATGATGCAGCTGTTCACCTGCATTCCCCAGAATTCAGGGCTGAGGTTGTAATGATTACGCAGCTGATGAATATGATGCCTGATACAGATTCAATCTGCTATTTTTTTTTCTGGCCAAATTTGTCATGCTTGTGCACAAAAATGATAATACTTTGTACAGACAATATAATTATTGTCTCTGCTCGAGGACAAATCTAGATTTGAATCAAAATGACCTCACATCAGAGGCAGATTTTTCCCCCCACTGGGAAAATGGTGATTTAAATAAGTGTTTTAGGTCTAAATACAAGATTATAATTCTGGGTCGGATTTTATTTTGCAGCGCATACTTAAGTGACATATTCAGGCTGTAAGTATTTGCGCACTGACACAGTTGTACAGGCTTGCAATTCCTACTTGACTCATCCCGTACGATTGCAGCATCAAATTTAGCTGACTGTCTGCAGAGGGTATCTGTATTGAAACGGCGCATGAATTGCAGTGCTGCAAAATGGTATCGCTGAGACTGGGAGTTAACTGAAGCCTTCCTGATATCTCTGTCTGCTGCATCGCCTCTGGTCTTTTCCCTCAGTCTCCTGGCCTGTTTGTTAGGAGTGAGGGGGGGGGGTGTGCTGTAGATGTCAGAGAGAGAGGTGCGCTGTAGGGTTGATATGGGAGTACAGCTGACTGTTAACCTCACTATCACCCAAACTCCTCCACGTAGCCATTCTGCCAGAAAAGTCCGTATGGTATTAGATTTTATTTTCCCCCCTGCATACTTCAAGCAGACTGTGCTCATTCGGGCAATTCCCCAGCCTACTTCACCCGCGAGGTTTCTTATATCCATAGAGCCGGAATGGTAGTTGGCGATAAAGACTTTTCGCCTTGTGTAGGGGCAGGTTTGTGGCACTGGGGAGGCGTTCGTGGGGCACTGACACTCAGATACTCTGAATTTGCCGCAGAAAGAGAGAAAAAGGCCAGAGAGGCAGAAAGGTAGAGGGAGGTTGAGAGAGACTGTGAAACGGAGACATAAAAGGAGAATAAAGGCAGAAAGCTGAGGTTTCACCGGAAAGAAGACAGATATTGAGCGATAGCAAGAACAAAAGACAAAGGAATGCAGATGTGAAGTGCAGTTGTTGAAAGAGCAAAGGGGGATTTTGTGGGAGAAGAGAAGGATTCAGATGGTGACAGAGAGATTGAGAGATAGAGTGAGCAAAAGTGAGCTGAAGCGAGAGAGTGGTAGACAGAGGTCACTGGGGAGCGCTCTTTCAGTTATTTAATGGCCTGTTTTGTTTCGATTGCTTTGCCGGAGGGGAGATATCTTCATCAGTGCGCAGGGAGCTGTAGGGCTTCGTTAGGGAGAAGTGATTAATTACAGGGAGAATCCCTGGGTGGGAGTGAGTTGGAGGAAAGGCCTGCACCAGCTCCTGCAGGAGGGCCCGCTAAAATACTGTTATCATGAAGAACATGTTATCCCAATCAAACAAGTTCCTCTCTCACCTGTCCATCACCATCTTGCAACAGTGCAACAATGGATATAAGCTATTTAATTAAGCTAACAAGCAATATACATACTGCCGAACGCCATTGTGTTATTGGCTAGCTATGTATATCTACCGGCATATTCTAATTAAAATATAATTTTAACTAAAGGGGTTTAACAGTATGTGTCTCAAATTTAATCACCAATAAAAATCTCCACAAGCATTTAAACGTTCCTGCAGTGGATATGACGCAACTCGGTCATATGACTGAAGTTTCGAAATGGTGCTGCTGTGTCAACACTGGAAGTGTCGAACATGTTCGAAACGAATTGAACATGAGTATTGAAATTGCCATCACTTCCATTTGGTTTGGTTCCCAGGCTCCAATCCTGTTACGATTATCTCCCTGTGTGTATGATTGACCACCCGTGATTGATTTCTGTTTTGCCTTTTGGGTTTCGAAATTCTCTTTGTGATATGGCTTTGGTGTAACGACTACTTGGTTCTCATCACTGAACTGTTACCTAATTATGATTCTGCTTCTCTTCACTGAGGTTTCACAGTTTGTTTTTGACCTGGATTGTCTGAAACGATTATCAATAAAACCTGTGATCTAGATCTTCATCATTTCATGAGTTCTGATTCTACCCCTTGTCCTCCTGATTGCCGGCCAGTTATTCACCTGCCATCAATTTCCTGCAACCAGATATACCTCCTAAAGTCACCGGCATCAGCAGGTTGCATTTTTTTGGGTTCTTTTGCAATTCCAGTCCTCAGAGGTTTGCTCTATTATTGCTAAATATATGCATTTTTATTTATTTGCTTTACCTGGTTTGCAGTCTGCATCCTGGAGGTCTGGATACTCTGTTCTCCTGAGTTTCATTAATAGGGAACCCAGAAGTAACTCACATCCCTGTCGCAATGAATGAATCATTACATAAGCAGAAATTATTCCACGACTTAGCTACAGTTATTCAGCAGTTTTAGTATTACTTAAATACTGAACTACAGATTCCAGGTTTGCAATTTCTTAATGGACACTTGGAATTAAGCCACAATTTAGTATTTATTTATTTATTTTTAAAGCAAATTCAATGTTGTACTGGCCCAAAATCAAAAAGCTGTCTGATGTAAAATGACTATGCAATAGTGGATGTGAATTTCATGTTTACATTTTTTTCTAGTCATTCTTTTTATTGAACAGTCAGATGTTACAATAGTTCCCTCCCACCCGTTCCAGCTACTCATGGTCTTGCACGTGGGCTACTTAGTCAGCTGTCACCGGTAAATATATTCACATATATACTTGTAAGATAGTATGGGAAACGCAATAAAGCAGTGCTCATGTAGGGTTGACTTGGGATCGTAAGGTCCTGAGTTCAAGCCCTGGCCACGACCTTCGCGGTGTGTTCTTGGGAAAAACACCTCACTCAAACACTCCACACCTCACTCCACCCAAGTGTATAAATGGGTACCAGCAAATAGTCAGGGAAACTTGACTAAGGCTGAGGGAGTACCTGCGATGGACTGGCATCCCATCCAGGGGGGGTAGTAATACTCCTAATTGCTTCATGCCATGGAAATCAGAGTTAAGTACTGGCCCGATGCGCCATTAGGCTCGTAACAGGCTAACTCCCTCTTACTTGTTGGATAGTCAGAGCATCACGGGGATTCATTCTTACTGCCACCTGAACCAACCTGTATCTTCATCTCCACAGTAAGCAACTTCCTCTCTGGGTTATTTCTTTTCCTCCATCAACAATGAAGCACTGGGCGTTTGATCATTCCCAATCCAAAAAAACCCCAGACTTTCTGAAAGAAGCCTGTGATTATTTATATATATATTTATATATTTATATTTCTATTCTTGATAGCTTGAGAAGACAAGAATCAAATGTTCTTTGATTCTTTATGTAACAATATATTCCAGCAATTTGCTGAACAAGTCACTGAGCGGCTTGGTTCATGGCGAATACCTCCTTGTTCCTCCTTGTTTCCTGTCGAAAGCTCACTACGTGGTCTCATTATCCCCATCCCGAGCTCCTGAGGAAAAAAAGCCATCTGCTGAATTGAGGATATGCTCACCTCCAGTGGAATTCTCTCTCTCTCTCTCTCTCTCTCTCTCTCTCTCTCTCCCCACTGTCCTTTCTTGAGATTAATTGAATTGCTGGGGTAGAAAGAGCGTACATCTTGTCCTCAGACTTCAAGGACAATATGCAGTGTCTGTTGCCTTCAAGCCCACACAAGTTTAGATCCTTTTCATATTTACTGTGTCGCAAACAGATTTCTCAGGTGTCCCAAAACCCAATTATTACACTGTAGTCTGGCAGGAGTCATAGAGTAGGAAATGTAATTAAAATGGACTTCCTGCAGGGGATACTATTTAGAGTTGTCAAGAAAAGTCTCGGCGCTTCTCCATGTGGCAGTGGTTGTTAGAGAGAAGACTTTGCTTGTTCTGATTAACTCGCTTGTTTTGCGAAGAACTTTTCAGAATCTCCGCAGGGATGCAATGGCACCCGTGGACCTGTTTGGTTTATCTCAGTAATTTTGAATAGAATTACTGCGTATTAGTCTCATGAAATAGTTATGATAAGAGAGAGGTAAAGGTCAGCTAAACTTGTGATACGATATGGGTGACCAGTGGGTGGTCTGGGAAGGGTGAATGTGGGTTGGTGGGTGGCTGATGGGGGGTTTGTTGGACTAATTGGCACATGGAGGAGCTGGAACTATTGTAAATTTTTTGCACAGCTCATCATGAGCTTTGGTATTGCACTTGAATAACTGTCACTTAGTCAATTCGTCAGTTGTTTTTTTTACACTGTTTGGTTTTTTCGCCTGTCACTTTTTTTTGTCTTTTGCCTTTCTTTTCATCGCTGTTACTATTTGTTCTAATGTGCTGTTACTTCCCTACATACCAAAGCAAATTTCTCCTAAGGGAGACGAGTGAAGTCACCTTGACCTGGACTTTGAAAGTGAACATTGCTGAAATCCCTAATCAGTTAGCAGAGATTTCCGATGGTAGGGTTTCACCTTCAATAATTTGAGTGAGACTCAGGGAGTGTGCCGAGCTTTGATTTATGAGTTCTCCTTGTTTTGGTTGATCATTTGTGTTTGGAGTGGGAGAGTAACCTGAAGATGGAGGACGTGTTCTGTTATTTAGTTACTGCCATATTTTGTTCCATTAAAAAAACCTCGGCAACTTGTTTGATAGACCTGGGAATAGCTCAAAAGTCCCAATGAACAGTATAATTGGGGAGCTGTAATCGTTAATTCTGTGCGGGCATTTGGCCTTCATGTCCCAAAATGGTTCTCATTACGGTTGCTGATGTCACATCTCCCCAGCTGGTGTTTTGACGGTGATGAAAGTATCGCCTTTTCCTTCCCGCCCGTCCTACAATCCACCACCTGGCTGGCGGCCTTTGCTTCCTGCCGTTCCTGCGTTTGAAGTGAGAATCCTTCAGCTTTTGAAGAGAGGTGCCGGACCAAAGAAGACTTATGAATCAGCTCCAAATCTGGTAGCCCATGGCAGGGGTGGGGGTGGCCTGGGGCTGGGTGTTTTGATGCAGTCAAAATCTTTGCGGATTTCTGATCAGAATTGCAATGGAGTGTGTGCTCGCTCAATTTGAAATACCATCACCCCCTTTACCTCCTTCTCAGCCCCTCAACCAACCAAAATGCACTGTCCACATTTACCATCTGTCGCAAGATTGTATATTGTTGTCCGTGCCAAAATGTGCTGGACAAGATCTGAGGAATTAATGAATTAACTGTCAATTTGATTTGCCAAATAATTGCTAAAACCTCCCAAAAGAGTGAAAAAGATACTGTAAGAGGGAGAGAATTAAAATCAAGACATTGCTCATAAGGTAATTTGAAATTGGTTATATGACCAAACCAGCTGTCAAACTGACCTGTTTAAATTTTATGCTAGCTGCTCTAAATGGTTGTACTCAAATGCCCAACTTGATATGAGATTGCCATTTAAAAAAAAAAAACAGTGGAAATGCTTTCTCAAAAAAGGCCCCGCTCTCCACCAGAATATGAACTTTTAACATTTCAAATGGCTTTATATTGAGAGGTCAATGAAGGTCGGCGAATTTTGTAATGTGGACCTTTATGACACTGTCTAATTGCAAACCGATGACCTCCAGTGCCTACTCCAGTGCCTTTAAGTCTTCACCTCCATGGAGCTGGTGGAAAGACATTGATAAGTATGAGGTGCCGTAAGCAGCTGTGTTTGCCTACATTTTGTGTTCCATATATCAATCATATATCATATATCTTTTTTATCTTTTTTTATGTCTTTGTTTTTATATCTTTTTAAGCAATGTGGTCAACTGTATGTTATTTTTAGCTCCCAAAAGTCCAAGGTCCCCCTAGAGGTAACGCTAGCATTATGGGATTTTCAAATGACATGCGATGAGCCTCTGACCCTGTTTAAGATCACTTGATTAATGACCACACAACTTATTTACTGAGTAATCAAGACCAATATATAAGCCTTTGATTATTTAGAAAGTATCAAGAAATGGCAGATCGCTAAAGGGCTACATTGACAACGTACTTAACAGTGATATTGTATGGATGAAAAAGGAAAAAATAATGATTAAAAAATGATTAATCCAGTGCTTATCCTGAATTCCATCTCCTGTTCTAGGATTTTTTTCAGCAGTAACACCTAGTTTATTTTAAGACTGCATTTAACCATAATGTTTTCAGCATTCCGAAGAAAAAGTTGCATTTGCAGCGAAGCCTATTTGCATGTTGGTTGCCATGCAACGCGGTAATAATTAATCTGTCAAATTACCAATGCTTCTTAGGTCGAAGTGGTGGTTGCTGAATAGGTTAGTAAATTGGTTATCAATGAATTGTGAAAGTACGATGCAGGGCATACATTTAAAATAATTTAATATGCATGTCCTGCACCCAACTTTTAAGGTAGCAAAGACATTTATTTGGTCCATACTGCCCAGCTTCTGGAAGAGCTATTATCTAATTAAACTAGATCTAAACCTTATCAAAATTCCACCTTCAGCTGCATTTACACATAACATTCTCCTTCAAGATGGAATTTTGAGAAATTTTTGTTAAATACTGTCCAAGCAATCTCATACAACACAGCTTATTGGATTGAATAAATTAAATTTATTATTCGATTCTTACTCGGAACTGGTAATGTCATGTCAATGTTATGGTAATGTCACTGGTTGTAGACAGACATTTATTTTTACATAAGCAGACCTGAGTCAACAAAATCGCAGTTTTAGAAATATTTTCTTGGGTGTTTCAAGCTGATTGGACGCGGACCCAGAGAAAAAAAAAAACAAAAAACGTTTTGTGAGCTGCAGAAATTCAGAGGCTTCATAAGATATTGATGTTTCACGTTAGGCCTACCTTGAATGTCAATAGGAGAATGTTTGATACAACAATAGTGCAAGTTTAGGGGAAATGGATACAGATGGATCCTCGCGATTAAACAAATTAACACTCCGTTGGCAATTAGGAGACCTTAATGGGAAGGGTTTTGGAGATGTATTGGCTTCAAAGCCTCTAGAAACTTGTCTTGACATAGTGAAAATTTACATAAAATATCAAAGTTGAGTGTCAACCTAGTTCAAAAATGGCTCATTTTGCTGTTCCGTCCATTTCTCAAGACAGCGTGGGCGTGACACGATTTGAATGACATGTCACTGCCATATGATGCCAACAATGGCAGAAAATATATGCCGTCAGGAGCTTACACCGGTGTGTAGTATGTCCTGTAGATATGTCCTGTATTTACAGCAAATTGAAGAATCAATTTTTATTGCATTGTCCAGTGTGATGAGTGGGATGATAGAAACCGTGCTTCACGTGGACGCACCGAGCACTTCAGTAATGACAAACATTTGCGTTTTTTTCTGACGTGTACAATGATGCTTGACTTGTTCTTTAGAATGTTTTCAATAGCTTACATAAAGCCAACAAAGAAATAAAAAATGCTACGGCATCAGGAAAATGGCGTGGCTGACGACACGAAAGAAAAAAAGCATCATTTGCACTGTCACTGGTCAACAATTGGCTGTCTGTCTGTCTGAGAGTGGAAAACAGGCCGTCGCTCACCGACCCCGCTTATGGCAGCTGTAAATGACAACTGTACCTCAAGGTTGCAATATCTGATCACAGTATGCATGGGACAGATCCTAGACAGCAACCCAAACTCGTTGTGAGATAAGGGTCTTATGCTGCGTTCATACCGCTATGTTGAATATGGTGATATTACCACTTACCAGTTGCGATCAAGAAGACACACAATGGAGAGCGTTCATTTGCTGCCATTCTGTCATGGGTGACATCATGGGCGATAATAATAAAGGTATTAAAGGTTATTAAGATCTGCCCAAAGATAGATCTTAATAAAGGTATTAAAGGTTCATAATAAGTTGCTCCTTTTAAGATTTGATAAAGCAAAAATGAAAGTAAACATGGACAGATAGATAAATGGACCCAAATAGGTTGCTGTAGTTGGCTAATCAATTGCAAAACAGTAGGCTATTTTGGGACAATGTTTCTCGGGCTCAACAGACAACAGAGGCTGAATGGCGGGGAGCAGAGAGCTTTTATTATCTCATTTAGGGGTGGGACAAATGATGGAGTGTTTTTTAATTGGTTTGGCTTATGACGCAATAACCCACTTAGAAAACCACGCCCAATTCAACCGCAGTTAGAGGATAGGTGCGAAAAATTAAATGACAAAATCTCGGATTTGAATCGGAGATAATTTCCAATATGTTTGTATGCTTACTACTGTTATTAACATACAACCCCTAAATAACGTAGTTCAAAGGTTTTGGTGGACTTGGGTTTTCAGAGGCTTTAAGGTGAGATGACAGGAAAACGCAGTCCCTCCGATGACAGCTGCGGAGTTCTGGAGATTGTGCAATACAAATAAATTTGACTTGACTTTTCATTTTCATTTTCCTCATCTCTCTCCTCTGTACCGCACAGCCCCTGCCTCACGCTGAAATGCATGAAAATTTGCTTTCCTTCGTCTTTAGTGCACCACAGGAACTATGCAGCCACCCATGGGCTTCAAAGCCTTGACTCACATTGTCATATTGCATTCTGAAGGATAGCAAGACATCTTTAACAACAGAAAAGTTCTCATTGGAATGCAGGAGTCAATAACAGTAAAAGAAAACAATGAGTTTTGGAAATGTTTTTCCGAATATGCCCAAAGATAGATCTTGAAATGATTTGTGCAAAGTGAGAGAACAGTATCACAGTGCTTATTTAAACACACTCATGCATATGCACTGCAGACACCCCAAATTTTCAGACCCCCGGGACTAACTAATGTTCAGGAAAGCTTCCCTTGTTATGTCATCTTATGTTCGCCGGTTGCTGGTAAATTGGATCGTAACTGGACCCTACCTTTGCAATTGCGCGATCGTGTTCATGCAGATGTTCTTGAGTAAATGAGACAGCCCTAATCTTGCCAGTAGGCACATTTTGACATGAATGCCAAGTGTTAGATTTTCACTATACTGTGCGAGCACCATAATTTATTGTACAGCGACACATTTTATATTTTTGTGTAGCAAGGTTGTGGGAGACACTGTGCCACGCAGGGTTAATTGTTACCCGGACCTTTCACCTTTATTGCTTTTGAGGTTGATTTCATCCAAAGATATGTAGATGCCTGCACTTTTCAAAGCACCCCACCCCTCCCTATTTTCTGCCAAATGAAAAAATTGGACAGTTCAACATAATTTGGAATAAATTAATCTTTCTTTCTTTCTTTATATTTTGTCGCATATTCATTGCATGCAATGACTGTTTGAAGTTTGTCATGCATAGACATCACTAGACACTGAAGATCTTTCTTGGTGATGCTCTGTGAGGATTTTACTGCAGCGATCTTAAGTTTTTTTTTTTTTTTCTGGGACTTTTTGCCTTCAGTATCCTCTTCAGTATGTAAAGTACATGTTCAGCTGCATTCAGGTCTGACTACTGACTCACCCAATGTAACCAAAATCTCAGAAATCATACGACTCGAGGAATTATGGTGCTCACTCTAGGTCTGATTTGTGGTCCGATTGGACGATAAAATATCTGGTTACTGATTGAAAATGTTTATCGTTAGTTTGTTGTGAGTTAGTATCTCAACCCCTCACCCTCTTTGTGATCCCTGCCAATAGCTACCGACTACCTCCTCACTCCCCCCATGTTATGACTTGTTCCTGTAATGAAATCAACCTCAGGAAGATGAAATGTGTGTTTCATTAGTATGGATTGAAACTGGAGTGGTAATTAACATGCAAGCCTCAAGACTTGGGGCTAGAAAATTAGGAATTGAGTCATAATTTCAAGCTATGTTTGCTTACTTTGATATTGGTTTGAAAAAAAAATCATAACATTTGTAAATAATAAATAAAATCCAAATATACAGTCTAATGCTAAATTGAACCTTGAGCTCTCATCTTGAAGCCAAGAGACAGTTGCAATTTAGTTATATTTTTGTTGATGTTTAAAACATTAATTGTGTTGTGCTTGATATCCTCTGCTTTGGCTGGATTTTTTTTTTTGTGTGTGTGTGTACTTTGTCCATCGTTAGCTGACGCCATCCAACTTTCAGATCCAAGTCAGAAACATTGGCCAAATCCCACACTGTCCTGATTACTCACGTTCTTACATATTCATTATGAATTCTCATGCACAGTGAAATGTGTGTGCATCTGACAGTTATGCATGCATGAATGTCAATGCGTTGCATAAACATGAATATACATGAGGATCGCATGGATACCTATTTGCTTTTCGTGTTGATAGAGACTGTCAACAAAGACACACAACCCTCCAAGCACAGCAAAGATATATGACTTTCATATAAACTTTCACCACAGTTTGCATGCTTTATGAACATATTGTTTCTGTGGAAAGATATGGAAGTGCTCTGGAACTCAGAACAGTGTTTAATACTGTGTTGAATTTTTCATTGAAATCTGGTGCCTGGTGATAATCAGTATTTGTAATATTTGTTTGCTTTGTTGTGTATTTATTAGATAGTTTCTCAAGACTGAAATGTGGTTTTGTTTTAATGGAGTTTATCATGGGCTTTGAGGTTTGCACAAAAAAAAAACACATTTTTTGTGCCGTAGGAGAATTATTTATAACCAGAAAAAAATGTGTGTGAGATTGAGGGAAGGAGAAAGAATGGAAAAGAGAAAGGCGTGTGTGTGTGCACGCGCATGCATGTGTATGTGTGTGTGTGTGTGTGTGTGTGTGTGTTTGTGTGCACGCACGCATGCGTGTGTATGTGTGTGTGTGTGTGTGTGTGTGGACTCCAGAATGCATAATGGAATCATATTAGTGCTGGCAACAGAAGTTCAAAGCTTGATCCTGACTGCACGTAGAGAGTGAAACCTTAAATGCCATTTAACTCAGCACGGTCGCTAGGCTAACGCATCGGCCTCCCCAGAGAGTATGTTCAAACAGCCCTTCACTGGTGAGAGATGTTCAGTTCATCAAGTGATCTGTCAAGAGCCTAAATAGAAGTGAGAATTACACGCAAAATCATGCCTGCCGGAAATATTAAACCAAGATCTGGGGAGGCAGTGCCTTCTTTTTAGAGCTGTAATCAGAATGACCTCATCAAAGAGTGCAAGTGTAGTTGTTGGTTTTGTTCAAGTGCTCATGCCACAGTCGATTTGCACTTAGGCGGGGAAAGCCCCTTCTGTAGTAGGGTATCCTGCCAAAGTACTGATGAAATGAGCTATCGGCACATTCCCCCATGTGTGAATCCTTAACATCCATCGCAAACAGCAAAGGGTAAGCCAGTCTCAACAAATCCTAGAATCTAATGTGACTTTGGACTTATTAAACTGTTACTTGTTTAGATTGTTTAAACTCGGTTGTAAAATAGTATTTGCCGCATACTGGCTAACTGAACCCATGCAGGCCAGTTCATGAACAGAACATCCCGGAGGCGAGAGCATATTTAATTGAACTGGACAGCCGCCATCTAGATGGCCTTTTTTAATTCCAGCAAGGCTACTGCCGTTGTTCATTCAAATTAGTCAAGAAAATATGACTTAATGCCAACAGATGATATGTAAATATGCAAAATATATACACTGTCAGTCGAAAGGATAAGGGCCAATGAGCACATGGACACTGTAACCGATTAATGGCTACAACGCTTGTGTGACCCCAAGTCCCCACTGTCATAAGTTATTCTCCCTTTCACTCAAGTCCAGAAGGGCCCAAACACTTTATGCTCTGTTTGGGGTATCAGATTTTCAGTGCAGTCTTTGAGTATTTAGACAGTAACGCTGCATAGAATGGGCCACGATTCCTGCGTTTCTCATGACACAGTCGCACATGTGCACTAATAAAGCTGTCTGTCTTCAGCCTCATTTGCATAGTTATCTAGCACAGTGTATCGTAGCACAGAACCAATAAGCAAACAGAGTGTCATTGTAGGAATACTTTATTGACTGCACTGTACTTTTTTCAGGGCTTGCTGAACAAAAGGAGCCAATCACTGAACCAGAGTTGGAGAATTCATGGTATTATTTAGGGTTATTGACAGTCCAAGGTCTGTTCGGCTAGCACTGCGATGTAGGATGAGCTGTGCGTAGTCGGAGAGCAGGCCTAAATTAGGCATCTATGGACTGCAGAGTGAAGTCCAAAATCCGGTTCGGGGTTGAAGCCGATTAGTCAGTCCGAAGGGAAGCAGGTACAGAGAGGACGAGAATCTTAGCGCTGGGCAAAGCACAGGGAAATGACTGGGTGACACAGGCAATGCATGAGGCTAGAAATGAGCGCTCGGAACGGGGAAGAATTCATGCGCAAGATCGAAAATGACAGAGCAGCAACGAGTGCAAAGCAGGGCTGGACAATCTGGCAATTACACGGGGACAGGAAGGAATTAACATACACAGAGACTACAAGTTACAATGAGGAACATGTGGGAGGGATGGGAGGAGAGACCCGTGGAATTACTGAGGTAACAAGACAATAATTGAATAATTTGAATCAATCCGCAAAACAAAACCGAAACTAAACACAGAGAGCCAGAAATGCTGTCTAATTAATTAGGGACTAAATAGGAGAGACAATGGTCATGACAACTTGACCTCCTCATACTTAAAGAACCGATGACTAGCAGTCCCAATTATTATCAACACATCCTCTCAGTATGGTCAGTCACCCCACAGCAAATTCAGCTGTATGGCAGGGTGTTAAAGCCCCAGCGGTGCTAAATCCACCTAGATGTGTTAATTAGCACACTTTTTCAGCCAGACGGTTGCACTAATTAATTAAATCAGCTGGTTTGGTTCATGGGTGGAAGGACTGATTTGTGAAACACAAGTTTTTGCAAGTTTTCGAGCGCCGGACTTTTCCACCTCTGTGAAGCTCCTACTCTATTTTCGGACTGGATGGAGATGCATGTCACGTTTTCTCAGCCTCCAAGCTTTTCTTAGCTCATTATAAAATGAAAAAGGCAGTATGAGGTAAAGTGGATTCCTTATATATCGGTACAAGCTTGGACTTGTGAACATACCACATATTGTTTTTTCTTTTTCTCAATTAGAATGGAGGTCTCTTTTTGTGCCTGTAAGCAGTCACTCATCTTCCCAGCGTGATGTGTGTGTTGTACTTTCTGGTAAGACCTCTTTGCCCAGCAATGGGACCTTGTTAAAACTCCAGGTTTTAACAGATTTTTTTTGAGATTTCTATGTAAGTGGAAAGGTTGCCCCAAATAAGGGAGAGGCATGGTGATTTCTTGATTTAATTTATTTAGGTTGTCAAAGCAATATTTTTTTCTGTGGCTGACTTGTTGCCAGGTTCGGATTTAGATGCTCCTGTCATGGTTTGGAGAATGTGAGAGCTGTCTTCGTTGCTCCCGTCTGGGACAATATCGTCTTGCTCTCAATCGGATTCCTGGGCCAGCTGGCATTAATTAGGGGCATCGCCCGGATTCTATTTAAGCCCTAGTTCCACCTCACTTCCCTTGCTAGAGTGTCAGTGTTATGTTTGCACTTTTGCCAGTAAGGTCTCTAGTAAGAGTTGTTGAGGCTTAGCTGCATATTTAAGGAAAAGTTCTAGATGGCAAGGGATTCTTTCTGTTATTTCCTCTTTCTGTGGACCGTCTCGTGCTAATTCCTTTTATCTCAGTTTCCAAGATTTTCTCCCATTCTATTCGTCCTGTCGAGCTTGCCTTGCTTCCTTGCCTCGGACGACATCTAGGTCCGTTGGAAGTGTGAGTCTCGCTCTCTTATTTTATTTGTTTGTCTCTCTCTCATCTGCATGTCCTCCTTTTATTCTGGCCGCTGCGTTTGGCGTCTCAACTCACCAGCCATCAGAGCTACAACCAATGGCCATTGTCCCAAAGACCGTCCTGGCTCAGGTTGCTTGGGTGGCAGCTCTACTAGAAGTGCAGTAATGCAATCGCTGCAGCAGAACCCATGTAGTGAGACTTGCTCTATCACCAGTTGCTGAAAATACCTTGCCCCCCCCCCCTGCCACCAGGGCGTTGTGCTGTTTGAGGAATTGGTCACTGCATTGCACTGTAATTCAGTTTGTGGGTCGCTCGAAAAGCTCAGCTGAGTATTCTTTGCCAATCACACGGCAGCATTGGTTATATTTTTGAGAAGATAAGCCATACAACTGCAGTGAAACACCTGACTAAAATGCCAACTGGTCAAGGAGGCTGGCTTTTAAAGAGGTGAAAGGGTTCTTGTGCGTGGCATCTTGCGGCAGAGAAAGCTGCGGAGCTCTGTGCCATTGATGAGATGAAGCCTCCAGCCATTTTTGTTTGTTTTTTTTTTGTCTAATCATGTGAGATTCCATGCTTCATCTCCACAAATCAGCCATTAAGTTGTCTGGTTTGCCTACTAAATAATTTTATTTTATTTGTCCTGAGGAGGGACTAGACACCGACTCTCTTAGGGATGTCTTGCGATAGCCTAATAGGGCCGGTGTGGGGGCCGGCTTTTCATAGACACCAGTAATACAACACCTAATTTTACTTAAAAAAAAATTATCATGGTTTTGAATCAAGACCTCCATTAGTAGAATCAGGTGTTTTTCTGCTGGGTTAAAAATAAAAAGCTGAACCCAAATATGTCGTCTACGGAAGAGATCGGACATCCATGGACAGATTGATATTTCCAACCAAAGTTCATTTTCATGTGCAGTGACACTGAAAATGTTATGCTATTATTGAAAATGATCCCACTTGAAAAATAGGCCTGCTACTCCTGGCTCATTAAAAAAGTCATTTTGCCACATAATTGAATCGTCGCTTAGATAAGCCTTGTTGTTTCTTTTAAAGACTCAGTGTCAAATAAGCATATTTTGGATAACATGTTCCCGCACTGTCTAATTAAACTCAAACAATGGGGTGACGCATCTGGCGCCGTTTTCTGTATAATCTACTCTTTGGATAAAAACGCTCTCTTTCACTGTTCATAATTATGACTGAGAATGAGTTGCAGAACTGCTCACTGAAAACACAAGTGAATGCTGTCATCTCAAATGCCTGCTATCATTCCAACTGTATAATGTCTCCCTAAATTGGTCAAATGGCCTCAAGGCAGTCGCAGACAAGAGAGGGGCATTATTTCAGAATCAGTACTTGATATTTCTGAAGCAACATGCAAGGAATTTGATTCATTGTGCAATCTATGCACTGCATGTGTGTGTGTTGGTGTGTGTGTGTCCGTGTGTGTGTTCATGTGTTTGTCAGGACCAGTAGTCCATATGTCCTTATGTACCAAAGCCTGGTCCTAATATGGCAAAAGGTCATTTCTGAGGTCATGGGTAAGGTTAGAGGTCAAGTATGAATTGAGGTTAGGTTAGGGTAAGGGTTAGGTATGATTTTGGTTAAGGTTAGGGTCAGGGTTAGGCTTTCCACAACAAATTGAGGTCAATGCAATGTCCTATTATGAATTGCTGCGCAAACTTGTGTGTGTGTGCGTGCGCGTGCATTATGATTTTATATTTTACTAATTATAGCTGGTGTGTTGAAGTCACTCGTAACACTTGGCTGCATGTCTGACAGGAACAAATCTTTCTTGTTGGTTCCCATGAGGAATCTGAGGCTCTTCCATGCAGGTGCAGCTCTCTGTATCCATACCCCTCTGAACAGTCCTCTCCGCCCTCCCACTATCCATTTTCACCATGGCACTGTCTGTGCTGCGTATACCACTCATAATGTGCTGCAGATTCGGCAGTGTCCTGGTGGTTTTCAGTTGAACAGGAACAGGTTGGGACTTGTCAAATGCTCTACTGTGTTATATATCAGTACAATCAATTGAATCCTGTTGGAAATAGTGGCCTCTACAGTGTCAGGGACCTGTGGGATGAACAGCAGGGATTGTGTTTGGACACTTGCCATTTGGCTGGGCTACAATACAATAATACAATACAATACAATAATTTTCCCATTTTTCTAACATTAACATTCTCATCATGTGTTCTGATTGTCTTAGGACTGCTGTGCAACTCTTCTGACACTCATTTGGACAGGGAGTATGTCGTAGAATAACTTATTAACGATTATTCATTCACTTATTTATAAAATGTCATTGTTAGAATAATGATTATATGACTTCCAGTACTGTAAGACTACTTTCAATTTGTATTATTTGTGTTATATGTATTTCACAGTACTTATATGAAAGCCATAAAAAAGATGGATGTGACCCATAAAACAAAAGCTAGCTGCTGAGAGTTTATTTTTAGTTTAATCAAGATTGGGTTATCATCGAGGGAGACCAGCAGTTCATTTAATTATATTATTTTCTGAAATGGTAATGCGATGTTATACTTTTGTAGATCTGAAGCTGTGGGTTACCAATCCATGAGGTGTTCCCTTTGATTTCAGCCAGGTGAATTAGCTCTTATTTCACGTGCTAACCTTGTTGACCTGTACTCGCCTGGGCCGGCGTTCGCTGGGCTGTGTAAACCCAGGTCACCACCTGAGGACCACGGACTTACACAGAGAACAGCGCATGTGTTTGGACAGTGTTGCTTTTGCTTCAGAAATCATCACTTGTGTGATCAGCACCATGTATTACATAATGTTCCAGAACCTCTTTAGTCCTTTGCCCATAAGCGTACGTCTCCTCACTAAGTAGGGCTGGTTTAGATTTTTCCCTGTCTATACTTTGTGACAGGCCCAAGGAAAGCCCTGTTCCCTCCTAGAGAAGTCCTATGATCTGGAAAAACCTAGTACATATGGAGGGCTGACTGCAATGAACAGTGATGTCCAATATCTAACATCTTGACATTACTGTTTATTGCAGTCAGCCCTCGATATGTCACTTTGGTTTGGGACTTTTGACCCTCATTTGCAATAATTAAGAGTGGTGAAAATCTTAAAACGCTAACTATTGGTGTTATTTAAACTGTCAAAATCACGTTTCGTTTATTTTTTTATTAATTTGTTCATTTATTTATTTATTCCAGGTAGGAAAAGTCCAGTATCCAAAAGTGTTTGTTCATATGCGAGATAAACTCACCAGGTTTTTTCAGATCACAGGAAGTGTCCCCTCCATGATGAAGTTTCGGTTTTGCTGTCTCTTCCTCAGCTTTCACTTACTTTACTGTAGAGACCCCCCGTTCCTGTCACTTTCGGGCTCTGTACTCTGTACTCACGGGGCAATATTTGCTGCTAATTCAACTTCAACATAGTGTCTTTGGGTCCTACTGGGAGCATATGCACTCTGTAATTGTTGAGTGAACACTGAACATCTTACTGTGTTCATGCTCTGACGTGCCCAGTCATGTGACCTGAGTAAATTCACATTCTGTTCTCATCGCTCCTTCATGATGCAGCTCGAAAACCCACTTCCTGGCACCTAGGGTTGCCTAGGCAACCCGGCTGAGCATGAGATCTTTGCCACGGCTAGAGAAATGCCTGGCTCTGGGGAAAATGTTGGTCCACGGCCGCTTGGTTACGTAACAGTCGAAGAGTGATGTCATCACTCAAATGAGATAGCACTTTCAGATGAATTCTGTTGTTTATAATGGAAAGTGCGAATTTTGAGTTTTCTTGGAAATAAATCTGCATATGGTTGTTTATCCGGATAAATGTCCGCTCATCTAATCAGTCCTTATCTTTCTGACAATTTGAAGTGTCAAGATAGCAAAAAAAAAATAAAAAAAAGAAGTGTGGCCCTGTGCCTGTGTATGCTTGTGTGTGTGCATAATTGTGTGTGCAATTACAGAAAGTCAACATTTTGATCTAAAATATTCAATACTGTTGAATATCTGTTCCGCAGATAAAAATATGCATAATGTGTCATTGTTTTATGATCTATGAAAGAGAACAAGGATCTGCTTCTGGTTTAAAATTATTTTCTGCATCTAAACCTCGTGTAATAATTTGTTGCATCTGTAATTTTTCCATTGCTTGGATCAGTCAGTTCAATAGGTAAAATGGCAGTGTCACCCCTTTCGAATAATGAACTGATGTCATTTCAGTTTCAGCATTAATTCTTCTTATTATTGCTGCATCACCATTATAATTGACTGAATTTGCATTAGTTGGCATAATGTGTGCTGCATCAATGGACCCAAGATGATGTGACCCCCCACCTTCCTGTTGCAACACAGTAATAACATGCTTCATTCACCCCTGTCCACTCAAATCTATTGGATATTTAAAGCAAAGCATATAAAGCTAGAGTATCCATTTTTCAATCCAATCCAGGAAGGTCTGAAGGTTCATATAGCCCCTGCACTTCTGAAATAATTCTGGCTCCCGTTTGGCATGGCTGTAAGTCTGAGGGCCCTAATTCGACAATTCTAATGCAGTCAGCAGACACATGAGCAAATGGTGTCGTAGATCAAGCCTGGGTGTGTCTCACTCCATTCGGGTAATTTTGTGACAGGAGGGGATAGTGCTGCTGTGGTGCTGTTGTCAAAAGGGTTGGCCTAAGTTGAGTTAATTACATGTAGGTATTGTGGGGGTTAGCTTCCATTAAAGCCAGTCAGATTAGCCACTGCCATGCCCTTTAATCTCTTCAGTGCCAAGGTCTTTTTTTCACCGTCAGCAACCGTGTGCTGGTTTTTTTTTTTTTACTTGAAGGACAACTCATCACCCAGCTTTCTTCGAAAAGCTCTCGTGAATTTATTGTTCATGTTAACATCATAAATGTTTCACCATGTTTTCCTAAGTCTAGCTTGCAAAATTCCACTGTTAAAATTTTTATCGCTTTTACTTTTTTCAGGCAAAAGTTCAGAAATTCAGTATTGAGTGAAATATCTGGAAATATGGGTCAATGCACAATGCCGTTTCACAGGCTGCACATTCGTAACGGCTTTCCTTTCGCCTTCCATTGCAATAACACATTCTTTCCATCCTTGTGGGATTTTGCTTTTTGTTAGTAGCTGGAATGAGGGATGAGAACTGTCTTTCTGTAAGACGAAGGGGGTTCTCAAAGGATGGATGCCCCCTCATAAGCTCGGGCATGAGCTACATAGTTTCCCTCAAACAGGGTACGGAGGATTTGAATTCAAAATTTTAGAAGGCAGCGGGATTTGCCAAGCTTTTTGCTCACTACACAGGAGTTGTACATGACAATGTTTTATGTGAAAAAATGCTTTCATGTACTAATTCACGCATTTTCAGGTACAAGGTTATGCATGCAGGAATTCTGGTCCCCCCAAGAATGAATGCATGTGATATAAATATGGCTTTAAAAGTACGTCAGTGTTGTAGTTTAAGCGATACCCAATGCAAATTTTGGACAGGCTGGTTACACTAATTCAACTTTGGCCCATTGTCGATATCCAGCATGTTAGCCAGCTGGTATCGCTTTGAAAAATGAGCTTCGCAGAATAATGGGTAGCCTTTCACAGTAGTTATCCAGCTAGCTTGGAGTTATTACAGTACAAACGAACTGTAGCCTAATTAGCAAGCTAGCCCGCAAGCTAGTGGTTATTGCAGTAAAAGGAAACAATGGAATAATGTCTGAAAATGTTACTTCTGTACTGGTCATTGAGTTTGTTAAACTAGATTCCAAACAGGAATCTTAACCAAATGCATCCACTGATGCATTTACCCTCAATGGCTAACCCATGAACTGATGAAATAACCCTAGTTCTACTGTGACCAAGGTACTGCTGCCACCATGTGGTAAAAAATGGAACTGTTAAAACCTGAGTTGACTAGGGCGTGGCACTGAGGCATCAAACTTCTACGTCGAGTATACTTGGGCATGGTTGCAACCAGTGTGTTAATGCCATAGCAATGTGAGAATTATGTCAAGTGAAGAACAAACACCTAACATACAAACTGTCACTTACTTTGGACCTCCAAGAACCGTGCTCCAGTGTAGTAGTGCGTGGATGTTTTTATGGGGATAGTGGTTGATTCACCAGGTTCAATTTCATTTTGCATGAAAAGATGTGGCCGATTTAATCGATATACAAAAAGGCTCTTGTGATATGAAAACAAGGGTGAGACTGAAGGAAATGTATTGTATTTACCTCAAACCAAAGAAAATGTGCATTTTTAAAAACACCTGTCCACCCTCCCCTTCTCATTTGATCCTGCCAACATTTTGATGGCATTATTTGTAAACAACTGGTTATACGTTTTTTTTACAGAAATATGTAGTTGATCAGAACTGGAAGCAAAACAGCTTGTGTGGTATGGAAACAGGAGTGAGACAGGTAAATTAGATTCCACCACCATTTTTTTAGGAATTATTTATTCGTTACGAAATGAAAATGGAAAGGAAACAATATGCATTTATTTGCGAACAGCTCCACTGGCTTCAGTTCAGTCCCATGAAACTACTATAGAGGGACAGCGTTTGTGTTAAAAGTGGTTTTGATGCGTCAGAACACAAACAAGGTCTGTGACACAAAATTGCTCAATGCCAGCTGTATGCTTTGACATAAAGCCTTTTGTGCTGCCTGAGCCCTTGAGACGCTCACGCTTTTTAGAGAGGGAGACATCCGAACTGAGCAAAGCCAATAAATGTATTGTTAGCAACGGACAAATAGTGCCACATGCGTTTCATTTTGCAAAGGCATAAAATAGAGCCCTGAATATCATACTGTGCTTTGACAAAACCTCGCTCTCTGATTGCTTTTTTGGCTGCAAAGCTCTATTTTCATCTTGCATAACATGATTGTGTGGGAATATATAATGTGATTTCTCTTTCCTCCTCGGTGGAATTACAGTTCATTGCAATTGACGTATTCACAGTAAGGTTAGAAGGCACTTAGCATGCTACTGCCATTGTGAGGTGTTGTGTTCCAGGGTTCTGGCCTTTGGCCAGAACAGTATTATTCATGGTTTTAACAGTTTCATGTATCAAGATTCCATAGTTCATAGTTTCATAGTTCATAGTTCATGTCACAGTTTTTGCATTTCATGTTTCACATTCCATGTTTTTACTTTTCCATGTTTTTGTTCTTGCCAGGTCTGCCATGCCACTCCACCGCTTGTCTGCGTTCCGCCCCGTGCCTTCGTTGTTGCACATTTCTGAGCTATGGTTGGCTTTGGTATTTCCCCTTCCTTCTGTGCTGTGCTGGATTCGGGCCTTTCTAAACTTAATTGGCAATTAACTGTTTTTAAGTTACTAACATTTACTAACACTCACTGGGTGGTGTAATTCTTAGACAGGCACATTACTAATATTACTAATTTAGACAGGGAGTTTATTGTCATGATTCCTGCTTTGCTATTTCAAGATCTTGCTGTGCTTTTCTGTTCTGAACAGTCATGCTTGCTTCCAGGCTGCATACTTAATTGGTACTTAAGCTGAGCACGCTCATTCTCTTAATGAGCAGGTCATGTCATCCAATCTCTGTCCATGTCTTGATCTTGCCATGCCTCTTGTTTCTCTCTCTCCAGGTGTTACCCCTCATGTCATGATTTCTGAGCCTTTATCTGAATGCGGTGGAAGTTGGCTGGCAGACAGTGTCTCGCGTCTCGTTGCTTGTGCAAGTTTAGCCAAGTCCTTGTTATCATAGTTCCCTAGCATTTCTAGTTTCAAGTCTTGTCCCAGCCTCTTGTTTTGTGTATATATATTTAGTCTTGTTATTTACTTTTCTTGAGCATCTTGCCTGGAGTTTCCAGTGCCTTTTGGTTTTTTGCCTTTTTGCATTTATTGTTTATAGCTCTGTGTAGCTTCCTTAGTTTGTTTTTTGCAACCCTTTGGGCCAGGTTTTTTGTTGGCCCTCGTGCCTGTTTTTGTTTTGGTTTATCAATAAATCCTCATTCCCTTTTCCCGCATCTGGTGTCACTGATTCCATATCAGTAGACACTGTCTCATTGACACCAGCGGGATGGAGCGCAAGATCGCCCAGCGAGAGGCTGAGCTGCTGCGGCAACGGCAGCAGATTCAGGAGCTGACAGCTGCGCTGGCCACTCTGCAAGCCAGCCTCCCCTGGGCGGGTTCCAGCCAGGCTCCCACCATGCCTGCTACCCAGCCCCTTGCCACCCCTGCACCTGTGCTCCAGCCCGGAGCGGAAGCACCCCAGCTGCAGCCAGTCACGCACCCAGGTCCTGAGCCTCGCCTTCCACCACCTGAGCGGTACGGCGGAGAACCAGGGTTCTGCAGGGCCTTCCTCACCTCCTGCGAGATGTGCTTCGCTCTGCAGCCTTCCACCTTCGCCTCGGAGCCGGCCCGAGTCGCCTTCGTCTTTTCCCAGCTGACGGGGCGGGCTCGCCTGTGGGGAACTGCCGCATGGCAGGCTCGGCTGCCCTGTACTACCACCTACCAGGCCTTGGCGGAGGAACTGCTGCGCATCTTCGACCGCTCCAAGCAGGGAAGAGCTGCAGGGCGAGAGCTACTGAGGATGAGGCAGGGGAGGAGATCGGTGGCGGACTATGCCATCGACTTCCAAACGGCGGCAGCTACTTCTGGCTGGAGCAAGGAGGCATTGTGTGACGTGTTCCTCCAGGGGCTGTCCGAACCAGTCAAAGACCGACTGCTCTTTTGTGAGATCCCAGAGTCTCCAGAGGCCCTTGTCGACCTGGCCCTTCGTATTGACAGCCGCCTGGAGGAGAGGGCGCTCACCCTTGGCCCTGGTCGACGTCCTGCCCCCTCTGGTCAGATCCAACCCCCGGGTCCCAGTCATGCGTCGCCTCAGGACCAGCCGAGGAGAAGCACCACCACACCCCCTCCTGGGGAGGCATCTCCCATGGAGATCGGGAGGTCCCGGCTCACCCAGGAGGAGCGCCAACGGAGAAGGAGGTCGGGGGCATGTTTTTACTGCGGCCAGCAGGGTCATGGCGTGCGAGGCTGTCAGTCAAGACAGCGCCCCCTAGCATCTGGAGGAGTACTGGTGGGTGCTTCATCCAAGGAGACCTCCTCCTACCGCCGGACCTGCGTTCCGGTGACCCTGACCTGGGAGGGCCGCTCCCGCAAGACCACCACCCTCATTGACTCGGGGGCTGAGGAAAACTTTATCGACGCCAGAGCTGCTGCTGAGTGGGGGGTTCCCCTATGCCATCTTCCCAGCCCATTGTCCATCTCAGGGCTGGGTGGGCAACCCCTAGCTAAGGTGTCCTTCCGGACCGTTCCCATCCAGCTGCTGGCGTCCGGTAACCACCACGAGCAGATCCGGCTGTTCGTGACCGAGACACCTCGCTCCCCTATTGTCCTGGGTCATCCCTGGTTGGCGCTACACGGGCCGGTGATCGACTGGGCCCGCCATGAGGTGCGGGAGTGGAGTGCCTCCTGTTCAGCCAGCTGCCTCCTCGACTCCCGACCTTCTTGCTCTGTGGGTGGACCAGCTCCCGATGGGAGGCCAGACGTCTCCAGAGTGCCCCCCGAATACCACGACCTAGCAACAGTCTTTAGCAAGTCCCGTGCGGTGTCCCTGCCCCCGCACCGTCCGTATGACTGTGCTATTGACCTCCAGCCTGGCACAGCGCCTCCTAGGGGTCGTGTCTTTGCCTTGTCTGAGCCAGAGAGGGGGGCCATGGACAAGTACATCCGGGAGTCCATTGCAGCTGGCATCATCCGTCCATCCTCCTCTCCCGCGGGGGCAGGCTTCTTCTTCGTCAAAAAGAAGGACGGCTCCCTGCGCCCCTGCATCGATTACCGAGGCCTAAATAAGATCACCATCAGGAACCGCTACCCGCTTCCACTGATGTCCTCGGCATTCGATGTGATCCAAGGGGCGGCTATCTTCACCAAGCTGGACCTGCGGAATGCTTATCACCTCCTGCGCATTAGGGAAGGCGACGAATGGAAAACCGCTTTCAACACCCCTAGCGGTCACTGGGAGTACTTGGTGGTTCCATTCGGCCTGACCAACGCACCCGCAGTGTTCCAAAACTTGGTGAACGATGTGCTTGGAGATATGATCGGGCGGTTTGTCTACGTCTACCTCGACGACATCCTGATCTTCTCCCGGGACAAGACGGAGCACACTAACCATGTTCGCCAGGTGCTCCGCCGCCTCCTCGAAAACCGCCTCTTCGTCAAGGCTGAAAAGTGCGAGTTCAGCACCACCACTACCTCCTTCCTGGGGCACGTCATCTCCCCTAACCACCTGGGCATGGACGAGGAGAAGGTCAAGGCTGTGGTGGACTGGCCCGCACCCAAGGACCGCAAGGCCCTACAGAGCTTCCTAGGATTCGCTAATTTCTATAGGCGATTCATCAGGAACTATAGCACCGTGGCAGCTCCCCTGACGGCCCTTACCTCCATCAAGGTGCCATTTTGTTGGACTCCGCAAGCCGAGGTGACCTTCTGTGAGCTGAAGAGGCGCTTCACCACCGCGCCCATCCTCACCACCCCCGACCCCGCCAAGCAGTTCATTGTGGAGGTGGATGCCTCCAATGTCGGGGTTGGTGCGGTACTATCCCAAAGATCCAGCAATGATCAGAAGGTACACCCGTGCGCGTTCTACTCCCACCGACTGACGCCTGCGGAGTCCAACTACGACGTCGGGAACCGGGAGCTGCTGGCGGTGAAGCTGGCCCTGGAGGAGTGGAGGCACTGGCTTGAGGGGGCAAGGGTTCCGTTCCTGGTCTGGACGGACCATAAAAACCTGGAGTACCTCCGCTCCGCCAAGAGGCTGACGCCCAGACAAGCCAGATGGGCCCTCTTCTTTGACCGGTTCAACTTCTCCCTGGCCTACAGGCCAGGGTCCAAGAACACCAAGGTTGACGCGCTCTCCAGGCGTTTCGACGCTTCCTCGGCCAAGGGAGAGCCCAGCTCCATTCTGCCCAGAACATGTTTCGTAAACAACGTGTGCCTCCGGATCGGAGCTGGTCCGCAACGCTCAGAACGGCGCAGCTACACCCAGTGCCTGCCCTGCCAACTGCCTGTACGTCCCTGCAGCTGCCCGATCTGACGTTCTCCAGTGGGGCCACTCCTCCAACCTGTCATGCCATCCTGGGGTCGGCCGGACCCTGCGGTTTATCCAGCGCCGTTTCTGGTGGCCCAAGATGGCAGCAGAGGTCCGGGGGTTCGTTTCTGCCTGCTCAGTCTGTTCCCGCGCCAAGTCCTCCCACGCACCTCCCTCTGGTCTGCTCCAACCACTGCCCATTCCTCACCGTCCCTGGTCCCACATAGCTCTGGACTTCGTCACTGGCCTGCCCGTCTCCCATGGAAACACCACTGTCCTCACCATAGTTGACCGGTTCTCCAAGTCTGCCCACTTCGTGCCCCTTCCCAAGCTCCCCTCTGCTAAAACCACAGCTGATCTACTTATCCAGCATGTTGTCCGTCCCCATGGCATTCCTGTGGATATAGTATCAGATCGTGGTCCCCAATTCACCTCCCAGTTTTGGAAAGCATTCTGCACATCCCTTGGCACTTCCTTCAGCCTCAGCTCCGGATACCACCCACAGACCAATGGACAGACTGAGCGGGCCAACCAAACCCTGGAGACGGTCCTCCGATGCGTGTGCTCGACCAACCCAAGATCCTGGTCTACCATGCTACCCTGGGTCGAGTACGCCGTAAACTCCCACGCCGCCTCTGCCTCCGGCCTCTCCCCCTTCGAGTGCTGTATGGGTTACCAGCCTCCACTGTTCCCCAGCCAGGAGGAGGAGGTCGGAGTACCTTCAGCCGGGGCATTCATCCGGCGGTGTCGCCGTGTGTGGCTGTCTGCTCGCCGCGCCTTGGTTCGGGCGGGTAAGACGATGAAGACCACGGCAGACAAGCGTCGGCGCCCAGCCCCTCACTATCGGGTCGGCCAGAAGGTCTGGTTAGCGGCGCAGGACATCCCACTCCGGGTGGAAAGCCGCAAGCTGGCTCCTCGCTTCCTGGGTCCTTTCCCAATCCAAAGGATCATCAGCCCCACTGCTGTCCGGCTCAAGCTCCCATCCACCATGCGACGTCTCCACCCAGTATTCCACGTCTCACGCCTGAGGCCTGTTGCCACCTCCCCCCTCATGCCTCCGCCTCCTCCTCGGCTCATCGACGGAGGGGAGGCCTACACAGTCAAAGCTCTACTGGATTGCCGACGGAGGGGCCGGGGCCTCCAGTACCTCGTGGATTGGGAGGGGTACGGCCCAGAGGAGCGTTCCTGGGTCCCGGCCAGACACATCCTAGATAAATCCCTCATCCGTGACTACCACCAGTCACACCCCAAGCCATAGCCCATAGCCACAGTCCCAAGCCAAGCCATAGTTCCGAGCCATAACCATCACCCCATTGCCATAGCCCAAGCCTTAGCCCCAGCTTGCTGGAGACCCCAAGTAATCTTGTTTATGTTTAGTGTTTCTTGTGGTACTGTTTCTTGGTTAGGTGTTTTGTGTCTTAGGGTTTTTGTCTTTAGTATTTTCTTGGTTATTAGTCTTGTGGGTTTTGTATTTTGTGCGGCTTCATGTATTTTAGTTATTGGTGTTTTTTGTCCGCGTCAGGTGCCGCTTTTGTAAGGGGGGGGTACTGTTGTGTTCCAGGGTTCTGGCCTTTGGCCAGAACAGTATTATTTATGGTTTTAACAGTTTCATGTATCAAGATTCCATAGTTCATAGTTTCATAGTTCTTGTCACAGTTTTTGCATTTCATGTTTCACATTCCATGTTTTTACTTTTCCATGTTTTTGTTCTTGCCAGGTCTGCCATGCCACTCCACCGCTTGTCTGCGTTCTGCCCCGTGCCTTCGTTGTTGCACATTTCTGAGCTATGGTTGGCTTTGGTATTTCCCCTTCCTTCTGTGCTGTGCTGGATTCGGGCCTTTCTAAACTTAATTGGCAATTAACTGTTTTTAAGTTACTAACATTTACTAACACTCACTGGGTGGTGTAATTCTTAGACAGGCACATTACTAATATTACTAATTTAGACAGGGAGTTTATTGTCATGATTCCTGCTTTGCTATTTCAAGATCTTGCTGTGCTTTTCTGTTCTGAACAGTCATGCTTGCTTCCAGGCTGCATACTTAATTGGTACTTAAGCTGAGCACGCTCATTCTCTTAATGAGCAGGTCATGTCATCCAATCTCTGTCCATGTCTTGATCTTGCCATGCCTCTTGTTTCTCTCTCTCCAGGTGTTACCCCTCATGTCATGATTTCTGAGCCTTTATCTGAATGCGGTGGAAGTTGGCTGGCAGACAGTGTCTCGCGTCTCGTTGCTTGTGCAAGTTTAGCCAAGTCCTTGTTATCATAGTTCCCTAGCATTTCTAGTTTCAAGTCTTGTCCCAGCCTCTTGTTTTGTGTATATATATTTAGTCTTGTTATTTACTTTTCTTGAGCATCTTGCCTGGAGTTTCCAGTGCCTTTTGGTTTTTTGCCTTTTTGCATTTATTGTTTATAGCTCTGTGTAGCTTCCTTAGTTTGTTTTTTGCAACCCTTTGGGCCAAGTTTTTTGTTGGCCCTCGTGCCTGTTTTTTGTTTTGGTTTATCAATAAATCCTCATTCCCTTTTCCCGCATCTGGTGTCACTGATTCCATATCAGTGAGGGTAATGTGCAGTATGTTAATAAATAGCAACAGCTAATGAATTAATCATTTTTTAACACCATAAAATGAACTGTAATAATTCTTGTGTGCATCAAAGTATCTCCTGAGCGTGCAAGCATTTACTGTACATGAATTCATCATTATTCTTCCCTGCTCAATGCATGTGAATTTCACATTGCGAAATGCTGAAACCGCATTATCTCGGTCTTCTGGGTTAAATAAAGTGCGCCTGCGCTTGAGGGAACCTTGGGCACGCGAGCTAGCGGGAAGCAGCGCATAAATCAGACATGGTGCGTAGCTGTCGAGTTGGGTGTGTCAGTGATCACAGGTAATGCGCGAAAGCTGCTCTTTAAAATAAATCAGTTTCAATTACTAAGTATTCAAATCATAATGGAAGAAACACGACAAGGCATAAAGTTACTCTTCCCACTTTATTCCCGCAGCAGATAAGAAGTTATTTAAGAGTCATTAAGACCCGTGTTGATGAGAGCGATGGAAAATGGAGCTCAGATGACTGAATGAAATATGCAGAAGGTAGCCTATCTGGTTCTTATTTGGCGCCTGTAGAGTTGAGAGAGATCACTTAGCGTTCTGCCAGTGGGCAGACTAATGAGGGAATGCACTATATTTAAACAGAGGAGACTGCAGATGGATGAGACTTTTCTCTCGGTCGCTGCTCCCCATAGACGAGGTTTCTTTACTGTACCTTTTTATCTTCCACCGCAGTTAAAAATAAATGAGCGCGCTCTATTCTGGAGAGACACGGGTCGATAAAGAGCGCCGCGATACGTCAGCCGCCTGTTGCGCGTGCGTGTACACGCATTCAAGTTTGGGACTGCTTAAAGGTGAGTAATGACAGTCACGTGGTGCGATACCAGCCAAACAAAGAAAAAAAACAACGGAACGGATCGATAGTGCCCTGTTATGAACTTGCACCTTTTTTGCCAGTTATTTTATCTGCAAATTTACTGTACAACAAAGTTCCATGTATGTTAAGTGTAAACGACAGTGAAATGCGCGCAGGACTCCACTTAGAGTTAAAATAACCAGTATAACTGTTTGAGCATCTGACTTCCTCCGGACAAGGTTTTTTGTAATATTCACACAAGAGTGAGTTGGCGGTGTGGCATGGGAAGGGTCCCCCGGCACAGTAGAGACAGGAACATAAGTGTGAGCACTGCATAACAAAGAAAGTTCTGATGTAAGAATGGGACGGTTGTCTTAAAAAATATCCATAAAACATTTATCCCCAATAAGCTAACTGTGCTGCAGTATCGTGTTTATCTTCTATTCTTCTCTGCCTCTTCTTTGTGGGCAAAACCCTTTTTTGTAACAAACAATCCATTTCTGTAGAACTACTGTGTAGGTAAATAAGCTCAGTATGCTTAATTTTAGAGTATGGATTCTCGGGCTTTGTGTCCATTTTCTGCTGCTCGCTTACAAAATCTAGCTGGATGGTTTGATGATTATAGAAAGTAATTGGCACCAGCATGCTCAGTAACTCAGAAACTGCCTTTGGCTGGTGACTATCGAACCTCTCATAGGGTGAGCCCAGCCCAGTCTGTGCATTTGCTGTGTTCCATCCCAGGAGCACTTCATAGAGCAGTGGTCACCAACCCTGTTCCTGGAGAACTGCCATCCTGTAAGTAAGGAACCCAGTCCAACTGTGACAAAGTAGGCCTTGCACAAAAGCTAGAGATCCTGCACCAATGTAGATTATTTGATTGAAGAGTGCCTGACTAAGGTCGAAGTGAAAACCTAATAGAGGGTTGATCTCCTGAAACGGGGTAAGGTGACCACTGTTCTAGAGCATGCCAAGAGCTTTATTAGCTGTGTCCAGTGTTGTTTGACATAGAACTCATTAAATAATTGGATCTGCCCAAGGAGAGGTTTATACCAACAAATTGCCAATTATGTGTTCATTATAGCACGTAAGAGGTGAAATAACAAAGCAATGCCAGTGCCAAGTGTACTCTTGAGGGCTGTTGCAGAGATAAAGATATGATCGAGGAAATTAAATAATGAAGAGCGCAGGCAGTGTTTTAAAAATCAACTTATGTTGGGCGCCTTCTGTTGCGTCTAATTCTTTTTCTTTTTTCCTCATCAAGTTGGGATCCTGGCATGCAGATGGTCAGCTTGTTTTGGTCTACTCTGCTTCTTTGTTTGCATTATTGAGGCTCAAGTGAAAGTGCTCATCAACCTTTAAAACCCCCTTTCAATCTTGTATATGTCCTCGCTTGTCTTCCTAGATTGAGCTCCTGATGCATGCATTTTCTACTTAATTTCAGCGCCATCTGAATTTTTAAACTGAGCAGGGTACATCTTAACTGTTTTCCTGCTGGACTTTGGCGCTGGAAAGAGCTGAAGCCCTGGTGTTCCCGGGACCCATAATGGAGTTGGAGGGATGTTGGCTGGTTCAGTAACACAGTAATGATATTGCACCACTTTGTTTTGGTGGTCCTACTGTGTCCAAGATACCTGCAGCAGTTTAGCCTGGTTCCTGTGCAGAAACAAACGGATGAGACAAATAGCTCCACGCCCCCTCACTTTCATTAAAATCTGCTAGCTAAACATTGGCTTCTTTACTTTTATTTAAGGCATGCTTCGAGTAGGTGCTGTTGGACCTAGCAGAGGAACCCTCACCCAGGATCTGTCAATCCGAATACCCACCCCCCACTATGGAAAAATGTCTTGTCTTTTTTGTGATATAAGACCTTTTTTTCTCACTGAGAAAAACTTGGCTGATGAGTTTATTTTTGTCAGCCAACTGGCAGATCTTGAAATGAGTTACACTGTCTCACCACATGGCCAATATTTTTGTCTTAATAAGCAAAAACACAGATTGGCAGTTTGAATAAAAGACTAAACCACCTGATATGATTGATTCGTTCTTTGTTTTTCTTCGGTGCCCAATTACACGGCCTCATCTCTGCATGTCACACACTGCCCTTATCTCTCCACTGTGTGATTATAACACGAGCAGCCTTGCTGTGTGAGGAACAGAGAGTATTTTTTCATGAATGAGCTGCCTCCCACGGCAGTGCTCCCTCCGGGAGAAACCGTCTGTGGGCTCGGACACCTGGGGAACACAGCTCAAGTTTCCCTTTGAGCTGCAAGTCTGTCACCGCCTGTTCTTTGCTGCATTTATTGAAAGAGGGGTTTCTGGAGATTAATAATAACCATACTAAAATGAATACTTTTTAATGTATTTCAGCTTGTTTTTTCTGAGGAGTCAAGTTAGACGTCAGGTCTACTTTATTGACACTGATAAGTGGAGACATGGAGTGAAAACAGCCAGTTTGGTAATCCCGTTTGGAGAGAGCCTCTGCATTAATATGTCCTGCTATTACAGAGTAAGCATTGCTAAATTCCCTGGGCTTAGTATACAGTCAAAATCTGAAGCTGACTCAGATTAGATTAACCTATATCATCATAATGACTGAGGTGCACATTCGTAATATAATGACGGCTTTTTAACTGGCGGGCACGATAAGCAGATGCAGAGGGTGAAAGAATATTAATCTAGAGAAATGCTGGGGGAGCATTTAATTATGTGCTTGCATGCATTTCATTTCCCTCTCATTATATCCCCATAACACAGTTTTTGGGGATATTGTGGTTTGCTTTGCACACTGCCGCAGATTCCTCATGTTAGCCCGAGAACTAGAACAGTTTTTATGGAAATGGCTTGAAACGCCTTGTGTTCATTTCTGGTGTGCTGAGGACCAGGATTATTGTTTTATATGACCCTGCCACCTTTCCTGCTGCGCCACCACCAGGTCAAACTTTACATTTTCAAATGCAAAAACTCAAAAACGTCTGTGATGGGAACGATTTCACACTACTTGTGTTTGTTTCTATTGCGTAGACAAAGGCTGTTATTGGCGTTGATTACCTTTACTCACCTACAGTTATGACCTTTGGTGCTGCGCCATCAACTGGCCAAACTTATTATTTTTCAAAAATTGCAGTGACCCAAACAGCTTTAATGGGACTCATGACAAATCAAATCAGTTTTCCAAAGCCAAGTGTGTTTTATTCCCTAATAATTTTATAAAAAGTGAACACAATAAAGGTCCACAGTTGACTTTGAGTTTTGAATTTGCATTTAGATCGTGGTACGGGTAGCTCTCAATATCAAATCCAGCTGATATAAGGCTGAAATATTAAAAGAAACCCTCCAGAGAAAAAGAAAACCATTAGGTGTGGCCAACTGAGCTATTTTGTATGGTCTTAAAAAGACAGAAAGCATTGCTGGACTCAGGAATTAAAAAAAGACCTGGAAGATGTCAGTTAACAACCGTAGGGAGTGAATTAAAAGTGATTTTTAAAATGGCTGCCATTTTGTAATCAATTGAAGTGGGCAGCCAAAATTTTGGGATTTTTGTCCATGTACATATGGCAACTATTGGAGCAAAAATCAACTAAATCTGTGATGGGGTGGGGTCACCCCCTGGTACATTTGAGCTGGAATGGCTCCTCTCTAATAATTTAGTGCAGTGGGTTGCAAGCCTACAATGCGACATTAGTTTGTTATAAATACCGAAAATCAATCAAATCTGTGTGTCTCTCTCTTTGTCTAAGCTAGACTTAAATCTGGAAGCCTTGGACCACTCCCAGTTACAGGGTTCCACGTTGAGTTACATTTCATTTTGGCTCCAGTTTGCTGTTATTGTAATGATATCTGCCTCGATTTTATACTGCTTGATGCAGGGATAGCTATGTATTTTGGAATAGAATGCTGTTCTTTTCATTGGGATAGTAGTTACAGTTGTTGCAGAGTGTTGAAGATTCTTTTGTTTAGGAGCCATTGAGCAATATAATTGTTTAGTGCATTTACTAATACAATGCTCATTGACCTAACATAATCTGAAGTATTTTTTCCCTCTCAGCAGAGCGTACTATAACCGGGACATGCCAACACATTGTAGGCAGCTGCTTTAAATGCTACGCTAAGCTGATGAAGTTAGAATTGTGAGGTACAATTCAGGAACCACACGCGAGAATCGAAATGCCAATCTTCGTAAAACTTTATTCGTTCCAAGTTGAGACCAAGAAGCACACAGCGATTGCAGTACCGGAGGGATAATCACCAACAGTAGTCAAGGGACAGGCAGGGGTCAAAACCAAAGGATCAGAGTTCTCACGGTACATAGAGCGCCCTCCGTAATCATTGGCACCCCTGGTTTAGATGTGTTCTTTAGCTTCTAATAAATTTAGTTTTTTTTTCTTAATAATATAGGACCACAATGAAAAAGAGGAAAATCCAACCTTTAATTCAAGTGCATTTATTCAGTGGGATAAAAATCCCACATTAAGAAATAATTCTTTTACGTCAAATCATGTGTGCCACAATTATTAGTACCCCTGATGTTAATACTTTGTACAACTCCCTTTTGCCAACAAAACTGCATTTAATCTTCTCCTATACTGTTTCACTAGATATAGAAAGAGGGATCTTGGACCATTCCTCTTTTCACAATCTCTCTAAGTCATCCAGCGACCTGGGTCCTCTCCTCTGCACTCTCCTCTTCAGCTCACTCCACAGGTTTTCAATGGGGTTGAGGTCTGGGTACTGAGATGGCCATGGGAGGAGCTTGATTCTGTGTCTGGTGAACCATTTCTGTGTAGATTTGGCCTCATGTTTAGGGTCATTGTCTTGCTGAAAGACCCAGTGACGACCCATCTTCAGCTTTCGGGCAGAGGCCACCAGATTTTGATTTAAAATGTCCTAGTATTTCAAAGCATTCATGATGCCATGCACCCTAACAAGGTTCCCAGGGCCTCTGGAAGAGAAACAGGCCCACAGCATCTCTGATCCTCCCCCATACTTCACAGTGGGCATGACTTGCTTTTCTGCATACTCATCTTTTGTGTTCCGCCAGACCCACTTAGAGTGTTTGTTGCCAAAAAGCTCTGTCTTAGTCTCATCTGACCAATGCACACAGTCCCAGTTGAAGTCCCAGTACCGCTCAGCGAACTCCATGATTCACATTATGATTGTGAGTGAGAAAAGGTTTTTTCCGTGCATGCCTCCCAAACAGCTTGTTGGCATGTAGATAGCGCTTGATGGTTGTTTTGGAGACTTTGTGGTCTAAAGATGCTACCATTTCTTGCAGTTCTTTAACAGTGAGCTCTGGAGAACTTTTTATTTCTCTTACCATCCTCCTCACTGTGCGTGGTGGCAAAATAACCTTGCGTCCTCGTCCAGGCTTGTTTACCACTGTTCCAGTTGTTTTAAACTTCTTAATCATTCCTCTGACAGTAGATATGGGCAGGTGCAGGTGAGTGGCTATTTTCTTGTAGCCATTGCATGACTTGTGAAGGTCGACACACATCTGCCTTACTTGAATGGTGTGTTCCTTTGTTCTCCCATGTTGAAGAGTGGATCAGAGAAATGGCCTCTGTGTCACGTCATATTTATACCCCAGGGAAACAGGTAGTGATGAATTACTAATTAAATGTTCCTAGATACTGTGATCAACTTTGTAAACTACTGTAGAAATGACAGAAATACTTCAATTACATTTATTTCCTAGGAATTTTTGGGGGTGCCAATAATTTTGGAACAGGTGATTCAATGAAAAATAATTATTTCTTGGTCAGGGATGTTTTTTTTCCCTTAAAATCACTTGAGTTGAAGGTGACATTTTTTTTCAGTGCGAGAGTATGCTTCTGCAATAAAAATTGAATTTATTTCAAGGCTTTTTACGCATCTTAACCACGAGGGCCAATAATTATGGAGGGCGCTGTAGATCTAAGGCAAAAATCCGAAATCCAAAAACAGGCAATGGTCATACACAGGGCGTCAGTAGAAGGAATCGTAGTCAAACAGGCAGGGGTCAAAAAATCCAAAGTATCAAACAAACAAGGGTAGGCAATCTCATGGTCGTACGGAAGGGAGTTGAAGAAGACGCAAATCACAACTGGCATAAAAGGCTCTCTGCTCAAAAGGAAATGAGCAACGTTCTGACAAAGTCAGAACCACAGTGAGGTCTCTAAATATACAGAAGAGAAGTCCCATGCTATGCAGGGAACAGGTGAGCTGGATCAGACTAATTAACAAAGGAAAGAACTAGAGGGAGTACCCAACCACATGAAATTGGCAAAAGCCAAAACACGACCAGGGA
Source organism: Gymnothorax reevesii (assembly GCA_029721435.1). Classification (NCBI taxonomy): domain Eukaryota; kingdom Metazoa; phylum Chordata; class Actinopteri; order Anguilliformes; family Muraenidae; genus Gymnothorax; species Gymnothorax reevesii. The sequence continues at coordinate 92,430,868 of CM056582.1, read as the reverse complement.
TTACACAGACAGCCTATGACAAACCAACGGCTCCGGTTAGGGTGTTCGAAAGTGCACAGAGTGAGAGGCAGAACAGTGTTTAGCAACGTGCAGAGAATCTGCTGAAGCACAGCAAAGTAAATTGAGTGAAGGCAAGGGGCGGAGACTGGAGCCGAGCGAGTGCTGAGAGGTTGTTAGTCAATTAGTAATGTGCAGCTATACAGTCCCTAGTGCTTGTTAGTAAGTTAGTATTATAAACAATGTTACTTAGTGTTAGTAATTTATCTAATATAATAAACTGTTAGTATTGTTAGTAAAGATAGAACAGTAAGACGAAGGAAGCTAACGAGATTGGAAGGAATGTTTGGAAACCCAGAAACCACGAAATCACCCGAAACTGTGGCACACAAGACTGGGGAGACGGACTGAACCAACTAGATCACAAGACAGGGGAGAAAATGGAATACAGCAATGGCAAGAACCAAAAACCAGAATATACAATTAATGGAAAATCATAAAAATAAAGACATGGTAAGCACAAAAACATGGCAAAACAGGGCATGACAGATCAAAATCACAACAAGAATAAATAGCATCATCACATTCTCTCCATCCCTGAAAGACCATGAGGCATAAAATATCTATCAATTTATTTTTTCTTTTCATTTTGCTTATGACCAGCCTGTGATAATGCATACGATCACATGATTGAATTCTTTCAACTGGTAGAGTTTTAACTGGCTCTGAAAACCTTCTTTTTCTGAGGTGGAATAAATTCATTCAGCCTGAAAACTGTCTAAAAACACTTTTGTTTTGGACCAAGTTCTTTCCTAGTTTTCATGCCAGATGTATTCAGATCCTAGCTTGGCGCTAAAGTACCTTAGTCTAAAAACAAAAATTTCCCGAACTCAAAATTGCGGATGTTTGAATTGCTAAACACTTGCATGAACTTCAAATATTAAGGAAAGTTAAGCAATGCTCAGAAACGTCAGACTTTTATTTGGCAAATTTCATGGAGTTGTTTCATTTTTTGACCGCATTTTCTCAAAATGGATCTTTTTTTTTTTTTTTGAAAAACCAGAAAAATGCATCCCCCTTAATCAACAAACATGAAATCTGTTGTAATCTCTCACTTCTTATGCAGTAAATAATTGAACGTCTCTCTCCCTGGTACATGTGGCCTGTGTCATGCTTGCATGAACCCTTGCTGTTGTGTGAAATGTCTCTTCATATGTACATATTAAATTACTTTGGTTTCATGCGTGTGGATGTTCATCCTTATGTAATAGGTTTTAGTAATATGTTTTAATCATTTGAAATACATTTTGTATTTGATGTGGTTTATTGTTGCATTTCCCCTTGATGTGGCCTTGCAAACAGCATAACTAAGCACATTATTATCATTCTTTTGAATTCACACACAGAAACACAAAAGAAATGAGGAAGAGGGAGATTGTTTTTGCTGAATAAACTTTGTTTGCACGGCCAGATGCTGACATCTTACCTGCTGTTAATTGCGTCCTCCTAGACTCCTGTGGGAGGCCTTGGCATTTCTCCTGTGCTGTGGGTGCTTGGCTCGTGTCGCTTCAACTTCACTGCACCTCTGTTGACTTTACTGTGTTCTCAAAGAGCCCAGGAGATTGTGGGAATCCTGTCCATTTTATTTCTTTTGGAGAAAGTGACATCTCAATTCTGGGCTTTCATTATCTTCACAGGGCTTAGCGCTGAAGCAATCCAAAATCTACCGCGCAGTGAAATCGGTCCCCCCTCCCCCCCCCCTCTTCCCCTCTCTCTCTCTCTCTCTCACTGTCTCTTTCTCTCCATCTGCCAAACTCCAGAGTTTTTTCCGGTAAATGTCCAGCCTCTTAGGTAATGTGCCACCCAGATGCTAATCTGCACATCTGTGGAAAAAAGTAAACTTTCCTATAAGCTCAGCGTTTCTAGCAGGAGGCAGGGAAAGGGCTGATGGCAGACAGGGTTTTGTAGGTCTGAATGGGAACTGGGAATATTTTGAGAATGAAGGTCAGTATTCATGAGAAGTAGCATAATGATGAACAGTGTCGCACGCTGCTCCTGTGAGCGCGGCCAGCTTATCAGATCAGCAAGAACTCCCCTCTGCTGCAGCCTGTGCCTGGAATCCCTCGCAAATAGTGAGCACTTGTATCTCACTCACAAATGAGAGAAGAATATTAAGCAGCTTGCAAAGCATATCTTCATTCGGGAAATAAATATGTGAATAAATAAATATTTAGTTGAGCGTGTATGAGGAGTCATATTAAATGGCTTCCTTCGGCTGGTTTCCTGTTTTGTCCTGCTCCTTCAGTAAAATATACATTTTTAAAAATGTGCGGGCTATTTTGTATCCACAACTATGTTTGAGAATGGATCATTATTATGCCTTACATGACACTGTGATAAATTTCAAGATGTTTAGGTAAAAAAAAAACAAAAAACAATTAGCTCAAAGATAGAAACATACCTATGTGCCTCCTATTTGACAGGCTTTTGGAATCCATATTTTGCTGTAGACTTAGCTTGAAGGCTGAAGCGTTGGCAATGAAAATTTTCTAGACTGGCGGAGTGAATGGCTTATGGTAAATTTAAACAGGTTTTTTTTTTTTTTGCATGGAAATGACTTCATAAATAAAGCAAACGTGCCTAAATGTGACAACAGTGGTGCTCTGTAATAATTTCTGTTGATTTTTTCCCTTCTGCTCAAGCTTTCCCAAAAATTGATGTATTTGATTTTATTTCACATTCAATGTCATAAATGTAGTGATCATTGTCTACCTCTGATATACCTTAAGTACTTATGTATGTCCAAAACAAACCTTAAATTAGGCTGCAGCTCTAATAGCAAAAAACGAAGAAAGTACCTTTATATAGCTATTGTGAATTAGAATTTTCTTTGTCAAGGGTTTTCAAATCATTCCATGAAACCGCTGGGCAGCTCTTGAGAGCAATCTCAGCTTCCATTTGTGCAAGCTGCATTATTAATGGCGTGGAATTGAAACCAAACTCAGGTGCAATAAATACTGTTATGAGTCCTTGGCTGAAAACCGATTGTTTTCACAAAAATGAAAAGAAATTCAGCAAGTAGACTGGCAGTACTGACAAAAATAACACTTTGCTTGATTATCCATTCATATAAGCCTACGAAGAGCCTAGTATACACCCTCAGTTATTCATGTTTGCACTTATACTTTGTGGGCGTTGGCTTTTATAGCAATGCTTGCTGGAACCAACTTTTGAGAAATCACATATGTTGTGTGGGCATTTTGGGTTACGAGGATGTATTGGCTGGTCTTCTCAGAGGAATGTGGAGAATTATGGCTCGTAGGTAAAAGTTAAGGTTATGGTTACCGTTTTTCTTGGATTAAGAGTAGGTTTAGGATTAGGCATAGTTTGGTTACTGTAAGGGTTCAGGAAAGATTTTGCAGAATGAATGTAATACAATGTCCACATAATATGAGTGTGAGCGCGCGCTTGTGTGTGTGTGTGTGTGTGTGTGTATGTGCGTGCGTGCGTGCGTGCGTGTGTGTGTGTGTGTGTATGTGTGTGTGTGCGCGTGTATGCATGGGTGAGAGAGTGGAACAGATATACTGTAATCGCATGGAATAACATAAATATGTACTGTACGAGTAAATTGAGCGCACAGCATGGGGTATCTGTATTGAAAAGAGTGCACAGACTGCGCTTGTCACAGGCCAAAAGAAAGTTTAAGACTAGTTTAAACAGAGGATGGCAAGAGGCGTGGTCACTCTTGTGGAAAAGAATCACTCAAGAGTTTTGGGGCTTTGCAGGTCAGCAGTGTATTACATTAATGTGACATGGAGAGAACCCAATTGAACAGAGTTACTGCATTGTCTAAGCATTAGAGACCAACAACTTTCTATATTTATAAGCAGTAGCACAAGTGTGAAACACGTTAAATATAGCATAAGGCATCCTATACAAAGCTGAGGGGAAATTTTTGGATGGGAAATGAGAAACAAGGGATTCTTGGTCTAACTAAAATACTGTCGTTAGAGTGATTAGAATGAGATAATATCCTTCATAGCGCATGCATCCTGAAATATAACTTTATTATCAAAATTTTACAACCCCCATTCCTAAATAATTGGGACAAAGTGTAAATTGTGAATAAAATCAAAATGCAATGACTTTCAGATCACATAAGCCAATATATTGTTTACAATAGAACATTAATAACATTTCAAATGTTGAAACTGAGACATTTCACATTTTTATCCACAAAATGAGCTTATTTTAAATTTTCTGGCTGCAACAGTTCTTCAAAAGTTGGGACACAGGCAAAAAAGGGCTATAAAGCCATTAGTACACAACAGAATCAGCTAAAAGTACATTTAGCAAGTAATAAAGTTAACTGGCGTCAGGTGTAACACGATTGGCAATAAAAGGGATGTCTTAGAGAGGTTGAGTCTCTCAGAAGTAAAGATGGCCTGAGGCTCTCCAACCTGTGAAGACTTGCGTAAAAAAAATTGTGGAATACTTTAAAAACAACGTTGCTCAACGACAGATTGCAAAGGCTTTGAAGGTCTCATCATTGACAGTGGATATCATCATCAAAACATTTAGAGAAACTGGAAAAATCTGTGTGTGTAAGGGACAAGGCTGAAGACCTTTACTGGATGCCCATGATCTTCCGGCCCTCAGACGCCACTGCATCATTCACCGGCATGATTCGGTCGTTGACATTACTAAATAGGCCCAGGAATACTTCAAGAAACCACTGTCAGTAAACACAGTCCTCCGTGCCATCCACAGATGCCGCCTAAAACTCTATCATGCAAAAAGGAAGCCATTGTTTAGCCTGATCCAGAGGCTCCACCGTGTTCTGTGGGCCAAGGCTCGTTTAAAATGGACTGTAGTAAAGTGTCCTGTGGTCAGACGAGTCAAAATTTGACATTCTTGTTGGAAACCATGGGCATCGTGTCCTCCGGGCTAAAGTGGAGAAAGACCATTCCTCCTGTTATCAGCGTTCAGTTCAAAAGCCAGCATCTCTGATGGTATGGGGATGCATTAGTGCATATGATGTGGGACACTTGCATGTTTTAAAAAGCACCATGAATGCTGAAAGGTATTTAAAGGTTTTAGAGCACACATGCTCCCCTCCAGATGACATCTATTCCAGGGAAGGCCTTGTGTGTTTCAGCAGGACAATGCAAAACCACATACTGTAGCTATTACAACAGCATGGCTTCGTAGTAGAAGAGTCCATGTGCGGAACTAGCCTGCCTGCAGTCCTGATCTTTCACTGATCGAGAACATTGGGTGCATATTTAAATGAAAAGTCCATCAAAGGAGACCCTAAACTCTCCAGCAGAGGGAAGCCTGTGTTAAACAAGAGTGGGATCAAATTCCATTGGCTAAACTCAACAAACTTGTCTCCTCAATGCTCAGACACCTCCACTTTGTGTTCAAAAGAAGAAGGGATGCTACACCATGGTCAACAGGCCCCTGTCTCAACTTTTTTGAGACCTGTAGCGGCCATCAAATTTGAAATGAGCTCATCTTGTGGATAAAAATATTAAAATTTCTCAGTTTCAAGATTTTCTGTTATCTCTGTTCTATTGTGAATAAAATACTGGCTGGTTTGATTTGAAAGTCATTGCGTTTTGATTTTATTCACAATTTACACTTTGTCCCAACTATTTTGGAATTGGGGTTGTAAATGAGTGATGCTACCTCTGTAGTGTCCACCTCACAATTGAATGGGGAGGTGATAATACCCTCTGTTTCTCACTTAGGCTGTTCTGATGACAGGAAGCGCTGTAAGACATAAGCCAGTGTCCTTTAAAAGGTAAATGTGCTTGAGCTGAGGGGATTAGTCAGGGCTTTAAGGCCGGATGCAATTTAAGACAGAAAGTCTCTCTGATCAGCTGCTGTCTTGACCTTAAATGACACTGTAAGTATGCCATAAATGTGTTCACATTTTTTTAAAACGTCCTCACTGATACCTTTTGTCATGGTTTAATCTAAAGTGGCGTCTGCAGAGGGATTAGAGGACGTCTTGCTCCATCTCTTTCTCCCTTTGCTGGCACTGACGACGCTGACAGCCCACGGACCCCTCCTGCTCAGCCCTGGCCAGGATCTGCGCACAGTCCTCCATCTATCACTCTCGCTCTCTGCTCAACTGACCAGCCCCCTGAAGAATCAGATTTCAGGAATGTTTTACTGTCTTCTGGGACTTTTTTCAGTTAACTGCAGTGATCGCTGCAGCAGCATATGAATGTTCCAAATATAACATACAAGTCATATTTGTTATCGTATCCTACAAAAAATGACTATAGTTCCAATTTATTGTCATCCTATAGCAAATGGATAGTATTTTTGCCACCGTACTGCAGTATTCCTACAGTGATACAATAGTTATTCAAACTACAGCAATACATTTGTGTGGACTATAGTAATATCATGGTACTGTGGACTGTGGTAATACTATAGTTTTAGTGTGATGGCTCTGGTTCTACTCTAGTTATACTATGCAAACTACAGTAGTACTATAGTTCTGCCTTTAATAAAATAGTATTACTAAGAAATAACTTGGATATTTTCAAAAGCGTATGCCTTGACATGTTCAAGCTGATGAATCCTCATTAATCTCAACACTTGGGTCTGAATTGGTCATTAATGACAGCGTAGAGACCAACAAACCTTCTCGTGCTGGTTTTGTGCTTACGACTGCCGATCTCGTGTCGGCTAATCACAAATCCGTACTGTGTCCTGGCCATCATTGCTTATAGTACAGCTTTCTCTTCAGTAACATGCCAGCAACAATCGGAATTCTGTTTTTTTCTTGTGTATTTTCCTCAAGAATCGTCGGAACATCATGTTTCAATGAATGGAAGGGAAAAGATATGCAGCATTTTTTTTCTTACAGTTGAAACATCTGCGCTGCACGGTTTTGCAACACAAAGAGTGCTTATCCCTCACAATCTAATTGATGGTGGGTCCAGTGATGTATAGGTTTAGAGTGACTCATTTATGAAGCCGCAGCAATTATGTAGTAATCAGGCTGTTATGCAATCACTTTTGTGCTCATCTGCTTTAGGTTTCTGCAGCAGACGCGCTGGTCGATCCAGCTGGGTCCAGGCTCTATTTAAAACTGAATCTGACTGCTGTTCATTGTGTGTGAGATGTTGTGTGTGTGTGTGTGTGTGCGTGCGTGTGTGTGTGTGTGTGTGTGTGTGTGTGTGTGTGTGTGTGTGCGCGCGTGTGTTTGCGTGTGTGCTATCTGAGTACACATTGGTGGGTGTGCATGTATTTGAGTTTATATGTGTGTTTGTATGTGAGTGTGTGGGTGTGAGTGCAAATGTCAGTGTACATTTGTGTGTGTGTGTGTGTGTGTGTGTGTGTTTGGGTTTTTGGGTGGGTGTGTGCTTGTATTTGAGTTTGCATATGTGTCTATATGTGACTGTATAGTTGTGTTTGTGTGTCTGTGTGTGTCTATGTCTATTATTATGCATATATGAATTTGTGTGGCTGCATAAATGTGTGTGTTTGCATGTTTGTGAATGTACAAGTTTATTAAAAACAGTGAGTCCGAACAGAAGAGCTGTGCCCGATTCTCCCCCTCTCACTGCAGAGTCACACTCCATTGTCTCTCCACTGCTCTCAGTTATCAGAGCTTGTGCTGCAGCAAGCTGATGAAATAAGAGCAGCCCTGAGGCCTCTGGGGAAAAGCAGCTCAGCGCTGCAGTCATACGCTCCTCTCGCGCTCATGAGTACCCCTGCATTCCCTGCTCTACCCTGAAAAGCACTGATTGGGTTCCACCAATTTACACCCCAAGTAAGGCAGCCTTGATTGACGCTGCTGATTGGGCTGATGGCGCCATTGTAGGAGGCTCACGTTGCGTGAAGAAGCATCGGCGTGTCAACCTGTTCCCTTCTCCATATTTCTCCGTCTCGCCGCAAATTACCGACCCGCGCTTACGACTGACGTCAAGAAGCCATTTATATAGTTGTATAAAAAGCACTCTTGTACTGAGGAATGAATGTAATGACCATGTAATCAAGACCTTGAGCGAGTTTTTCTTAATGCGAGCCTCTTAGCTCTGCTTGATAACATAGACACATACACGTTTTCTGTCCTTAGCAGACTCTACTCAAGCCAGTCACTTGTGGTTAAAGTGCGAATTTGCTGCTTTTATTCATATGAAATCATATATGCTGCTCATCCTTATTATCTTATGATTATCTGATTGTCTGAAGGATGGAGGCTTGATTAAGAAAAACTTTTGAGTGCTGTGTGCGTGTGTGTGTGTGTGTGCGTGCGTGCGTGTGTGTGTGCGTGCGTGTGTGTGTGTGTGTGTGTGTGTGTGTGTGTGTGTGCGTGTGTGTGTGTGCGTGCGATTATACCAAAGCCAGAACGTCTCATTGATTGAAATTGTCTAAGCTGGAATATATATTTTTCAAGCCTTTCAACAGCCATCATCTTTGAATATATCGAATCAGGTGTACCCAGCTAGTCTAAGCTAAGAATTACTTTGCGGTCAGTCCCTGTGTTGATGAGAACAAGGAGAACTGTCAGACTGCACACCCTTCTTAACGAGGAGCTCTGCTTCATGTGATGTACAGAGATAAAATGGGGCCTTTGAATCAGGCTGGCTACGTCACTTTCATCTGAGTATGAGCTGTTGCCAGATGTCCAATCTCTATGGTTTTTTGCCAGAAACCTGGTTTTTAGCTAGAATGTGCAGATTTTGCAAAAATTTTGCAGGCCTTACGTAAAATCCTGACTGGTTGAAGTCCAGTTTGAGTAATTGATTGACAGTCAGCAGTCACACCAACCTTCCAGTCCATGATCCTTTCAGATATCTACCCACCCCTTTCCTGAGCTCGATGTCCTACTGAGAAAAATTCAGAGAGAAGTCATTGCTTCTTTGGAGGGAACCAAATCCTGTGAGGCTGTGATGCTTTTTACCCTGGAAGGAGATGAGTCCTTTGAGTCCCATTGATGGATATGCAAACAGGCTGGCAGCATGACTCTTAGGACTGGTGTGTGATGATATTTCTGCCCGTAGTTTGAGTTGGCCCAGCTAACGTTATCAGTTCAGTTAGAGCTGGGACTCTGCGTTAGTTTGTTTAGAGAAATTGTTTATGCTGAGAGAGAATGCGCTCAAGAGCAGAGAGCCGTTTTCTTAGATATGTTGCCTGTTATCAAATGGGAATAGAACTGTCATGCCTGGTTTTGACCTTCATGGTTTTCATGCTGTTGTAGCATTACTCTGTGATTAAACATGGATTTTTCCCTTAGTTTATTTTGAGGAAGTGTATGTCAGAAAAAAAAAAGTTTGAAAGGATGTGCTTGTACTTGTCGTGTACTGCAGTGACACCCAAGTGTCAACACAGCTTGTCATGTAAACATTGATTAATGATCTCCAGTGCTTGCTCTGAGTACGTTCTCAGAGTTTTGTGCTTTGAGCCCGTTACCAGCCACTAAGGCTTTATTGTGTTTTCTGAGAGAAAGAAGTCATGATTTCAGTAAGAGATGAATTATTTGACATTATATTGAATTATCAGTCCAAGGTGACTTTCTGGTTTGAAAGTTGTTTATAGACAGTTTACTGTGGGCTATATAAGGGAAAGTTTGGGGAACCATGTTTAACCCTTTAACTGCCTGCTCCCTTTTGGTCAAGCTCAGTTTGAGTCGCTGTATTAAATTGAAAGATGTGTTGAACTTAGCCTGATGAAGCCTTCTCCAAAAATCATTTGCCGTCTGTAATGCCGGAAAAAAAAAAAAAAACTGATCTGTCAAGTTCAACACATCTTTCAATTAGAGATTATGACTCAAAATGTGCTCTACCAAAAGGTTGAGCAGGCAGTATAAGGGTTAAAGCACTCTTATATAGTAGTCACTTTGTGTAATGACGTTATGCTATTACTGCGTGCGAGAGCTCACTCTGAAAAACATGTGACTCTCTCTTCATCTCCCGCTCATTATATGTAAAAAATACATTTAGTAGTTATGAAATTTGTGTTTTCAGGGGCATGTGTGATACAAGTAGCTCAGATCTGTTGTAGTTGTTTATAGTGGCAGGCTCTAATGGATTTTCCTTTACATTGAGTTTCATTGTGCGGAAACTCCATTATGTGTATGGAAAAGTGCAGCCTTATTTGTCAGTGATGAATTGAAAATTATTGTACAGGATAATGCCTGTGTTGCATAAAACTGTGTTTTTAATTCCGGAGATGTTTGTGTCTATTGGCTCATAAGTAATGGAGGTAGTTAATTCTCTGTGAAGAGCTGGCTTTAGCATGGAGCTCTCTTGAGAATGAGGGAATGGTGCCATCGCATCTGTCTTATTGTCTGTAAAATTACAGAACTATGCAAAGCTGAAAAATAGGCAGCATGCGTTGGGAAGGTTGATGTGAAGATTTATCAATGTCAAGCTTTGATCTTTCCGTGAAACCGGCCATGCATGAACACGCATACAGTATATGCACAAACGTGCTTGCTCTCTCTTACTAATTTTCTCCCTCACACACACACACACACACACACACACACACACACACCATAATTATGGTGTACAGTGAGTGCTGTATAATATTATATGGACCCCCACGCAAAGGCCATTTAAAAGTATAATGCCCACAGTTAAAAATAATATGTTAGATTATATATTCCAACGGAGCAACCATAGTCAATTTTATTTTTAATCAGAAACAGTTGTTTTTTTTTGTGACAATGAAATTAGATTTTCTAAGCAGAACATGTAGCCCTTTTACTTGGAAAATCCATTACAATTGATTTGGTATTAAATATCATGACATGAAAACATATCCATATTCTGTTAATTTTGGGGGCTGCATTTATTTACTCATTTGGAATTAGAAGTGCAAACTGTGGATTAAATTTATGAGTGCTTTAATGAGAGGCTGTTGAAATGTCAGTGAGAGGGCTAGTTACATCGTTTAGCCAGTATGTGCATCCTTCCTTATTTTAATTTCTACAATGGCTTCGTATGACGTTACCAATCTTTCAGGCTCGCATTAATCGGCATGATGACCTCAGAGGAGGGTCTGTATTCAACAGCCTCTTTGCTCTCATAGTATTGCAGTGGCTGACGGTATGTCCTGGCCCGCAGGAGCTAGTCGAGCCCTCCATTAGGATTATACACGAATACTTTTCAGTTGTACTTTGGCTCAAGTTCTCAAGGTTGTCCGAATCCCCTAATATGTCTTCCTGTCCTTTATATCTGGCGTTAATTACTCTTTTCTTCTCTCCTGTTGTGTTTTTTCCTCCTCTGTTCGGTTATGCCAGCTGTCGACGCTCTAGGGATGCTAGCTAGGGCTTGAGATGAAGTGGAAGAAATATTTTGGGTGAAAGCATTCTTTCCTTTTAAATAAATGAGGGAGAAGAAGAAAATGAAGAGAATATTTGGAGGAAGAATATGAGAAAGAAGTGGTCGTTGAAGAGTCGAATTGAGAGGAGAGTGTTGAGGACAAGATGTTTGTCTTTTCCAGCTGTTTATGAAAATTGATGAGGCATTCCCACTTCCTCATTTCCTAATACTGGGCAAAAATGGAGCCAAAATATCCTTTACAGTGGTTCCAATAAGTGTTTGTACACTATTTAAAATTCGACTACATAACAGCTTTTGTATATTCGGCTAAATGCTTGATATTGAGTGTAAAAGTGATTAAAATATTAGATAATCAATATGTTTTCAACAAATATTTAATGTCAAAATGGCATGTTTGGTCAGAAAGGCGATTATCTGACCCAATAAGTATCTGTACAGATCCATTAGTGAGTCACAAAACTTATAATACTCACCTAAAATTGACTCAAGATGTTTACAGGACATGGTTGACTCACTTGGTCTGATTTGGTCAAGCGTGACCATACTGGACACTCCCTCTGTACACAGACTGGCCTATGTAAATGGCCTGACCATGCCCATCATGTATTCCTGTGATATATGGCTAAGACGGGCGAGATACCCCGTCGAATGTGGGAGCAAATCATTCAGCTACATAAAGAAGGCCAAAGCACCAGAAAAATTGGCTATCGTTAAGCCACACGACCGTGCAGTACATCATCAAGAAGTACAAACAGTCTGAACGCATAGCCAATGCAGCCAGGAAAGGACGTCCCAGGAAGACCAGCCAGTGCACTGACCGGTACATCTCCCTGCTGGTACAGAGGGAGAGACAGTCCTCGGCCTCCAGTCTTGCCACCAAAGTGGAGGAAGCAACTGGAAGCCATGTTTGTGGCCAGGCCATCCGTAACCGGCTCCATGAAGTACAGTAGTGTACAAATACTTATTGGAGCCACTGTAAATCCTAAGACTGGTATGAGAGGAATATATGGTCTATAGTTGACTTGATGGACACGAATGGCAATTTCTTAACTTATGAACAATTCTGTATGAAATATATAGCAGCTCCAATAAGTATTTGTATTTAAGTATTAAGTATTTCAATTCCACTGTCAATTTTCGTTGGACTTTAAAAATCGCTAGGGGTTATATTGAGTTATACTGGGACCTTACAACTTATGCATGTGCAATATTATCTTTATAAGTCTTCTCGAGGGTCACTTTCCAGCGCCAAAGAATTCCCAGAAATAAGCTTGCCAGCAACAATTTCCTTAGAGTTGCTGTCAATCACAACTGTCAATGATGACTTCAGACCCCTCTTTTTATAGTGTCAAATAACTACATAAAACCAAACTTATAAGAAAAAATGGACACTTAAACATATATTTACATGGTAAGAACTACTTAAAATGATGAGAACAATCTTTGGAAAAAAATTATTTGACACCTACTTTATTTAGCGTAGCCCATGTCTCATCCACTAACATGGAGGGGTCTGGTTTGTAACCTATACTGCAACCAGCCACTTGATGATGATCAAGATGTTTTGGCCTCACTTGTGAGAAGCTGTTAGGCTGTCTATATTTATAGGCAATCAATGGTCTTTCCTCAGTGCAAAGAGTATATCTCTGAGGTGCGGGATGCTAAAAACAGCTTCTCATCATGGGAAGCTCAGAGGGACTATAAACTTTTTTTGGTCATTCAATCGCTTTCAATTAAGTTTCGCCCTTTCATAAAAACAGCAGGTGCAAGATTAAATGAATAAAAGCACATACCTACATAAGGCAAGACCTTGATAATAAACAGCATACTGGTAAAATTGACAGCAATAATATATAGAATGATAAATAATAAACAAAAGACAGCAGCAAGATACAGTGCAGTACAAATATTGCACACAGAGTTAGTATGTATTGCACATTACTAGTTACTTGTCAGTGATTGTCATGAGTGGAGGGGTAGACTGTGGACGGGGGTAATGGAGGCTACAGCTCTGGATTTTTACTGTGCAGTATCTCTGCCCTGATGGTTAGGGGACAAACAGAGAACAGCCAGAGTAAGTTTTGTCAGTGCTGATGCATCCTGCCTTCGTTTGCAGGCGGGCAGCATATTCAGGGGCTCGGTCAAGAATAGCAGCTTCCACTATCAGCCCCTCAACCTTCCATTAGGCTCAAAAGAACAAGTCTAAAGCACTGCAGACTCAAAGCAATGAAATTGCCTACAATGCAATACGTGAGCTCAGAGCTTATTGTTGAAAGAGTTGCTGCATTGTCTTTCCTCTTACTACCATAGATTTTAGAAAAACAATTTTTTTTTTGTCTATTAGCTCATTTCAACTCATAATCGCAACATAGATATTTAATTGGGTGGAAAATTTTATTGAAATAGCAGTAGCTGTTTGACCCCTTCCCTACTAAGGACATTTAATGTATATGTGCAAATTCACTTATGTACCAAGCAGTTAAAAGTAAAGTTCGAATGGAAAAAGATACAACATAGAGGATGAAGATACTTATGAAGATCAGGACAACAAAAAACTGCAGCTGATTGCAAGTGGTTGTATTTTCTTCTTTCTTTTCAACTCCCCTCTGAACCACTTAGCACATACAAAACTGTCTCCACTATTTTCATCATATTCCAAGTTTGCAGTGGCAAAAATTTAATTTGTGCTTTCATCTGATGTGTGTAAACGAGGGCGACGTGCCATTTTAACATTCAGAGTTGGGTTTTCTGGGAAATGAGCGAATGCTTGCAGTCTTTACCAGTCAGTTAACGGTCTCAGTCACTAGTAAAAGTAGCGTGATCGTACTTGCACAGCAAGACTCTGGGTTGAAAAGGCTGTTTAGAGCAGGGTTCCCCAACTCTCTCCTGGAGACCCATCTGTCCTGATTGTGTTAGATCTCTCCCTGCTCCAGCACAGGTGATTCAGACGATCAGGTTGTCATCAGTCAGCTTTAGGGGGTGATTAACGAGCTGATCATTTGAATCACCTGTGCTGGAGCAGGGAGAAATCTAAAACAAGCAGAACAGGTGGGTCTCCAGGAGAGGGTTGGGGAACCCTGGTTTAGAGGATGCACTTATACATCCTGGGTCACTGCATGGCATGGCAGGGTGCGCCTCCTGCTGGCTGATGAAGGATAACCAGCAGAGTGGTGGTCTGAGAAACCACCTGCCCCTTGTAAGGCTCTCGTTAGCAAGCAGGCAAAGGATGGACAGGTGGGTGGAAAAAAGGCATAAAGATGGGGACTGAAGGAGACTGTAGGGGAGAGTGTGAGAGGGATGGAGAGAGAGGTGAATCGAGGGAAACAGAGAGACTCAGTGGCCGAGAGGGTAGAGGAGGGATCGAGGTTTAGAGGAAAAGAGAGTAAGAAGAGTGATTGAGCGCTAAAAATGGGACTGTTAGATCTACACTGGTCCATTTCCAGTTCAGACACCTAATTTTGAACTGTTTGAGATGTTAACTTCAAAAATAAATAGGTTCAGAACCTCAACATTTGGTTTGGAACTGGAAACAAAATAAAAATTTTTTTACTAATGTACTTGTGAACCACGACAGTATCAGCAAATATGGTTATTGTGGACAGGATAGAGAAGGATCGGAAAGAAGATGACAGATGACCTCTGATGCATCGCTTCTGCTCAAAACTGTTGGGAACACTGGCCAGTTTGGTGGAGCCAAGCAGGGTTCAAAGAATTTTGGACAGAAACAGTTCAAAAAACCAAAACGGTTTTCTTGGGAAAACAGTATGAGGAATCGGAAGAGCGTGTGCGAAAGAGGAGGCCATGATGTGTATAGATAATGCAATGAGGAGGTGGGGGAATGTTACTCCCTTTCTCCCAAATGTGCCCCCCCCCTTCAGGTAGGGCCATAATGAGGATCGACCTGCTTGTGCCTTTGAAGGGGGAGGGATATGGCAAGTGAGAGGAGACGTCCAATAGGGTCCAAAAATAGATCTCCCCTCCCCCAATGTCCCCCACTGCCTCCACCCCCTGTCTCGCCATCAAGCTGTGTTGCAGTGGGAGTAGATTGATGAGGCACCCCATCGCCAAATACAAATATCACGCACGCGGCGAAGAGCACACATTGTGCACACAGTGAAAAGCACTCATTGCGCGCATAGCGAAATACACACATTGTACAAATAGCGAAATGCACACGTTGTGCACATAGCAAAATTCAGACATGGCATACGTAGCCAAAAGCATTGATATTATGCTCATAGCAAAAAGCATTTGTGGTGAAAAAGCCGCACTCTCGATTGCAGTTCTTGATTATTTTAATGGATTAGCATGACAGATAGACAGACGTTTCGGCCCAAAGTGCCTTCTTCAGCAAAAAGCACACATTACGTTTATTGCCAGAAGTACAAATCACCCACATAGAAAAAAGTGCACAGTATGTACACAGACTAATGCTCAAATTACGCTCTTGGCCAATGCACACATTACACATATAGCCCAAAGCCTGCTTTTTGCACATTGCCAAAAGCCCACATTACACACTTGGCTAAAGGCACTCATCATGCACTTAGCCGAACTCGCTCATCAAGCTCATAGCCAAACGATCACTTTGTGTACGAAGCCCATTTCCAACATTGCGCAGACTGCCAAATCCACACATTACCACAAATGCTTTTATTGCACTCATAGCCAGATGCATACATTACACATAAAGACACACGCACACATTGTGCACGTACAGTTAGGTCCAAATATTATATATGATATTATATTATATATAATATATTTGGACACTGACACAAGTTTTGTTATTTTAGCTATTTACTAAAACGCATTCAAGTTACAGTTATATAATCAATATGGGCTTAAAGTGCAGACTGTCAGCTTTAATTTGAGGGTATTCACATCCAAATTTGAGGAAGGGTTAAGGAATTACAGCTCTTTAACATGTAGCCGCCTCTTTTTCAAGGGACCAAAGGTAATTGGACAATTAACTCAAAAGTTATTTCATGGGCTGCATGGGCGTCTCCCTCGTTAATCCATCATCAATTAAGCAGGTAAAAGGTCTGGAGTTGAATCCACTTGTGGCATTTGCATTTTGAAGCTGTTGCTGTGAACCCACAACACGCAGTCAAAGGAGCTCTCAGTGGAAGTGAACCACACCATCCTTAGGTTGAAAAAAAAGAAGAAATCCATCAGAGAGATAGACTAAAGAGTTAGGAGTAGCCAAATCAACATTTTGTTACATTCTGAGAAAAAAAGAGTGCACTGGTGAGCTCAGGACCTCAAAAAGGACTGGACGTCCACGGAAGACAACAGTGGGGGATGATGGCAGGATCCTTTCCATGTTGAGGGAAAAACCCCAGGAAGTAGGGGTATCAGTGTCTAAGTTCACCATAAAGAGAGGACTTCACGAGAGCAAATACAGAGGGTTCACCACAAGGTGCAAACCATTAATCAGCCTCAAAAAAAGGCCAGACTAGACTTTGCCAAAAAAAAAAAACATATAAAGAAGCCAGACCAGTTCTGGAATAGAATTCTTTGGACAGATGACTCTAAGATCAACCTGAACCAGAATGATGGGAAGAAGAAAGTATGGGGTTGACTTGGAACAGCTCATGATCCAAAGCACACCGCACCACATCTTCTGTGAAACATGGTGAAGGTAGTGTGATGGCGTGGGCATGCAGGGCTTCCAAGGGCACTGGATCACTACTGTTTATTGATGATGTGACCGAAGACCGAAGCAGAATCTGAAATGTAGAGGGATATACTTTCTGCTCAGATTCAGCCAAATCCAGAAAAGTTGATTGGACGGCGCTTCACAGTACTGATGGACAATGACCCAAAACCTACTGCGAAAGCAACCCAGGTGATTTTTTTTAAGGCAAAGAAGTGAAATATTCTGCAATGGCTGAGTAAATCATCAGATCTCAACCCAATTGAGCATGCATTTCACTTGCCTAAGACAAAACCTATGGCAGAAAGACCCATAGACAAGCAACAACTGAAGACAGCTGCAGTAAAGACCTGGCAAAGTATCACAAAGGAAGAAACCCAGCGTTTGGTGGTGTCCATGGGTTCCAGACTTCAGGCAGTCATTGCCCGCAAAAAGGATTCTCAACAAAGCATTAAAAATGAACATTTTATTTATGGTAATGTTAATTTGCCCAATTACTTTTGAGCCCCCAAAATGAGGAGACAATAGAAAAAATGGTTGCAGTTCCTCAACAATTCATCTGATGTTTTTGTTCAACCCCTTGAATTAAACCTGAAAGTCTGCACTTCAATTGCAGTTCAGTTATTTCATTTTCAATCCAATGTGGTAGCATGCAGAGCCCAAATCATGAAAATTGTGTCACTGTCCAAATATTTCATGGTCTAACTGTATGTAGAAACCATGTAATGCCTCCAGCGACTGGAACTAACCTGAGGCTTTTACATTTGGGAGAAGTGAAGGCATGAATATCCAGTAAGAAGTGGTTTAGAAGTTTCTCAGGCAGGGCAATGTAAATGGTCAAGGCTGAATATATTCTTGAGGGGAGGTAGAGTTGAGGGGCATTAAAGCACAGGGGGCAGGAGGTCTATGTTTTCTCCTCCATTAGCCTATTCTAAGTGTTTGTCTGACTAACCTTGCCTGTTTTGCCCACAGCCTTGACTTGAGTTCATGTTTTCTGGCTTTGCCTCTGACTGCCATCTCATAAGGGCACCGATTGCCCAAATCTGTGAGATCCTATCTGTTGGGGGGTGCAGTGCCACAGCACAGGGGGGTGATATGCATGTTCGGTAATATGAAGCAGATGGTTGTGCGAGCCCAAAAATCTCAGCTCAATTGTTGCTTGGTCTCCACCCGGGATGAAGAGGATTGTTCAGGGCTGACAATGAGGACAACAAGTCCGTGGAGAGTTTGTGCTAAAGGGCACAGCGCAGAGCCCTTTACGTTGGGAAAAGGGCAGCGCACTCATTTCGTCACGAATTCTTCTGTATTTGTCTCCGTGCATTACTACACCTCTCATGAAGGATTTACCCTGGAAAGACCTTTCTGGGATGTTTAGTTCCAGTACAACTGGGCGCATTTGGTTGAATTATGCTGAGTAGAGAATATCCCCATATTTGTCTTGTTGGAACGTGAGATCATGAAGACGCATCTAATGTAAACCTCAGTGAAGTTTTAATGAAATCATTGGCTTGTTTGGAAGATGTTTCAGTCTTGCCATGCTATCTGTGTATAAGTAGGATTTATTTTGGCATGTTGTGCTAATAATGGAATTCAAAGCTCCATCTGTCCCCTCTATCTCAGGATACTTAACTCTGTCCAAGGTGACATGCTGCGTCACATGCAGGGACGTCCCTTAGTACTGAGATTCAGGACTGCAGACTAGTCATTTCGGATGAGAAATTATAGCCCAGTGTTCCCCAAATTACGGTCCTCGTGGGCTGGGACCTGCTTCCATCTTCTCTTTACCCTGGAAGTCAGGTATAAAGAGAGACTAGCCAATCCGAGTCAATATTTGTCCAATATTTGCCAGGAGGGATAGGAAACCAGGGCTGGATTTGAATTTGAGGGCCAGATTTGGGGATCTCTCTATAGCCATTTCATTAGAAGAGAGAACATGGAGTTTGGTCTTGAAGCACGTGGCAATACAATATAAAATATAGTCTCTTCCTTTGTGACAAAGTCCCATTCCTGACACTAAATGGGTCATAATCAGATCATCCTTCAAAATGGAGGCTAAAATGAAGACGGGGATGTCATTGGCGTCATCAGTATCTTCTGCGTCATCAAAGGTTAACTCGTTCTCACACAGTCTGGTTGAATGGGGTTGGCTTGTGTCAATGTATCGGAATCTAGTCCCTTACCAGAATGCAGTAGTTAAAGCTGCTTTTGTTTCCAAATGCAGAGCAAATAATTTTGGGCTGTTTGTGGTGACATTAGAGAGTAATCAAACCAAATTCAGCGAGCACAGTTTGTGGAGCCAACAGCCCGTTGTTCAGTTACTTTGCAAAAGGCAAATATTTGAATTGTCGTTTGGCCGTAGGGTGGCCAAGAATGAACGCTTGTCTGTCCGCAGACAAAACAGTCCTTCATTCCCCCTACGTGCCCCCAGGGTCCTAACGGGAAATGGAGGCATTACTGGGCAGATAATCAAAGGAATGTTAGAGATGCCCATACAGTGCCAGTGCCTGGGGTGGGAAGGTGGAATTCCTGTTCTGAAATGGGCAATGTTTGAGTATGGATGGGGTCAAGGTACGGTCATGAGTCTGATGAAATCTGACTATGCAGTTCCATGAATTAGCAACTGTTCCACGTCATTTCCCATTCTAGGCATTTATACTGGGGGTGCGGTTGTGTAACCTTTTGGAAAATCGATATTCATTTGAATGAGAAAA
Organism: Gymnothorax reevesii; assembly: GCA_029721435.1. Lineage (NCBI taxonomy): Eukaryota > Metazoa > Chordata > Actinopteri > Anguilliformes > Muraenidae > Gymnothorax > Gymnothorax reevesii. The sequence continues at coordinate 92,411,186 of CM056582.1, read as the reverse complement.
TGCATCATTTTTATATAATATTTTTCAATTATTTGAATATACTGTAATTTATTTTGATTCATTCAATGTTTGCCACAAGGAATTAAAATGGTCAATTAAAATAATGTCATTTAATAGGCCTATGCTAAGGCTGTTTTTGAGTTTAATTTCCTTTTCCTAATGATCTAGCTGTCCTCATGAAACATGATTGGGCTATATTATTTAAATATGTTATGTTAAGACCTAGTGAATAAGAAATGAATGTCTGCTTCCCAAATCAGCATAAGACGTGTAAGCCTGTTTGGCCTTGGTACATCAATCATGTTGTTTGTTGTACTTCCTGTTAAGTTAAAATAAGTTTGTGTTATAGAGACTAGCCATCGGTAGTCAGCGTATGTCAGGGTAGGTACAATCCAATCAGCTTTCGGACCTGTTCAGCACTGATTTGGGTTTGCAAGGCTGACTGGTCTAAAAGCATCATATTGTGTATAATTCTGATTCAAAAAATGTTACGCCACAACTGTAGATGGAAAATCTATATTTTGGTTCCAATCAATTCAGAAAACTACAGCCCATATGCTCTCATAGCCTTGTTACCTTTTTGTCATTAGCACATTGAAAGCATTATTGGCGAAGCACTGGTCTTTATCAGCCAGAAAATTAATTCTGGGATCTGTTGTCAGGAATAGGTCGAGAAGAGCATTCTTGCTTTAAATGTTGAAGGCGCTGCTTATCCATATGGCAAATGACTGTAGTATAACAAGTAAACACATGTTCTCGTGAGTCGAAAATCTTTACTCACTACTGAAGCCTATCGCCTGAACAGGGACATGAGATCTTTTTTCTCTGGCAATGCAACATTTATGTATGCGCATGTAATGTATTATCATTGACCCACATTTCTGGTTTGATCAGTGGTTGATCGGGATGTTTTTAGCCTATCTGAAAACTTCTTCCCCCAAGTTATAAGGTCATCCTTTGGACTGGGTTTATTGGAATTTATTGGATTGTTGGTGTTGGCCTTCATATTGTTGGAAGTTGAAATTGGCAGAGTAGTGTGGTATACGGGCTAAATATACTCTAAAGCTCCCCTGTCCCCACCCCTATCTCCGCTGTTTAAACATTTAATTTTACGCTTTGTTGGCTACATGTTTGCCAATTTGGCAAGATTCGCATATCCCTATATGATACCTCATTAGCTGTAGAGATGGAAGAAAAAGGTGTCCCTCACATCTAGGGTTCTTTCCGGGTCATCACTGGGAATTATTCAAAATGATCTGTACCAGGACATGATAATGATCCAAACCCACCCTATCTCCTCCCTCTGAGTACTGTGTAATTAAGTTTTGATACTCACAGGCCTTGGCTGGATAATATATTGTAGTATGCGAGACAATACTGTAGGATGCAAGACAACAATGGCTTTGGGTGAGCTCGCCGTCCTCAGCTTGCACTAATTGCTTCAGGGAATTCCTGGAGTTGAGAAAGCTGTCGGTATCAAACCACTGTTTTTCGTCATCACTGTTGTTGTTGCTAGGCGCTGCTTTGTTCTGTGGTGTTCTAATTGAATAGCGGTTGATGCTCCCCCCCCCCCACAATCCCTTGTTCCGTGGATTAATGTGCGTGGGCATGGGGTGTTGCAAAGTCCAGCAGGCGTTTGGAAACTTTCTAGTGAATTTGTTCTGTTTGGCTACCATAGTAAAGGGAATCAACAAATACTAAAACAGTTAGAGACCCCAGGTGTTATTTGGACAGGTAGATTAATGGCTTCAGTTTGGTCCGTTGTTTTATGTCTTAATCATTTTTAGGAGCTTAGGTGCCCAGATAGTTCCCATTTCCTATTTCATGGTGGCCATCAGTATCATGCGCCACAAACAGACTGCATTACACTAAAACATTACATGTTTTGACTGCACTTTAATTTGCCCACAGTACTTTATTAAAACGAGTCTTTATGCCTGTTTATACAGCAGAAATCTATAAACAAAGGGCTTTTCCATGTAGTGGGAGTGATTGGAAGTTTATCCAGTTGTATCCTACTGTAACTTTGTGCTCTTCAGTTCAGCTCCTGTTTCGTGTTTTCTGCGTGTTTTGCGAGATACGCTCCATGCCAAGGTTGCATAATCCTGGAGACAGAAAGTGCAAGTCCTGCCATTAGATTGTTCCAGCCATGAACTCCGCCAGATAATTTCACGTGTTACTTCTGGCTGTGGCTGACTAATGAGCAAATCCAAGTAATTAGAATAAATGGGTTGGGCTGACTTAGCTTCTAAGCCTGGATTTTGCACCTCTGCTAGTTGCTGAAGTTTTTAAAGTCTGGCTGAAATTGGCTTGTGACGCACTGCTGTGAAGATCAAAGGCTGTGGAATGGGGAAGAGAGGAGAGAATTACCCTCGTCCTCTCGCCCCTCAGCATCTCAGGCTACATGGGGCTGATGTCATCACATTCTATACCACCGCTAACACCCAAGCAACATGAGACACTACCCCCACACCCCCCTGCTTCGACACCCGTGCCCCATTCCAGGCGGCGTGACGAACTCCCACCTGTGTTAAAACCTGCCCGAAAGGTTACTCCCTGCCAGCCTCCTCACAGTCGACTGTGCCGTGTGGCAGATTGTATTTCTGAGCTTATTTATGGGCTGTTATGCTCAGTCAGATTGGCCCTGAATGTATTCTCAGCTCTCGCTGTGGGTGGATGGCCTCGCTCGCTCTTTCTGTTTTTCTTTCCTTCTCTCCTTAAGTTTTTGGGGGGATTGAGAGAGTGCGATGAATGATTTCTGCCACGGCTGGGTTGCCAGTTTTTCACCTGGTTTCATCCTCATCTGTATATCCAGTTCAAGATGATTTTATCATTTGCTTTTGTTCCCAGCTGTGATAAATTTAAAGTCATCTGGGTTGCAGGCTCTGCGATTAATTCATCTCCAGATGGGTTGTGATTTAATGATGAATTTATTCTCAACTTCGTTACCAGTTTGAAACTGCATATAGTAATGGATGAGTCATTAGTTCGTGCCAAATTTCCTCGCCTAGGTTGCCAGGTTATGCCAAATTTCATGCTCAAGTACTTTGACATTTGGTGGAAAATTTATCCTCAATTTGGTAGGTTGCCAGTTTGAGCCAAATTTATCTTTACCTGGGTTGCCAGTTTGTGCTAAATTTTTATACTCATCTTGGTTGCCGGTTCATGGTGAATTTATCCTCAGCTGGTTTGACAGTTTGTGCTGATCTTAGCCTTGGTTTGCCAGTGTGAGTGTACACCTGCACTGCCAGCAAGTGGACTATATATCTGAAATGGCTGTTTGTGTACACAGTGTAAGTGATGGATCAGCCCTGTATGAGTAGAGCGGGTGAAAGATTATTTTCACACAAGAGTGATGTGTTCTCTCTTCTGTGAAAATCACCCAGTAAGTTACATCATCATATTATCAATCGTGTTCACAGGATATTTCGGCCGGAAGAATCAATCACAGATTTAACGCCACATTTTTTGCCACTGGTTCTGACTTGTTTCAAAGCTTGCGTGCTATAATTTGCCCGGAGTCCTTTTCATTTCATCGATCTAAAATGTTTTGATGGCCGGCACGGTAACACTTAAGTGCTGTTGCCTTGCAACGAGGAGGTTCTGGGTCGTCCCAATTCGCTGGGACAAGTTTCCGTGGAGTTCGCATATTCTCTTCGTGTACACTTGGGTTTTCTCTAGATTCTGTAGATTGCCCCACACTGAAAAACATGGTCTATTGGACCACTCCTATAGTCATTGAGTCTTAAGCCTTTATTGGAGGATGATAGGATTCTAAACCTCTAATAGAAATAGATGGGGTGACGCCTGCAAGCGAGTTCAGGCAGTCAACTCGAGCTTCCTCACTATCTTTCTGGGTGGCATCGTTGCGCAGTGGGTAGCACTGCCACCTCAAAGCAAGAGGGTTGCGGGTTCGAATCTGGCCTGGGGCCTTTTTGTGCAGAATTTGAATGCTTTCTCTGTGTTCATGTGGGTTTCCTCCAGGTGCCCTGGTCTCCTCCCACAGTCCAAACACATACATGGCAGGCTAATTGGACTCTCTAAATTGGCTGTAGGAATGAGCGTGTGAGTGAATGCTGGATGAATATTGTGTGATACCTGTGATGGATTGGCGAGCTGTCCAGGGTGTGTCCCCGGCTTTCCCTCATAGTCAGCTGCAGGAGGCTAAAGGAGCAAAACCCCTACCAAAAAATCCTGGAGGGAGGGAAACTATGGCTGATATCTACTGTTTATTCTTGGTCAATCCCCTGTGGCGTCATGGACATTACGAATGTTTTGACTTGTCATTTACTCCTGATATAGCCCAGGCACAGCAGTAAACATCTGCTGTAAGACCGTCGGTCTTTACGAAAAGAAGCAGAGAGATGATCTCACTATCTACGTCCTCTACAATCACGCTGTCACGCAATCACTGCTTACGCCAGTATGGCTGCTTGTTCCTCAGCCCCGCCCCACCCCGGCTTCAACCTGTGGGCTCAGGCTGAATGTTGGGAGGGAGAGGTCTGCGTCTCGACACCAAACTCTGACTTCGTTCCGCTGTTTTTGCAAACATTTAAACGGGGGTTGACGGACTGACCTACTTATAACCAATCCTTGTTGTCCGACTTCAAACATCACCCTTTGTTCCGTGACTGAATAAAACTCAGTAGCATTTATTATACTTGCCTGTCAGACGTATGTGTTAGAAGGGGCTCATTGTGGAGGGTGGCACTGTTTTTGCTGCTGTCAATGAGGGTTTACACCTGATTTTCTTCTTTACTCCTCAGACGTGCTAGTGAGGCTCGTCAGGGAGTCCGAACCACCTTAGGTTTCAACGTGTGTGTGTGTGTTTGTGTGTGTGTGTGCTGTGTAGTGGATTGGTTTAGTTTATTAGCTTCCGCTTTACTTCCAAGGCATGCTGGGATAGACTTCAGCCTCCCCCATGATGCTGACTAGTTATGAAGGAGTAAGATGATGGACGGATAGATGAGTGGATGCATTGATGGATGGATGGATGGATAAATGGATGGATTGATTTCTGAATGATGGGTGGATGGACTGACGGATAGATGAATTGATAGATGGATGGATTGATGCCCTGACTGCGTTGGGTGCAGCTCGGGGGATGTTCTCATAACCGAGTTTCCCTCTCTCCTGCAGCGGTACACGAGTTCCCCACTGACCTCTTCACCCACAAGGAGCTGAGGAAGGGAGCGGTGGCCCTGCACATGCTCTGTGTGAGTCTCTCAATCCGTCCCCTCTCTCGCTCTCTCTCTCTCTCTCTCTTTCACCCTCTTCCTGCATCACCCTGTCCCTCTCTGTCCTCTTTCCCTCTCCGTCCTCCCTCTCTCTGTCTATATGCCTCTCTCATTCTCTGTCCCCCTCTCTATCCATCTTCTCTCTCACCCTCTCTCTCTATCTCTCTTTTTCTGCATGTCCTCTCTCTCTCTGCCTCTCTATTACTTTGTATTGGTCTGCCTCTCGTTCTTTCTTCCTGTCTTTTCTGAAAAGCCACTGTTTTAGTCACTGGGATCAGTCTTCATTCACGCTGCAGATGCAGGGAATGCGGGTCTGTTCTCTTCAAGGGTGAACTCAAGTTGCCATCCAGAATTTAATTTGAGTGACGAGATCTCCTCTATTATACAGAAGTGTCCTCAATTTTGACCCTTTGTCCCGTGCTGTGTGACGGCAGACGTCGCTCATGCGGAATTAAATCATGACATGACACTTCCGCATGAACATCGCCTCGGCCCTCTCCTGATTGGTTTTCTAAGTCACACTGCTGTTTGGATCCGTTCACCGTAAATTCTGTAAGAGTGCTACTTATTTTAATTCTGTGACCAAAGGTTATGCATCCACATAATTGAGAGTTCTGTCAGATGGTAATGTTTTCAGATTCTGGGTTGGTACTTTCGGGGCCCCCTAGTGGCTGCATTAATAGACACGCTCACTATAGGTACTGAGCCTCAGAGCTGAGACATCACAGGCTAGTTTCGCTTGCACAAATTAAGCCAAGTCCACAGCAATCATTAGTGGTGGATCTCCTTACAAAATCTAAATCTAGGACTAAGATCTGTCTGTGGGAACCTAGCCCACTCGAGCCAGATGACTAAAAGAGTGGGATATGGCACTAATTTGTTTCTGACTGGGATTTCACACTAGTGGAATTAGTCTCATTAGATTTTGGTCGGGTCAGAATGAGCTTGCTTCATTACCCCTGTATTTGTATCCCCTGACAACCTATGACTCACCAACCCCCCTTCCAGCTACTGAGTAGAGCTGGGATCAAACAGTATTTGTTTTGGATTCAAATATTCTTCTGTGCTCTACTGATCTCGCTTGGTGTTTCTCAGCTTACTGGATGCAGCAGTTGGGCAGAGTTACTCATTTCATTTATTTAATTTGTTTGAACACACCATGTTGTGTTAATCGATGACAAATACTATTCGGGCTCAGGTGTGCTGCAAATGCTGATTTATGGATGACAGGTGATAGCTAGCCGCCTGTAGTACTGTAAAGCCGAGACTATATTGTGTAAAACAGCCAACTGTGAGCAGTTCAGGCATTTCACCTGATGCAACCATTTCATCTCATATCGTTAAGGCACTGTACCACTTCCTGAATAAGTTCAATTTTATGATATCTAATCAGACCATGCTGGTGTCAACTCTGGACTAGAGCTCCATCAGCTAGGGAGAGGGTTTCAATCAGTTATTGCGATGATTATCACCTCCTGCTAGTTGATGGTGTACTCAGAGTTTACCTGCTAAACATGCACAGGAAGTGTTTTTCTCCGCCTAATGTCGCCTAAGTTGCCAGCCCAACCATACCATGAAATGAATGGTGGTACACTGTATGCTTCAGAGGAGAATTCGTCCAAATCTTCAACCGGTTCGAGGATTGTCATTGCAGATGTATGATAAGTGCTTCAGCAAGAGCCATGAGCATTTGGGCACTCCAGCCAGGGAGAACATTTGAAGAAATTTTAAAGTTTTAAGGAGTAGAAAAATATGTCATTTATATGCAAATATATGTTCTCTCTTAGCTGAGCCACAGAGCACCATGCCTCAAATTCATGCTGGTGATTGGTTTTTTTTTTTTATTTTTTTGGAAAGGAAAGTGGTTTGGAGCGACACAATTCATCCTCCGTTACAAACCCAGACGCGTGGGCCTCTCCCGTTAAACCTCAGAGAACAAGAGCTAAAGCTCCGCTGTTCAAGGAAAGAGGAAAAGCCCCTAAGCCTCTTCCAGCCTGCATTCGCAATCCCTCTATGACCTACCAAACCTTTCATTCTGTCCCCGGTGAGGCACACAAGATTTTCTGGTCTTTTTGTCTGCAACCATATATTCTATTATGATAAATCCTACACAACAAAGGAAATGTAATGACACAGAAAAGGATTTTTGAAAATATTTTCACTGCAATATTGAATATTTTGTCATCCTGAACATTCATTGTAGAGATATAAATTCCCGTGATTCTTTCTTATTCTGTGTTTACTCAGAATTATAAAGGCACAGTCATGTTCTTGGAGGAAGATATTTGTATCAAAAAGGTAGCGCAATATTGTTGAAATCTGGTGACTGTGCTGGCTATTCTAAACAGAATTCTGACTGCTTTGTTCGGAAATAGTTCTTGCATATATTGGTGCTGTGCTTTGGGTTGCTGATGTGTTGTTTGTGGAAATTTGCTCCAATCAAGTGTCCAATCATGGCATTTCAAAATGGAGTAATAGCCTTCCTTCTTCAGGATCCCTTTCACCTTGTACAGATCTCCGACTTTACCACGATCAAAGCACCTCCAATCATCATATCGTCTCCACGATGCTTTACAGATGGCACGAAGCACACTTCCTGCATCTTCTCATTTGTTCTGCCTTGGGCCATATTAATTTTGTGATTCAAACACCTCAGATTCTATTTTTCACTCTGTCTCTGTCCCGTACCATTGTTCTATTGTCCATTTTAATCTTTTCCTCGTACTGGCTTGCCTGAGATTGCAAATATGCATGGAAGGTGAGTTTTCCAGAGTCGCCTCTTCATTCTTGATGGGACTGGAATTTTGTGGGTACTACTTAATGAAGCTGGGAGACGTGGTAACACAGTGGTTAAGTAGGCTTGACTGCGCCGTGTGTCCTTGGGCAAAACACTTTGCTCCCACGCTGCCTCACTCCTCCTATAAGTGTATAAATAGGTACCAGCAGATTGTCAGGGAAACCTAGGAGTAGCAATACTCCTAGTCACTTCATGCTACAGAAACTGGGGCTAAGCACCAGCCTGATGGGCCAGTAAGCTTGGAGCAGGCTTACTTCTTCATGAAGCTGCCCCTTGAAGACCTGTAAGGCATCTGTTTCTCAACCTAAAGACTCTCATGTACTTTCCCTCTTGCTGAGTTGCGCACCCGGGCCTCTCAATTCTTTTTACATCCTGGGTAGAGCCAGCTTATGCCATTCTGTGAATGGAATTGTAGACGCCATTGTGTGAAATCTAGAGTTTCACGGCAAGTTTTCACAAAGAATAGTCTTTATTTCTCCATATAAAGTAGACTGCTGAGTTTCAGAATGAATTTTTTTTCTTTTTTCTGGCCATTTTGATCCTGCATTCAAACCGACAACTGCTGATGCTCCTGACACTCAACCGGTCCAAGGAATGCCAGATTTAATGCTTTTATAAGCAGCTGTGCTACACAATCACAGAGGGGTTTTCTCACTTCCAACAAGCCTTTACACATGATTAACTTGCATTAGCTGGCACAACTTACCTTTAGAACACAGGAGTGGAAATGCTGCTGAAAATGCTCCTGTGTTCACTTACAAAAGCTTGACAAATTACTGGAACTATCAACATGAACATTCTTAGTAAGGTGTTGAGCCTCTGCAAGTTGCCAGATCAGCTGAACATGACTTGGCACCAAGTTTACCTGAGTAAAACTTTACTGGGGAGATTGAGTAAGAGCTATTCCCTCATTTAGCGTTTTCATGATAGTGATGGAGCTCTATTCCACACATTGTTCCAAAATCCCCCATGATATGAGTTCAGTTAGGTCAAGATCTGGAGATGCAGGTGTTGGCAAATTTGTATGATCATTTTCATATTCATCAAACCATACAGTGACTCATTGTGCCCTATGGGGCTAGGACCATTGTCATCCAGGAACAGACCACTCCATTCATGGTATTTATGGTTCATCGTGGGATATAAAGGTGATCACACAGGATGACTCTGTATTGACGTGTAGTGACCATTCTGCCTTTAAGGGGAGGTGTCGACCCAAACCATGCCATTAAAATTGAAAAAAAAAAAGCACCTGCATTTGTTTGGTTTGTCCATGCATTTACTGAGGTTTTTTTCTTTAACTTATCACCTTGCTGTGGATATTCCATTAAAATTCAGTCATTTCCATCAAAAATGGTCAGTTACTACAGTGTACTTATTGTATTTTTGATCAATGTAATATTATTTTAATGGGAAAAAAATCAGCATTTTTCAAAAACAAGGAAATTTCTAAGTGACCCCTGACTGTTAAACTGTAGCGTCCCTACAGGGTACCACCGAATGGGGCATGTTGAACCGTCTTCGATATTTTCACAAATTTTTTGCTGCAAGGGCTCAATTTTTGAATCTTGAAAACACAGAATTATCATTGATAATGTGGAAACACAGACTGAGCTATGGGATATCATGCATATCGCCCAAAGGGGCAGAATCCGTTTTTCATCAGCATTAGCCGGCATCTTCAGAATGAAAAATGTGCCTCAATCAAATATGACCACGGTGGTGGCCCATAATGCATTGCACCCAGTCTTTCTGAAATCTATTCGGAAACTCCTTCAAAGCAAAGGAGTTATGATACAGTTACATATTGGTGAGGGTGAGCGAACAGGCCCTTCATATGGACCTCTTCATGCAGAACAAAATCTTTGTGCATTGTGTAGTGCCACTGGTGCCTGGCCCAGCGAGCTCAAAATGTCCTCACAATGTTAGTTGAATGTTTAATCAGAGGCATAACATTTTCAATTTCTTGTTTTATGATAAATGGATATGGATGGCAGTATATAATGGTTAGGGAACCAAACTTTGAAAGTCGCTATTTTATGATCAATGTTTCATACAACAGCCATTGTTCTTTGTCAGTCGCTATTGTAGCCGTGACCTGATTTACTTTGGTAAATATCTGGCTGTATAAACAAATTGTGCCTCGAGGAATGCAAGTTGCTCTGGATATGTCATGATGTTTTGAACAATGCGTCAATCATTATAAAAAATTGCGGTCTATGGTGGGATTTGTTCAAAGTTCTGTTTAGATAATACCTGAGGACAATACGCTGGTGCTGGTACACCAGCGAGGATCAAAGAAACAATGAAGAAAACAACTCCATTGCTGTGCGGATGGCTGTTTCCAATCGGGATTTGAAGTTTACCAGCCAGTGTTTCCTGGCTAGCGACCAACGCTAAACAAATGGTTCTGGAGTGGAGTCCAAAGTGCTCTGTTAAGTGCAGCCCAGCATCTGGGCCCAGGCAGCGTGAACACAGCCAACTGCTCCAGCGTCTGGGTCCTGTCAACCCTGCTGGCACTTTATTTATCACAGCCCGTAAATGCACTCGCGATTACTACCAGATTTCCATGGAGTGCAGTTTACATGCACACAAACACGTACGCACAGGCGGGGACACACACAGGCACGTGCACTCGTGCGCGCCCACATTCATTCACACCAGCACGCAGACACTCAGACACATTGTATGAATGCGCGGACATAAAAGTGCTCATAAACTTGCATTGAGATATGGACAGTGCGCAAGCATAGCGACTCAGACACCGACAGAGAGACCGAGCAAGAAAGATGGAGTGAGGGACAGATGGAAGTATAAAAGGAGGGCGAGAGAGATGTTGAGATAGGCAGGCGGAATGAGAGGGAGAAGGAGAGAGAGAGGTGCTTCTGTTTAACACTGTGTGCTGTGTCTGACCTCCCTCGTAGCCTTACCAGGGCAAAGTAGCACTGGCGGAAATGTGGATATAACAGCAGTACCACAAATGCCCATGACTCCAAAAGCATTTTTCACCGCTGCCAACCATTGTAGGGTTCAAATACAGTGAGGTCAGGGGTCAAATGCAGAGTGGAAAAGCTCTGATTGATTTCTGAATACTGCCTGTAGATCAAATAATATGACACAATTCTCACACTCTCAAATATAGAGTATATACAGTGCCATGAAAAAGTATTTTCGCCCTTCCTGATTTCTTATTTTTTTGCCAATTTTTCACACTTGAATGTTTCAGATCATCAAACAAATTTTAATACTGGACAAAGACAACCGAGTAAATATAAAGTGTAGTTTTTAAATGATGATTTCATTTATTAAGGGGAAAAAGCTACCCAAACCTACCGTGCCTTATGTGAAACAGTGACTGCCCACTAAATTCTAACAAGGCAATCAGAGATAGCAGACCTGGCCCCAGCCACGGGCTGACAGACAGACTGACAGAAACACACACACACACACACACACACACAGACATGATCATTGCTTAACCTGGCCCCCTAGGGGAGGGGCCAGGTAATAACTGGCTGTGTCACCCTCGGTGACAACAACTGCAATCAAACATTTTCGATAACTGGCAAGGAGTCTTTCACATTGCCGTGGAAGAATTTTAGCCCACTCTTCTTTGCAGAATGTTTTAATACGGCCGCATTGGAGGGATTTTGAGCATGAAGAGCCTGTTAAAGGTCATGCCACTGCATTTCAAGCACATTTAAATCAAGGCCACTCCAAAATCTTTAGTTTTTTTTTTTTTTTTTTAAGCCATTCAGAGGTGGACTTGCTCGTGTGTTTAGGATCATTGTCCAGCTGCAAACCCAAGTGCGCTTGAGTGTGAGGTCATGAACTGATGGTTGGACATTCTCCTTCAGGATTTTCTGATAGAGAGCAGAATTCATAGTTCCATCAATTACTTCAAGTCGTCCAGGTCCTGAAGCACCAAAGCAGCCCCAAACCATCACACTACCACCACCATATTTGCCTTTGGTATGATGTTGTTTATGAAATGCTGTGTTTGTGAGGAGATGCTCAGGAACCAGACGCGAGAACCACGCAATGCAGTAGATAGGAATTAAGCGAGGGGGGAAACCCCCCGCAGGGCAGAAGGCAAAGGTACAAAGCCCACAATCCAAAAATCACAATCCTGTTGGGCAGAATCCGAGTCGAAAACCAGGGCAGCAATCACAGTACTCGTGGCCCGACAGAAAAGGGTTCAAAAAACAGATGCGGACAGAAATCCAAAACAGAGTCAAAAATCGTAATCAGGGACGGTCCATTCAGAATAGAATCACCAAGATTACGAGGCGAAGACAAGTGTGGCACAGGCAAACTAAGAGAAACGTTCTAACAAGAAACTGTGGTGAGAAAACTGCTAAAATACACATGCGGAAGGTCACATGCTAAACAGAAATCAGGTGCAGAGAATCAGACTAATTACAAAGGAGCAAACATGAGGGAGAGCCTAATCACATGAAATAGGCAAAAGCCAAAACGCGAACAGGGATCACGAGACAGTCAATTGACAAAACACACAGCTCCGGTTAAGGATTTCACATGTGCTCAGAAAATGAGAGAAAGGACAGAGTGAGCAAGTGTGGAGGATCCACTGAAACGCAGCAGCGAAGATTAAGTGAAGACAAGAGGAGGAGACTAGAACAGGGCGAGTCCTGAGAGCTTGTTAATCAATTAGTAAGGTGCAGCTATACAATCCCTAGTGATCGTTAGTAAGTTAGTATTATGTACAATGTTAGTGTAGGTTAGTAATTTAAGAAAAACAACAAACTGTTAGTATTGGTTAGTAATATAAAAAGCAAGATAAAGAGAGATTGTGAAGAGATTGGAAGGAATGATTGAAATTCCAGAAACCATTAAATCACTTGAAAGAGTGGCACGCAATACTGGGGCTGTGAGCAATCACAAGACACGAGACCAGACAGGGGGAGACAAAGTGCAATGCATGGCAGAAACAAAAACATGGACCGGAATTATAACAGCAGACTGGATAATGGCAAAAATCCAAGACATGGCAATATAAAAACATGGCATAAACTAAACTAAGACGAAATATGAACAGAACCAGACATCTAAATCCCAATACAAAATACAAAGCATGGTCAGATAAGGCAGAGATCAAAATCCAAACATGACAGAATCATAACAGTGTTTGTTTTACGCCTGATGTAACGGGATGCACACCTTCCAAGAAATTCAACTTTTGTCTCGTCAGTCCACAGAATATTTTCCCAAAAGTTTTGGGGGTCATCAAGATGTACTTTGGCAAATATTAGACAAGGCTTTGTTTTTTTTTTTTTTTTGTCAGCAGTGGTTTTTGCCTTGGAACTCTCCTATTGATGCCATTTTTGCCCAGTCTTTTTCTTAACGTTGAATCATGAAAACTGACTTTAACTGAGGCAAGTGAGACCTGCAATTCCTCAGATTTTGTTCTGGGTTCTTTTATTTACAAAACTGCACATTGCAGCATTTGCAGCTGTCTTGCTCCATGTCAAAAGGGACGTCCTTCCCATTGTCATTGGCTCCGGTCACCGACAAACCTTGGTAGAAAGTAGCACAGTCGGGTTTGTGGGTGTTCGTAGCCAGCTCAGAATATCAACTTATTTTGCTGTCTTGATTGGCAAGAATCCACAGTAGGCTGCCTTTGTACCTCTGAATGATTTGGTCAGCCGCTGTAAGGTCTTCCCTCATACAGGCATCAGCTCAGAACATTATCCTGTCAGGGACAGTCTGGCTGCAGGGACAGCTCCTTTCTAAAATGGGATGGCCCTTACCTCTGGTATGCCTCCTGCAGGGCACGGCCATTTTGAACAGTTTTTTTTCAGGGAAGCTTTGATTGGCTGAATGGAATTGTTTACTTCTGTTAGTCAACGTTTGGGCTTGAGAGCTGTTTGAAGTGACTAGCTTGAGTTTTTCAGTTTCCCATTTACTCTGTGCAGGTCTTGAGCACTCCTTTGTGTAGAAGTGGTTTGGGTGGGTATTCTTCACCATTGATTGGATTGATTTTTGGAGTTAAATAAGCCTTTCAACTCAGACCCCAGTACTAAAAGTGCTGAAGTCACAAATTGTCAGGTTTGAGAAAATTAAGGCAGTGGTCTTAGGTGACTATAAAAGCCCTTTTCCCATCCTTACCGCATGGTGTTGTGGGTAAAAATGTGACTGAAGTACTTTTAGCACTGGGCTCTTCAATTTTTATGTTTTATGAACAAAATATCATCACTAATCCTATTACTAGATGCATAATTCATGTGACAAGCACTTGTACTTTTTTTTATACTGAAATTAAACGGCATCTAAAGTCGATTCTCGGATGGGATGTTGAACGTCCAATGTTTACAAACAAATAACTTACTTTTGTTGGCATCATGCATCGTCACATGACCAATTTCATTCATGTAAACCGTTGTTTGGCGTAAATGCGATGATAATCCTATTTTGCTTCGGTTGCACAGGTGCGGCTCCCTGATTGGCCGATAAACAAAAACAATGGGAATTGACTTTAGATGCCCTTTAAGAAATAAAGTATTGCTCTGCAGCTCAGCATGGTCATTTTCAAGGTACAGATAGTTCCTGGATAAATGCTGCAAAAAGCAGAGCCCATGATCTAGCTCTGTCCCATTATTTGTCTATGATTAAGTGCTGTGACCCAGAGATAACAGAACTTACTCTCAAATTTAAATTTTTAAAGCTGTTTTGCTTGCTTCCGTTAGCTGCCTTTGCTGTAGATGCAGAGAACAATATCGATGACTGTCTGTCCGAAAGCAGATGGTGTGTGTGTTTATAGGGAATCAGCTGTTAGAAAATGGATCTGATTCATTTGTCTTCCGGAGGCCTCCGCTGCACTGCTCAGCATTCACACGCATTTGAGCTTTTTATGCAATTGTCACGTTTAGCTGCACTCCAGCCCTAAATTAAATGCACTGATTGGCAAAGCCTTTTCTGGGAAAACAGCTGTTTGTATTACTCTGTTGGGATATTGCAGGCTTGAGTTCGGAGAGCTCTGTCTAATGCCCTCTATCTGGACATGGGATCAGCACTTTGGGTGTATCGGAGCATTTTTGGTTTTATGGAACATTTAGCAGGGAGCTTGTTGCATTTTCATACCATTTACCTCAACCTTTGGCTAAAAAACATACCTCTGTGTTCATTTGTTTTCGCCTTAACAAAATACCCATTTATTTTGCCTCTTCTCTGCCAGACACAGTAGCTCACAAAAGAGATTACACCCTTTGTACTTTCGAAATTATTTCACTTCATCTTTCCAAGCAGTTGCATTCAAAGCACCAGCATGAAGTGCATTGCAGAGCAGACATGCAGTGCTTTATTTGCACCTACAAGACTGCCATTGTGCAAAACAAGGTAATATACAGACGAGGAATTCTGAATAAAGAGGGAACAAAAGTGAGTATGCCCTTTAACGCCGTCACTGCACCAGTGTCAATATTTTGTGGGAACACCATTGTTTCTTTAGAACAGCCTTGATCCTAATCGGTCATTCCATATAACATCAACCAAATCTAAAAAAAAATTTCCACCTGACCCCCTTAGAATCAGCTGTTTTTTCTTGTATAATAACATCAGTATATATAATGAATCCTTACCAAATTTTACGTTGATCTACCGAATATTTTTTGTTACAGGCTCTAAAAGGACTTGGGGCTGGATTTAAATTTTTTGCTTTCTAACTTGCATCATTTTTTTTTACATTTTTGAGCCATCATAACTTCATATGCATTAGAGATAGCTAAATGAAATTTTCAGAGCTGAAAGACCTTTTGGAGCACTGTTAAAAATGGCAAGTAAATCAATTTTAAGCCAATTCTAGGTGCCACAATCTTGAGCCAAAATCAAGATTTGTTCTGTAATCAACTTCAAGCTTCAGTATCAAGAACTATGGAAGTTTTCATTGCAACACTGCTCCACTTTAAAAAGTATGACATAGTACAGCAAAAACAAGTATTGGAACCATGGATGTGTCATCTTTTCTTGAAATTCACCAGAGAAAACTTGAAACGGTGCATGTAAGGAAAACTTCAAGGGGTCATATCACCATGTGGGATTGGCTGATGATCAAATCAAGTTATGGCATATCAAAGATCTCATTTTAGGCTATATTTTGATACCAGGCTCATCTTCTAGCCATGATTCCTTCTGTGCCAAATAGTTTTCACACTTGTCAACGTAGAGCTACATTGGGCTCCTACTTCGTAGACCAGGCGCAGGCGCGGCGAATAGTGGGAGTGCCGCGCCAACAGGGTGTGTCCAGGCGTATGTTGCAATTTTGTGCCCAGCGTAGCCTGGCGCAAGTACTCCTCTGTCCCGCCTCTGTCCCTCCTTCCGGCGCAAGTGGTAAAGAGGGAGGAGAGAAGGCCTGAGTGGGTTTAACACAGCCGACTCCACTGTTCACCAATCAAATGAGCTCCTCTCCTCACCTTTAAAGTGTTGAAATAAAGAAGCCTCTGTTCTATATCTGCATGATGTGTGAATGTTGCATTTTACTTTGCTGCCTCAGGCTTGTTTTCTGCACTGCGTACGTCTATATTAAGCATTACGAATATGAGGCATTCTCGACTTATTACCATTAGCGAACTTTAATGGAATTTCAAAACGAAAACTACATCAGATCATTCAAACTTATGAAGTTGGAATGAAATACGACGGTTGCTCATTTATTTCTTCTGCCTGCATCATTGGGAAGAGAAACGATGGATAGCGTGTTCCTATTATTACACCCTATTGCTGCTTAAAATTTTGTCATTAACATGCGTGGACAACAATGCAAGAAACGTTATACATTTATTTTCAATATGTGATCTTTACTCAGTACGAGATCATAGCATTCAGGCTGTATTCCTTTCCCCCACTAAAAATGATTAAACCTAAGTGACAATAATAGTAGTATTAAGCCGCTTGCACACTGAACGCAAAACTAATATTTTGCATGACAGATTGCGTTGCTGCGTTGAAGGCAGTGTCAACGTGTCCGAAAGTTGGACAGGTTTCAATATACCTTCATGTCCGACAGTCGATTATTGTTTTTAATTTCTTCAAATCTACTGAATCTTTTTGATATTAAGCGTGAAAGTTTTGATGAGAGGGCTCAGCTCTTCAAGATGAGTACTGAGAATTTTAATCAATGTTTCTGTTTGAGCTCTGCTCAATAAAGTGAGTCGACATTGGCGTGGGACAATTTACAATGCCCATCAAACATTAAATGCAAAATACTCTGTGTCTGACAGCAAAAAAAAAAAAAAAAGAGGACGATTAAGACAGATTGATTACGAAATAAAGAATTAAACAAGAAACATTTTAACAACAAACAGAACATCCATTGAACACTGCGAGATATTTATTTGTGGGCTTTGTTGGATGTTCCGTTTGTTGGTGGTATATTTTTATTCTTTATTTTGTTACAAATCTGTTCTCATATCAATACTTTTACTTTTTGCTGGCTGCCGGACATGGAGCATTTCACGTCGGACAGTCTTGATCGTGCTTACGATATTTAATTCAGAATGTCAATGGTCATGGAATTGATTTAGTCACTGACTACAAGCACAATTTTATCTCTGGTGTGGAAATAAAGCGTGAATCTGTTCAATCCATCTGACTAATTTTCAAAAGAGAGACCGAATAAAGACTATTTTCTATCTTCAACAGAAGAAAACAGAAGAATAAACAGACGCATGTATTAACGTCTTTGCATTGACTTTGACTGTAATCAGTCGCAGTTGTTTATGATACTGCAACTATTGCACGTGAATTTAATGATTATTCTTTTAAATCTGTTGAAGAATTGGCGTGAACTTTTCTTCTGATGAATCCACAGAATAAATTGATTGAAATTCATCCTGACTCATTTCGTATTCAAGTGGTAGAGGAGACTAAAATAGCTGAAATTGTGCAAAAGTTGTCAAACCCTAAAGCTAAGGATATATATAATCTGGACACAGCATTTATTAAGAAATATAGTTCCATATTAATTAGACCAATTACTCATTTAATAAATTTATCAGTTAAGTCTAATCAATTCCCTAATAGTTGGAAACAGGCCATTATAACGCCTGTCTTCAAGTCCGGGGACCTTGACCGGACTTGTAATTATCGACCGATATCTCTCCTGCCGGTTATGTCAAAGGTATTGGAGAAGGTGGTTGCAGAACAGCTGATTGCTCATCTGGAGGCCGATAAACTTTTGAGCTGCAGTTTGGATTTCGAGCAAAATACTCCACCGAAATGGCTAATTTCTGTTTTGTTGAATGTGTGAAAAAGTCTCTGGATCGGGGAGATGTGGTGGGGGCAGTGTTTCTAGATTTGAAGAAAGCCTTTGACACTGTCATCCGCAGCAGTCTCCTATCCAAACTAATGACATTTCACTTTTCCAAACAAGCTCTAGACTAGTTTACCTCGTATGTCCAACATAGAGAACAGTGTGTTAAAATTGGTCAGGTAAAATCTCCCTTCATGAAAAACAGAATGGGCGTTCCTCAAGGTTCTATCCTAGGGCCGCTGCTCTTCAGTTTATTCATTAATGATTTGCCCAATAGCTGCCCAGACATTACGCTGGTGATGCTGTTATATATGCATCAGGTTAAATGCCAATGAAGGCAGCTGAAATCTTAGGCACTCACTTGGATGGAGTTTATCATTGGCAGCAGCAGATCCATCTCATATAAAAAAAAAACGGTTTCCATGTGTTTCAGCAATAAAAAAAAAAAAGAAAAGTTTAAGATTAAGTGTCAAAATGAGTATTTAAATGAGGTAAGTGGGATAAAATTTTTTGGCATAATTTTAGATCCACAACTTAAATTTGATAAACATGTAAAGAAAATGTCAAAAACAATAAAAACTAATTTAAACTGCTTTAAACTTATCAGACATGTCATACCCATAAAGGCTGCCCAGCTCTTTATGCATGCGCTGGTATTTTCCCTCCTCTTGTTCTGCATTACTGTTTGGAGTCAAACTTCAAAATCCATAATTAATCGTCTTGCTCCTTTAGACAGTCAAGTTGTTAAAATTATGGATAGAAAACCAATGAAGTGGCATCCCTGTCATGTTCTCAAAAAATATAGCTTATTTAGTTTCGAGAATTTTATAGATTTTGCATATTTTAAATTGATTTTTAAATGTCTGAATGAGGAACTCCCAGAAATCATATGCAAACTTATTAATAAGCTGGATGGCAGAACCACCCGAGTAACTGTGTGCAGGAACTGTAAAATCCCGTACAGCAGAACCACACATGATCAGATGGCTTCTCAGTAAAGGGTTCTCAGCTGTGGAATGCTCTACCAACAGCAATCAAGCTGACAGAGAATTTTGCAATGTTCACCTCTATGACAAAGCGCTGGCTTAAAGACAAGCAGAGTTGAACTCATTTTTTATGATAGTACTGACCACTTAGTTTTTATGCTTATTTAGTCTGATATCAGGGTTGAATGTTCAATTACTGTTTTTATATGTTTTATGTATATGCATGTGTGCATGTGGATGATGTGTGTGTGTGTGTGTGTGTGTGTGTGTGTGTATATATATATATATATATATATATATATATATATATGGATATACAGATATGTAGCCTGTGTATGGTATAGAAATAAGTAAGTATGTATGTATATATCTATGTATGCAAGTGTTTTTATTTTTTCCCTATGCTTTGTGGAGAAAGTCTGATCAGGGACTTGGGATGCGAATATAGCCTAGGCTATAATCTCATTGTGCAAAGCATCTTTTATGGTGCTTTTGGACTAAAATTATGTTTAATTTGCATTGTCCCTGTATAAATAAACTTGGAATCAATCAATCAAAACATGTCTCTTTATGACAGCAATTAGTCCTGGCTAGTTCTCAATCATTTTCCTTTATTGACGCGTTTTCCAATTATCGTAATTGGCAACTGAAGACACGGTTTCTCTCCATATGCGATCTAACAGCGATGAAATCATGGGCAAAATTCAGTACAGTGGCGGAATCAGACCTGATAATTGGGGTTCACAAAACGTCCATTTAAAACAGTTTTTAGTCCTGACCTGTTCTCAGTCATTTTCATGATTAACTAAAGTTTCACTCTGAGAGCACTCCACACTTAACCGTTGCTACTTGTTCTCCCCGATTAGGTAAGACGACAATCATTCATCTGGACGCGTATTTGCTGTATTGAAATCAACATTGTTCAAAAAATGTATTCCTGCGCAAATAGCTTGTTTGGTCGCGTGTGGAGAGGAATTGTATCTTCATTTGCCAATTATGAAACGCGTCAATAATCAAAATGATTGAGAACTTGCCAGGACTAATTGCTGTCATAAAGGAATGTGTTTTGGCACACACGCTGGCTACGCCACTGATCAGTCGTACAAAAAATTTGTTTCGCGTCCAGTATGCAAGTGGTTTTACTGAGCATAGAACGCAAGAATTATATATGTGGTTGGCTGAGACAGATGTGAAGGCGTTAGTTTGCATCACAGATTCAGCTGCGTTAAGTCAGGTCGAGTTTCCATTACGCGTGCCAACCGCCTTTAATCTGATATCAGGACAATCGGTATAGATACTATAATTTATGTCCTGATTCAGATAGTTACATTAAATAGCGCTTGCTGTAATTACTTATTGCATTGACATGTGCCTGACATTTCTGGAAACCTGCCTGTGAGATTTTGGTGAGTGTGCGCACTGTGCGCCGGTCAGCCAAATTACCACTGCTCAGAAAGTAAACCAGGGTGGAGCTGGCTTCAGCTGAGACTTTTTCTACGAAATTGTCACTGAGTCTTGATGAATATGTGACACCTCCCCCTACTGCGCCGCCACACCCATCTTGGCGCACTTACGTCTACCAAATTGCCAAAGTGGCTGCGAACGGTGTTGCACCGCACGAAATTACCACTGCGCGGGCTGCGCCGGACGAAATTACCACTGCGTGGGCTGCGCCACGCTACGCCACGCTATGCCACCCTGCGCTGCGCCAAGAAATTGGAGCCCATTGTGTCATGCTACAGCTCTTGGGTAAATGTCATGACATTCTTAAGAGTTGTGATCAGTCTATAAAGTATATAGGCTAATTTATGTAATAAAATTCTCATGTTTTAATGCATGAAATGCTCTCTCCCTGTTGAGCTATCAGATGTTTTCATTGTACCAGCCAGACCTTTCAGAATGAGTGTTAGTGAAAACCAAAGCAGGAGTTCAAAATCATTGAAAACGATCATAAGGCACAGCTGGCATCTGAAGGATTCGCGGAATAATTATTTATCTAATCACTGCGTGTTTGCCCTTGTATGCTATACCGATACTCATTGCATCTGTTCTTTATAGCCTATTAAGCGGTTTTCACATAAAAAGGGAAAAATAAATTAAGTTGTTTTTGGTTTTGTGCGTTTCTTCTGTTACTACAGGCTGTGTACATGTTCTGTGCTCTGGCCCTGGTCTGCGATGACTACTTCGTTCCCTCTCTGGAAAAGATCTGCGAGGTCCGTTTAGAGCACATGATCATGCTATACTTAAACGCACATACACACACACACACACACACACATACACGCGCACACATACTCACACACAGATATGTTTGTATAACTATACTTGTTGGGACATTGTGTTAACTTGAATTCATTCTGCATGGTCTTTCCCAAACCTACACCATAATCAATTTATAGCTAACTCTAACCTGAACCTAACTCTTGTTGTAACGCAAACCTAAACTTTAACCAATCAGTCATAATCCTCTGTAATTCTTTGTGAGATTATGTCCTCACAATATCCATGGTTTCTCATGAGTTGGTTCCCACAAGTACAGCCATACAAGCGCTCACATGCGCACACGAACTCAGGTTCAGGCACATACCCACTGTGGAGTAAGTGATCACCTCACCCTGACTCTGTTAGGTCATGACTGGGTACAGATGCATTAAGTTCACTCTTAGCTCAGACTAACTCTCTGTTTTCAGCGGCTGCACCTCAGTGAAGATGTGGCCGGGGCCACCTTCATGGCCGCGGGCAGCTCCGCTCCCGAACTCTTCACTTCCATCATTGGTGACGTACCGCTGCCCCATTCCACCCGTACCACACTCAGCCAACTCCTGCTTCAGGCTTCCCAACCTTGTTCCAGGAGATCTACCATAATCTACACTGGGAAAAAAAATTATTTGTTCACTCAATTCAATCTTGTCACCAATCAAACTCATCTTGTCACCTTGACTGAGTTTCATTCTCTGAATGTTAAAAGTAAAATTAAGTAGTGATAAACTTGATTTTACATATCCATACCACTTACTGAGTCAAAGCAACAAGATGACCTGACTTAGTCAAGGTGAGCGAACAAGTGAATTTTTTTTTTTGGTGTTGGTTTTCGTTTCAACCCTGATGTGCACACTTATATTGATGAATCAGATCGGTTCAATCCATTGTTGAATCAGGAATGCTTTGTTAGATCTGACTTAAGACCAACAGGAAGGGAACTGGGTAGCAGCAGGAATGTGTTGCCCTGTCGTAAACTCTCCACAAGCTCGGGCAAAAACATTTACGCAATGTTGCTGTCATGTAATAGCCGTGTCATGACATTGGCAGCACACTGTGAAAGCATTTTCTGTCAGCTAGGTTAGAGTGCTTAGAATTATCCGTTATGCTATCTCAAGGACTCCTGGAGATTCTCTTAAAATTGTTTATTTTATAAATCATTACCAGAGATAGAGCAGAGTTTGTGGTGTAACGGTGATGGCAGAGATGCAGAGGGGGAGAAATCCTTTGACGTCTCTAATCAGAGTAAATTGGTGCATCTGTGTAGTGCTTCTAAGTGCCTCTGATTCCCTCCGCAGGTGTGTTCATCACGAAAGGCGATGTGGGGGTGGGCACGATCGTTGGCTCTGCAGTCTTCAACATCCTCTGCATCATCGGAGTCTGTGGCCTCTTCGCTGGCCAGGTAATGAACATTTGGTTGCCGGTTTGCTACACTGCTTGGCAAAAACTGTGCATATGTGCTCATTCCAAAATCACAGGCATTCATATTCATATGCCCACCCCCCTGCTGCAATAACAGGCTCTGCTTTACTGGCTGTCCGTTAGATAATAGAGCATTAATGCTTGGATTTGCTCCTATTTCACCCAGAAAAAAACATGAGAGAGGCTGAGGCAGTGATGTTGGGCGATTAGGCCCGGCTTTCCAGTAAATCCTAATAGTGTTTGATTGGGTTGAAGTCAGGGCTCTGTGCTGGCCCGTCGCACTTCTCTACACTGATCTAAAAGAAAAAAAAAAACATGTATTGGCTTGTTCTGTAAATGATGGCATTGTAATGCTGAAGCAGAAAGAGCCTTTCCCCAGACTGTTGTAAGCATAGAGTTATCTGGAATGTTATTGCATGCAAGCATTGTATGTTATATAACCAATTGTGCATTAAAACTACCGGAAAAATAAGCTCAAAGCAAGGAGTATCCACTTAGATTTTGCTGTGTGCTTTTTTGAGGGAAGCTGATATTTTGCAGCAAACAGAAAACTAGCGTCGAGCAAGCATCCTTGGCTGACCTGGACTTAGAAGTATAATCTATGGCTGGGATCCTGAAATCTGACCCTTGAATCCAAATCTGTCGCTGGTTTTCTTTCCTCTCCAGTCAGTCACCAAACAATTAGCGCAGCTGATTGGCCAGGCTGCCTTCCCACCTGACTCCCAGGTAAAGGGAGGAAGGTAAACCAGCAGTTCCCTCACCTCAAAGACCGAGACTGTGATTTCAGGAACAGGGATCTGAGGCATAATAGCAGTTCTGAGGGTAACTGCCGTAAGCATTCTGACCATCTCTCCTGCCTGTGTTCCAGGCTATCCGACTGTCCCATTGGATGCTGCTCAGAGACTCCGCCTTCTACACGCTATCTGTGGGTGCTCTCATTGCGGTGAGTGACTGGCACTGCCGGTTAGTGGACTAGTGCCTTGCTTCACCACTAGGGGAAGCTCTTTACACTGGAACTTACCTCTAATGGTGTAAAGTTCCTGAAGTCCGGAAGTCTCCTCCAGCATTTTCTCCAACCGCTAATTCGCCTATCTTATTTCACTAATTAGTTCTTCGTCCTTGCTAGAGATTTGAGCTGATGAGCAAATTCGGAAGGATGGAAAATATACTGGAGAGGGCAGTTATCAGATAATCTTTATTTCGCATGCTGTTAGCCTGCACTCCTGTCACAAGGGAAGTGATCAAAGCCAGGCACAGGGACTAGCTAAACGCCATTTTCAGGGCTTCGTATTTCATAAATTCATCAAGAATCAAAATTCATACAGTAAATCTATGTTATTACTTTGACACATATCAGTGTTGTTGACACCACAGTCATCATGGTCGGTGATATCTGTGGTCAGTTACTGTTAGGGATTCACATGGGGTGACCGTAGCTGCATCCAAAGTGGTTCTCTGGTTCCATGCATCGTAGACCAACTGGAGTTCTAGAAATTGGCCGGAACCCAAATCAGATGAGTAACTTGTGAACCATTTTAGAAGGTAGAAAAGCCTCCCCACCTGATTTTTGATTTTATGAAAGCAACACGATGACCTCACTGGAGATTTAGTCATTTCCCTTGTTCTCCTCTGTAAGAATTCAGTGCAGGTAGGAGTGGTGTGTTTCGTTAAGCACGTGCGCAGTTCTATCAGGTTTGGCCGGATGGCAGCAGTGAGTCAACCAGTGTCTGAACCTCTCACAGTGACCCTTGTTATAACCACCTTTGAAACAGTCCCTCTGTCGTTAGCATTGAGGAGGGGGAAACATTTTGGTCATCGGATGTGGCTCTGAGTTGCGAAGAAACAGCCCAGCGGTTGCATTAAAGCAGGGGTGTCCAATCTTATTCGTAAAGGGCCGGTGTGGGTGCTGGTTTTTGTCCTAACCAGCAGTGCTACTGCACCTGATTCCACTAATTAACTAATCAGGGGTTTCAATCAGGACATTGGTGGGTAGAATCAAGTGTGTTAGTGTTGGGCTCTAACAAAAACCAGCACCCACACCGGCCCTTTCTGGATAAGATTGGACACCCCTGCATTAAAGGCATGCACGCCCACACACATACTAACACACGCGCACGCACACACACTCAAATACACACACGCATGCAGTTGTGCACAACACAATCACACACACACATGTTCACGCATAAACGCATGCAGACACATGAATGCACAGACACACACGCACATCTGTGCACATACACTTACGCACACGTGTAGAGTCATGCGCATGTAACCTCTCTCTATTTACACACATACTGCACATGCATGGATACATGCACATGTACACACATTCATGAATGCACATTTACACTCTCTATCAAGCACGCAAACACGACTAAACTATGTTCTCTGCTCATATGGTGTATCAGTAACAGCAGAACACTGATGAGGGAAATCAGCTCATGCATTTGCTCTGTGTCTTTTCTCTTTTCTCCAGTCTTATCTCTTTACTAATAAAATTGACAATTATTTGGAACTCATATCTGTCCTTTTTCTTGTTTTTGCAATGAACAGTTTTTCATCTTCACTGTATTGCGGACAAAAATTTGAGCTAAAAGACCAGGGTTTTGCTTTGCGTATCCGTGATGGAGAAGTATATTTGATCAAGAGTACCCTTCTTCAAAATGTAATTATGGAATATGGATTTAAGAAGGGGCGTATCATTTCAAACTCCTCAAATATGAAATTTGATTTATTCCCAGGCAGACAGTTAGCTTTATGGCAGGCTGGGTTTTTGATGAGAAGAGAATTGTTATGACTCCAGAAATGAAACAGGTACCCAAGAACTTCTACTCTGATCTGTCTCTGTGTTGCTGTGACTTTCTATAGATTATTGCCAAACTGAGCTCTGCTGAGCAAATCCCCTGCTGGCTTACTGCTCCAGTTTGCTGTATTTGAGAACCGGACCTCTTAAGCAGTTTTGCCTCCCAGTGGCAGAGTGATGCCGTTGCATATCTGAAGTTCACTCAAATGGCAGGAACACAACTGCCGATTCCCAAGTATTAGTTGATACCAAGGGGAAGCATCACATTATGCAGAGTACGTGCAGTATACATTCTGTGTCCATATTTGCTGTATGTAATGTGTGTAATACTCACATTTTTAGGTGGTACAGCACTGGGGCTCGGAGGGGCTGAGATGTTGGTATATACGATGTATCATGATTTATATGTGCTACGAAATGAATTTGGGTATACTGGAGGAGGAAATAAAATGTTGAAGTTTAAAGAGGAGCTTCACTGCAGAAATAAATCCTGGAAATCATGACTGAAATTGATTCAGGCCAGTTGATTTGATGTATCAGTTTCCTAGTCTAGCTAGTGCCCTGATTCTAAATATTTAGACTCATTTTGAAGCACCATCTTTTGAATGAGTGAGAGAAAGTATATACAGTGCAAATTATTTCCATTTGAGAAATATATATTATATTATATTATATTATATTATATTATAGTATATTATATTGTGATATAAATGCTATACTGCATCGACCAGCCCTGATTGGGACTGACAGAAATGAGTGGAACTTTTGTAGTTCAGGCAGGACACTGGAGTCAGAGTCGACATCAGCTGATGCAGCTGAGTGTATGTCAGGGAGAGAACACCAACTGGAGAGCGGCAACAACACTAAACTTAATATTTTGGGGGTTTTTTTGCCTAATTTTTTATTGTTTAGTATGTTCTTGGTATGCCATGGGAGGGGGCACCACCAGAGCAGAACCTTCTGCTAAAGCGAAATCTTATTACATGTTCATGTCAATAGAGCTTTTTTTTTTAAATCAAAATATGTGTTTACCTGACTGAATGTCATATTAAAAAAATTTTTTTGGGGTTTTTTTTTCTTTCTGAAAGACAGGCAAGCTTTTTAAAAGTGCCATTAATGGTGGCGTGTAAATCATGCATAAGTTTAAGCTGTGACATTTCTCAGTTTCTGTGTGAGCTGTTAACCATCACTCTCTCTCTCACTCTTAACAGTTCATTCATGATGAAAAAGTATCCTGGTACGTAGTTGTTATTGTATCTGGTTGTGTGTAATGAGGAAGTTACAATTGTTAGACTTGAAGTCAGTTTTTCCCAGGTGTGTTTATGAGCAGGATAAACTGCGTTTATGGGCACTTAAGCAAGAGCCAAGTAAACTTCAAGCTGGCAACATCCCCTGAGGGTGGGCTCACATCCTGCTGAAATCTCTGTGAAATCTATCTGTGATTAGGGTATTCTTTACTGAAATGAATAATGCTGATTTAACAACCATTAATGGTAACTCAGTACAGTTCTGTATCTGCAATATTGGTTAAGAATTCTGAAGTTCACATTCTTTGACACCTGCTTTTCAAAGGCTGAAGGTTTTTTTCGTTAATAGTAAGATGACTCTCATTTCAGCTGGGAGTCTCTCATCTTGGTCCTAATGTACCTGGTTTACATATTGATCATGAAGTAAGTTTTTCCACTAATATTTCAGTTGAAATGTTTTAATTCTCAAAATTTGACAGACTTATTCTCACCCTTGTGAAACAGTTTGGTGACTAAATGAAACGTCTTGCGTTTCTAAAGTCTTAAACTGCCCTGTCTGTTCCTTTAATTTTCTTAAAGTTTCAATTCACGGATGCAGCACTATTTTGAGCGTCAGAAGAAGAGTTCGGTGAACTTGGCCAACGGTACGACCAGTAACGCAGACCTTGACGACGGTACCAACTGCGACGCCACCGTGGTGCTTCTGAAGAAAGGTGTGGCGTGTGGCTGCTTTCATGTTGCCTCGGAAGCTGAAACTGTTGTTGATACTTGAAAACGTTATCTTAGATTAAGGCACTGGACATTCAGGTTATGCATGTTTTCTCTGATGTGTAACACCCGTATACATCATCCTGAGAAGAAATTAGGGTATATGTTAGTGAGTACTGTGCCTGTGTTTGTATGTGTGTGTGTGTGTGTGTGTGCATTGATGGGCATGCATGTATGTGTGTGTGTGAATGCCTAATCCTGTGTGCAAGTGTGAAATTATTTGTGAGTGTGCTCGTGTCTGTGTTTGTGCGTGCATCTCTTTGTGTGTGTGTGTGTGTGTGTGCCTGTGTTTGCGCATGTGAAACCTGAAGGAAAAGGGCTCATAATTGAAATGCCGGTGATAATGTACCTGCATTGTAGCACCATCTCACCTTTCTGCCCCCTGGTTTGGCACCATTAGCCACATTCCATCGCAAGCCCTCAGTGCTGATGGTGGACGAGCTCCTGTCGGCGTACCCACACCAGCTGTCCTTCTCCGAGGCCGGGATGCGCATCATGATCACCAGTCACTTCTCCCCTCGCACCCGACTGACCATGGCCTCCCGCATGCTCATCACGGAGGTACGGAGCTCTGAGGGCTTTTAGCCCGGGTGCAGGCTTTCATTCCAACCTGGCAGTTACTCACCTGATTCTACTAATCAAACCTTAGATCAGGGGTCTCAAATTAAGTAATTTAATCGACTGATCTCCGCTTGCACGGTTGATCAGTTGTATCAGGTGTGCTTCTGCTTGGTTGGAATCAGATGCTGTGGCCTGTTGACCCTTTTATGGATCAGTTTGAGACCCCTGTTACAGAGTTGAAGACCTTGATTAGTAGAATCAGGTGAGCAGCTGAGATGAAAGCCTGCACCCTCACTGGTCCTTTCTGATTGAGGACCTGTCTTTTAGCCTGAGTGGCTCATTGACTAATCGCTAGAATGTCTGAATAAGACGTAGAAGGTTTGCAGTTCAGGACCTCAGTGTGGGATCTTTACTGCTGTTACGTTGCCTTGAGAGGATGAGCCCTTGCTTAGTGTTATCGTCTGTAAGTTTCCTTGGATGAAAGCACCAGCTTAATAATGAAGTCTGAGGCCAAAATACTGCATCTCCCCAGATAGCATCCATTGCCACCATTGTGCCACAGCATGAGCGCATCTTGCTGTTCTAGTTTTGTCGCTGAAATAAGGAACTAGTTAATCATGCTAATAATGGTGGGGAAGCCATGGCATCCTATCAATAACACATGGAGCATTGTGGTAAATAAGCCAGCTAACGACTGCCGTTACTTTAGTGTTCTTGCGGCTATTTATTTATTTATCTTTATGCTACTTAATTAGGAACCCGATATGGGGCCAAGATTTCCTACTTTCATGAAGGAAAACCCAGATTTTCTGCCGACACAGTCACATTAATTCTGGGAACCCCACTAGTGCCTGTTTCGGAAAGAGTGTCAGCATCCGTGGTACTCTGAAACAATTTTGCCGGTTGCCTCTGTACACACTGCAGACTGCCGTGATGTTTGCACTGAGCAGAGGCTAAAGAATACCTTCATTAAACATAATTTGAACTTTTTACAGTGGCTCAGTGTAAAATTCTTTGTTAGACTGACTTTTAGTTACCTAACCCATGCATTTCAATGGCATAAAGAATTGCAGTTAATTGGACTGTTTTGATTTTAAAAAATTATTTTGGAAAAGCCTGATAGAATTATGCATAAGTTATGTTTGGCTTGTCACCAGAGCTTAGAGGTTTTTATCTACAGTACCTGGAAACTTAAAAGTGGAGCCAACTTGCTATTGGAAATCTTTACTTGATTTTTTTTTTACCCCCAATTCCCTGGGTGACATAATTGGCAATGGAGCCCTACTGACCACAGTCGACTCTGGCAGTTCCTTCGGTTATTGGTTTCTGGTTATTGATCATGTGTGCGTGCCTGTGTTCCCCTCCAGAGGCAGCGTCTCATCAACAGCAGGTCCTTCAGTAATGGAGATTCGGAGGTGACCGTCAAGGTCCCAGGGCGGAGGGTGGTGGAGAACGGGCTGGGCGGAGCCGAGAGGGGACTGAACGGGCATCGTGTGGGGACGGCCGAGGACGACCGAGGGGGAGGGGGAGGAGGTGGGGGAGGAGAGGGAGGGGGAGGGGTGGAGGCCGGGAACGAAACTGAGAACGAGAACGAGGACAATGAAAATAATGAAAACGACGAGGAAGAGGAGGAGGAAGAGGATAATGAAGGACCGTTTCTGCCCTTTCATGCCCCAGGTATGTGTATGAAGGCCACAAAGGAAAAACAATCAGAGTCCAAATTTTGCATTTTTTGTATATTTTATATTCTATATAAAAAAATATTCTATTTTTTTTTTTGCATATTTTTTCAGTGCTTGGTTTCAAGATCATTTTGAATTTTTAATTAATCGTTTCTCCGCAATGTAAAAATGTGACTCTGATGGTCCATTCCATTATGGTCTTTATATCTTATATGGGACTTGATTAAATATGGCCCTGTGTGCTACTTTGAGGCCAAGCAACAGATATGATTGGTGGGGGAAACTCCAGGTTCAGGAAATAATGTCAGATCCATTGTGTAGTTTCAACCTCCGCGATGTTCTTGTTAGGACGGCTCGTCAGACTGGGGTTAGAAACATGTGAAGGGTTTCCGGGCAAAATTAGATGTATCCCACTGTGGGAAATGTCATGTGTCTCGTTTTACTCCGAAACCCTTTATGTAGCGTAATCAACAAGCCCAGTTCGTGGATAGAAGTTACATTAGGAAGGACTTTCTGACCTAGAATGTCCACATCCGGATGTGGTAAATGATTAATCCGTAAGAGCTGTTACTCCAGAATCACTTGAAACCTGTAAGTTCAGTCAGCAGGAAGCCACAGGATTCTGAGGTATTGCATAAAAGCATAACAAACAGTTCTTTAACACCTGGAATTAAAAACAAAATATCTGAACATCTGCGTGTTAAGTAAACATATTATTAACTTGGTTGCTGCTACAGAATAACTTAACAGAATTATCTATGAGCCGCTATTTTTAGTTGACCATGCCGTCCGGTAAAATTGCAAAGAAATAACAGGATAATGGAAATCGAGTTCTTTTAAGTATATTTTACCTGTTAAATATATTATCAAGGTTATGGAATTTTTTCTGCTTTTCTCAATATGATGAAATTAAGTCTATGATATCATTAAAATGTTACAGATACAATTACTATTTAAATTTGAAGTTACGTATCGGGCCAAAAAGATAAATTTCCATATTTACCATATGTTTTGCAGTACATGTTACACCTCTGTGGGTGCGTCTGTGTGTATGCGGCCCTCCCAACTGACCTTTGACACCTCACCTCTGCCCTCTGCTCTGCAGCTGGGGTCTGTAACAAGCTGAAATGGCTCCTGGTGTGGCCCCTGTGCCTGCTGCTCTTCTGCACTGTGCCAAACTGCGCCAACCCGCGCTGGGAGCGATGGTTCATGGTCACCTTCATGGCCTCCACGTTCTGGATCGCCGGCTTCTCCTACATCATGGTCTGGATGGTGAGGAGCCACTATGTAGCATAGCAGTGCTGCAGTGCAGAGGGACGTGCTGACTGCAACAAACCATCTCAGATTCAACACTGGCCTTTGATTATTGCCTGGGCGTTGAGCCCTTAATCAGAAGCGAGGCTTAAAGGGTATCTAAAGTCGATTCCCATCGTTTTTGTTTATCGGCCAATCCGCGAGCTGCACCTGCGCAAATGAACCGTAATAGAAAGATTATCTATGCATTTACACAAAACATTGGTTTATATGAATGAAATTGGTCATGTGACAGTGCAAAATGCCAAGAAAAGCAAGTGATTTGTTTGTTAACATTGGACGTTCAACGTCCCGTCTGAAAATCGACTTTAGATGCCCTTAAGCTCCAATTCAGAATCTGTGTCTGAATAGGACCTCTTGCCTAAGGTTAAGTATATAAGTTGTGTAGAAGTCATTTCTACACAATTTCTGTAAACACATCAGAAGATTTAGATGCAGGCTCGGACTCAGATCAGGGCCTGAACTCCTGACTGTAAGGCCAGAGATTTATTAGCTTTTAACTTAATGTTCAAGTGTGGATGATGGCTGCTTCAGATAGTCTGCGTCTGTTTGGAGCATTTGTTGCGTATGTCCTTTTTGTGTAATAAATGCTATGCAGATGCAAGAAGCAAAACACACATGAGCAGTTGGGGCACGGTAGGTGCGGCTTGGGGGTGTGACAGGGTCAGGGGTTTACATGCAAATCTGAAAGCTTTATAGTCTGGTCTATCAGCTCTCTGGTGTGCCTTCTTGTGGAAACCTCCAGTAACACACAAAGGGCAAAGGCAAGAGTGTGAAATATTGGATTGTTCATGAAGCAGCCAATTCTCTATGCGAATGTGAAGTTAAAAAGCAATTATACCATGGTCTGGGTGAATACTTTTTTCTGATTGGCTGGCAGGTCGGCGTTAGAACCGTGGAACCGCACAGGTAGTTCGGCTACGGTAGTTTCACCATTCGAAATTCATCCACTAGCCAACTTGTAACCCTAGCAACGTTAAACCTGGTATTCGGCTGGGTACAACAGAAACCTAGCTGCTCATTTATCTCCAGTAAATTTGGCGGCGTCATATGAGTTGCGTCCTGCGGGGTGGTTAACTATAGGTACTCAAGCGATAATGACCGGAAATATTATAGCAGCAATGTTATCAGACTTTATTCATTAAATGATTGTAAATGTGTACGGTTATAAAGGAAGCTAACGTGTCCACTTCATGTATCAGCAACTACTGACAGTTTGCTTGCCACGTACTGTGCCAGAAGACTGATTTCAGCTCGCTGGCTTCGGAAACCGTCATAAGTTCATTGTAATTGTGGGTAGAAAGTTAGCTTCAGTCTGCATAATCGCTCATAATGTTGCGTTATGCATAATCTAAATTTCAGCTGGAATCGTTATCAAATCATCAGCTGGTAAACAGATGTAAGCATGTGCAAAACAATTCTTTCTCCATCAGCGTAAGATGAACTAAGATTGCTGGTTCAATTTAGCTTGGCCTATAGTATAGGGTATGAGATGGCGTGGCGCCTGTTTAATGATTAACAGCTCGTTATTTTTTTTTTTTAAGTGCAAAACTTACACCAAAAATGTCTGAATTCTGTGATTTGATATTGCTGGCAAATGACCATGGTATAAGCGGGATAATCAACTCGAAGGTTGATTTTTATGTTTTAATGCACTTCGCGGAGGCAAATAACCACTCAACGCGAAGCGGTCGTGCATTAAAACCGTGGAATGCACACCTTCTCGTTAATTATCCCTTACTTATACAACAGCTATTTCCGACCGAGTAATTTCATTGGATGAGAGGCATTCCATGAGTGCTGATGATAGAGTACAACATTACTGGGGAATATAAATGCAAAATTACTCCGATCACAGATGTTTAAATAACCGTTAATTGTACTAACTTCCGACCGCAAACTTTACGCTGGCAAAGACACATAACTGATTACATAAACAAATAAATCATAATCTGTTGCCGCTTATTGCTGTCAACTAATCAGTGGCATTTGTAGAACTGTTGTGTAAATGCAATATTGCACTGGAGATCTTGATATTGTTGCTGAATATCGCCACAGCTGTGATGCGGTCGTAGGCACGAGGCTGCAGGCCGAGTGCCAAGGATATCACATCACTCCCTCTCATGTGATATTGCTTAAGTATATCTCTGGCATAAACAGGATTTGAAACTTAACTTTAACCCTCATTATCAACTTTCATCTTCTTATTCTCACTTATAGTCCTCAGATTACTTTCATAACTGCATACTGTCTTCATCCATGACTGTAGTGCACCATGCATACTGATATAGTTCAAGTCTTAAGAACAGAAACAGTATCATTTCCTTATGAGCATGATTGTGATTGGTCAGCCCTTTGAAAGATGAAGATTTGACACTTTTTAGTTTTCAGAAGTGGGGACTGCAAACATATAGGTGCCTCTTTTTCTCCCGCAGGTGACCGTGATTGGCTACACACTGGGTATTCCTGATGTCATCATGGGCATTACATTTCTGGCAGCTGGTACCAGTGTGCCTGACTGCATGGCCAGTCTCATTGTGGCACGACAAGGTGGGTACACTTGGGTAGATTTCCGGGAGTTTCTACTCATGTACCCAGCCCCAGTGTGGAGTAAATGTAATATAAATGTTTTCTAAAGGCTACATGCTCTATGGAATTGAAATATTATCTTTAATAGTAGGATTCCGAGTGAATGCATTGGTAAATGTTTGGCTTTTTTGTGTTTAAAATACATTTCTGGTCTGTGTGGGGCTTCAACAATGAGAATCCTTTGGAGGGATACACTGTGAAGCTGGTGTCAACTGATTAAATGGGAGGATAAGGCTTTGATTGAAAAAAGTCAGCAAAAGATGGGCAAGCCAGGCCTAGTAATGTCATCGAAGTCTAATTATCCTCTCTGCCCTTAGTTCTACTCTCACATTCAGTTGTAATATACAGTAATCAAAAAACTTCTGGATGGGTGTGTATTTAGAAAGAGGAAGGCAATGACCTTATCTTTAATTTAATGTTGTTCTCCAACTGCTCTTTTGATATTCTTTTGAAGAACATGACCTAGTTATACCCCTCATTATCTTCACACTTGGCTTCAGTCCTCACTAAATGTTCTCTTGATCCAGGAGTTGACACCCTTTTTCCTCTTGTCCTCTCTAGGTTTGGGAGACATGGCTGTGTCCAACTCTATCGGCAGCAATGTGTTTGATATTCTGGTCGGACTGGGCTTGCCCTGGGCGCTGCAGACCCTGGCTATCGACTATGGCTCTTATGTGAGTATCCACTGCTAATTGTCCGGGAATGTCTCTATATTTTAGCACCACCTCTTATGTGAGTGTTCAGCCCAGGGAAACACCATCTGCTTTGGCTCCTACTCTTATGTCAGGCGCAGTCAGACAGCAGCATGTAAGTGTTGTTTTGGGATCAACAAAATACTGCCCGTCCACGAGTAGCATTACAGTCCACCAACGAATGGCTGCTCTGATATTTCCATGCTGTTCAAATGTCATGCATTTCAGTTGGTAATGGTAAAATTTGATCGGTAATGTTAGCCAGGTTTCCAGGCAGATGAGGCGAGAAATGCATGTTATCAAAAAAAAACCCCGACATGGTTTTTATCTTTCAATATTTTTATAGTTTTCACATCACTTTCACCAGTAAATTGCTCACCTTTAAGGTTTAGCCTTTAGCCTCAATAGTTTCATGATGTCTTCATAGCAGAGCTACTATTCATTGGTGGACGGCAATGTTTCTTCCTCAGGAGCAATATTTTGTTGTTTCCGGACTTACACAATGATATATAATGCTTATGTGAGTGTCTAATAACTCGGGAAACACAATTAATTTACATCCAGTGTCACCTTTCATGTCAACACATCCCGACTCATCATATAGTGATGCTACCTGACCAAATGTTAATATGTGACAAAAAAGGAGGCTTTTGACGTCCTTATGTTACGTTTAGGGTGAGGGTTCAGGTTAAGGGTTCGGGGTTTGGGGGCAGGGTTCATTTTAAGCTGGCCTCAAATAAGGATGTCAAGAGCCTCCTTTTTCATCACCTGTCAACTCTTGGTGAGGTACTGTCACTGTATGACGAGTCGGGATGAGACTGGGCTCCTTATGGATGTCCAGTATGTTGTCTCAGTGTCTGCTTTAGCTTTTTTATGTGATTAAACCCTTTTTTTTACTTTGGGCAGTGTCTGTGTGCATTAGCTCTCCCCTTAGTGAGGGAATGCACATCTACTCTACAGCCAGATGTTCAAAGCAAAATAATGAGGCAAATTCTGTGGAAATTCCTCTCTGAATGCTGCAGCTGCAGACAGAATACAGATGTCAGCGCAGTGCCTGAATGCTATTTTCCTGACACTGGGTTCTGATTCCTGCGTGACTATACTCTGTGTGGATATACCCTCCATATTTGGATACCCTCTCATGTCACTCACCAAATGCTGAAAGACTTCTCTGAGCTTCATGTGCATCCATTTACTGAAATTAGTTTTCTGTGCACAGCTTTTATTCTGGAGAGTATGGCCTTGTTGGAAATTTATTTTGTTAGTCTCAGCAGAATTTTTTTGCCTCCAGCTGTGGGTAAAGGTGGATAAGCCTAGAAAACGAGAAATGGGGAGGGAAAAAATGGAAGGTATCCAAACGCTCCGCAAAAACACCTGCTGCAGAGCACGGCTAAATGAAACACACGTGTGTGGAATGCTGATGTCGTGCTGGGAATTAAAGCATTTCGCCGGTAACCCCCAGACAAGCGCGCGCCAACCCTTAATGTTCACCACATTGCTCAACCTCGGATACTCATCCCTGCTGTGAATGCTTTGAACTTTGCAGGAAAGTGGGTCACTGTGGCAGGCTTGTAAATATATGATGCGCTGCGTCAGGAAGAGGCTTGACCTTGTCTCACCTGGAGCACTGCTATTAAGGGAGAAGATCGCTCAGTGCCACTTCACACGCAACAGGCTGCGAATCATATGAAGGGGTTTCCATTGCTTACCTGCAGGGGGCATCAGAGGTCACATATAGTGTACTTATACAAAAACCTTCTCAGTACTTAACTTTTTTATGAACGCAGAATACTGTGTTAGTTTAATTTGTGGTGGCAGAATTATTTTACGAATACATTTTGATGAAATGCTTTGTCTTTTCTGAGTACAAGTGCACAGATGGCCTATAGTATATTGCCATATTACTTTCTCTAATAATATGATTTCCAGGTTAGATGATATTGCCGCTTTCATGGTAAAACTCATTTTAATTCTCATTTGACTCCAATTCTGAAAAAGTTGGCGTATTATGTAAAATGCGCAATTTCAAAAGTCAATTCACCCTTTACTATACTGACAACATTAGGACAACACTTTATGTGATGCTTTTACATGAGAATTCGATTGTTTAATCATATTCTTATTTCAAATCTGATGACTGCAACAGACTCCAAATCAGGACTAATGATGATGTGACA
The DNA here is from genome assembly GCA_029721435.1 of Gymnothorax reevesii. Lineage (NCBI taxonomy): Eukaryota > Metazoa > Chordata > Actinopteri > Anguilliformes > Muraenidae > Gymnothorax > Gymnothorax reevesii. The sequence goes on along the minus strand of CM056582.1, from coordinate 92,374,382 downwards.
ATTTGCAAGAAAAATATGATGTGAAATAGGTGATATTTAATTAATGAGCCAACCATGTAATAGTATAGAAGCCTCCAAAAATGACCTGGTCCCACAAGACCTTAAATGAGTCTAGGCTCTTCAGAGATGCATAAGCTTATAGTCCATCACTTTGAGAACATTCCCCTTAGATAATGCGGTGGGATTTTGGGTACTTCATGTTGTAGTGTAGTGTAGTTTATATCGAGTTGAAAACAACTTCTGAATGCACTTCATCTCCGATTCCTTTAGACCTCACTGTAATGTGAATGTAACGGATATCAGGACATTGGCTTGGACATACTTTTGTAAGCATTTGTCAGAAGACTTCATCCACAGATGCAAGTTACAGCTTTACTATGCAAAGCCATAGCCACTCATCGACACTGTTCATGAGTGACGCTGAATTCCATCGGCTCGGTGTCATCTGAGATGGGCAGCAGCACAACTTATGTATGCTTTGTTGTCAGATGAATCAACTTTTCAAGTGCTTCATAGAAAAAAAGATAAATAAACTGCCACGTTCTCTGGACCAAAGACAAAATGGACAGTCTAAAGGGCCGTTCTCCCTGGAGACTTGCTTGCGTGTGAAAAATGCAATGCATGACAAAATATGCTCTTCAACCGTTGAAATTTTGCATTTTATCTACGTGAGCACTCAGTGGTGAAACACATAGGGGAGACATGAGGTAAAAACGCGCATCTAGCACATTACTTTTAGTAAATAATTTAAAAAATACGACATGCTGAAAAACAGGCACGTCTCCTTTGCGAACAGCCCTTAATCTGTTACCTCTGTCAGATCCAAAAGTCAGTATCTGTTATGGTGTGTGGGTGTGTCATGGGTGACTTTCACATTTGCAGGGGCACCAATAATGCACAAACATATGTTCACATTTTATGGCAACATATGCTGCCATCTAGACTTCATCTGTTCTGGGGTCACCATTGTATTTTCTAGCAAGACCGTGTCAAAACATATACAGATTACTAATGCATGGCTACATAAGCAGAGAGTGTGGGTGTTAGATTGGCCTGCCTGCTGCTCATATCTGTGTCTGGTTGTACAGCACAATTTGAAGAATAACACAGCATATGGCATGGAAGGCCCTGTGCAATTGCGCCTCTGAAGACCGGCATTATAGAGGATTGAGAGAAAATTCTCACTTGACCAATTGGGGTCTTCCATGCCCAAATGCTTAGCAAGTGTGATGAAAAGACATGTTTATTTTAGACAGTGGTAAACAGTCGACTGTATCCACTGTTTTGCCAAAAGTGCTGTCATAATGTTGTAAACTTTCAAGAAGCTATCAATTCACATTAAAACAGCAAGTGGTATGTTTTCTTTTTAACTGCTTCAATATAGTAGAGGCTGAGTGGACTTCTCAAATTCAGTCTTGTTTGATTTTAGTTGCATTTTCCATGATTTTCTAGCTTTTTTGGAACTGGGGATGTACTTTATTTCCGAATGGTTATTTATGTGGCTCTGAGAATCAGCACCTTGCTCAGAATTACACATGGGTGTTGGTCAAATACAGCGATATTTCAATCCTGCTGCTTGCTGTAATGTGTGCTTATTTACACTTAGAAATTGCACAGCTGTGGAACACACCCGTTCAGAGGTCTTTCATTTTTCAGAAACCCCTGCGCTGATGAGCCTTTTCACTACAATATTCCCCACACTGGCAGTTTTCCCAGATGCATAACTTAATACTGGTTGAATTGCCATTTGGTTTCATATTCTTTTCATTTGGACCTTTGTGGCCTTGTATTTTGAATTTCTGCTGACAGAATTTCTCCTCACCATGCGAAAACCCCCACTATGCCCATTTGGTGGGGTCTGGCGCCCTCATGTTTAATTTAAGAACACATTTAAGAGGTGCTGTGTGTCTTCTCTCCGCAGATTCACCTGAACAGCAGAGGGCTGGTATTTTCGGTGGGCCTTCTGCTGGCGTCTGTGTTCCTCACAGTAAGTTCTCACAGAAATATTTCCTTTCCAGCTGGCATTCAAAGTGAACGAGTGAATTATTGTTATTGGTTTACTCGGTAAAAAATAAACATCAAATAACAGTTCATTATCCATGACCAATCTTCAAGGACAAAAACATAAAAACCAAAGCTTATTTCCACCGTAGTCCTCTGCCAGCATACCGACGTCTGAGCCAGGACTTTACCAGTCAAATTGTCAGGCTCTTGTTCTTTGCCCAGTATCTTACTTTTAAATCAGTGGTGACTTAATACAGAAAAATCGTGAGCTTAAATATAGCTGGAGAGACACATTTTGACCAACTTGGGTGGCCCATATTTCTCTTTTCTGCCCTCTCTCTTTCTCCTCATCCCATTCTCTGCCCTCTCTGTTTTATCTCTCATTCCCTTTCTTCTCTATCTTTTCATCTTACATCTCCCGCTCTTTACTTTCTATCCCTCTCTTTTCATTGTCCTACTGCCCTCTCTCTCTCTCTCTCCTGCTCTTCTCTCCTTCATTTGCCCTTTCCCATGTTCTTCTCTCTCCCCTCTTCTCTTTATATCCCCTCTTCTTCTCCCTTTCTCTCCATGTTCCTCTCTCCCTCCCCCTCTTCCTCTCAGGTTTTGGGGGTGCACTTGAATAAGTGGGTCCTGGACCGGCGGCTGGGTATCGTTTGCCTGCTGATGTACGCCGTCTTCCTCTGTTTCTCCATCCTTATCGAGTTCAACGTCTTCACCTTCGTCAACCTGCCCACGTGCCGCGAGATCCACTGAGGCCACGGCCTGGGCGGGCTCTCCCTGTTTCTGAGTTTAACTAGTTACTTTTTGGGGTTTTATCTTATTTAACCTCAGTGCAATACAATGGGAACAGAGGTTACATTTGCCTGTAGGGGGCGCTGTGAAGAAAAGGGAGGATAGAGGTCTATCACTCAGGCATGATAAAAACACAAAATTGATGTTTTGTTGTTGGTTGCTGCCTGATGCGATCTGGACAGACCTTAGGCAATATATTGATGGAAAGTTTCCAAGGGCCCTGACTGACAGGGGCCTTCAAAGAACGGTGCTGTACTAGTGCAGGGATGGGGCGTCTGGGGCCGGAAATCCCCTGGGAACAGGAAAACCGTTTCGGGAATGTTGTGCCGATGAATGGACTTGCAATTATTGTATATTTACTAATCAGATTTTGTTCTATTGGCTGCTGTGACTTGCTAAAAGAAGCTGGACTTAAAGAGAATATTCCACTGTATTATTATTATTATTATTATTACTATTATTATTATTATTATTATTATTATTATGTGTTTTTTGAAGATTTTCTGAGAGATGTATTTAGTACTATTTTAAAGGTACAGGTGACCTGATGTATATATTTGTTGGATTGGGAGATGTGAGTGGAGCTGTCACTTCAGATCCCTCTTCTTTCTATAGATTGACCAGTGCAGGTGTATTGTTGGTAATCCAGGTGCGCCAGGGCTTTTCTTGACTATTTTGACAGCACTACAAAAACCTCTCTCCTCTCAAAATTTTTATTATGTGCAGAAAGCAGAAGACTTTGGGGTTTACTGCCCCCTGTGGCTGCTTGCTTGTCTGCATGTACAGCACTACCTTTTTGTTATTGGGAGAGTCAAGCTCTGAGTCTAGGAGTCATGCTACCTAATGGTTTTTTGTAAAATTAGCTAGCTGCCTCCGTGCTACTTTCTGTGACAAGGAAGTACTGCGCCATAGTTTGATAAGTCATATGGATTACACGTTGTACTGGTTACAGGGATTTTTTGCTCTCCTTTTCTCTGAATATTTTGAGGCAATTTATTTATTATTGTATTCTGTAGACTGAAGCAGACTTAAAGGTGGTAATTTTTCCACCATCGATTTTATCTACCCAAAGCTGTCCCTAAGAAGAGAGAATCCTGGAACCTCACCTCAGCACTGTCACTTTATTCTACAGAGACTCATACTTTTACTGTATTTTACTTTTACTGTTTAGATATTCTATCACTCTACTGTCTCGTTTATTAGTTGATGCCTATGTTTTGTTTTTGCATGATAACTTGACTGTGTCAGTGTGAAGTGCTTGGCCAGTTTGATTTAAGCGATATCGCTAAGGAAAAGGTGTAGTAATGTTTTGGCTCCTGGAAGTCATTTATTAGCTTTGTTATACAAAGGGCTTGTTCACAATTGGATGGTGTTATTGGCGTTATTTTAATATAATAACCCCAGTGACCTGGAATCCTTACAATGGGTTTTTTTTGTGAGGTCATTGTGCTAGCCTGGGTTTTTTTTTTTTTCTTGAGTTGACCATGGAGATGTTCAACACCACAAATCCACCTTGAATAAGGAGATACTTGGTCAGGATTTTTTATGTTGGTCCCTGAATAACATTTTGCTTCATCCAAGACATCATTTTACTATCAAAGTCAGGCATGGATGGGTTGTTTTCTTTTTGAATAGTGAAGTTTTGGGGTTCTTGGTACCCTTTAGCTCAGAGGGGTTTTGCGTGTGGGTGCTACACCTCCTTCTAGAGGTGCTGCCCTGCCGTTAAATATTGCCGCTCGTCATTGGACGCACACACTGAGGAGCATCTTCTTCTCTACATCTGCTGCCAAGAAGTACAGCAGAACCTTCTGGAAAGCATCCCAGGAATCTGGACTGAGCTTTTGCCCAAGGAATGAGTGGTCAGTGTAAAATGCTCTTCTTTGTTTTGTCACCTCCAATTGAATGCTCTCGAGTGCACTAAACTTGTCTGTTAAGGGAAACTATTTTTCCATTCTTTTGGATACAGAAGGACTTATTTTAGCTAATAAATGAAGAGTAAGATTTCTATGTCATTGGAATATGGCAAATCTGTGAATATAATTTCAGTCTTTTATAGTCTACAGGCACATCTTTGTCAAATGAGGTTAATGTTATTGTATATACGGAGCAAAACATGTAAATTATTCCTGATGTATCTTAACTGCTATTTAAGTTTAGTTTAATAATGAATGGATCTTGAAAGTGCTGTTGGAAAATAATTGTTTTTATATATCTATATGTTGTTTGTAATTTGTTACGCACATGTTTAGAAATGTTTTATTCTGAATGGTAGAACATACTTTGAAGCAATTGTTTGTCTCTTTTTTGTAGTATTTTTCAGACAAGTTGACATTAATCCTTTTTGTCAGCCTCATTAAAACAGTAGTAATGTCAGTATAAAGATAAATATGAGATTCAAATATAATTTAATCTTAAAATATGACAAACATTTATGGCAGATATTTCAGATTACTGGCACTTTTATATATTAATAAAAAGTATCATTTATGTGAATTTATTATATGGCACAATATTCGTGACCTATGTGTTCTACAGTATGTAGTGGAATGATGCTGCATGCAAATTAGATTTTTAGAGTGCTATATATGAAAGTGTCAATAATCTATATTTTATTTTTGTTCATCTCTTTTGTTTTTGAAATTGTTTCAATCAATTGTTTATATTGTAGACTGTTTTGTGAATCACTTCCATACTTTTCTGTCTTGACTGATCTTTTGTCATCAGAAAATGCAACAGCGCACGTAGGAAACACTTTCTATCTTGAAGTTCATTAGTTTTACGGAGCTACCTGCCCTTGTTTTATCTTGAAGGCAGAATAGTGTCTGCCCCTGTCAGCAGAGTATTACAGACTTCTAGCTTCTGTTGATCTTTGCTGTGTAATGATACACAGCGATAATTGCTAATTGAATCGATAATTGCTGATTAACAAATGCTAAAATGGAGAAGATATTGCCTTTGCTGCCTGCAGGGGGCGTTTATGGAAGCAGAGTCTGTCATTTAGGCTGGGAAGGGGGAGAACACTTCCCTCTGCAGCTGTGGGTCACGACTTATTCTCTTTGAACATATCCCAGCATGCTCAAAGGAAATGGGTAGGTGCTTTGTGAATGTACAGCTTTGAGTACCACTGCTGTTTAATGTTTTGTAGTTTTTATGCTTTTATTTTCCTCTTGCAGCAGTCAAATTGAAGTGTCTGTTGTTGATGGGATGCCAAATAGAAATATAAAGGTCGGTCAGAATTACAATTCAACCCAGAAATCTCAAGGCTCCATAGTGATAATGACATTTTGAGAGCGGTTCAAATGATGTTTCTCAGAGAAAATGTGGGTGTGGCACACAGCACTGAAAGTCCTGCGCCAGAGATTGAAGTTATTTGTGAGGTTAGATGGTATCATTCATCATTTATTCTCTTGAGACCACACTCAAAAAAATTAAACCCTATGAAACGTTAGATTTACTAAGTAATGTTATGTCAACTGGTTCCACAAAACTGAGTTAAGTACATTCCACTCAATGCAATTAATTAAACTGGCCAAAAATGTTAGAAGTCAAATAAAGGTTACATAAAGCTATTGCGTGGAACCAGTTGACAAAACATTATTAAGTAAATCTAACATTTCATAGGGTTTCATTTTTATGAGTGCAGTATGATTTTTTTTAAATAAAATTCTAGAGCTGCCGGGTGGCTCACACGGTTAAGGCACTGCGCTGCAGTGCAGAGGTGATCACCACGTCTCGGGTTCGAGCCTCAGCGTACCCACCGGCAGGGGTAGGCAGCTTTCTCAGAGTAGCGCACAATTGGCTATCGCGCTACAGGGTTACAAATTGGGAAGGGGCTGCTGGACTTGGGTATTCGATAACAGCTTTGTTCGTTGCTCCAACGCCTCCTGTTGGCCAGACGGGCGCTCGTCAGGAAGACTCCGGCTTGGTTCATGTCCGGGTATCCTCTGCCCTCGCTCTGAACTTGCGAAGATTCAACCAGCGAGTGTATAAAAATCAGCGGCTGACAGGCACGTGCTTCGGAGGAGAGCCGTGAACTGTCTTCACTATCCTGAGTTGGCAGCAGGGGGGTCGCATACGAGCAAGCTTTGTACATAGTTCCCCAATTGGGCATTCCAAATTCGGGTGGGATTGGAGATGCCAAATTAAAAAAAAAAAAAAAAAAAATTCTACACGGTCACGTGACTGCAGGTGATTGTGTTGTCACTTTCGTGCTGCTGTCGTTTTTTTTTTTTTTTTTTTTTTTTACTCATTCGGTTTAAATTGTGGGGAAACAGCAGCATTGCTAGTGCAGGTAAGTTAAAGGTGTTGGACGGGGAGTGGCAGGAGGGGAGGGGTTATATTAAATTTACGTTATCGTTATCGTTATCGTTGTGAAAGTGCAGGGATCCCACCCGCCATAACCATGTATGAATCATTTTATAACTTCTAACTTGTCACAGGTTGTAAAGTAAGATAATAGATCAATTACATGAAAAAAAAAACATTGTTTTTATAGAGATGCCAATTTTTAAACACTATCCCTTTTCCTTATATGTATAGGAGATTATAAGATGCCTTGATCCTTATGATAATTTTACTATAAAATTGCACTTTGTGGCTTTAATACTGTTTTAGTAGTTGTTTGCATGGTCTTTTGAGGTCTGTAGAAGTTTGTACTGTACATATGAAATTCTGAAGTAAACCAGCCTTGTCTGTGTTTTTTTTATTGAGAAATTTTAAAAATATGATTTTTGCATTACATGCTTAGTTTGTCATGTTTTCAGTTGCAGTGTAGTCGCCATGTGTACGTGCTTGTGTCCATGTCTACCCACAACCCCATTTCCAAAAAAAGAGTTGAGATGCTTCGTGAAATGTGAATAAAAACAGAATGAAAAGATTTGCAAATAATTTAAATTGTACATTTTATTGGAAATTGTACAAAGACAACTTATCAGTTGTTGAAACGGAGAAATTTTTAAGGTTTTTTTTTTTTTAAATATGTGCTCATTTTTTATTTGATGCCAGTGTCGCATTTTTTAAAAAGTTGGGACAGGGCCATGTCTGCTGCTGTGTTGCATCATCTTTTCTTTTGCTGACACTCTGTCAGCGTTTGGGAACTGAGGAGACCAACTGCTGTTGTTTTGAAAGCAAAATGTGTCCCTTTTTTCGCTTGGTGTCGGATTTCAGCTGCTCAAAACTTTACTGACTCCTTTGTCATTTTTCTTTTTCGTAATCTGCCAGATAATTTCAATGAGTGACAGGTCTGGACTGCAGGCAGGCCAGTTTAGCACCCAGATCCTCTTACTACACAACGACTACACAACAACTACTATTGTTGTTGCAGTAGGTGCAGAGTATGGTGTTTGGTGTTATCTTGCAGAAATAAGCGAGGCCTTCCCTGAAAAAGAGTTCTGGATGGCAGTATAGAGTATGTTGCCCTAAAACTTTTATACTGTATATTGTTCAACATTAATGGTGTATTCACAGATATTAAGGTTACCCATGTTAGTGCCCTAATGCACCCCCTTATTAACATGGATGTCGGCTTTTGAACTGTGTGTTGATAACAGCTTTAGCCTGGAGCGCACCATGATTTCACATTTGATTGGCCAGACCACTGCACAGTTTTCCACTTCACCACAGTCCATACCGGCCATATTGAAAATCACATAACTGGCCATCTGAAAGCTATTTATGCATATATTCAGCTGAAATTTGTCATGTAGGTAGTATGTAGCAAGATACATCACATGCCTATAAAAGGTTTTTCCGGATTTCGCATTTTGACCTTTGACCTTCAGCTTTAATCTTGCCCGAATAACGTAATTTTGTTGCAACCACAGCTGATTCAGGTGAGCTACAGGGCCTGTGGCCCTATTTTTATAAGCTTGTAGCCAGCATCAAATTTCAAACTGAGACTTTTTTTTTCTAAAAAACAACAAAATTTCTCATTTTCAACGTTTGATGTGTTTTTGTTCCATTTTCAATTTACTATACTAGGGTTTAAATGATTTTGCATTCATTCTATTTTTATTTACCATTTACATGGCATTCCAACTCTTTGGAAATAGTGTTGTATGTGCAGCCTGATCACACTCCCAACTTGGCAGCAGCTGGTTGAATATTCTGTCGATATAAATTTGATCGTTCTCTTTGGAACCTGAAGCTAGCAAATGCCCCTTTCGAGCAGTTTCGAGTGAAACCACGTGTCACTGTTATATGGTCCAAAAGGGTAATGATATGTCCACAATCAATTACATTTTTCTGGTTAATAATACTGCACCATAGGAAGTGTTCCTCAGCACTTCCGATACACTTTTTCCTCAGGTGCCGTAACAATGCCATCACAAAATCAATAAACCCTGAAGAAGGTCGACTATGGCTGAAAGCTTGGCCAATAAATAAAATGGGAGGAGACTCTGTGTGCATCGATGTGCTTTTTTGATTTTTTAATTTTATGTCACCACAAATGGAATAGGATGTCGTCGGCCTGCTGATAAAACCTTGTATCTTCAAAATGATAAACTTTACAGGAGAGCATAAAAAAAAAGTTTCATTTTGCATGTAAGAATGCAGGTGAGCTGTGTTTGGGTAGGATGACTATTTTTCTTTCAAGAATGTGTCCAATCAATAAAATTTTGTGTTTTGCAATGTTTGTTATCATCGAGTTTTTGTTTCTTATCAAATTGGAGATGCAAGGTTTTATCAGTAGGTCGACGATGTATATAAACAATCTGAATTGTTATTAAGTTTCCCCAAAAATATTTATTTGGCCAGTTCCCACAGTTTAACATAAATACCAGTTATCTGGTTATTTTCCAGTACAATAATTTTAGTAATTATACGTATCCACACACAATATACCAATTAAATGCAATAATACATCTTTGAGAAAGAGGCAACAGTGAGTGGGTGTATTTAATGCAGCATTGTCTTTTGGGATGCTGGCAGATTCAGCAGAAAACCACCAATTTAAGGGGTTTACTTAGTTGACAAGGGCCTAGTTTTCACCAGACAAGGGCCTATTTTAGGGGTTGATTCGGCAGGGAAGGGCATATTTTTGGGGCATTTATATCCGGTTACAGCATGCCAAATTTTCAGGAGATTATGCGAGTGTGTGTGTGTGAGTTTGTGCTTGAGGGTATATCTAGGCTTGTACTTTATTCCCAAAAATATTGATCATATTTTGATAAATTTTATCTTCTTTTTGGATTTACTTGTTCTATCTGGGTTGTGTTAGATCACCTCTCAGTTGAAGGCCTTTGTTGACTTTCATGGTGGAATTTTTTTGATTTGAGAACTTGTTTCTACTCAAACAGCATGAGGTAGTACTGCTGGTTTGAGATCACTGGGCATAATGTCATGCATGTTTTCAACTGTTCGATGTATCAATGTGCACTGTTGTTGTTGTTGTTTTTTTTTTGGCACATATTCTTACTGACACACAGAAGCATATAACTGTTCCTAAAAAATCCAGAATTGCATCACTGTAATGAAACCTGAACTGAAGGTATGATGTTTTTTTTTTTCTTGTTTCATGATGTACCAACTTGGTTTTCTGTCATTTCTTCATAAATTCAAACTTTACAAAACTAGAAATAAATTACTGAACTAGGAATGAATTAATACAACCTTGCATGTGTTCAGTTGGGAAGAACTGTTGCCTTCTTTAGTATTGTGTGTGAAATGAGTTCATACGTGATATGGAATTGTGAAGATGGAATTGTGAAGTACTGTGCAGCTGCCATTTTCTACCCTCAGTATTCTGGGTTTTACCTTTTGGATGAGATGGTCCTAGTTATTCGATTCCATTACTTCACCAAGTCATGATTGCCCCATTACATGACCATGATAATATTCAAAGAAAGAAAAAAAAAGTATATCTTGTGTTGAAGGGTCAATGAGCACTGCGGCCTTTGCTCACGCCGCCATAGTCCTCAGCTTTGACAAACCATTTGAAATCGGAATTTTTCAAGTGCATAATTATAGAAGAGCAGTGGTCCAAAATTTGACTCGCCAAAAAACAAAAATGTCACAAACGTGTGGCAGCAGAGATTGACAGTTTGCAAACAGCACAGCTCTATCTGCGTGCTTGCGTTTGAATTATGAAAAACATTAAATACAGATCTTTTTGGAATGAAACCATGTCAGATGAATATTATGTGAATAAGATTTACTGGGGCATTGACCCCGTTGAAAGTTCTGTTGTAATTAATTTTTAGATGCAATGATGCTTAAAATCAGTCCAAGTCAACCAGTTGTATCACTTCAGAATGACAAAATAATGTAATTTCAAGTTAAATGACTATTGATATAATGTATATTCTAACCCTCGATTTAACTCTTTTATTCAAGTGATAAAGTATGTTTTGTTATTACTGTTACATTCATTTACCTGTAAATATATTTTTGATTAATTGAAAATTGTTCCATTGTCACATGGATGAAATATATTATGATGTTCTTGTTTTTTATTGATGTTTCTTTTTTGACAATATATTGTTTAGAGTTAGAATTCAAATATTTATTCAGATATATAAAATATCCATTCATTTGGAAAAGTAATTTATTATGGGATAAGGACTGAAACGGCACATTTTAGGATTATTTGTGTTTTTGGTATCAGTGTGCAGGGAGAGAGGAACACTTCAGCCAACCTACCTGAGGTGGAAGTACGGAAATGTTCAGCCGCGAGATAAGGCTGGAGTACTGTCCGTAGTGAAGAAAGTCATTGCATGCACAACTTGTCTAGAATTCTTAAAATTGTCATACACAGATGACCTTTCAGAACAGTGACAAGCAATAGCTTCTGAACAGAGGGGGGAAAATGGTCAAATCCAGTCCAGTGGCCTTGTATGATATCTTTATAAACAAGTCAAGCGATATATACAGCATGTCGTTTAGTTAATGAACCTGATATATAGGTAGGGTGTTTAATAGAAGGGCACTGTTAAGATAAAAGTTCTTTCAATGACCATTTTTAAACCCCTTGGTGAGAATAGAAAGCAGAGAAAAGGAACATTTATCTGGCGGAAGCAGTGATATTGATGTCTTTGGTTGCTCTGTATGTTTGCAAAACTTTAAGGCTGAATATACAATTCTGATGATGTTGTACATGATAGAGCTATAGAGGGGAATAGATGGAAGAATGTCTATGACATGTAATTACATTGTAATATATAAAATATATATTGGAAAAGGTCATTTAATGTCTCCCGGCAAATGTGAAAGATATTAAAATGTGTATAATTGTTCGTGAATCTTCATTTTCTTGAAGGCTGCTGATGTTTTTGGTCTCTCTGTGCATTCGGTGAGGAGGGGGATGTCAGAATATTTTCCCGCAGATCGTCTACCAATAAAATGATTAACATAATGTTTCACTGTGTCCAGATCAAGCTTATTCAGGCCAGGAAAAATGATGACTGAACTCCAGCAGTGTGATCCATTGAAGACAAAACATTGTCAATCATTTCTTCATTAAGACAATATTCCATGTGAGCACAATATATCAGTTAGCATGTACATGCACCAAACTATATATGACTTAAATGGCTTGTTAAGTAGGATGGTACTGCGGCTGAAAACTGACGAGATCACAACCAGCACATAAGTCATTACAAGTCAACAGCAGACTCTCTGGCTTCTTGCTTCCTTCGCAGTTAAATGGAAGTAGGAACGGCTTTGTTCCATTTTAACGCTAGTTCTGGCAAAGAAAACACATTTCTGAGTTTCTTATTTTGTGGATTTGGGACATGGACTCTCCGATACTGGTATTGTGCTTGATGATATTGCTATTTGTAATCAAGGTTAGAAAGCGATGCTAAGGATTTAGGCAAAATATCCAAGCTTGAGTTAAATTAAAGGGCTTTATTCCATGCGCTGGAACGTACAGAAATGCTCCTGATGGAAGCATAGCGGCTAAGAAGCCTTCATGTATGGACGCATGGGGCTTTTGAACATCTATATCAGTGCCTTGTAAAGGAAAATCACACTTTCAGTGCCTCTATGTTCAGGGAGCACCACTGGCGACACTCTTGGCTACACTCACTGACTATCCTGACCCATATCAAGAATTCTTCTGTCATCATGGAGCACACAGTTGTATAGATCCAAATCCTGTGTTGTAATGCTGAAGCAATGGTACAGAATCATATTTCAATAAGTGTAGTCAGGGGGGTCAGGTTGTGGTCAGCTGGACAATATTCAGCACCAAAATGCGATCAGGGGGTGTGTTCAGGTGGGCAGGATTTGTGGACTTGAAGTGCAGAGGCAGAACTTGAAGATTCAGTCAGGAGCCAAAGCTGAGTCAGAAACCAGGGATATCTGAACAATACTGGAATCATGATTGGTGAGCACACGGAGGCACCGCTCCAGACAGAACTGCAGCACACAGCACACACGGGTACAGGACAAGCCTACACCTGAGGCCAGACTGAAGCAGGGAACATCAACACAAGCAGATGAAATGAGCCGACCCAGAACAAGAGGAAAAGCACGGTGGGGGCAGTCTTCCCTGGTGTCTTTTGCATGGAGATTGCTAAAGTGTTATGAATTTTTCACTGTATTATGGGCTGTTGACGGTAAAATTTCTAAAAACTGTGCAATCACACATTGAGAAATGTTATTCTTTAAGAGCAACAAAAAGGGGGTTTGAAGTTTTGATTTTTTGTGTTTTAATGGGAGATTATGAATTCAAAAATTGAAAGTTAATCAACTTGCTAGATTTGGGTAAGAAATATGTTTTCGAATCACTTAGTTTCTGCACCTGCATTGTCAAAGCCGAAAATCGCAATCGAACATGTCAACACCTGACGTCACTCTGAGACACTGTGTGCACTAGTTTTACAGTGTACAGGTATGCCTTCTTGCTACATGCAGTCACAGAACTGTTGGCTTAAATCAAGCTGTTATCAGATTGTTCATATTGTGTTTTCTTCTTGTCTTCACAAGAAACCAATGGCAACAAAAGCTCGGAAATACATCAAAGTTTATGCAAAATAAGGTTTACGTTGCTGGCATAGCAACTATTGTCAGAGTCAGAAGTAGAGGCTGCTTTCAAATTGCGGAATGGTGCTATTTATTTACACAAGCACAAAGACGTACAGATAGAGAGAACACAATTGTAACAAAAGTTAGCCCATGAAAAATAAATAATGATAGCTGTTCAGAGACTGTATATAGCCAAATTGTTCAGAATAGTATAAGCCACTAAATGATGACAAACCATTGAAGGGAGGAACTGGCAATTACAGCAATCAAACTTGAATGAGGTTACTAGCAAGATAACTTGGCCCCTATTTGGCAAACAAACAAATGCGGTTTCTGTACATTATTTCATGCACATGCAAATTAACTTGTTCATGAAAATATGCAGTTTAGAATATGGGGACTCACCAATAGCTCCACTTTGTGCTCTCCTGTAACATGGCATGTGAACAGATTTCATTATTACATACTCTTTGCAAGTTCTGTACATTGTCAACTCTCCAGTTTTACAACCAGCCAGCCGCATTCAATAAATCCTCTACACCATTGACTCATGAAGTGCAATATGAGTTTTGTGGCTTTTTGAAGTTGTCAGTGTTTCTCCAGGTCATTGTTGATGTCACTTGTTTCAGTCATTGGCACAGTAAATGTCTTCACAGTGAGCAACATCTCACACTGACATTAATTGTAATGGCCGGTAGTATACGGAGGCCAAGCACAACGATGCACAGAGGTAGAGAGTAGCTTGGACACAGTACAAACACAGAGAATAATATAGAACAAATAAAAGTACTCGCGCTTCCAAAGGACGTATAATAGTCCGAACCACGGAAGTAAAGCGAGATAGAAAAGGGAGAAGAAACTCCAACAATAAGAAGACAGAAAGTCATACAAAACCAGACCACAGATACCTTAGGCTATGGTGTGAAGCTAAAAACAGACACTCTAGCGAAGGAGGCGTGCTGGACATCCTGCTTATATAGATTCTGGGAAAGCGCCGCCCCTGCTCAATCAACCAGCTGGGTAAAGAATTCGATAGCTCAGGAATTCGATACCGTCCCGGAACAAGAGCTGCAAAGAAAGGTCCAAACAACACACACACCTCACAAACCATGACAGGACCCCAACCCCAAGGAACCGCTCCAGAAGTTCCCAGAGAACCCCAAGATTCCAAAATAAGGGTAGGATCCAGGATATCCTGAGAAGGGACCTAGCACCGCTCCTCAGGATTATAACCCTCCCAGTCGACTAAAAACTTAGCTCCACGACCCACACGCCTCTCGGCTAAAATACGACACACAGTGTAAACTGGCCCCCCCTCAATCATCCGCGGCGAGGGTTTGTCAACCGGACCTAGGACGCAAGTGCTAACCGGATTGAGCTTGGAGACATGAAAAGAGGGAGGGATCCGTAAGGATTTAAGGAAGTTCAACCGGATTGTGACAGGATTGATCCTCCGCACAATATTAAAAGGACCAATAAAGCGGGGAGCCAATTTCCATGCCTCGACTCTCAAGGGCAGGTCCCGCATGGAAAGCCAGACCCTTTGGCCAACCTGATTAGATGGGGCCGAACGGCACCTTCTATCTGTGGCGGTCTATTGTTTCCGTCCAGAGCGCAACAAGGAGGAACGGACCCTGGCCCAAACTGATCAACAACGCCAAACAAAGTGATTAACTGAAGGAGCCTCTGAATCCCTGTCAGTCTCAGGAGACAGTGGAGGCTGATAACCCAACTGAGCCTCAAAGGGGGAAAGACCTGTGGAGGAGTTACCCAGTGAATTGTGGGAATATTCGGCCCATACTAAAAATTGACTCCACAAAGATGGGTTGTCTGCTGCCAAACATCAAAGAGTATTCTCCAAAGACTGGTTGGTTTGCTCTGTCTTCACGTTAGTCTCTGGGTGAAAACCAGAGGAAAGACTCACGGTGGCCCCTAACTGGTTGCAAAACGCACACCAGAATTTCGCCGTAAATGGAGGGCCCTGGTCAGGAACTACATCTTGAGGGAGGACATCCAGCTGAAAAACATGGTCCACAACAAGAAGGGCCGTCTCCTACGCCAAAGGCAGCTTGGGCAGCGCGATAAAGACGGCAGCCTAGGAAAAACGGTCAACTACGACCAGGATGACCGTGTTCCCTTCAGAAACAGGCAGCCCTGTAACAAAATCAAGAGCGATATGGCTCCACGGGTGCTCAGGGACAGGCAATGGCCGCAACAGACCAGAGAGGGGGAGATGGGAAGTCTTGTTCTTAGTGAAAATACAACATGCCGCTACAAACTCCTGGATGTCCTCAATCATGCTGGGCCACCAAAAACGTCGGACCAAGAACTGCTTGATCCGATGAACTTCTGAGTGACCCACCAGATGGGAAGGGTCATAAATGAATGGTTTTGAGTTGATGTCCTCTAGAGCAAACTTTCAGGATCTAAGTGGCAGATTAGTCAAAGCCCCACCCATATTCTGTGAAAGTGAATAAACACAAATTCTGTCACATTAAATATACATTTTTCTTTGGGAAACATGTGAAGACCGCAAAGGAAAACGAGTCCAAATATAGCATTTTGGTATGTTTTATATATTATATATTATTATAATAGTTATAATAATATATAATAATATTTTGTATTATTGTAATATTTTATATTTTTGCATATTTTTTCAGGGCTTTGTTTCTATGATCGTTTTGAATTTTTAATTCCTCATTTCTCCACAACCTGAAAATGTGACTGATCATTTTTTCATTGTGGTCCTCATATGGTATGTCATACACTCCCACACTCCAGCAGGCACTCCAAATGTTCAGTCATATATGCACTAATTTTTGTGTG
Organism: Gymnothorax reevesii; assembly: GCA_029721435.1. Classification (NCBI taxonomy): domain Eukaryota; kingdom Metazoa; phylum Chordata; class Actinopteri; order Anguilliformes; family Muraenidae; genus Gymnothorax; species Gymnothorax reevesii. The sequence goes on along the minus strand of CM056582.1, from coordinate 92,357,789 downwards.
ATTTACAGGCAAGTATATTAACAAACGCCTAACAGAGGCTAGATCTGTATTGCAAGACCATTAAAGCAAACGAGAGCCTGAAATTCGAGGAGAAACCAAAACACTCAGCCTTACCAGGCGAGTGAACCTGAATGTTCACCAGACTAAAATGTTCACAGTTAAATCACAGTTTATTTAGCAGTTTGCACAAGCCTGCTGTAACCATGACAAGGAATACTGTAGCCCAGAATAAAGAGGGAGTGTTACTAAAACCAACATATCTATAGCAGCATATAAAAACATTGACAAGTTCTGCGCAGTTTAAGGTCAGGATTTGAGCAGTATGACATACAACCTGCCATTTCTGGCAAGAATGAAGCATGTCTGTGACAAAGAAATGGGGACAAGGGAGATGGTAGGGGTAAATGTGGTATTTATGGAACTGTGTCTATTTCCAACTTTGAGCAGTGATCCCCTTGGACAGGATACTGCAGACAGTTAACAGATGTGGCACATAAATGGCTGTGATGTGCTGGCGGGCTTAAGAGAAGTTGAAAATATCAAGACAAACCCTCCAAAGAAATCCCAAAATCCTGAGATAGGAATCCAAATACAGAAGGGCAGAAAGCGGCATGGACTGGAAAATAAGGAATTTAGAAGAAGGTTCATTTTGAAAGAATGTATGTTATTTAATTACAACATCAAACATCACTTGAACAGATAATATGAATACATTTTAATTTGAAATTTTTGAATTTGAGTAAAAAGGGCTACGCATCAATTTTATTTGAATTATTATTACTATTATTTTTTTTCTTTATTCTTTTTTTTTTTTTACCGTAAACTCAAATCAGAAAAAAGTTGGGACGGAATGGAAAATGTGCATAAAAATATAAAGCATTAATTCATATATCTACTATGAATTTGTTTCAGACAGTATGAATACAAGGTATTTGATGTTTTGTCTGGTCAACTTAATTTTATTCATAAATATATAGCCAGTCAGGCCTGCAACGCACCTCAAAAAAAAAAAGGATGGAAGCAATTTGGTCAAGTGAGGAGGTAAAAATTTTGAATGCTGATGTGATTAGAATCACTTGAAGTGATGATTGTGATTATGATTTAGTAGAAAAGGAGCAACCAGGAAATGTCTCATCTTTCAGGAGCAAAGATAGGCTGAGGGTTGCCAATGAATGTATGATAAAAATCATTGAAACGTTTAGAAATGATGTTCCTCAAGGAAAGATCGGAGAGGGTTTGAGTGTTTCACCCTCGACGGTGCATAGCATATTAAGAGATTTAAGGAATCTGGAGCAATTCATATGGGTAAAGGGCAAGAGTGCAAGTCTAAGCTAAATACCCCTGATCCCTGATCACTCAGATGGCACTGCATCAAGAATAGTCACTAATCTATAAGTTACATAACTGCATAGGCTCAGGGTTACTTTGGCACATTTTTGTCATGTATTAATTTACAATGCATAGTCACATCCATAAATGCTAATTAAAACTTTACCATAAAAAAGAAAGCGATTTGTGTCCAGAGACTTCTTTGGGCTCAGAGATCAATGGGAATATATTCCTGTCAGCACAGCACTGCTGCCCCACAGCAAGAGGGTCATGGGTTCAAATCCGGCCTCTGACCCCTCTGGGTGAAATTTGGATGTTCTCCACGTGTCTGCGTGGGCCTCCTCCGGGCGTCCCCGGTTTCCTCCCACAATTCAAAGACATCAAGCTAATTGGAGATTCAAAAAAATCTGCACATAGGCGAGCGCGAGTGGTGCGCGCACCCAGCGATAGATAGGCAAGCAGTCCAGGGTGGGTCCCAGCCCTTCACCTGGAGTCAGCAGTGATACGCTCCAGCTCCCCCGTGGCCCCGGTGAGGAAGAAGCAGTATAGATGATGGATGGATACCACCCCCAGAGCCAAATTACACCTTTGATATAGTCCATTAATTGTTTAATCTTAATGGTTTTGTTATGTGTTAATTTTCTATTAACCCATAGTCTCTGGTAGTTGGGAAAATGTAGCTTTGATTAAAAAAAAAAAGTCTTTTTCTGATCTACTTCTAAATAGGCTTGGTCATTTTAATGAAAATTATTTGGTTACTGGGAATTAAAATCCTTGAGAAATAATTCATAAGATCACAGCCCTCCATTCTTTAAAGGTGAAGAAATTACTCTGGAAATATAACATATTCCGTAGTACTTGATGTTGCAAGTTACCGCTAGTGAGCAGTGCTCTTGCATTCCCGGAGTAAACACGTGACCGGTACGGACAGTTTACTTTTGTTCTCACTGCAGTCTGTTATTGCCGGTGGAGGTCGCATGTGCTGCTCATAATTTACTCTGCTCCATCAAGGATGTGACTTCAAGAGCTCTGTCACAGAAGATTATTGCTGGCTAGCAACGGTGTGATTTTACAAACAGCTAGTCAGCCATCAAGTAGTCGAAGTGTTGAGACCTGGAACCTCAGAAGACGGTCTGTAGCAGTGGTCTGTAGCGGCGGTCTCTCTCATCACGTTGAAGCAGAGCACACGCGAGCTAGCAGGTTAGTCGTCTTTCTACCATTCAGGCTGTCTTAATCTAGCAATGTAAAATTTACGGCTTTTTATATTTTCCCACATGCAACTGTAATGCTGATTTGCGAGGCGATATTTATGTGTTTTATTTGGTTTCATGAACGCTGTCCGTGAATCTTTACACAGACGTGAGCTCTTTTCTTGCAAACTGCTGCCAGCAAATTGACCTGCATTCATAAGAACTAGTTATGCAAAGTAGCGCTGGCTTGCAAACTAACCGTTTAATAAATTAATTGCAACTTTTGTCGTGGAGATGCAACGCATGCGTCTGATTTATGTCCTGAGCCTGTTTTTAGCGATTTTAGCGCTGGGTATATTAACGTGAGGTACCGCATTGTCTGGAGACCTGGCAGCGCCGCTGAAGAGATGTTGTTGGCTGACTTACGCTATCTGGAAATGTTACGTTCGTTGAACGTTACGTTAATGTATTAGTGGCAGCCAAGAAAACCAGCCGCGGAAATTGAACTGGACTTGGCATGCGCTCGTTAATTAATTAATTAACCTGGCTCTGGAGAAAGTTGAGTAAAATTTTACTTGCAATATCGGTTATTAACTGTTACGTTGGCTCGTTGACAGGACCCTGATCTGGCCAATAAATGTATTCGCTTGATAACTTTTGGGAGTGCTGTTTACGTTGGAGCAATGTTGGTCAGTCAGACGTTTCTTTTTCTTTCTTTCTTTCTTATAAAGTTACATCTTGAATTCACAACTGGCTTTAATGGAGATGTGATTTATGAATCGAATGTGAGTCGCCGCTTTCGACCTAAAAGCGCTAAAATCTGTCTAAGTTATATGCCAAGTTTGTAGGAGACCCCATAAATCACGACCAATCAGGAATATGTTTCAACTTGACTTACCTGAAAGTTTTTCTTTGACATTGGACAGCAGGACCTGTTATCTGTTTTGTCATGTCCACTCAACTTTGCAGTATGTAAATGGGAAACGTTATTTCATTTATATGTCTCCTCTGATTTATCGTCTGCAGTATTCAGATCATTTTGTTTTCATGTTGTAGAATACATTTTCAAAACAAGACTCTAATAACTACTGCAAAACATTATAGGAACAAAAAATGATCCAACTGACATGGACCACCAACCCAAATTCAAAATAAAAATAATTTCTTTGGCCATTTTTACACTACTTAAAGGTTTGATTTGAGAAGCCCTGGCACTTACTCTAAGTCGGTGAGCATCTTTCGGGTCAAAAACAGCACTAATGCGGATGATCTAAAGTACAGTGTCGTAAAGTAGCTTAAATTTGCATGTGAAATCATTATGAATCGGCGTGGGAACTGTTGCGCCATTGATTAATTTGGTCCAGTATAGTTTTGGCTCGTGGTTAAACCCCTGTGTTCGACTTGGCACTCAAAAAAGATTTAAGAAAGACCTGGAGTATCTCCAATGAATCAGACCAGTTAGTAAACATGTTGTTAGTAAATGTGACTGTTGGATACAATAAACATTTGGCACTCGTCTCATCCGTAATTATGTTGTGCTAGCACTGGTCTGGATGACTCAGAGGTCAGGATTTCAGAGGTCATCAGAAGATGGGCTCAACAGAGATGAGAGAGCCCCAAAAACCACATCCTCCCTTGATTTGTGGCTTTTGTCGCTTTGACTATTGCAAAACAAGGGATGTTTCCCATTGCTTGACATGTACTATTGCCAGCACACTGGAGGACATCTCTTACAAACTATCAAAAACACTAATGATCAGTTGAGTTGAGAGTTGTACAGCTTATATTGGTTTGCCTAGGTAACGGCATTCCTGAGTCAGATGGCATCTTGCATGCAGAAAAGGTTAGATTTGTAATCAAAGTGATTAAATGCTGGACAGCTTTTTAAAATTTTTACCATTCTCAACGACCAAGCTTAAATGTTTGAATGTGTCTGACGTTGTTTGTAGGAACCAAATATTATAACAATCTAATCTTTAACAGTTTTTGCTAGCTCTCGATTTAATCTTCATGGTGAAATGGGGCAAATTCCTTGACGCAGTTACTTGAACTGTGTTTATCCAATTGTCGATCAGCCTGTCATGTGCAAAGGCAACAACTGTGTCAGAACCATGTGACATCTTATGGGGTTGTCTGTGTTCGGCCAATGATGGTGCTCTTATCAGCATTTATCTAAGCAAAGCTAAAGTTGCACTCAGGTCCTTGGCTGTTTTTGCAGAGCCCCTGGCCTTCCTTACTGTAACTCCCACCCTGGTACAAGCTGTTATTCCTGAAAAGTGAGCCATGTGCATTCCTTTTGGGCGGAGCTTACACAACAGAGATTGGCTGTCGAGCTCTTTGCTACTCAAGGGTTTGCGTGATTTCTTGCCGGCAAGGCATCTTCTCTTATCTGTTTCACAAGGCAAGTCCAAAATTGTCCATATGGTCTTTGTTCCTGAAAGGCAGGTCCAGAATTGTCCATATGGATTTTATTCACAAAATATTTGAAATTTCTGTGAAGTGACTGGCAAAAGAGGGCTAAAATAATTTTGCTTATGCTGCTCATTTTTTGATGTAGAAAAATATAAGTTGCAGAAAGTCTAATGCATTTATGGTAATTTCAAGTCATTTGAAGGATTAAAGAGCATGAAAACCCAGGGGATTGGCAATCATTATATGTTAGAGAATTACTCAAAGATCGCATAACTTATTTTTTTACAAAATTCGATCGCAGATCGCTGCAAATTAAATTTATTGATCACCTCCGGCGGAGTATGCCGACCATGGCGCAAGCGCACCCGAAGTATGCATGACTTCAGTGCTAGAACACGAACAGGGAAGGTGAACATGGCGTCATACGATTTCAATTAATCTATTGTGAATTCCGGTGAGAGTTTTCACGACTAGAGTGATGAGGAATCAGGTGACAGAGAATTAGTTCTTACTTTGGCAGATACAGAGGAATACAATGTGGTGCTCAACCCTACCTGTATGGGCCACCAGCAAGGCAAGAGATGGGGGACCAAGCGGGACATGCAGCTGATGCTGTTCCTGACGATGCCTTATTATTACAAGATCGCGTTGGCAATACGACTTAGTATGTTTTTTTCCTATAGTTTGAGTTACGGTAACGTTTATTTGAAAACGATAGTAAATTAATCAAGTGTATAAGGAATTACTTGACGCAGTTTAACATCCCCGATCGCCGCAAATATATTGGACTATTAGCTAAATGCAGTGGCGTGCCGTCAGATGACAGGAAGGCCTTCAGTAACATCATTCTATCCCGCATAAATTGTTTTAAACTGTTTGCGATCAACTTTGCCTGATTAACAATCAAACAATTTATTTACTGAACAACCACCGCTAATGCATGACACGTATTGATTAAGAAAAGCTAATGACAAAGCGATTGCCTGTTGTTTGTGTTGATATAATTGATGTGACTCGGCAAGGATGACAGTCTGAAAAAAATCCAAAACTTTGACTGACTTTGCAGCAATTTTATTCGCCATCACTCAGCTGTGCATCGTAGCTAACAACGCCATTAAGCTGTTACTAAATTCAGACCGTGGAACGGATTCGCATGGCAAACTAAGGTGTTTATTGAGAGGCATTTCTCTTTAAACAACTAAAAAAGGATGTTGATAAATTCTCAAGAGCTCTTAAACAAATGAAAATTGACTAATTTTGAGCGGGATTACAAAGAGAACAATGTTTATTCCTGGAAAGGAAATCCACACACTCATAAGAAGTGGCACCCCTCTCATAGAGCTCAGCGAACTGAACGCCCGCGTTCAGTGTCCTTCAATTTGACAAACAGTGACGACCAAGCTTCCGGAGGGAGCGATGCCACTGCTTCTACTAGCCTTTAATTTTTCGACTAGTCTGCCTCCCATTTCAAACCAATTCTGAAGCAAAAAGGCCGCGGTGGAGACGGAGGAAAAAACCAGCCAACCCTCCATCAACGTCCGAATACACAGAACAATTCAAAACTGACACTGTAATAAACATATCAGACGTCCCACTTTCCAGCTCATGCGTATAAGTGCTGTCATATGGACCCTCATTCGCACCCACTAATAAAACCACAGAGTTTGACACCAGAATTGATCTGTTTAGATTTTATCGGAACCTACATTTGAAAGCCTGGTACAAACAATTCCCACGGGTTAATGAGGCCCAAACTAGCCGAACAACTTTTAAACCCAAGTCAACATTCATGCCCCCCAATCCGAATCCCACCATTAATGCGTTTGCAAGGAAAGTAAACTGCGATGTTGAACAGTTTTTTGAACCAAATCGATTATCCGCGAAGAACAATTTAACCAAAGAAGAACGTGACGCACTTGATTCTCTTTCCAAAAATAAAGATCTCATTATAAAACCTGCGGATAAGGGCGGGGCAATGGTTGTGTGGGGAAAACTATCCTATTGACATCAAACAATATTGAAAACAATCCCATCCTATACAGCAATCCTATTGACAGCATGAAAGAGGAATTCTTAAACATAATGCAAAAGAAAGTAATTGGATAACTGATCAAGAACTCAAATTCCTCTTAGTGGGAAATCCACACATTGCTTGTTTCTATATGCTCCCTGAAATGCACAAAAACTTTGAAAATCCGCCCGGGCCACCTATCATTTCCAGCAATGAACGCTTAACTGAACCGGCTTCAAAATGTGTGGACTATTTTATCAAACCTTTTGTCACAGCCCTACCAGCATTCGCACAAGACACTACCCATGTGTTGAACAAAATCAAACAGTTACGAAACATTGGTACATCATCTTTTTTGGTAGCCATGGCTCTATACACAAATATTAACCATGAAGAAGGACTTAGAGCTCTGGCGCATTATTTGCAATTGAGGCCAGAAGCGGAAATGCCCCACACTGACTATCTTGACCCTGACAGAGTGGATCCTCAAACATGATGTATTCCTATTTGAAGACAAATGCTTTCAACAAAGAAAAGGGACTGCCATGGGAGCCTGCTTTGCCCCAAGTTATGCCAACCTTTTCTTGGGCCTCTGGGAAGAAGAGTATTTGCTCAATGCCTCCACCAATGCATTTTTCCACAAAATTGGATGGTACATCAGGTATATTGACGATGTGCTTTTGTTCTTTGATGGATCAGAAACCGAACTACATGAGTTCCATAATTTTTTAAATAACACTAACAGAAATATAAAATTATCCTTGGAATACAATCAAAACACCATCAATTTTCTGGATCTTACCATCTACAAGGACGAAGATGGAACTCTTCATACCTCTATGTTTCGCAAAAGCGCAGATCGGAATACCATTCTTCACAGCAACAGCTTTCATCCCAAGGGTCTTAAGGACCCTTTGGACAGTTCCAACGTATCAAACGTATCTATGACCATGAACAGGACTTCACAAAACGTGCAGCGGAAATGAGATTTCGCTTTGAAAGGAGGAGATACAAGGGACCCGTCCTCGCACAAAGCTTGGGGATGATTTGCTGAAAAAGAAACCGCCCAGAAACGCATCGGTGCGCCTAGTCTTCATCACCAGGTACAGCCACAGCAGCCCAACATGTTAAAAGGATTGTCCTTAAAAATGGGGGAATCATTCAAAGTGACCCTATACTGACAACAACAACAACTCTTGTTGTTTACAGACTGGAATTCCCTAGTCACCGGTTCTACATTGGAAGAACTAAACGCAGATTACAGGACAGACTCTGGGACCATAAAAATGCTATACGCACAGGTAATAAAGACTATCCCATGGCTGTGCATTACGCCGAAGCCCACAGCAACAACCCAGCCTCTCTTAAAATTATTGGCATTGAAGCTATTAGTGAATCCACAAGGAAAGGAGATCGCCTTAAGTAGTTATTGAAAAGGGAAGCCTTTTGGATTTTCTTGTAAAAAGCCACTAGATTCCCAGGCCTTAACGATGAACTGGACTTTACTCCTTTTTTATACGCAACTGTGCCATTCCTATTGGCTTCTTACTCCCTTCTAGCGTTTTGGCTGGCCGTATTGGAGACTCCCAGTCAGTTTCTTACTTGTCTTAAATGTATCCACCTCTATGTGTGTGTGTATATATATTCTCTCTTTTATAATAATGTGTCGTATGTAGTGTGTCTGTGCAGGGAGCCTGTCACTTTAAACTTTTAAACTCGCATGTCTACCTGCACAACCTATGACAGGTATAGGGTAACTTATAACATTCCATCCCCCAGCCCTTCCTCTTTGAAACACTCACATTAAACACACTAACGCGTTAGTGTTCTATTAATCCACTTGGATAAGCCACTTTAATAAAGGCTTTTTAAAATTTTGATGGAAGAGTGCCCTGTCATTTTTCTTTATTGTGGATCTTCGTGCTTTGAACCCGGGCAAGGAGCACCTTCCAATCTACGTTACTGCTGCCATCCAAAGTAGCGCTCCTTTCTTCATCCAATAAATGACTCTCGTCGGTTTTGCCAATTAGTCTGAGCAACTGTTGCTAATCGGGAGAGGTAAACTGCGAGAGGGGTAGGTTGGAAATTTGTGAATTCTATGTCCGGTTTTATCAGAATTTCTACAGAATTTGACAACACAATGCTGAACCATCGTTCTAAAAGCCGGATCAGGGATTCCCAACCTGTGGTGCGCAAGCTGCCGCTAGGAGGTGCGCAACATGAGAAGGGTAATGGCGGCCTATTGTGTTTTATTTTACTAAAAAATAAATATATCACGCATTATTTCAAATGGAGTTTCACTTGTAACAAACAGCTCAAACAGATCAATTCGGATCGCTAAAAACATTGTTTCAGTCCCCAAAACGCGCACCTTCAGACAGTTCTAGCACGCATATGCGTTTTCCACAGTCAATGTGGCAACGCCGGTGTTCTGTCAAATTTTGCTCACTTGTCAAAAAATGCTACCTTAATGCAAAGCGATCGTAACGTCTTTGTTTTCGACATGATATTGCAATATGAATCAGTTTACAGTAGTAACTTTGTTATTTGTTAGCTTATCATAACATAAGCAGATTTTATAACGAGTTGGATAAATTTGTTCAAAGATATAGCTATGCCCATATAGGCCATTATCATCTAATTTCTGCATTTTCAGGAAATCAGCATGTGCATACAAATATATGTACGCTTACAGGCCGAAATACGCACTGAAAATGCATAATTTTTAAGACTTTTGAAGATTTTTGAGCGAGGGAACAGCCCGAGATTTTAGGGTTGCGCGAGCGCAGAACCGCGAGGTAGCAGTAGCAAGTGAAGCAAAGGGAAAAAAATCCGTCCGTGACATATAAAGTGACAGTCCACCAAGTGAGTCCCAAATGAGCCACAAAAAAAGTACCCCGCAATGATGAAGCAAAAATGAAGATAAAAGACGTCCTTAGAGAGCAAAAGAGCTTCATACATTAGTTCGAGTAAGAATAACGGAAAACTCGTAAAATGCAATGACAACCATATTTCGTTAACTTAAATATAATTCAAAGAATAAGAGAACCCGTAAAATTTTTGATTCAAAACTCTTATTTAAATTAAAATTCACTCTTTTATTTCTCTTTTATTATCCCCCGCCAACACGAAGTGGGAGGGGGATATAGGTTTGACCTCCGTCCGTCCGTCCGTGCGTCCGTCCGTCCGAGATAAAGGGGACAGCTTTACTCAGAAACTACTTCAGATACAGTAACCAAATTTGGTGTGTAGCTTCAGACCATAAAGGCCTTGATCGAGTTCGAAAATGAGAAGCGCAAGATTGGCGGGGGATGTTGTAGACCATGTCGACTTGTTATTTTTTGTATTAAACTTGATGCACTCAATGTGGCTATAAAAAGACTGTGCCTTTTTTTTGATTGGTAGTCTGTTGGCCGGTTAATTGTGGGCTCGATCAGCGACCATACTTTTTATTTTCATATTATTCTCCTCACCTTTCAAATGTGACCGTACAATTGGCCTATTATTGCACATTCAATAATGAAAAAGTGTGTTCTTTTTTTTGTCGTATTAAACTTGATGCCCTCAATGAGACTATAAATAGACGGTACCTTTTTATGTGTTGGGCGTGGTGGTGCGTCAGCTAGGTCGGGAAGTAGAAGGTGGTGCGCGGCCTAAAAAGGTTGGGAACCGCTGATCTAGATAAACAATCAAAACAACGCGATAATGGCTTAATGCATATTCTGGCTGGTCATGGGCTCCTGGTGCCGCCTGCACGTTGATTTGTGTTCTAGAGCTGACGTCAGATGCCTCTAACAAGAGCGCCGTCCTATTTTTAGCCAGGCAGCGCGAAATGGTGGCTTTCAAACCTTGGTGACACGGCAACAAAGGACCACTGGGTGGAACAGGTGTCTCCAAAATGGTTTTGGGTGTGTATTCAAACAGAACGCGAAAGCGAAGGAAGGTTTTTCATGCTCTTTAAGCATTAAAATACTAATAGACTAATAGTTTTGTTACAGATAGACCATAAATACTCAATGCAGATATTTTATTGAATTTTCTACACAAATTACGAAGTATGAAAAAAAAGTTTCTCAGGTCTCATTGCTTTTTTTATACCAGTCCTAAGCACTCTGTTTTTCAAATCCAGCTTCATGTGTACAGTCTCTCCAAATTGGTGGAGCTGGGAATGGACTAAACAGACATGTTTTGTTCGAAACACTCCAGAACGCCACCTTTCTTTCAGACAGGTCATGTGCCTAATATCAGGAGAAACATTGCACAGATTATTTGTCAATAATACCCTGAGCATTTTTCCAGGAAAGTTCTGGAATCTGCTAAAGAGATTAGTCTCAACCAGGCAGACAGGTTAAGTACAAAAAGCTTCAGTATTATTTGCGTGCAAAGAAGTAGCCTACAGTCAGAGGATAGGAATTTCAGAAGTGGACATTGTTTGCCAGGGCATTATTTCATTCCAGGCCAGGCTACGTCCTGGACGGGGAAGTACTACCAGCTGTTTTTAAAGCTCTGGGTAAAGGCCAGATTGTGCCCATATTATGCCTGGGCCTTCTATGGCGGGATTATAGGATGGTGTGGATACCTGGGGTATAAGATGCCTGCTGCATAGGATAACTGTGGTTCAGGATTCCAGGCTCATAGGTTACCAAGGATGTTTGATACCAGGGGCATATGATGCCCTGTGTGTGGGATGCCATTGCCAAGTAGGGTGTAACAATGTTGAATTGGGACTTTCAAAGCATTATGAGACCAGCTGCGGTAGTGGGGTGTGTTGGTGATTGCGTGACTGCTCTTTTCCATGAAATGTTACCTGCATACCTGAAGCGTTCTAAAATAAGCATCAAATGTCAGAGGTGGAGATAAATGCTTCATGGAAAAAGGAAAAAAAAAAACCAAAAATCTGTAATGAGAAGTCAGCCAGTCACCAGTGAGTTTGCACGTACGCTCACCTTTTAACACGTCATTATTCACTGTCTGTTCCTGTGTACTTGGCATGAATTACAAACCCCAATTCCAGTGAAGTTGGGACATTGCGTAAAATGTGAATAGAAATAGAATGAAATAATTTGCAAATCTGCTAAACCCACATTTTATTCACAATAGAACATAGACATCATATCTTATGTTGTAAGTGAGACATTTTACCATTTAATAAAAAATATTAGCTCATATTGAATATTACACAATGTTACTACTGGTCATGCGTCATGAGGTGGGGGGAATTTGCATCATAGGGTCAAAAATTTTTGAATATGTTATTGTACAGGTTAAAGTGCATTGAAAAATGGCATTAGTGGTTTATTTATTTATTTATCTTTTCGAATATTAGCCCTTGATGAAGTAAGATGAAGTTTTAGTAGAAAATGCATTACGGCCAGAACACTTTTTTGCCATTTCCCCCCCCCCCAAAACCTCATAAGATCCTTAATATTGGTCAAAACAAGACCTGGTTTGTTCAGATAAAATGCTATTCCGTAAGCAAAAAAGAAATGCTGTTTGATTTATACCATGTATTGAAAAATTTGTTGAAAATACAGAGTTTTTATTATGATGAAGTTGGTGGTTTTTGACAAAGTGAGACATCTTTCTCATAAAATTTGGATGATGGGTGCATCAACACTACACACAAATGCTTATAGACTTATTAGGACTGCTCACATGATGGATTACTGGTTCTAGAATACTAATGGTTAGGTACTCATACAAACAGTACACAGTATGTCTTTGTGATCAGAATTCGAGAGACAGTATGTATCTATAGCCTCTCATGGCTTTTCAGTTCAACTCCTGCATACTAGATGCAATAATTGAGCACAATTGCCAGTTTCTTCTCTCTTTTGTACAAGTGACTGCCCTTAGTAGCCTTTTGGAATTTGTAAAAGTTACCCAAAATTACTTCAGACCCCTTAGGATATGATTGGCCATAGCCAGACTTCATACTTTCGTCAAGCATTATAACTCCATCTGAAGTAGCGACAAGCAAGTAGTAGTCATCCAAAGACTGGGCCGATGGCATAACAGCCACAACTGTACCCTTACAGATCAATGACAAGAGATCCTCACCACCCTCTGAAACACTCATGCCATCTGCTTCATTAACAACATCCTCTACTTCATGTGCACCCCTCGAACCATCTGAGAAGGCAACCTTCTTAAAAGCAGTGACATGTTCTCGATTTTCACAGGCGCTGTAATCCTCAGTAATACAGGGAGTGCAGTAACATGACAATTCCTTTGATTTTACCGCCCCATCTACACCTGCTGTCATCAAGGAATTAAGTTTCCTTGTATTAAGAACTGTGTTGTACTGTCATTGCGTTTGCGATTCACTGAAAGAAATAAAGTTTACATACCTTCCATGAGTGAAATGTACTGAAAAATTGCGGTGAAATCTTTCCACTCCACGGAACAAAAGACGGCTTCTCCAGAGCACATGGAACCTAATTGACACTAATTGACAGCCGACTGACACCGATTGCCAGCTAAGGGATTCAGTATAGACACCTGCCATGATTTTTAGGAACGACACAGAGCAGTGGGGACGGTTTTATGCATCAGCTTTCAGTTCAGTGTGTTTGTCCTCCACCTCCGCCACATTCTGCCACAAAAAATCCACCCCTGACTTTTTTGCTTCATCAGCCTGTAACTGTAACATAACAAACTGAAGGCAAATGTGTCTAACACCTTCTGAAAGCAGAGATCCAAAGCTACAAAATGACATCTTATTTACTATTATAGCCCTGGTTTTTGGTGATGAATTTTTAATTTTTTGGCCGAAAAAAATTTCAGGTGTGACAAGTCCACCTTCTTTGGGCACCCACCTCATGACGCATGACCTATTGTGAATAAAATGTGGGTTTATGAGATTTGCACATCATTGCATTCTGTTTTTATTCATGTCTTACACAACGTCCAAAATTAATTGGAATTGGGGTTTGTACAATCAAGTTATCGACAAATAAAAACCAGTGTGTAAAATTCATAGTATTTTGACTCAGAAGTGTTACTGAGAAGCAGATATGCCCAAGTAGGCTACCAACCACGCAAAGCTGTAAGACTGGCGATAATGTAAATAATGAAGGAAAAAAAATCCGAACTTTTTACATCTCCCATTGTGGCATTTTTAGGAGAAATTATTAATTACTATTATTATGGTTTGTTTATTTTTTTTTTTTACCTTAAGATGGCACTTGATTTAGTTTTAAGCATTTAAAAAAATACATTTGTAGTGGGGAACATTTTTATCAAATTGAACTATCGTTGTGACGTATAAATTATTTTCACATTCCTACAAAATGGCCTAATGGCCAATCATGAGCATTTTAAGTTCAGAAAGCAACAAGCAGTACTGCTGCCTTAATATTAATTGGCCAGCCTACCACTTAGTCTTAGTAGTTGAGGGGATCAATTGTTTAATTTCTCATCAAGCAGGTAAATGGGAATGGGTCATGTTGGTCCCCTGGGACTGAGTTTTAGAACCACTGGGATGCATAGGCCATACTGTAGACTGGAGATATAGCATATGAAGGTGACAGGGGTGCCTTTTGTGTTTTGACTTCGTTCTTCTCTGCAAGATATGGTATATGCGTGCTTGTCTCTCCATATGAAATGGCAGAATATTTTCACATTGTACACTGAAGTCCTAGCCTGCCCCTTGACACTGGCTTGCATGGAGGCCAACAACCAGCCTCGCTTTTGACGAAATGCCCCACCGTTGTCAACATGGGAATCATTCCAAAAAAATGTGTGTCGGTTGGCAGTGCTGAGTGATGGTCCATGTTTGCTCCTCCTACGTTTCCGTCAGTCTCACTTCGTGGATTCACCGGTAGGACGCTCGTTCTTTTTGAGAGGTCAGGAAGCCTGGTGGTCTTTTTCAACAAAACACTTCACTTAAAGCCCTTCAGTATTCGAGTGTCCTCTATGCGTCAGCACACGCTTGGCAGTGAGATAAGGTACTTTCATTATTAAAGAATTGCAGCGGAAGAAATTGATGATTAGTGATATTTGCGAGGGTTGACCGCTGCAGTAACACAAGCGTGGCGTTTTGATTTGTTCAGTTTGGATGAATATTTGTGAGAGATCCCTGTGTATTTCTAGGGTACTTGGCTGATAAACTGGGATTGAAGAATCCCTCCCTTTGGCTTATTATTAGTTGGCTGCATCGCTGCATTTTTGTGGTCCTTCTCTGGATTTCTGAATTCTGTGTTCCCACCCCCCCCCACCCCCCCCTCTTCTTCTTCTTTGTTTCTCAAACCGATTCTCAGATGCGCCTGCATGATCATAATGAAAATCTGCCTTAATGAGCCTTGCAGAAGTAGGCTCTTATTTCAGCAAAATGTCGACCCAAGACTTTGGGGCTGGCTTTATTTTGTTGGATAGTTCTGATATTTACATTTTTTGTTCCTTTGAGGAGTAAATTGATGAACTCTATTGGGACAGCGGGCCTGGAATGGTGTTTGTTCCACCAAATCTAGGCAATGTTTTTTTTGTGCTTGAGCCGCGAGCCGCTCTTAAGGAAATTACGTTTCTGCTTTGTTGTTCTTGAGTGAAGCCTATTTTCCAGTCTCAGGTCAGCCAAAAGTTCACAGGACCCGGTCCCACATAAGCATAGCGGTCCATAAAGGCTTATAGACCGATCCATAGCTCCGCCCACCCCCTAACTTCGCTTGGCAACGACCGGACCTCGGTGAAGCTTTGCTGAAGATGGCGCCAACGTCCTTTATAACCTCATTGGAAGCGCTTCCTAAAAACATCAATCTCGAGTTTTTAAAAACAGATCGCATCGCAAAAAAAGGCAAAAGACAACGGTTATCATTATTTTTTATCTGGGTATATTCACGAGGTGTCATTTTCCGTCATAAACGCCCGGGAAGTTGAAGCGAAATGCAAATGCTGTCAATGCTGAAGTCCCAGTAGCCACTCTCATTGATAATAACGATTGACACGGAACAGAGAAGCACCTTGATGATGTTGAACGGTGGTGGGAGAAACACTGCTGTCCGTTGATTGGTCTGAAGGGCATTGAGAGCTGGATGGAGTAGTGAGAAATTAAAAAGTGCTCCATCTTGTTTCTGAGCGCATAACTGGCAGCGGTTTCAGTCTCGTGTCTGAGCAACGCCTGACACAATCTAATGTGCTCAAGGATCACAACAAGCAGGGTGGTGTGAGTCGAAATCCTACTACTTTAAGCAGAGCCTATTTACTATAACTGTTCAGACCTGTGTAATGTCTTTGAACCCCACCAACACTGAAGAATGCTGTCTCCGTTGGAAAAGCAAATCGGATATAGGGTTTAGGTACCAGTATGTTCAGATTGCGACCCAATTGTGGTAATGCGGCCTAAGCATTAGGTGAGTAAAACAAACCTATTATCTATGTATGGAGTCAACCTTGTCAGTAATATGGCTCTTTTTTGGCCAAATTGTCTTACTGTCCATATACTTAATCCTCACAGTACATTTCTTCATCCTCTTTTCCAATTTAAGAGGTCGATTGTGAAATATCTCTACAGACTCTTGTGTAAAAACTGCTGCAGTAAGGGATTTTTTTTCTGATTTAATACAGCTAATGCGATGTCAGTGGTTTTATTGAGGAAATGATGCACTACCCAGCTACAATTATTTCTGATGCCTTTAAAGCTGTTGCACATTGTTTGCTTAACCGAGAAGAGTCTCCAAAATAAAATGTAATGTAGGAACTACAATGGAAAACAAAGACGAGCAAGGTGAATCAGTCTAAATGTTAATGTGCATCTTTTTGTCTTGTCTTTGAAAGCTGATGACTTGTCTGGTCTGCAGTGTTCTAGCCAGGATTTTTGCTCACAGTGGTGCTACTCAAGTGTTCTAGCAGTCGTGACTCCTGGGGGGGAGAGCCTAGGGGAATGCCCCCCCAGGACATTTTGATAAAATGGAAGTGATTTGGTGCATTTTGGTGAAGTAGTTTGCATGAAATCCTTTACCAGAACCTCCCTTTGTCAATGAGTTTTTCCTGATACAGAAAGTCAATCCATGTTTACAGAAAGAGTCTCCATAATCTGCTTCGAGTCAAGGCATATTTCAATCTAAATATTCAACTTAATTTAACTTTTTCGACGTCGGAGCGGGATTGTCCGGCAAGAATCGCTGACCCATGAATGCTGCAGGGGCTAAATGTCCATTCTTGGCGCACGTCAAGCATAAACAATATGTAGATTATTTAAACAAAAAATTCAAACTCGGCCAATACCAGTGCAACGGGCACCACTAAAAAGTGCTTTAAAAACACTTTAAAATGACACTGTAACCATTCATATTGGTTGAGGAAACGAAAATTTTACAGGTTATAGTTAGATCGATGATATCTGTTATTGGGTAGTCAGACTGGAGCATGGACATTACCCCTGATGTTGGCGCTAACGAGCTGTATAAACTAGAGGCGCTATTTTACGATTTCAATGTGTCAGTCTGGCTGGCATCTTGTGATGGGCGTCCATCACAGAAAGGTTCGGCAAAGTGGATTCATGCCTTCCAGAAATTTTGATTTCCACTGAGTGCCGTAAAGTCCTAACAAGCGAAGATACTGCAGTTCTTTGAATCACTCCCAACTTTAGAGTTAGTGAAAACCCGTCGAAATCAGCAGCGAGCTCTCAGAAGACGCGAATAGGTTTAGTTGTTCCTCGTCCATCATAATGTTGGGTTTGCACCATGCAGCTTCTATCAAATAAAAAAATAGTCATGGATGCATGTCTGATCCAATTACAAACCATTTTTTTTGTTTTTCTTTTTTAATAGATAGGCCTACGTGTCAGATTCAGTGAAATGCCAGAAGACCTTGAGGTCCTTCAGGTCCAGGAATGAACATCACTGCCTTGGAGAATTACTGAATTTAGATGTATTCAATCAGTTACACAAAATGAACATGCTGTAATCTCTCTGCATGCCACCTCCTTTGTTGGAATCTTCCTCCCAGATCATATATCATATCACTTGTAATACACTGTATTAATGGACAGGTGCGAAGGGATTATGCTGGAGCTGAATTGCTTGATGACAGATTCCTTTATCTTCCACTGTATTACTCTATACAGCCATTTTTGTGGGTTCTAGGACTCTTTATCCTTGGACTTTTCGTCCCATGGAAATTTTTGTCCCCTGACTCTTCATCCTCGTGGACTTTTTGTCCCGGACTTTTCATCCCCAGATTGTCCCTCTTCCTGCATTATAACTCTATCCCTAACCCTAACCTTTATATCACGATGACCTGTCCGTCCTCCGTCCATCCATCCGTCTGTCAACAATGGAGGCACATTTTTTTTTATCAGTAGGGGACGAACAGTCCTCGGGAACGAAAAGTCCCCTGGAGTGAAGAGTCTGGGGACAAAAGTTCAGGGACAAAAATTGGGGGGGGGGCAAAAAGTCCGGGGACGAAAAATCTGGGGATAAAGAGTCCTGTAACCCATTTTTGTGTACTTTCTTCTCCATTTCAGATGTGATTCTTTGTTAAGCATCTGTAAATTGTTGAAAGCACAAACACTTTTCAAGTGGAAGATGTCTCAGTCATGCTGTTTGACTGTGGTCTGAAAAAAGGGCCAAGCCATGACAAGAGAAATGGGAATGTTCATTGGATGTGACTTTTCACAGAGTTCCAGAAAGCTTGTTTTAAGCTGTCATTCAGTTAATGCATAGTCAATGTTAATGTTAGTGCATTGCACACACCTTCAGATCCCAGTGTGTTCCTTGGCCTTTAGTGCAGAATAGCGAGACGGCAGTGATCCGAAAGAGAAATGATACTACGCTTGTGTCTGTTTTGCGTGATGAGTGATGTATTAATGTAGACTCCAACTGCTGCATATTGACTCTGTACTGATGGCTAGCAGTATAGACTAAATCATGTCCTTTGGAAAGTGGCAGTAAAAAGGCTGATTTATTTTAAGATGTTTTTGAAGTGTGTAGTCAAAGAATGCCATCTCAGGGTGAACTGTTCTCAACCTTTGACGCAGAAGGTAATGATATCAAGGGCCAGTGATGACATTGTTCCTCCATTTCCCCGCCTCGCTCCGGCGTGAAGCTGAGCGTGAAGTATGGATCTCCTATGGATAAGTGTTCTGTGAAAAATACTGCTAACGGCTATGCAATCCTTCAGCCTCTCATCTTTCTCTTTGGCTCTCAGAACCATCCCTTTAGCTGGAAGGAAAAAGCGAATGAAGATAACTGAGTCGAGCTTGTCTTGCAGTTCCATCCTGACGGCTGTTGTAGAGGCAGAGTTGCTTGGATTGCAGAGTGAGTTGGGGGTGGGTTCTGGGTTTGTTTGGAAGACGTGAGAAGACAGGTCTGTGCGAACTGTTCACAGTAGGGAAACTACCATGGGAACCTGTAGGCTGTTGAGTGTCTTCCAACCTTCCCACAATGCATTTGCCTTATATCTGCTCTTTGCAGCTTGGCACCTCTGCAATACCATGATAACCACTTGGGCCATCTGTGTTTGCAACTGTGTTTGCTTGGAGAGCACTTATGGACCCCTGAATGCCGTTAAGTGACATTGTGACCCCAAAGGGCATCGCCACTGCTGCGTAGTCACAGCCTCTGCCATGCGTCCCTGTCGGGCAGCGCTGAAGACAGCTCAGAGAGCTTGTGAGGACCCCACCATGTCTTAAAGTGGCACCATGGCGCCAGACCTTTTTTGAGGTGGGGTGACTAGACACCGGGGAGGTGGGGAATCTGGATAAAGGGGGGTTGGTGACCGCTTTGAGGTCGACTACCACATTCCAGGGATAGAGCTTGACTTCCTTTGTGGACTCGGCATTCAATTGCTTTCCCAGCCTGAAACGGTCTTTATGCGGCTTTTTCCCAGAGCCTCCTCTGTCTACCTCTCTTTCCCACTCCCTCCCTCCCTCCCTCTCTGTTTAAATTGCGTGCAGAGCTACTGTAATTCATATCATTTAGCCGGTCATTTCATCACTCTCACAATCACGGAGAATGCGGAGAAGAATGTGAGGGCCGCAGCTGGCCTTGTTAGAAGAATTCCCACAAGGTTTTGCGCTGGGACAGTGCAGAAGTGAAGCTTTGTTTTTTTGGTCGTCAAAATTTTAAATGTTTCGATGGATAGTGGATTTACTGTAAATGTGTTGGTGGTGTCTCTCCTGCTATTGACCGTCAGGTGCACAATTCAAACTAACCTGGGCAGTTGACTCGGAGCGGCTGAGTTTTGGCTGTCTTGTGGCTGAATCGGAACTTTGTCTCTGCCCCTCTCATGGTGAGTTTTTGCCAGTTTTTTCCCCCACTGGAGTTGCTCTTGGCAGTAATAGGCAGACTTATGATTTGGAGCAATCTGCTCTCTGAATGAGTTCTGCAGCCACCTGCTTAATGCTGTAATGGCACAGGAATCCAGAGTTTTGAGGTGCCTGGGTGGGTTCGTGTTTCAAAGTCAGAAAATATTATTGAACGTTAAAGTAATGTTCTGCCCTGGTTGTGGTGTTTGAAGTTTGCAGTTGCTGGTGGTTGTTTTTGTACTTCTAGTTGCTTCCTGTCTTATGAGACCATGTATTGTCATAGGTCTGAGTCTATAAACATTGGTAATAAGCATTAAGATTTAGGTGGATTTCTTGACTCCTCTGAAATATCAAAGATGCATCCTTCACTTAACCTGAACAGACATGACATCCCATCATTCATATTGGCAGATGAGACCAGCATAATTCACACTACTGTACACGTCATATACTCATAATAAAATAACAATTAATCTCCATCACGATGGTTTTTGCTTTGGTTCTTTAAGAATGCCTGCTCTTGTAAAACCAGCCTCAGTAGTTCTTTTGTGTGGCAGCAGCCACATTGCAGATTGTGTAGATAAACGGTGCTGCTGAATTGTACAAGGCGTGTCGACAGAATCAGCCATTAACTTTTTTGAGTTGGAGTACAAAGTAGGCTCTTAGGGTAGCACCATTCAGGCATGTTCCCATCAGTAACCACAGGCCGACCGTCTACTGCGACGTGACGCCTCTGCACACCTGGGCCACCTGACAGCCGTCAGCCATCCTCTCCCTCATCACGCGCAGCGATTGCCATCTGCAAAGTATCCGTTTTTATCAGGTGTCCTGATCACAGCCAGAAGGGCTGCTCCAATCACTGGTTTTTTTCTTTTTGGCTAGTGAGAGAAGCTAATCTACCAGTCACTTGTATATTTTATCAGCATTTGGTAGGGGTGCAACGATTCTGAATCAATGTTTTTTTTTACGGCATAGTAATACCACCTGCTACTATGGGGCGAACATCCGAGCTTTCCCTTTTCCTTTATTAACCCCCAGGGCTGTCCTGAACGAAAGTGCCTAACATCAAAGGGCATGGGAAATTGATTAGGGCATTGATTGCTGCATCTTGAAATTTAACTGGCCATAGAACAGCACAGATTTGCATGAATACGATTGCCATTGCCACGCCATTTCTTGCGACTGTTCGCCCCATGGCAGTCCTATGCCTTCAAAAAACATCCCCAAGCATTTGGCTTGTGGCTGGTACAAATTTTGTGCCCTGTGGTTTTCCTCTTTGACCTTGGTTGGAAGATTTAGGCAGGCTACTGCGTCACATAAATAAAAGCATGCAGACACACTGGCACTTTGTGGACCCCTGGTCTATGTCAAACCTGAACTTCTCCAAAGATGATTCGCATAGTTGTTTCAGTGTGGCTTCCTGCAGTGATTAGCTGAGCAGTCGGGTAATTGTGTATTGAGCGAGCATAATTGAACAGTCGGTGATATTTTCAGAACTGGATGAGCCAGATTTCAGTCGAGTTCAGAGAGAGGTTAGTCACGCCACAGCTCTGGAGAAGAGCTGCCCTGCAGAACTCGGCCCATTTCCTAGGCCTTTACCGCGGCGCGTTGCTTCACTCTCCAGTCCTGTAAACGATATCTCTGCACGGCCAGGAAGTGGTCTGTCCGGTTTCCTGTGCTGGAACTGGCTGATCTCTGCATTTTTGGGAACAGGGCGGGAAAAAAAAAAACCTTCCAGCTGGTTGCAGTTGTTTTTTCGACATAACTCTGTAAGGAGTTAGCCAGGCACCAGTCTATCCATCTTTCAGTGTAGCATTTTAAAGTTTAGACTACATTGGGTGGGTGGGAGTTTGCAAGTTGGATGTCTAATTTTTGCCGGTCAAAATCCATCTAAATTTCAGAGTGGCCCTCTAAAAGACTGCTGGACCAGTGTCTGGCTAAACCCTTGTAACTCTGTTTACTGTGAGGTATTAGGGCTGCAGGACAATGGACTTGGGTTGGTCATGGTTCTCCTCATATGCTCTTAGATTCCTTTAAATGATCAGAAATATGATTTACGTACACAATTAATAACCCACGTTGGATTTGCAGCCCTTTAAAATTGTCACAGTCCAGTCCAAGTAAGTTGGGACCATGTGGTATGTCTCTGCTGACTGGAGTTGTATGTCATTATATTGTATATATTACACCCTACACCAGTGGTCATCAAAGCCGGTCCTGGAGGGCTGGAGTTTCTGATGGATTTTGACATTGCTCAGCACTTAATTGATGAATGAAAGCAGTTGATTACACACTCAACTCATCTCACCTGGTGTCTTAGGTTTAAACAGGGTGGACAAAACCAAACTCAGCACACCCTGTGCTGTTAGCAATACTCCTGCACTGAGGGAATAATAAGCCTATCAATCTTATTACCAGGAAATTACCAGGAACTTCCCACAAGACTCCTAGAGCCAATTAAACAGACATGCAGGTTGTGACAGAAGTCTAAGTGGAAACCAAGATTTGTCAATGTAGTTGGACATTTAGCATAGTTGTAATCCGGACAAAGTAGAAGTTCAAAGTAAAGATAAAAGTGTATAGGGCAGGGGTAGCAAGCCCTGGTCCTGGAGAGCCACAGGGTGTGCTGAGTTTGGTTTTCTCCACCCTATTTAAACCTAAGACACCAGGTGAGATGAGTTAAGTGTGTAATGAACTGCTTTCATTCATCAATTAAGTGCAGAGTAACGTTAAACACCAGCAGACACTCCAGCCCTCCAAGACCGGTGTTGACGACCACTGCCCTACACGCTGTGAAGTCATTTCCCTTCATAGTGAAAACTCTGTAGGGCAGCAGGGAGGAGGGTTTAGTCGTTTGGATTGTCCTTCGACATGTTTTGCGGCTGCCGCTTTCTGCTTGAGCAAGTGCAAGCAAATGCAGCCAGTCCACAGGAGAACTGCTTTCACTGGCCATTTATCGGTTTCGCAGTAGCTTTATAACCAACCGCATAGCTTTCGTAATGCGACAAATAGCCACGGGTAAAAATAAGAAAAAAATGACCTAACTAGCGTTAGCCAGTCGACTGTAATAAGCCAACAAGCCGGGATTGTCAACTTTCTGTGCGCTAGCTAGCTATTAGCCAGTGTTGTTGTCATTGTCTTGAATGACGTTGAATCACACACATCACTAGGCTCAGGTCGTCGCTCGGCATTGTGGGGGCAAAGTGACCATTGCCTGCTCACTTTGGAAACAGTTGTTTTGTAGGGTCCTTTAAAGGGATAAGTTTTACACACTTTCGATTGGAATGCCCTTCAATATGGGCGTGGCCCTCATTATGGGCACATGAAGTGAACAACTATAGCGTTTGGAATACAGCTTTGGTCTGCGTACTCAACACCTCTGTAGTCTCCATGCATACTAGATTCAGTCTTTTGTTTTCTCTCATCTGAATAGGTTATATTTCACATTGTCAAATGCGTATGTGACAAAGACACCTCGATCTGTGCCCCATAAGCCTGGATTTTGATCCTGACAGTACAAGTGTTTATACTGTTCAGGCAGGGCTGGTGCAGGTGCATGCTCGCCGTCTGTAAGGTGTCAGGTTACCAACTGACAGGCAAATTAGTATGCTTTCAGATGAAATTCAAATGCACCTCATCTGAACTCAGCGCTTCAGTTTTGACACCTTATGGAACGTAGGCATGTATTATTAAAGTAACACACGCCACCTGTATTCATTCATTTCTGCTACAGGTGGGATATGGGCGAGGTGGTGGCAACCCAGTGCAGCAGATATTTTTGAGGAAATTAAATCTATTTTGGACTTTCTGTCCTGGCCTGTGTTATTTCAGCCCTGCTGTTTCGTGCAATTAAATACGCCCTGCTTGGAGCGCTTGCTTATATTCACATATGCTAAACATTAATATTGTGGGTGTGGGTTCTGACACATTCTTGGAGTAATTAATTTCTATCTGTGTTTTGTTTTGTTCTCGTCATATTGTTGCTCAGTAAGCGCTCTGTAGGCGGTTGAAACTGCATGACCGATGATCTCTACGCTGTTGCAATTGCTTTGGAAATAATTTTGGCATAAAATATGTAAATTGTTGGCCCCTTGACGTATTACATCAGTGTCTCAGTTGTGGACCATATTTTAAGTGTCATCACATCCTTTTCAATTTTGAATCACCATTTGATTACTATGACCTCTGAATACTGTGATTTCTTGTATATTTCTCAAGTTTTTAAACCAGATGCGCAGGGTGACTATTTTTTGATCACTGTCCTCTAAACTGGAAGAAAGGAGTCTGTTGGCAGCTTAATTCCAGATGATTACAGACTCCACTCAATACCTATTCCATGATATAACAAAGCTTCCCCTTAAATATTTCCCCAGACTGCGGTATTACTAGCGGACTTCACGTTAGACAGCGATGACCTAGATTCTGTGTAAAGTCTCTGGTCAAAACATAGTGCCTCTGTCTCAGTGTGTCTGAGCGGTCCTCCATTGGCTCTCACAATTCTGAAAGCTTGGTTCGGTTCCAAGCTTATGATTTTACGAAGCTTTGGGATCATGTTGTTTAAAAAGCACACGTGTCAGCCAAAATCTGGGCAGCGGACTATCTCGTGGCTTGCCGCAGCCCGTGGAGAGTTGGTCTGGAGTCGTGGTTGTGGACAAGGCCCTTCACACTGAACTTAAGCTTTGGTATTTCGGCTGGTGTTGCCATTTTTCAACTTTGCAATCAGGAGTTTTGATGATTGCATATTTAACCAGCAATTGTGATGTGACTTATCGACAATGACTTGGGGTAAAATTACATCTTGTAGCGATCTGTAAAATATGCCTTGTTTAGCCTGAGGCCTGGATTTTCCACAAAAACTGCTGAGGTTGCCAAAACTAACTTGCTACATCATGCTCATGACAAAAGGAAAACAAACTGCATTAGTCAGAAGGACAAGCCGATTCCAAGGCCTGTATTGTGTATTACAATTTCCAGTGTATTTTCTGTTAATTCTTTTGTAAATCGCCTTTTTTTTATTAATTGTAGCTGATTAGTTCAGTATTGTTCAGTGTTTAAGAACTTGTGGGCTCTCTCGTCTCCACAATGAAAATCCTGAGCCTGGGTGATTCAGAACCACAAACCATGACCCAGAAATGGCTGCTTTTCCATAGTTGTGGAAAAGGAAAGAATATTTTGATTTCCTCCAAGTTCTCTGATCCAAGTCATGAAAATCCCTGCAGTGAGTGGGGGGGTCGTTGAACAGACTCCTCTGTTTGACTCTGTGAGTCAGCTCCCCCCCCCCCCCCCCCCTTCCCCCTGCCTGTGAGGACAGTGTTTTTGTTTTGGGATTTTTTAAACCGTGTCTGGTCTTGTTTTTGTTCCCTGGGCCAGCCCCACCTCTACCCCCTCTGAACATATGTTTCTGCTCTCCGTGTTCTTCTGAAGAAAGGATTGTGTGTCAATGTGAAGTTCCTAGAAAAGTGGTCTTGTTTTCTCTCAACCAAGTTCTGCCCTTGTTTTTGACCTCAAAAAGGAAAGTGTGTGTGTGTGAGTGTGTGGAACCTACCTCACAGCTCTCAGGTTTTCCCTCACACCTCAAAGTGAGGAAGCCATTGCAGCTGTGGCAGATGGCCAGTTTGTCTGGTGTGCCGAAAAGGACAACCATCCTGGGGCGCAGTCTCAGAACGGACAGTGGAAGATAAAGATCCCCCCCCACCCCCCAAACCAGAAACAACAGTCACTGGCTCCCCCCCCCCCCCCCCCCCAGCTCCTGCCTCCATGTTTGGGACTCCATATTACAGGACTGGCCCGCTGACCTAGTTGTGATATGGTTACCGTGTACTCGTAGCAAAGTTGACAAGGTTTGGGTTTTTCACTGCAAATGAGACCATTGAAGATTTTCCATCTTTCATTATGGCATTCATGGCTGTGCCATCACCTTGAGGCCAAATTAAACTCTAACTTAACTCTAAATGCAATTAAGTCACACAGTGCTTATGGGAATGCCATGAACATTCCGGAAGACTAGTTGCTCCCTTCTTGGACCCAAACTTTTTCATGTAACGCCACCACTAGGCTGAACAATGAACTCTGCCTATGGTGAGAATGCTATCGTTTTGGGGTCCTATACCCTGCTGTCATCAAATGATGGCGTTCGTCTACTTTCAAGGTTTTGCCAATGTGGTTTTACGTTTCATTCAGCATTAGGAAAGTAATTAAAAACGAAGTATGTTTTCTACTTGAAAATGTCTAATTGCAAGACTGAAACCCTCAAAGGCTATTAGCATGCTAATGTTGTTAGCTCACTCGTACCGATGCTGTGTTGGGAATGGTGTGGAGCACGCCCTGATAAAACGCGCTGCCTCCAGTGTAGTGCTGCTGGCCTGACTCCCCCGAGGCCTCCACAGGCATTTGGAGCTGAGATGACCCACATGTTTTTACAGCTGCTAGCCTGCGGTGTGTCTTACCCACGCACGTCCCTCATAACCCCTCAGGGCCCTTCGTCCGCAGTAGATGCTTATACTCCGCCTGCAGTGTGCAGACAGGTTCAATTCATTGATTGTTATCCATCCATTACTGGAATTTCTTGAGCATGACTAAAAAAAAGATGCACTTTTTATTGAAGATTGCCAACTTCTCCATGGACATAGACATAGGGAATGCCCAAGGGTGAAAAAATGAGTTGCCCAAACATGAGAGACAACCAGACTCTTTGCTTTTCCCTGCCACTGTGGTCTTTTTTCTGTACTGAACTATGTCAACATTTGCTTTAAGAAATATCTACTTCTTTGCATGTTTCTTGGGTTTTTCAACATGACCTTGTAAGTGTTGACATCACTTGCATGAACACATCAGCTCCGCTCGTTAATTTATTTATTGTTATTACTTGTTGTGACCAAATGGTGGTCACCGCCTACAAATGGGCTCTTGCCAGGAAATTGGCACATCCTGCCCTGGTGATACTTGCTTTGGCTTTATCCAGCTGGTAAGAATATTTCTTAAGTTAGAATTTCATTGTGAACTGGTTTTAATAAAAATGTACACGCATGTTGGAGGGACACAAGAAATGGCTGTTTAAATATCCAAATACATTCATTTCGTCCAGCTAATTCAAAACACATCGAGAATGCTTCCTTGGTGCCGAGAGAATTGATGGATTGGTTCTTGTTCTGTTTTGAACCTCATCCCAAACCTTGTTGTTTCTTTGCAAGGAAGCGAGGCGGCTGAAATGAAGTATTTTAATGAAGAACAGGGTCGTTTTAATCCTGCATTTTTAGGTGCTGATGCCTTCCTGTCACTAAAGGCAGAGTCTGCTTGCACGCGCAGACATGAGCTCCAGAGCAAGGTGAGGAAAGGCGAGGTGGAAGCAGTCGTGCTCCTGTGGCTGTTCTCTAGAAAACTGTGTGTGGATTGAAGTGGAGAGTTTATATGTACTATAAAAATATTCAACACTTGAAATTTTGAAAATGACATGACAGAGTAGCTGGAACAGGTCAATTCAGCCCAACAAGTCTCGCCATTTTCCTGCCACTAAATGTATTCCTAACACTTGAGGACTTTATGGCATTGTTGTTTTGTGACCTTGTACAATTTTGCGCGGCTGCTTTTGGTTTAGTTGTCTCAAAAAGCCTTACATTGGTGTTTGTTTGTGGTTCTATCCCAGTCCCCTCACTAACATTCGGGGTTATTTACGAGCTGCGAAGCTGGAGGGTGATTACATGCAAACTATACCAGGAAATGGCCATCCCACACCCATCTTTAATTGGGCTGCTTTTTCCCTGTGGAGCCTGGGCTGGTGGGGCCACAGTGGGGCCCCTGCACCTGTGTGTAAGGGGTGGGTGTTTGGGAAGTGCCTGAGGGTGGGGGGAGAGTGGAGGGACAGACAGTCCCTGTGCTGCAGTCTGAGCGGCCAGTGTGAGCGCGCTCAGAGACCGCCTTTGTGCAGCCGCAGCTGACTCCTTCAAATGCACGGAGACGCGTCCTCCAAAAACTCGGAGATGTCCTCGTAAAACCCTGATGCGTGCGCGCACAATGATGTCCGCAGAAAGATGCCTTTGGACGATGTCTTCTCACAGTCTTCAGAGTTCAGGGGTGGCCGGGCTGGTACTGCAGAGACTGTGCCTCACTCCGGCAGCAGCGCTACACTAAAAACTTTCCCTCTCAAGTAACACATGCAGGAGTGGGCCTTAAGCTGTGCTGCCCAATCATATGGCACTGTGCCATGGAGAGCTGAGACGATGCAGTTTTCATTCCAACCAGTCATTGCGCCCTCTGATTACAGCAATTCGTTTCCCCCTCTCTTTCTAATTAGTAAAATCAGCAGGTGTAGCAATTGGTTGCAATGAAAAATTGCATATTCTCAGTCCTCCACAGCTCATGATTTGGTACCACTGGACTAAAGCATAATGACCGCCTGCCTAATGTGCAGTTGGCACTCGGTGTGGAACCAGCCCTGCTGTGTAAAATTATACACTGCGGGGTGCCATGCATTGTGTGCTGTGACACATTCTTCCCACAGTCATCATTAAAATTCACTGCAGCCTGTGTCACAGTAGCCCCATGATCGGATTAAACCGTAGTGGATAGCTTTCGTTGCTTTTGGTGTGGTGATGAGCGTTGGATGCCCAACGCCTCATTGCCGGTTTGTGTTTCGTCCCTCCTCTGACTGCTGTCGTTAGGGACTCATCACTGCTGATCAGGAGCACTCCGCAAGTCTGGTTTTTTCGGAGATGCTCTTAATCTGTCATCGGGCCTTTGCAGTATAGCCCTTGTGAAAGTCACTCAGGTCACATTTCCCAAATCCAACACATCGACTACGGAAGCCAACTGTTTACTAACTTGAACTCGCCTAGCTGTGAGTTGTTACAGGATAATCAAAGTTACGCCCTTAATCTTTGTGGGGTCTTGATGTTTTGGCTTTGCTTTATTTTATTGTCTTCGCTGCGACCGAAGCAGGTTCTGAGTAATATTTACCAAGATCAGTGTTAGCCCAAAGTAGTTGAAAGGATACCAGAGGCAAATTTATGAAGTTGCCCCAAAATGCCCATTTGTTTTTACAGAACAACCAAAAAAATACACATATAAAGGGAGAGACGCGAAAGAGAGTGGGGCAGCCAACCAGAGCAGGGTAAGATAGTGTATGGGGATTTATTGACAGATCTTCCCTGACTGCAGAGTGAAAAGAAAAGAGTCTTCGGGAATCTTGCTTGACTTCGCTGGTCAGGACTAAATTTGAAGTGCAACCAAAAAAAATAATTGCCAGAAGTCTCTACAAATATCCACAAAGGAATTAAAAGACACATCAGTAAATAATAAACACAAAGAGGGGAGCTGGGCGGTGTGCTGGAGGCGGAGGAGACTGGAAAAATAGGCCGACACCTTCAATTTATCACCCCCAGCATTTTAAAGGAGCCGGTGCCGGACTCAGGAAGGGCGACTGGTTCATCACAGGTGTAACCGATGATCAATCGGCTCCCAAAAAGAAACGAGCTCGCTGAAGTGGAGCTTATACCCCCGCACGTTCCTCTCGCCAACCGCAATGCACTGTGGGAAAATCAATTCCGTCAGGCAAGTCGCTCTCCTCAAAATTGACGGAAACGAAAATTGTTAAACAGACGGACGGACAGACAGACGAACGGCCTGACTGAGGGCGTGTGCCATGACATCATTCGTCCTTCTCGATATAATTTGAGTGGGCGTATAATGATAATAATAATAATAAAAATAATAATAATAATAATGACCGCACACAGCCACTGCCTTATGTAAAAAGTTTGTTTTATGTTACATTTGGCTTGACTGATGGAATGTTCTTGTCCCCAGACGTTGAATTGAGTAAAGCTATCAACCCATCTATGATGCACTCTGCATAGAAGATTTGTACTCATAATTAATTTTATGGTGTCCAGTGCTGTAGTCAGCACTGCTGCCTCACTGAAAGGGGTCCTGTGCTTCGAGACTCCCCTGGTCCCTGCTTGTGTGGAGTTGGCATGTTGGCTCCATGTTTTACCTCCAGACTCTCTGATTTCCTCCCGCAGTATGGAGGCCAAGGTGAAAATTGGCCTCCTAGGCTAACTTGCAAATTTCCAGAAATGTCCATCACTGCGTGTTGACCTTTTCAGTGTAATATATGTGATCTTGGACTGGTATCTGACCGGTGTCTGTGATCTCAGTAATGTCTGGGTTCAAAAGCATGTGCAATGTATCAGGCAAAGGCCCTGTTTTCTTTTGTCGTGATCTCGCTCGGAGAACTGGAACGCTGGTCTTCCTGAAACAATGAGCAGGTCTGTTTTCTTTGTATGAATGCGGTTATTCATTCCAATTGCGCCGTCACTGCAAATTTACTTTGATTTATTTTTCTCAGTCATTCCCATTCATGCCGCAAATCAAAGTTTTCAATAATTTGTTTTGGATAATTAGGTGATTTTTTTGCTTTTATAGTTCACTGCTGTTTGTAAGCATGCTCCTCTGTCTGTTGGTGCGTAGCTTCATTACCCCTGGCTGGAGTTCGCCTAATCGCATTCCCCATGTTTATTTGGGTGGTCATGGGGGGAGTGGAAAGGCAAGCGGCTGGAAGACGCCTTCCTGTTTATCCCAGATTTCGGAGGCCGTCGCGTCAGCTGACGTAATGCAAGCCAGTGCCTGCTTTGACATCAGGGTCCAAATGGGACTATTTGCTGGCGGACTTGTACAAAAACAACATGAAGCTGTTCTGCTGGGGGGGAATATTTACGAGTGCTAGAGCAAAATCCGACTGGTGCTTTTCAGGAAATTCCTGTAACTGCGTGACCAGATGATATTTTATCCCCCCTACCTTCCCTTCATACCCCCAACACCCCCCTCCCCCCCCAAACCCCCTTAGCCGGCTGTTATGTGCTCCCCACGGCCATTTCCTGAAAAACTCTGCTAGCATTTGAAATATTATCTTTTTATTTCTCTTGTGTTTTCTAGCTGAGGAATCGAGGAGAGTTGAAACAGGGGTCTGACTGAGGCTTTGGTGTTAGCGGGTTATTCGCTGTCACTCGGATCCACCGCGGTGTGTTTCAGTGCCAGGGCAGAGGTGTCTGGATGACCACACTGTCCCGAGGCCCTCTGGGGCCCTCAGGAGTCTATGCCTGTTCACCTAAATTGGGGACACGTTGAGTCCTTTACTTCTTTAGTTGAAGCCTAATGCCTTCATCGTGTTAAACTCCCAAGATGTACAGCTGTTTAACAACATGGTAGCCATTCCACTCAGTTTGCTGACTCAACTTATTATAAAGAATAAAATCTAAGTCCAGGGCTCGGCTCAGCTCAGTATCCATGAAACTGGCCATTTGTGGATTAACTCCCATGAATAGTACATGCAAAAAGTCTTCAAGTAAGCATCTAACATCTGTGTAATTCGACTGCCCTTGAAGGTTTGCAGACTATGTAGGTCACCCTCTGCAAAGGCACTTGTTTTAAACAAGTAAACAGGCAGAATCATCATTGTCGTTTTTTTTTTTTTTAAAACCTCAGGGGAAGGTGGCGTAGATCCAAACACATTTTTCCTGGTGCCTATATTTAGGGTTAGCATCTGGACAGCAGGCCCTTTAGTTGGAGGCGGAGCAGCAGACGATTTTTCGTCTCTCGCCTGTTTCCCAGGCTTGTGCCAGCTGATGGCTCCGCTTTAGTGACAATGCCGGAAATGTCTGCTAGTTCTACATGAAATTTCAGACCGGCAGTACCGTCGGACAACCTGACGAAGTGTGGAGTGACACCCAAGTAGAGTAGATTCTCCAACATACCATTTACTGTCATGTTAACGCAAAAAAAACTTAATCCAGGTCACCTCCTAACATGCAGGTCCTTTAACAACCTTCTGGTGTTGTCTGCTACATTAACTGATTCAAATACCATCTATCAAACCTTACTGCGATCTCCCGGATCCTGAAACAGCCCTTCATCTTTTCTCTGTCCAGTGAATCAGAACTACTCTGGCCATCCTTATTTCAGTTCAACTTTACTTGTATAGCGCTTTTTGCAGGAGGGAAGAAATGTCAGACACATGCTTTACGAAGTAAAAAGGGGTTGTGCCTGTACCATTAATTTAAGGCTCAACTCTTCATCACTGGTCCTGCTGGGTTATAGGCCGTGCTGTGGTTTGTTTTTGCCTTAACATTTCAGGACAAATTCAGACCCAACAAACCAGTAGTGCGATGAGTTCTCTGTAACTGGCCGCTTTGAACAAGTTTTGAAGTTTTGAAATCATGCGGAACCTGAAGCTCTCCAGGCGTCATGGTAAGGATGACTGCCCTAAATGTACGCAAGAGCAGAACATTCTAAACTAAGGGAAGATCTATGGGTTGGCGTACGAACATACTTCATTTACTCTTGTCCGTTGACTGTACAGGAATCAGCCTCCTGTATGAAGCTAAGGAGTAGGCCGATACTTGTCTGAAGTTGTGACCCTAAAAATGTTCTCGTCACATGTAAGTTATTACCATGCTCGTAAGCCTAGTCTCGCTTCTAGGTTAATGCTTATCTAGGACCAGCATGCAGGGAAATGGCTACTGGGGAATGATATATGAAGGACCAGCTTACTAGGAAACGCGTGCGGGTCCTCTTTATATTGGTGACTGGTAGGAGAAGGGTTAACTGAACTTTTTGATCTTGTTGTCATTGTTTACAGTGGTAACTGACAACAATGGAGTTCACTGACTTAGAATTTGGAGCAACTTTCTAAAAGCCCTACTCTTCAAATGTGTGGTACAGAGTTGAATTTCCTGTAATCCTCAAGTTGTAGGCTCAACTTTCTCCTTTGAAAGCCTCCATTGGGGGATTTTCCAGCAATAACTGACCAAAGGTCAGATGCATCTAAACAAAGATGGAATCTTGAGCAGCATGCAGTTTGCCTGCCAGGCCTGCTGTGTTGCGGGAATGCTAAACGGGGGATGTTTTTCGAACAGAACCATCACTCTCCATGCTGTTTTGTGTGTGTGTGTGTGTGTGTGTGTGTGTGTGAGAGAGAGAGAGTTTGTGCGTGTGTGTGTGTCAGAGCATGTGTTTTGTGTGCTTTAGTGGGTGTGTTTGTA
This sequence comes from Gymnothorax reevesii, assembly GCA_029721435.1. NCBI lineage: Eukaryota > Metazoa > Chordata > Actinopteri > Anguilliformes > Muraenidae > Gymnothorax > Gymnothorax reevesii. The sequence goes on along the minus strand of CM056582.1, from coordinate 92,324,570 downwards.
TGAGTGAGAGTGTATGTTTTTGTGCGTAAGTGCATGTGTTTATGTGTGAGTGCCAGCGTTTTTGTGTAAATGCATGCGTTACGTGTGCATTTGTGTGCGATTGCGTGTCTTTTTTGTGTGTGTGAGTGCTGGTGTTTTTGTGTAAGTACTTGCATTTCTGTGCGAATGCGTGTGTTTTTATGCAAGTGCACGAATTTGTTTGAGAGTGTGTATGTTCTTGTGAGTGCATTTGTTTGTATGCAAGTGCGTGTATTTTTGTGAAAGTACTTTCGTTTGTGTGCGAGTGCGTGTGTTTTTGTGTAAGTGCATACGTTTGTGTGGGAGTGCTTGTGTTTTTGTGTAAGTGCATGCGTTTGTGTGCGAGTGCATGTGTGTTTCTGTAGGTGCGTACATTTGTGTGGGAGTATGTGTGTTTTTGTGTAAGTGCATACGTTTGTGTGGGAGTGCTTGTGTTTACGTGTAAGTGCATGCGTTTGTGTAGGAGTGTATGTGTTTTTGTGTAAGTACATGTGTTTGTGTGGGAGTGCATGTGTTTTTGTGTAAGTGCATGTGTTTGTGTGGGAGTGCATATGTTTTTGTGTAAGTGCATGCGTTTGTGTAGGAGTGTATGTGTTTTTGTGTAAGTACATGTGTTTGTGTGGAAGTACGTGTGTTTTTGTGTGAGTGCATGCGTTTGTGTGGGAGTGCGTGTGTTTTTGTGTAAGTGCATGTGTTTGTGTGGGAGTACATGTGTTTTTGTGTAAGTGCATGCGTTTGTGTGGGAGTGTGTGTGTTTTTATGTAAGTCCATGCGTTTGTGTGGGAGTGCATGTGTTTTTGTGTAGGTCCATGCATTTGTGTGGGAGTGTGTGTTTTTGTGTAAGTGCATCTGTTTGTGTGGGAGTGCATGTGTTTTTGTGTAAGTGCATCTGTTTGTGTGGGAGTGCATGTGTTTTTGTGTAAGTGCATGTGTTTGTGTGGGAGTGCATATGTTTTTGTGTAAGTGCGAGCATTTGTGTGGAAGTACGTGTGTTTTTGTGTAAGTACATGCGTTTGTGTGGGAGTGCGTGTGTTTTTGTGTAAGTGCATGCGTTTGTGTGGGAGTGCGTGTGTTTTTGTGTAAGTCCATGCGTTTGTGTGGGAGTGTGTGTGTTTTTATGTAAGTCCATGCGTTTGTGTGGGAGTGCATGTGTTTTTGTGTAGGTCCATGCATTTGTGTGGGAGTGTGTGTTTTTGTGTAAGTGCATCTGTTTGTGTGGGAGTGCATGTGTTTTTGTGTAAGTGCATCTGTTTGTGTGGGAGTGTGTGTGTTTTTGTGTAAATGCATACGTTTGTGTGGGAGTGTGTGTGTTTTTGTGTAAGTACATGCGTTTGTGTGGGAGTGCATGTGTTTTTGTGTAAGTGCATACGTTTGTTTGGGAGTGCATGTGTTTTTGTGTAAATACATGCGTTTGTGTGGGAGTGCGTATGTTTTTGTGTAAGTGCATACGTTTGTGTGGGAGTGTGTGTGTTTTTGTGTAGGTCCATGCATTTGTGTGCGAGTGTGTGTTTTTCTGTAAGTGCATGTGTTTTTCTGTAAGTGCATGTGTTTGTGTGGGAGTGCATGTGTTTTTGTGTAAGTGCATCTGTTTGTGTGGGAGTGCCTGTGTTTTTGTGTAAGTGTATGCGTTTGTGTGGGAGTGCATATGTTTTTGTGTAAGTGCAAACGTTTGTGTGGGAGTGTGTGTGTTTTTGTGTAAGTACATGCGTTTGTGTGGGAGTGTGTGTGTTTTTGTGTAGGTCCATGCATTTGTGTGGAAGTGTGTGTTTTTGTGTAAGTACATGTGTTTGTGTGGGAGTGCATGTGTTTTTGTGTAAGTGCATCTGTTTTTCTGGGAGTGCTTGTGTTTTTGTGTAAGTGCATGCTTTTGTGTGGGAGTGTGTGTTTTTGTGTAAGTACATGCGTTTGTGTGGGAGGGCGTGTGTTTTTGTGTAAGTGCATGCGTTTGTGTGGGAGTGTGTGTGTTTTTGTGTAAGTGCATGCGTTTGTGTGGGAGTGCTTGTGTTTTTGTGTAAGTGCATGCGTTTGTATGGGAGTGTGTGTGTTTTTGTGTAAGTGTATGCGTTTGTGTGGGAGTGCGTGTGTTTTTGTGTAAGTGCATGCTTTTGTGTGGGAGTGCATGTGTTTTTGTGTAAGTATCCGTTTGTGTGGGAGTGCGTTTGTTTTTGTGTAAGTGCATGTGTTTGTGTGGGAGTGCATGTGTTTTTGTGTAAGTGCATACGTTTGTGTGGGAGTGCATATGTTTTTGTGTAAGTGCATACGTTTGTGTGGGAGTGCATATGTTTTTGTGTAAGTGCATGCGTTTGTGTGGGAGTGCATATGTTTTTGTGTGAGTGCATGTGTTTGCGTGGGAGTATGTGTGTTTTTGTGTAATTGCATGCGTTTGTGTGGGAGTGCTTGTGTTTTTGTGTAACTGCATGCATTTCTGTGGGAGTGCATGTGTTTGTGTATAACTGCATGCGTTTGTGTGGGAGTGCATGTGATTGTGTGTAACTGCATGCGTTTGTGTGGAAGTACATGTGTTTATGTGGGAGTGTGTATGTTTTTGTGTAGGTCCATGCGTTTGTGTGGGAGTGTGTGTGTTTTTGTGTTAGTGCATGCGTTTGTGTGGGAGTGCATGTGTTTTTGTGTAAGTGCATGCGTTTGTGTGGGAGGGCGTGTGTTTTTGTGTAAGTGCATGCGTTTGTGTGGGAGGGCGTGTGTTTTTGTGTAAGTGCATGTGTTTGTGTGGGAGTGCGTGTGTTTTTGTGTAAGTACATGCATTTGTGTGGGAGTGTGTGTGTTTTTGTGTAAATGCATACGTTTGTGTGGGAGTGTGTGTGTTTTTGTGTAAATGCATACGTTTGTGTGGGAGTGCATGTGTTTTTGTGTAAGTGCATGTGTTTGTGTGGGAGTGCATGTGTTTTTGTGTAAATGCATACGTTTGTGTGGGAGTGTGTGTGTTTTTGTGTAAATGCATACGTTTGTGTGGGAGTGCATGTGTTTTTGTGTAAGTGCATGTGTTTGTGTGGGAGTGCATGTGTTTTTGTGTAAGTGCATCTGTTTGTGTGGGAGTGTGTGTGTTTTTGTGTGTCGCTCCCCTTCCTTCCCGTCGGACGCGCGTGAGGAGCAGCCTTTGAACGGCGGCCAGCGCAGGACAGGTCCTAATGGTTTCCGCATGGGGTGGAGATAGGGGTGCCGCCAGCAGAGTCCGGGATCACAGAAGCCGCTTTCATCCCCAAACTTGCCAGACGCGAGCCCCGCTATAGCTAGAGGAGCTTCATATGCCCTTGTATTTATAACAAGTTCCCAAGTTCAGAGAAGTCCGACTGTGAGAGTCCTCAAAGATCATTTCAAACAGACCTACCTAAAAGAAACTTTAAAGAGCGGTCATGTGGCGCTTCCAGTGTATGGGGTCGGTGCTTTCGGTCACGCATAGGCAGTCCTGTGCATGAGATATATTTCCCATCTGTGAGATTGGACAGGTTTTGTGTGACTCTGTGGTCTGTGATTGGGTTAGACTCGAGGTATGGTTTTGGTCTTTAAATGTTTGTGTTACTGGATTCTCTTACTTTCTACTTGGGTGAGACCAGAGCATGTTTATTCACACTGAGTAGGGACAGTATCCTCCCTGTGCCTGTGCCTGTGTGTGTGTGTGTGTGTGTGTGTGTGTGTGTGTGTGTGTGTATACTGGCCCATTTGGCAAGTAGGCCCAAGAAACACTGGCCCTGAAGTGTATTTTCACTGACCCATAAGGCAAAACACATAAATTTTGATTGCATTATCGGTGCTCGGGAAAAAAATGAATGGCCCATTATTACCATTGACTGGACAGTCTACTTTCCAGGGATTAACCCCTTAAACCCTAAAGGGTTACTCACTTAAGAGTTTACTCACTTAAGTTTACCCTTAACTCAATTCAAGGTCAGAAAAAGCTTTTTCTTCGTACTGTACGACAATGTTACACACAGATTCTGTATTTGCCACCTGCCGGGCGTCACTGAAGCTACTTCACACTTAAATTGAGAGAAATATTCACACCTTTGAAGCCATATTTTTATGGCCACACCAATAAATCAAATGGAAAATATCTTGATCTCGTAAATTGTTTTATACACACTTCCCTGTAGTTCAGTAGCACATGCATTTGGGATGGTTGAAAACCCTGGGATCTTCTTCAGAATTAAACATTCTGAGGAAGTTTACAGTTTTGAATACAGCAGCTGCATTTTATGGACCCATGTATGGGTCAGTATGTTTTATGAGGTTTACTTTTACTGACCCTGGGCCAGTGGGCCATTGGTTAAGTTGGACTGCGATCTGTGGTACACATGTGTTCGTGCTCATGCCGTCCGTGTATGTATATCTCGTGCGCATGTGCTGTGCAAACACACTGTGTTTGCGTGATTGCGTGAGACTGTACTGTCTGTGCATGTCTGTTTCTGAGGCATAAGGGGAGGTAGGGGGGGCACTGGATGAGTTCTCAAGAGATTAAAAAACAACATTCCCTGTTTATCTGAACAGTTATAAAACGCGCTCTGTTCTGGTGGCCTGTGCTGCACACTGGGCCTTTTATATTCTGTAGAGAGCGCGGAGTTAAAGCTCCTCTGGCCCATGGGTGATGGAGTGGGCGGAGCCGACTGGGAGCATGGACCTTGTTGCCGGAAAAAAAAAGACAGAAAGGGGAGGTGACATGGGCGGGGCCTGTGGGAAAGAGGGAGGGACAGAGAGGAGAGCAGCTTGGCTGCGGGAGCCAGTGTTGAGACTCGGGCTGGCCCCTGTGGCGGGCGATGGAATTTCCTGCCTGCGGGCCACAGCTAAACACTGTGTGTGTGTGTGTGTGTGTGTGTGTGTGGATGGCAGGACTGTGGCTGCCCACGGGCCTCTCGCAGACGCTGACGCAGACGCTGTAGTAGACGCAGACGAGCGCACCGCAGAATGGCCTCAGACGCGGCGGACGAGCCCGGCAGGCTGGACCGGAGCGGGAGCTTCTTCAAGGTGAGAGGGGGTGGGGGGGCGTCTGCCTGTCTGTCTGCGAGTGTCTCTCTCCGTTCGCTCAGCTGCCTGTTAATCTCGACCTATGAGAGCTAATGAGCGCTAAATCCTGTCTCGACCAAGTGTGCGCGTACACACACAAACACTCGTAAGGATCGCTCACATACACGCTGACAAATATACACACACAAACATAAGCTCGGTCATAAATGCACTGTCACATGTGCACACAGGCAGTCGCTGTCACAAGCACAAACATTTGCATGAGCTGACTAAACCCATGAAAACATGCACGCATCGTCACGGTATGTACTCTACAATCACACGCTCAGGCACACGCGCACTCTCACACATGCGCACACACACACACACACACACACACACACACACACACACACACACAGGGACAGGGAAGATAGAGTGAGCCACAGTTTCGGTCAGCACTTTTCCGGGCCTTGCAGCAGTAGTATGTGTTGTGCTGTACATCTCCTCATTGGCGGCGCTGCTGTTTTCATTACAGGGAGCTGATCTATTTACCGAGCTGCAGAAAATTAACTGCCTTCTTGTCTAAATGACCTCACTGCTCAGTCAGAGGTGTTTTGCGTTCACAGTACTTTCTTCATTGGAAATGTTAAGACAAGCCCTCCTAGCCAGGGCTAGGCTAACCTTAGGGTCTCCTTACACATTTGTGTTTGGATTAGCCTGGCGGCTGATTTATTCCCTTCCCCCCATCCCCCATCCCCCATCTTCTTTTTCTGTCTGTTCCTGACACTATTGGCTTACTTTTCATTTAGAGCACCGTGTTTGTTCACGTTTTTTTATCCACTTCCTCGAGTGAGGTCACACTCAAGCATCAGTAAGGACCTCCAGGTGCCATTTAAGTGGCCTGAGATCATGGTTGCGCTGAGGGCTAGCCTAGAGACTTCCTGCTAAATCACAACTGAGGTCACATGTTTGGGGGCGATGGTGGTGGAGATCGTGAGCACGGGCTTAAAGGAGGCTGGTCTCACGTGGAGATATTACGATGGTGCGAACACTGTTTGTCTTCTGTATACAGTTTGACCCGTAACCTCTGGCAGTCACAAATTTTTGATCAAGTTCACGGGAGCAGATTTAGGGAAGGGCAGAGAACCTGCAATTAGCGAAATCTAAACTCAGGCTTCTACCCGGCGGCATTTTAAATAGTTTTTTTTTCGGAAGTGCTTATGATACAGAATTATTTTGTTGGAACAACAACTGGCAACTAGCAACTCCAGATTAGCTGCTGGCTAGCTGCCTGGGCTCGCTCGGTAGCCAACTCAGGTTATAACCACACGAGTCAATACAGATGACAAACTAGTACACAAATTACCTTAATGTCAAACAACAAGATTAAGAAAATAAGTGCTGGCAGACGTAGCAACAAAAGAGATATGGGCGAAGTTTTAATTCCCTGTGAGAAGCACAGGACCTCAGACTGATGAATGAAGGCGACAGTATAAGGGAATGGGAGGGTCCCTAGTAATTCGAAAGTGCCCATTGGTTTCACAGCAGAATAGACCGGCAAAGGAATCCACCAATCACACATAGTGATAGATAAATGAAGCATATGTAAAGCTCACTCTAAATGGCTGTCTACCTCCGGCTGTGAATCAGTTGGATATCGCGTATTTGCTGTCAAATTGGAGTAAATCAGTTTTCTATCTTGAGTTACCCCCTTGGTAACGCCCCTGCCCCACATCCAAATGAGCGTGGCTGATTGGCAGGCCGGTCAAGTGTCAGGTACACTTGAAAATAAAGTTGTGTTGTATTTAGTTTAAAAATGTCCTGTTGTGTTTTGCTGGTTAACCCTGAGAGTGCTGCATTCATTTTCAAGGAATTAAAAGTTTAATTATCCTGAGCTGTTGAAAACCTATCATGTTGCAACTTGTTTAAAAGAAGCTGCGACATGATAGGTTTTCAGCTGCATCTGATTTTGATATCTTGCATAATTGGACAACTATAGTTGCCAATAGCGCTCTTAGGGTTAGTCCTGCCAAGAAGGGGGGGTATTTTCAACGGAATAAGAAAATGCAACATCTTGAAATGTAACTGTATTTAAGTTATTTCTACCCTCAAATATTCTAGTGTTTTCTACTTGAGAGGATACAATATGGGATTGCGTCTCATAGGACTGAAATACAACAGACAAACTTTGAAATCCGTTGCATGGCACCTGTCGCAGGTCGTTTATGCTCACTGTCCTTTTCAGCATCCACCCACGCAGGAAACATTTTTTACCTGCCGACTCTACCTTTGACCACGGAGAACAAACCCACACACAGCTGACCAATTACACAGGAGGGGTTAAAGACATCTTACAGCCCACCCAAAAGAGCCGTCCGCTGTTTCCACCTCTTCCCAATATTACTGTTTGCACTGCGGCTCAGGGCTGCAATCGGAGGCACTCGCTGGCGATGGGATAAGCCGTGATTCAGGAGTTAAAGACTGGCTGAACACTGCGGGCCTTCTCACGCAGGCATCAATTAAAGCCATTAAATTGCAGCTAAGTAGAAGAGTGGTGTGTAATTACCGATCTGGCCCTGAAATATGCTGGCCTCTGCTTCCACACTCGACACAATAAGAGTGTGACTCAGCGGCAGGACTGTGGGCGAGCAGCCAAGGTTCCACACCAGCTATTTTAACCCTTTGAAGGATTGGAACTTTGTAAAGTTTTTCTGAAAGTTTTTGGTCATTGTTCTTTTTGACCTCAATCACATTCCGTTACCAGCAGTGATTTTTTTTTTCACCAGCTTTAGATTATTCCATTTATATTCAAATGTCATACATGATGGTGATGTCACACCTTATAGCGATGGCAATATTTTATGATCTCTGGCCTGAGTCTCCCGCTTTCCCGAAATTGTGAACTGTATCCACTCAAAAAGCGCAGCAAATTTTTAATAACTTGGGTTCAGACACCTCTCGGGTCCTTTGAAACCGACCACAGCTCAGAAATCGTTAGCATTAGCAGATTGTTTTATCTTCCTATTTTTTTTCCTCTTCCATTTTTTTCCCTCTCAGCGTTAGAGACTGAAAGCTCGTCACAGCAAATCTGTGGCTGTAAAACCGATGTGGATCCAACTCGGTTTCTAGTGCCAAGTCTGGAGACAATGGGAAACAAGTTTCAGACTGTAGATCAAACATGGCCGCCTCCTTAATATCTTAATCTAAGCGCATCCTGCGCAGCCACTGTGCGGATGTCGGTAACTAATAGCTCTTTGTCCTGAAGGCTTTCATTTTGGTCTCTTCCCTGAATTATACAAAGGGATATTTAAACAAGTTTCAACTTAGTAATGACTCGTATTAATTCAATTGATAAACATAATATTTATTGAAACATCTGACAGTTGGATGTATTGAGAAGCAGTTTCTGGTTAAATGAGAACACAGGGATGGATGTCCTCTGCAGTACCTGAATGGAAGGACAGAGACACTGGTTGAGAGGCACAGTGCTCGGTGTGGACTGGGTTTGTGTGCTTGTGTCTACTGCCACGCTTCCTCTTTGTGTCTCTTTGTGTCCCTCTCTCTCCCTCCTTCTCTTCTTCTCCTCTCCCTCTCTTCCGCGGGGCAGTGAAAGCGCTCTCTGTGGCAGGGCACATACTTTCCTGTTGACCGCTAGCTCTGCAGCCCTGTCATGGCGCCCTGAGCCGAAACGCCCTCACCTCTCCTCTCGTTAAACCCATTAATGCGGCGCTCACTGGCACCGACCTCTCCTCAGACAGGATGTACTTTTTTTTTTTTACTCTATTTTGGGTGAGCGGGACCAGGGTGTAGAGGGTGGCTGGGCTGCTAATGCAGTGAGCATTAGGCTTTCTGTATAAAAGCTTTTGGTGGCAAACAAGACTGGCTGTCGCAATTTGTGTTGTGGCTGACTGATTTACTTCGGTGGGTAAAATCCCCCCTTCTGAAGTGCTTGATCATTTCCTGTCACTTCATGTGCTGTCCTCTCTCTCTCTCTCTCTTGATCTCTTCCATCCTTTGCTCATCCTCGTTCTCTCGCTTTCATCATCTCACTCCTTACTGCTCTGTTCCACTGTGTCCCTCTGTCTCTGTCCCTCCACTTTGCAGTGGGTACAGTCTGTATGTATTTGAGTTGCAACACTATTAAAAGGTCAGCAAATCGCACAATTGTCCACAAATTCAACCAGTCTCTTCTTCAACCTCTTCATCCATCGCTTTCAGATCCGGTGCGCAGGAGTATTGATTCAAAAAGCCAGATGATAGATTAGATAAGATAATTGGTTGGAGTGTTCCTATGATGCATGTTTTTGTGGGTGGGGGAAACCCACGCCAACACTGGGAGAACATGCAAACTCCACACAGAAAGGCCCAGACCGGATTCGAACCCACGATCCTCTTGCTGTGAGGACCACTGTGAGCTAGTGTGCTAACCACTGTGCCACCGTGCTGCCCAAAGAAGAAGAAGTGTCATTGTCGGAATACTTACGGACAGCTCTGTATGCTGGCACACATTCAGGATCCTTTCCTGCTGTCCCGCCCTGTCTAATGACCCCACTGTGCCAGACAAGCTCCGATGCTCGGGGTCGGTAGAAAGTGCCCTCTACTTGACATTCTTCACTCGAAACATTTTTGCGACATCACCACAGTGCTCTGCAGTTGCCATAGCGCCTGCCTTGTCTGAGCCCTTGATGAGGTGTGATTATTGCTGCACTGAGGAGTGTGTCTCACGTCAACTTCCCCCATTAAACTTGCATATCAATGCGTTTGAAGGTCATGACTCGAGTCTGCGCAGCGAGGCAGCAGCCGAGTCTGTATTACTTCATTATTGTGAGAGAGTGATGTGTGGTTGTAGGCAGATTTTGGGTCTCTGTATCTGTGTGGTTTTCCTGCCGCTGTGTGCCGGGTGCTTTTCTTGGCGGAGTTGGTGGGGCAACAGGAGAGAGGGTTGGGGGGGATGCAGGGTTATTTGGGACTGGGTTAGATAAATACAGTAATTGCTCCACAGAGACTGCCCTGAGAAAAGTGCCGACTCAGGAGAAGCGAAGTTCATTTTCATTCGCTCCTTTTCTTCCTTTAGGTGACATGTTTTTGGAACCATCTTGACAATATGATCCTTTCTCCTCGGGGTTAAGGGTTTTTAAGCAGCTTTAAGCTAACAATTTCATAGGTTTCATTGTGATTGGGGTTCTCACTGCACAAGTTAACTTTTATTTAAATGTTTTTGCCCGCTATAGGAGAGATGCTGTTCTTTCTGCGGCTGATTTAACTGATGCAGAAGGCATGGCTATATGGGGAGGTTTTAATCTTTGAATTCTGGAGCACTTATGACAGGACCCTGTGAATGACTCATTGGGCTCCTGTACTGTTCTTAGCTTTATTACTGTGCGGAGCTTGTTGTTGGACAGAACAGATCCACATTGTGTGTAAATCTGTTCTCCCTCCTTATATATTTAAGTATGTGGGTAGAATGTTCTTAACTGAGCAGTATAACCCCTTAAACTCATACCTTTTGCTTAAGTTTTCCCTTAAGTGTATTCTCAGTCAGAAAAGGCATTTTTTTCCATATTGTAGGGCAGTGACACGTGCATATTCTGTACCTGCTGGTTGTAGATCTTCACTGATGCTACACCGCACTTATACTGAGGGAAATGTTCAAACTCAGGACGCCGTGTATTTATGGCTGTGACATTACTTTACATGGAAAATGTCTAGATCTTCCGCATCACTTTTTACACATTTCCCTGTAATTCAGCAGGACGTATTTGTGATTGTTGGAAACCTTTGGATTGCCACTATAATTTAAGGAAGGCCTGAAGTTACACAGGTTTGCATACTGCTCCTGCATTTTATGGAGTTGTGCTGGAGTCTTATGAGGTTTTATGAGGTTAATGCTGATATAACAGTCAGCGCTGCAGGTAATTGAGTGGTGGAACACCGATTCGACACTTGTTTCCAAAGGATGATGCTCCAGGCTGAGTGCTGTTTTGGAAGAGTCGTCATTCCGTCGTTCACGCTCTGTTAAATGAGTTTAGAAGCCCGCTACTGACCCCCATTGTAAACAATGTGGTGGAGCTTCGCGAGAAACGAGCCTGTTTTTGGTGCGATGAAGCTCGCCATCTGCTGACCGCTGCGGTCACTGCAGCTGTGTCACTCGAGATCCCTCCAAGCTTAATGATTCTGCTGCTAAATTAACCAGGCAGGCGTCGCAGAGTTCATCTTGTACCGAGAGACAGAAATTCAGGAATAAGCTCTCGAGGCTGCAAGAGAATTCACAGATTAGACCGTGCTTGGCATTGAGTCTTCTCGAATACATGCTGTGTTGAGTGTGCACATCTCACTGCTTTACGCCCCAGAACCACACAGCGCACCACATCCTCCTGGAGCCCCCCAGAGCTCCAGAAGAGTCCAGGCTCTTCATTCTGTTCGGTCTTGCTCAGGTGCTCAAATAGTTTACTTAGCATAATTAACACCGGCTCAAATGGCTCACTTTGCATAATTCAACTAATAGAACATAATTGCCTAGAATTACACAGTGGCCTGTATACATTCATTGTGTGTGTGTGTGTGTGTGTGTGTGTGTGTGTGTGTGTGTGTGTCTGTGTGTGTGTGCGTGCGTGTCTGTATTTAGTTATTGGGAGTCTGCTGTAATCTGTCCAACTATGCCCTCACACTCTGAAGTATCTGGAGAATGCATGAAAGATCTCCGCTGTCTCTTCAATGCTCTTTTGCAGCTACATTGTCAGTGTGCATGACTGGCCATTTTGATTAAAATAGTTTATTTGTTTATTTATTTTTTATGCATCTCCTTGTACAAAAAAATATTATTACTGTGCAACTTCAGTGTGCTTTTGGAATATTGTTTTAAACCAGTAAGTTGTGAAGAATGCTTATTCCCACTGCTGTCTTTTAACAGAACTCCTCTGTTTATAACCACTGCTTTATTTGTGGGACTGTGTGCTCACTGGGTCTGCCTGAGTGTGATCTGATCGTGATGCTTTGGCATTTCCTGGCAGCAGCCTAACAAAAAGGTCATCAAATTCAGACAGTGATGGTTATAATACGGAATTTATCACTGAGGATGTTTATCCTGAGTGGGGGAGACTAACCTGGTGTTTCTGGTGATTAAGTGGGGCTTAGTCTGTAGTTTTTATTTTAGAAAACCAGGAGATGAGGCCCAATGTGCGACATCGATCCGGCGCATGTCTTCTCTTTCCTTTCTTGTGTGTTTCTCGGTCTCAGATTGTTACTGGCTTTTGTTTTCTTTTCGTGGAAAAGGGAAGCCATGTCCACAGAGAGGGAGGGGGGACAGGAAGGTGACAAATGGTTTCCCCGGCTCCCCAAGTCTCAGCGGATGTGCCGCTGCGCGTCCGGGTTCGTTTAGCCACTGTTGTCCTCCCCTCTCTCTTGCTCCACTGCCATGTTAGCTGTGCCTGGTGCTCAGTCCTGTCGTTTTTCTCAGTCTCATTTGTTCATCTGTCCTGAAGCTGATTGACACGTTCGCCTTGGAGATCGGAGAACTGAAGCAGGAGATGGTTCAGACTGCAGCTCCCTCCGAGAGAGGCCCTGATGCTGAGGTTCTGCAAGGGTGAGTCTTCGGCCCCCTTCCAAATTCACACTGACACGCTCAGCAGGCCTCGTATTGAAGTCTTTGAAATCTTTTGTGGTACCCCTGAGGGGAAACAATATCCTGGTGGCTGCTTGTATCCTGTGGGACTTAGCCTAGCACTGTGTCAGGTCAGGCTAGTTTTCTCTCTCTGAAACTCAGTGCTAATGCTAATAACAAATTGTTGCAGCACAGCATTTCGGAGGGCTGTGTCAAATTCCCATTCTTTTTCTGTTGCAGCCCTATGTAGTGAACTATGGGGCCTGGTATCAGAGCAAAGGGACGCTAAGTAAGCAAGGCAAGCGGCCAAAAGTTGAGGACAGCGAAACTTTATTGAAATGATGAGGGGCAGTCGCCAGGCACTGCCCAGTTGCATTTTTTGGATACCGACTTTGAAAAACCTGTCATCGTCCGTCACTGTATGGTCTGCTTGCTTCCAATTAGCCACACCTGAGGGGCATTTTGTGAAAATGGTGTATGGTGGAAAATGGTGGTAATCATCAACAGCCAATTTGTGTTATACCGTGCCGCTACAGTGTGCTCCTGTAATTTGTGACAGTGTACATCTCTTGGCTAGTGTAAGGTGCTAACTGCACCAGTAAATGCCATTTTGCCAGGTGCTGAGAGATGTTTTTATTGTGTGTAGAGCGATGTAGAACTGAATCGTATCTGAGATGTGGTACAGCCAGAATTCCAATTGTGTAAAATTGGCCAGCGTGTATACTGAATAGAGAGCGCACACATTACTGTTCTGTTGTGTTTCTCTTTACTGTGTTTTGTTGCATCACAGTCCTCTGTTCGTCAGTTATCGCCATTACTGATATAGTCCATAGCTATTTTTACAAATTGCATGAGTCATTTTGCATATGTTGAGGCTTAACACAAAGCTGAAACCGGTAAGTCACAGCAGTTCTCACTATCTAATCATTAATGAGGTGGTTATCTTCTTGCTGTGGATAAATATTCTTTCAGCACAGCTGCTGTAATTTAAGGTAATGCAGAAAGGTTAGTTTCAATTGCGTTTTCTGGCTCTCATTTTTTTATTTTTGTCTCTTTCCTGTCTGAAATTGGCACTTGACCTCTCCCTCCGTCCGCCATACAAGTGAGGGGAAACCAGGGAAAGAGGTGATATGTTTGGAATCTGTTTTTTCCACCCAAGGACATACTGTGGTCAGATAAGCCCCTGACACTCATGGAGCCGCGAAGAACTTGTTGAAAAACGTTTGTCATTCAGCTTGGTATTGTGTGGGCTGATGTTTCGTGCCAAGTTTGGAGATGTGTGCTGTCTGTAGATTGGCTCTGATAACGCTATTGGTTCATTGCAATACCGAACACGTAAAAAGCCCCTTCTGCATTCCAGGGAAAGCCGTGGTAGTCAATGACCATACTTTATTGCAAAACTCTGCTGCAATTTACCAAAACCCTCCTCTGTTTATGTATATATGAGCGAGTGGTAACCTGCCTTTGTGTGTGGGAGTGAGTATTGGCCTTATTGTGTATGACAGTTGGTTAAAATATGCTTGCATATACTGTAACCACCCCCATGAATACAATAGACACCCATAACATTCACATACACCCACTATCCTTATTTCATGCTTGAAAGGGAGTGTACTGCATGTAACCATTCTATACTCACTGTAGCATTTCACTATATTGGATTGGCTCTGGCAAGAATGCACACTCCTCAGTATTCATTCTCAGAGAAATGGTCAGCCATTGCCATATGCTTGGCATTAAATCTACATTGTAGTCTTAATGCCTTGGCACTCACGGTGTATTAAAATAAAAATATGTTCTCTGTAATCCTTATAAGATCACATGGAATGGAAATAAATACTGCAATACTTTGCTTTAACCTCAGCTTAATTGTTTGGCCCTTAAAGCACTGAATTAATGTGATTATCTTGTGCTGTTGAAAACCTATCGTGTGGCTGCTTGTTTAAAAGAGCTCCCCGCGGGAGCTGTTTTAAACAACTTGCCACACAATAGGTTTTCAACAGCTTTGATTTTGATATCTTAAGTAACATTAGTTGCATTTAGCGCTTTAAGAGTTAATTTTAGTTTTCTGGCACATGGAGCCAAAAAAAAACAAAACAAAAAGCAAATTGTGTCACTGTTTTAATCCCCTCAGGCTACTCTGCACTTGTTCATAATCTTGTGTGAATAAAGATATTCGACTGTAATAATGATAATTATGCTTGGGGAGTAAGTGCAATATTCAGCTGATAATAAATCATGATTAACTGAAAGCAGAGCGTCACGCTCCGGAATCCACCCTCTGGCTCTGTGCACTGCTGCATGTCTGGATGTCTGGGCCAGTGGAGACGGCTGCAGTTCGTGAGCTGTGTCTCGGTGCCTGTGTGTCGGGCCTCTGCTGGGGGCTGCTTTGTTTGTTTTGAGGTCTTCCTCCCAGCGACATTACACTCCACAGTTTTTGTAAACATTTTAATTTCCCTGAACCCTTTAGAGACTTGTGGATTCTTGGAAGTTTTACAAGTTAATGTTACTGTCTACTCATTGAAGTGCACTTCATTAAGAAGCCAGTAATTACGTTATATTATTTAGCCAGTGCTGTTTGTGGAACCAGTGTTGATTATAGTTTTTCCCAGAATTAAACTAGGGTTTGTGCAAAATAAGTTGTTTTTTTTCTACTCTGTATTTCCACATTGTCTACATTTGATATCATTTTTTTGTTCTCTGCCCTGTGCAGTTACTAGTTGCTCATGTCCGCCCGCTATGTCTTTGTGTTTGTCGATTTTGAGGAATAACGAATACTGCGAACAAGCACGAAGAATTGTGCAACAGTGAATATTTTGAGAGGACTGTTTTGTTTTGGCCGTTTTGTTTTGTGTATGTATCTGTTCTGTACTACTTTGACATAATTGGGATAATTGTTTGACCACAATTTACACTTGTTCTAATTTAATGAAGTCGAATTGCACGAGTAATTCAATTAGTACAATTTACACATGCAATAATTTAATGTAATCTCAATAGTTTTGTGCCCATGACATACCACTGACTGCGTTGCCTTCAAAAAAAACCTCATGTTGAAGTTTAATTTATCAGTTTACAGAGGTTACTTCCTGTTATTGTCCCGTGTGACAGTGGTCTGGTGCGGTTTGTTGTCCCAGAGAGCGCAGCACTGTAGATCTCCACCCTGACCAGAGTGGCTCTTTCATTTCCTCCTTTGAGAGAGTCCTTCACTATTTTATTCTCATAACTGATGGCATCTCTGTGTTCTTCACTGCTGAAATGCATCAGCTGAACTATCCACGCTGGGAAAGATCAGTGTATATTTCAATAGTTCACGGTTACAGAAAATGTGGCATCATGGAGAGGTATAAGTAATAATAATCCAGTAAGTAACTGTACACTGCTGAACAATCACATATTGTGATGTCTTACGAGCGACATGTTGACTTGAGCATATTTGAAAATAAAATGGCATATTATTTATAGATTTTGACCATTATCCTAATGATATCCTATGGTAGATGAGTTTGGTGACTGAAAAACCGAATGATGTAACCCTGTAGTGTTTGTGCAGTTTCATGGGTGCTGCACTGTGCCCAGCAAATACACGCTGTAGTGCGCATACGATGTCAATTAATGTGCCCTGACCTCAAAAACAAAATTTATTCGAGTGTGACCGTCCTGGACGCTCCGTTTGTACTGAGGCAGGGCTGTATACAGGGACTGACCGTACTCGTAATGCATGCCTGCGACATGGCAAAGACGAGGCAAGTTCCACTTATATGAGGGCAGCAAATTATTCAGCTGCAGGAAGATGGCCTTAGCACGAGGAACAGATCCATGCGACTGTCACCACGTCACACCGCTGTGCAGAATTGCGAACCCAGCCAGGAAAGAACATCCAAAGAGGACCAGTCCGCGCACAGATCAGTATGTATCCTTGTCGGTGCCGAAAGAGTCAGCCTTCAGCTGCCCGCGTTGCATCACAAGTGGAAGATGCGATTGGAAGTCATGCACGACACGCCATACGTAACCAGCTTCACAACATGGGCCTGGCTGACGGGGCAGCTCGGAAGAGGCCATTCGTGCCAGAAATTGCCGCAAGTGACTCAGATTTGCACGTGAGCGTGTAAACGAGCCGGCAGAATTCTGGAGAAGCCCATTGCGGTCGGATGGATCCAAACGTAGTATGTTTAGGTCAGAAGGTTGTGTGGAGAGGGCCTGGAGAACTGGGTAATCCAGAGTGTGTACGGCCTATGCTCAAGTATGACGTTAGAAATGTCCTTCTTTGGGAGAACATACCCTACAGAGGAGTTGGGTCATTTCCCAACATTTCATCGATGGAATGAAGGATTCTGCGATGCTCAAGGACATCCTAAACATGCGCATGTGACCACCAGCCAGGAGGCTGCTGGGTCTTGAATGGGTATTCCAGCATGACTGTGACCCCAAGTGCACCTCATAGTGGGGAAAAGGCTTTTCTGGGGTGCAGGAAGGTTTAGATGCTTGAGTGGCCTCCACAAAGCCGTGATTTAAACACAGTAGAGCACCCAAGAAGTTAAACGATGACATCTGGGTCGGCGCACTAGCAGTAAGGCTGGTCTTCAGTCACTGATCCAAGAGCCTTAACCCAAAGGTGTGTCAAAAACTGGTGGACACTGTACCTGCGAGGTGTGATGCGGTAATCGGGGCATGTGATGGTCCCACAAAGTACGAAGACCTTACCAGATCTTTACTGCTCAAATATTCTTTGGACTTCAGCAAACAGAAAAATCAATTTACTTGTTATTTTCAATGACCGTTTGGTACAAAATTCCTTTCATTTATAAGATTTTCTTGTATAAATGGATACTTTGCAGAGGTGTACAAGTACTTATTGGAGTCACTGTATATATAGTGTATACTTCCTTAAAACAGGGTATGCTTTTGAGAAGTTGTTAGCTAGAATTGTGATGAAATGACAGTTTCATACTGATGGTCCGTGACGCAGTCGAAGGAGCGGACAGCAGTTTTTGCTGGATACAGTCACACACAACTGTCTCCAAAATCACTGCAGTACAGGTCCTTACCCATTACTGATATTTAAATTGACTTTGAATTAAGTGCTTTTTTTAAATATAGACCTTTGTTTTCACTTTCATCAGGTATTGATGATAGACTACATGATCTTTTACGGTGACTTGTTACAGGGTACAGTAGTGTTGGATTAGTTCTCTCGTCCCACCTAAAAATACAAAACAAACGGAGGAAAATGTGTTGTTTTCTATTAGTGGAAATTGACTTCCTTTTTTCTTTGGTTGATGCTATTATTGAATTTTTTGGCAAATGACAATGTTTAACAGGCAAGCTTTCTCTCTGTAAGACCAGTGGACTCAGAATCAGATAATGCTAGTAAGGCTGATCAGCGGCTTTATTATCATGTGTGTCCAGCAGGGGGAGACCTTGTTCATATGTACTCAGTCTTTTCCTGAGATGAGACTCTTTAGCCCTTCCTCATACGGCACACCAGCCTCTCAATACCTTTTTTTTGTCTCTTGTGTGAGGACCCTGGTCTGATCATCCATAACATCATCACACTCTCCCCACTCTTTTTCTCTCTTTTCCCTCCTCACTCTGTTTCTACCCCTCTTTCTCCTTCTCTTGTCTTATTTCCTCCCCCACTCTCTCCCTGCCTCTCTCCCAATCTTTCTTGCTCATCCCATCCTCTGCAGGCTGGAGGGAGAGGTGAGTGGGGTGTACCTGCAGTCACCGCCCTGCAGGGGCTCGGCGGGAGCGCGGGACTCTGGGTACGACTCTCTGCGCAGACGCATGAGTGTGCTGGACCGACTGACGCAGACGCACCCGGTGTGGCTGCTGCTGACGCTTAGCGAGGAGGAGGCGGCGCGGATCCTGCTCAGGCAGCCGGCGGGGGTGAGATTAGCTCCGCGCGCGACACTGGTGCCCCTCTGGGGCATCTGCTGTGTAAAAACTACCGACTGTAACGTTACTGTAAGATCAGCCTGACACTTCAACCCACAGAAGTCCAGTTCTCAGGAGCCACTATGTTGTTCAGTAGGGAGCCACATTTGTGCGGCACAGGTGCCGAGATGGAGTCGGGTGCCGTGATTTAGCCTGCTTCCGATTCTGCTGTCAAATATTTCTTCATTGTCTGAATAGTACAATAACTTAAGAAATCTACACATGGGGACACCGTTCGACAAGATAAATCAAATGTTGAGGATTTATTTACTTGTGTGGCAAAAATATTGACTAAACAATCCAAAAAATGTTTAGGTTTTTTAATTGTTATTTACTTGAAATGCGAGGGGTTATTTATTTATTTATTTTTTGGCCTGATACCAGTGCTGGGCAGGGTGGTGCTAGTGAGCAAATGTCTCTCAAGGAAACCTAGTAATGTTCCTCAGAAACAGAGTCTTGGTGGCATCTTGCTCTGAGCAGAGTGCAGAGTGAGAACTATTTCCCTCCCAGAATGTAAAGTCTCCGCCCAGTATTTGTTCAACCACCAGCATATGCTACAGTAACTGCCACTTTTCCTCAGCCAGGAGGTGTAATTAATGGGTAAAATCAGATTTCAGGTGAGGGGGAAACATCTTTTTTCTAACCTCTGGAAATTTGACCTCTGACTGAGATTTGTATGATGATGCATATACAGCGAGGCTCATAAATATTTGGACAATAATGGGCTGTAGATCCATCACTCTTCACTCCATAAGGGCCTACCCTTAAATTAAAGCTGATAGTCTGCTATTTAACTTGAGGACGTCTGAATTCATACGGACCATAAGTGAACCTTGCTGAAATTAGAGCCCTGTAAAATAGTCTCACTGCCTAAATGTTAGCTAACCTCACTGTAAATACACAGTGCAGTCTCTCAGTATTAGTTCAGTGACGCTGTATAAAAGGGCTTTGAATTTTTTTCAGCATTTTGGTGCTACAACCGCTGCTCTGTGAGGTTGGAGCGTACAAGCTAGTCTTCACTCCTCACACACTTCAGTGAGCTGGGGGTCCCCATGCCCCTGTCACTGGTTCTCCTGTTGTTCTCTCTTGGACTGCTTTTGCTGGGATTTACCCACTGCAGACTGGCAAAATCCCACAAGATCAGCGGCTTTGGAGGTGCTCTGACCGAGTCGTTAAGTCATTGCAGTTTGGCTGCTCAGATCCTTATGCGTAGCCATTTTTCTTGCTTCTAACATGTCAACTTCAAGAACTAACTGAACGCTGCTGCCTGGTATATCTCAGGAGGCAGTGTAACGAGACAATCCATGTAATACACTTCCCCTCTCTTTGAATTTAATGTTGTGGATGATCGGTATCAGGACCAGAATATTAAAGCATGTAGTTTCTACTCTGGCCTCTACACAAACCTTTCCTGAATAACTGTGCAAAAGTGCAAAGATTTACCAGTTGTCCAAATACTTGAATGTTGTGATGTGCATTAATGGTGATGTACTCCGTGTATGAACTTGCTTGAATGGTATGATGGTATAAAATATAAAATTTTACATTAGTATCTTGTGGCAATAGTATTGAAGGAGACGACTAATTGGGGGGGGGGGAGACCATTTGCATCCAATATTAAGAGCTGTAATTCATCATTTTTTCACAGGTTCTAAAAGGGGATTTGATGGTGTTAATTTTGGCACTGTACCCTCATGTCAGAGGTACCTCAGTTGGCAGAAAACATATTAACACTGAAAGTTCAATCTGTGTAATATCTCTAGCACCATTACCACTGCAGCAACAGTGCGAAGACGGGTTTCGTCGACTTTGATTTGGCTTAGTCTCCCTCCGTGTGTTTTTTTTTTTTTGGGGGGGGGGGCGTTATCTCAGTAACAGGTGATGACAGTTTATTGCACTGGTGTGTCAAGGTGACTATGAGCAGAGATCTGGGCCCCACTAAGGGTTATACATTACGGCTTGAGTTCCCTGTGTCACCCTGTCTCTCATGAAAAGGTACTTGACGCACTTTGGGATGTCTCTGCCAGGTTTCCTACGTTGCCGTGGGAACAGTGTCGTCATGGCGGTTAAGGTGTCATTCAGAGAACTGGTTTTTGTTCAATACGGATCTGTTCTAGTCCTTTTCATGCATGAGTAATTATAGCCCCAGGGGGTTAAAAATTCTCAGGCTTAATGCAGGGACTGTGTGGCACATTCAGGCTGTTCTTGTCGAGAGGGGGAATTTTCTGTGCGCAGTTCACTATTTGGAGAACCAAAAAAAAAAAAAAACAAATTAGCTTTTTGGCTAATAACTCCCACTCTCCACATTTGAAAAGGATGAATCTGTGGTCAAAACAGAGACTGACCACTTTAATTTGCGAGTATTAATGCGTATAGTGTGTGAACCATGTAGACATACACTTATACAGTTTCACTGTCTCATGTGCGTACTTAACGCGCTGTGCAGTCTAGTCCTGACACACAAACTTTTCTGGGTGCGGGAGGTTATTAACTTTTCTAGTTTCTTCCTTAATACCTGTGAACATCAATGGGGGAAGACATTTGTTTTTTTGTTGCCTTAAAAACACTCTGGTCTTTTGCGTATATTCCAGATGCACAAACTTTGCTGGGTGTGGGAGATTACAATAACTTAATACAAAGTGATTTTATTCATCACCTCTCCTATAGTTCTCTGTAGAAAGGTGTTTCATTTCTGAATCTTCACAAAGATGGTGCATCTCTGTTCTGAGTAAAAGGTAATCTGAACAAAGAGAGGGCTGTAAGCGTGTGAAATCTGAGCCGACTCTCTTGTTTAGATGTTTCTGGTGAGGAAGTCATCCAAACTTCAGAAGAAGGTTCTTTCCCTGCGCGTGGACGATGCGTCTGGACCTCCTGTGTGCGACTTCCCCATGAAGGAGAGCCAATACAGTATGTTGCCTTTCTCCGCAACTCTAATGTTCAAAGACCAGAAATGCGTAATTTGAATGCTCTCACTGGTACATTCTATTGCTGGTGTCACAGTTACGTCTAGTTATTCCTATCATTTAATTTATGATGTTGAGTTGTGACATTGCTCATAAATCAACATTTCTGCATTACATTATTATGATTATTATTGCAGTGCAGAGGTGACTATCACGTCGCCGGTTCGTAATCACCGGCAGGGGTCGGCAGCTTTTTCAGAGTAGCGCACAATTGGCGATCACGCGACAGGGTTTTAAATTGGAAGGGACTGCCACATTTGAGATGCAAGACCCAGCTTTGTTCGTTGCTCCAGCGCCTCCTGTTGGCCAGACGGGCGCTCGTCAGGAAGACTCTGGGTTTGTTCATGTCCGGGTATCCTCCGCCCTCGTTCTGAACTTACGAGGATTCAACCAATGAGTGAATAAGAATCGGTGGTTGACAGGCACGTGCTTCGGAGGAGAGCCGTGAACTGTCTTCACTATCCTGTGTTGGCAGCAGGGGGTCGCATACGAGCAAGCTTTGTACATAGTTCCCCAATTGAGCATTCCAGATTCGGGTGGGATTGGAGATGCCAAATTAAAAAAAAAAAAAAAGAAAAAAAGGAATGGAGTTCTTGAACACTGCATTAGAATTTTGAAAGAAGCATTCCTAAAAACCAGCTCTGATGTGGTACGGTTACTGCTGATCTCTTAGATGATACTCAGGGCTGGATGATATGACATGATCTATTTTGTGAGGACAAAAAACATTTTGTACTGTCTCAAATTTTTATACCGTGGTATGTGAATGTGTCCTTTATATTTCACAAACTTGGAAAAAGGCTTTACTGTAATTGATCAGGACTGCTTTGCACCAGTGGTCGTGTTCATGGAGTGTGTATAGAATGTGGATATGACATGTTTACATATATCATAGTTTGCAAACAAAGTAAGAGGCAAACTTCCTGCAATCTTTTAAATGGGCTGTCACTAAAATGGTGATTATGTCGCTGCGGATTGCCAGTTATTGCTGCCAAAGACTAAAATGCAGCTTACGACTAGCTAGGTTTTCCGGTGCATTTACAGTTTTGCAATGATATTCATAAATTCATGATGTCACATTAATAATTATAGAGTGTTGCACTGAAAGTTTATTTTAATACACACAGCACAATATGCATACTTGACCCTTACGCATTGTGTTTCTCGCTAACGTGAAGTGAGTCAGTGTAGCTACTTTTGTTTATGCCGCATGATATGCTATTCTACTTAGCTAGCTCAATATTTATGTGGTTAGTTGAGGTATTTGGCTTTAAACAAAATTTCCTATTCAGGCCTTTTGGTTGTTGAAATTACACATTTATGTATGTACTGTGTTATCGCTAGTAGGGAGAGCTGCTTTAGTCGATGCTTAATGGTGATGCATAGCAACGAATGAACGTTCACCCCTGATTATCTGTATAATTCAATAGAACCATCAGCTGAATGTCCTTATTCTTCACTCTGAGATCGTTGATAGCGTCCCAACATCCGCGCTTGAATTGAATGCGTAGGTCAATACAGGAGGCTGAAGTTGGTTTCATTCTCTGCATATTATTCTCAATTAAGTTCATTTATTTCCCGCTGTGTTCCCAGCCATTTCAGAATAAGCGTAAAAGGCTAGTTTTATCCTACGCATCTGGTCACACAATACACACAGGACAGCAAAAAAATGGGCATACACTCTTAATAATGTGATTTGTGCCAGGCTGAATGCACATGCCAAATAAGGAAATATATTAAAACCCAAGTTTACCTGACTGCTTTGGGCCAGTCATAATACCGTCCCAAAATTGCAGAAGGACCCGTACCCTTATATGCCATTCTCATTTCAAACCCCCAAATGGGTTGTAGGATGCCATGTATTTTACTTCTGAAAATTGTTGTTTTACACCCCAAGTCTAAGACTCAATAGTATTGAAAATTGTTTGAATAAAGAAAGGAAAATGAAAACATTTGAATGTATTATTTCGGAGTCCTTTAACTGACACACGTTTAAGTATCAGCAGTGGCACTGCACATAGGGCAACTAAACGATCCCGAGGCCTTGCAATATAGTTACCGTACAGGCCAGCAGATACTGCCTAATTCCCATGAGACGTTTCGTGTGTTGCTCATGGTTTTCTCGCGATAATAGCACGCAACATAAAGAGGAGATTATCAACCTCGCACTCTGCCGAGACGAGCTTTGCTGTAGGCCGGCCGCCGAACCTACACACATATGCTTAGAACCTACCAAATGTGCGATGTAATGTAGTCCGAATTAGGCCTATGCACAGTTGTTGCTGAGAAATACTTTTTATTTGCGGATTTAATAGATATAATACGTTGTTGTGTTGTTGTTGGTAATCGCTAATCATTAATCTGTGAAAATCAAATCAACTCCTTTTCCATTTGACATCTGGAACTTGCGGCCTTTATATTATCTAAGCCATGGCTTCTTTTACAGTTGGCATGAAACACCTGCTTGCAAAAGGGACATCTAGTCATATAAAAATAATCTCACGCAAGGTTGCATTGTTAACAGAAGAATCTGGTTTTTCCTTTCTGTATTTGTGATAATATAGCTATCCTTAAACACACCCTAGATAGATAGATCAGTCCAAAACTCTAAACTTAATGGAGCCGGTAAACATCACAATCGGATAATCGCAGACTAATAAATCTTTTATTGACCAGTGTAATAATAATCCAATGACCGTTACACTCAAAATATGAATTTGTTAATTTTAACAAAATGTTAAACAAATTAATTTTTTTCCATGAGAGACGACAAATTAACGCGTTAAAATCAATCCAACAAAAATAATTTGTTCAGGAAGTAACACATTAGTTCGTTTTATTTATAAAGTAAAATTGTTGCTGTGTTAACAAAATAGGTCTATTGTGCTAAATTAACAATTAAGTTACACGATTGGCCCATAAATAATTTTGTTAGGATGTTTGTTATAATGCATCTGCACAAACCGATTATGCGGTCGATGTTCATGTAGATTAAATAATTTAAGTGCGTACTTTTATTAGGCTACTTCGCAGTGAAGTGGTAATGCAAGAAGTGAACGGTAAGGCGAGTTTTTAACCAATGCCAATAAGTTGTTGAGAAGTCAATCAGCTGTTAAAGGAACAAAAACGGGCATCAGAGGCAGTTTCCTCATGTTGAAAGCCCTGGTTTGCAGAAGATAAAATATGGTGGGATAGGAATATCATCTGCACACACAAATATGTAGATTGCGACAGAAAGAATAACATTGTCATTGTTAACATTGATAGAATAACAAAAAAAGTATGTTCCTAAATATTAAAATGTAAAGAATGACAACATATAGCTTGTAGCCTATACAGAGAAAAGATGGCATAGGTTTAAACTCGTCTTCACGTTGTGTTCCTGCTCATTTCAAGATCCTTCGCGGTCAGTCGACACTGAAATTGGTACAAGCGATAAATTATCTCCAATGAAAAGTGACAACAGAAAATTCACTGGGGCCGTGCAGAAAAGTAGCACATCTCTTTTGTTAAGACGATTGGACAAAATCTATTTTGTTAAGATTCTGCTGCATCAACAAATTAATTTGTTACAAAGGCGTAACAAATTTGTTTTTCTTAAATTTTAACAAAATTATATTTTGAGTGTATCATCAATAGGCTACATAAGAAAATCAAAAACATAAATGATACTGTCCAGGAGCCATTCTTTAAACGCGCATGAGACCGTTAACCTCAAAACTGGATGTTTGACATTCGGAATCTCGTTCACTAACAGTGCTGTTTACCGACACCAGTTTCATGCGAGACTTATCGCGATACACATGTATAGGCTACTCGTCAGGCCTATTACTTTTCCTACGCACAATATATGTGACTCGTACATTTACGCTGCGTCGCGATACTCTCGTGTATGTCTCGTGTATTTCTCCCGATAATCTTGCATAGAAATGGCACGGTCTACTGGCCTGTATGGTATTTTTATTATTTAAAAAAATTTTATATTGTGATATATATCTTTATTGTGATTAAAAAAATGCTATATGTTGAAGTAAGGTTTTTGCCATACTGCCCAACCCTTCTCATATTTTGAGTTTCACCATAAGTGAACGGACCACTAGGTTCAGGAACTGGGAAACATCTCCGTTTCCTTCCAGTCATTTATGGAAAATCATTTATGTTTAATTTCCTAAACTGAGAAATTGTCCATTATATACAGTAGCTCAATGCAAATAAACGTGATTTTGTTTAATTTTGTGAGTTGACAGATTTTAAAATTAGATGCTCAAATCAGCAAGTGCTGCCATACAGAAAAATTAGGCCCTGATTTCTGGGCAGGATGCCCTGTTTGTGCTCCACCCCCCACCCCCCGGCATCCTCTAAAGGCCCTTACGGCCGTACTCATGTCCTTAACTAACCTGCACTGACAGAGCCTGATGGATAATGCACACATTCTCACGCTAATGGTGCCCCTTTAGAGGCTGCTTCTGATTGCTTCCCATTTCCCACAGTGCTCTGTGTCAGGCTTTGGCTGCAGTTGTAACCTTCAGCTCTGCAGGGTGAATTCTTCGTCAGAATTCAGCTGTAGCTGCATCCTCCGACATGCATTCTTTATCACAGCTTGACTATATCCATAGCCTTCACCTCTGAGGGAGGGCTCCATCTTCTAGCATACCTTACTCTGGACCCTGAGCTGCTGAGAGCACGCTTTCACTGCCCTGTGTTCGCATTGTAAGGTTTTCAGGTCTCACAAAGACCAGATTGGAGTAATCTTGACTAAACATTCCAAGGCTGTTATAAAGATCACAAGAGAAAACTGAGTGCAACAGAACTCTTCAGCTGCGACTTTGGACTGTGAAAAATCATTGAAAACACACAATCCTCAAAGGCGTAACGCAGGAATTTTGCTGTCAAATAGCTGGCGAAATTGGCGCCAATTTCTCAACCGGCGCATGTGTTGACTTAACAATTGGCTTGGAAGAATGAGACATCCCATTGATCGATTCCGCAGTTCGTGCGAGTCCAGCCGTTAAGCTGAACACGAGGCTCCATCCTCTGACAAAAGCAGGATCCTGCCGTTCCAACTTCCAGCCGTGATACGAATTGCCGCTGACACCCCATCCTCCAATGGAGGAGCTTTCCAAACTGAATTGGTAAAATGAAAACACACTTGTATTCGCGAGTTAAGGACAGATGCAGGCAGAACTCATGCCAGTGCGCTGAGTCTTATTCAGTCACGCTTGGGACTCTGTCAGCAGAGCCTTGTGTAATGCTGCTCTAAGGTTTCAGAGCGATGACGTCGCCCTCTCCGGGGGAGAAGAGGTCCAGTCCAGATGGGAGAAGTTAACCCACTTCCAGCTCCCCCCCTCCCTCCTCAAACATCAACACAGAGACTCCGTCTGCTCCCAAACAGGGTCACACGTGGCCCTCCAGGCTCAATCCTTTAGCGTGACAGGACTGCAGTGGGGACAGACGCAAGGGCAGGACACTGTGGACGATTCTAGCTTGGCTCTCTGCTAGTAAACGTGAAACTCACTGAAGTTTAATGTTAGAGGAACACGGCCATGGCTGAGTGTGCCTGATAAATTTGGGGAAAAAATGAGCTTCCAACTCTGGTGAAAATGGGTAGTTTAACAATATACTGTGGTTAATCATATCTGTTAATTACAGCTGTTCTTTAGAAAACTAGTTATTTACTTTAGGACTGGACTCGCAGGATATTTTAGTATTTGAACTCGATTTTTGTGTTGTTTTTTTCTCTACACACAGACATCAGTGTGTCTGCTGCTGTTTCTGCCCATGTCTACTGGAAAAGAAAATCCATACCCTTATAGAGTAATATTGGATCACACACGACATTTTAGAAAATAAACTTAAGTGAAGCCAAAATGCAAAAAATGACAAGTATTGAAAGTTGTCATATTCTTGGTTATATTGCAAGGGATCAGTCACGTTGCTACTATAACAAATGCCGAGGATCAACGAATGGTCTTTCTAGTAACTGGTGAACATCCACATATAGTGTCAGTGCCATTTTAAATTGACACACACAAATTTTCATGCCGTAAATGTTTTCTTTTTGAAAATTTGTGAAAGACTAGGGGCAGGGACCATCAGAGGATTCTATTTAGCACGTACACGAGTTAAATGGACTTCACGGGACTGAGTTTAGTATGGCCAAACAGTTCTTTTTCCTGAGTTGTATTTTCCTACAGGACAAAAATTGGTGCATTATTCAATGGTGTGTGCTTTTAATCACAATGTGACTGGTCAACACTGCATAGAAAGAGCTGTGATGAACCAGTTGTGTGCTAATCTATGTGCTTGAACCATGGTCTTGGTGTATACAACTCACCGTTCAGTTTTGACACTTTTCTCAATTATGTTAATAGGATTTTTTTTTTCCCCATGACAATTTTTAAAATTTTGTCTGTCCACCTATCTCTCTTGTATGCTCTTTCCGAAAACTCACAATGACATGTTCTTTTCCTTCTAGCATTTTCTCTGGAAGGTTCAGGCATCAGCTTTGCGGACCTCTTTCGCTTGGTGGCCTTCTACTGCATCAGCAGGTAAAACGGCAGCAGGGTATTAATCCCTCCCTTTCTCTCATCACAGCCAGTTATATGTGAGCATGGAACTCCCCAGCACACAGGATTGGCTCATTTCTGTGCCTCTCAGCTGAGTCAATTCTTCACATTCAAGTACTGCCCATGTCACTGTTTACACTTGCCGTCTCGTTTAAATCTTATCGTCTCTCACACTTGTCATATTATTTGGACCATTCTGGCAATTCCCCTCGGGAACCAGTAGTAGGCTGTCACTTCTGCGTACAAGATAAAGTTTACCATAACATACGCTGTTCATTTAAAATCAGTGTAACTGTGCTGAAGTGGCTACTGAGGGACTACGGAACACATTTGTTTACGACTTAATACTCCATTACTAACCTCATGTTCTGGCCTCATCTGTTCTCCTTGTGTTGTCATTGTTGAAGTGTGTTTCTGATGTAAATTAGTGCAAACGTGTGGGCAGAAAATGTGGGGGGGGGGCTGATGCAAGCAGCTCGGATTTAATCGAAAACACTCGCCTCCGTGCTCGCTGCGTGCCAGCTAATGAGCCCACGGAGAAGGGGGGAAAACAGGAAACGTGGTCGAATAGAAAAGACTGAGGTATTGCAACAAAAAAGCCTGTTTGTTTTCTGCGTGAGCAGTGCATATAAAGTTGCATTTACCCTCATAATTGGGTTACACAGATCCCTGATGAAATGACATGCATTGACTTTCAGTACCGCGTTCCAGCCCGTGGTCTGTTTTGAATCTGTTCGCAATGCATGCTAGCGCTCATTATTTGTAGGACTCTTACAGTTGTTTTCTTGGGCTCCTCGTTTATCTTTTTCTGTGACTGTATGCAAAAGGCCACCCACTCTTTGTAGTATGTAAGCCCTTTGCTTGTCAAGCTCATTTATAAAAGTGGCTGTATTTGAGGGAACAAAGTGCGTGTTGAAAAAACTCGAGACCAAATGAGCTAATTAAAAAAGATGAGCTACTTGCCTCAATGTCATGCTCTCCTGACTTGCTGTCGGTTAAAAACTTGAGTGGAGTGAAATTTTGTGTGGTTTTACTGGTCATTGCTGTCAATTGTGCATAATATTTTTGGGAAACTGTGCAAATGCTACTGAATTACCTGAACTCCACTGGACCTAAACCGGAACAGATTCTGAACAGCTGTTTATGGTTAAATGGAGAAGACTTGTTTACTTTGTTAAACCCCAGCACTGGTTCATACTGTTTGCCCTGATTTTCCTCCTCTGTAACACGAGAACTGTTGGCCTGTCCACATATGTCAGTTACAGGTGCTTGGCCAGTCCAAACTCCCCCTTGGAATGTGCAGCCTTAGTACAGCTGCCGGCACGTTCTTCGTGCTATGGCTCAGGTCAGAATCTGGAGCACTACAGGCCTGCTGTTTTGTTTTTATTTGGGAACCAGTTCAGGCCAAATGAACCTGGAGCCGGCGTCAGATTGCATGATTGACGAGCTTGCTGTTACTACGCCTCGTAAAACCTGGAGCCCCTCGAGTATGGAACATGGATTTGGGTGTAAAACAGTTTGTTTCGGGTTTTACTCGGCATAGCTAATTCTGCAATCCTGGTTCGCAACACAGGGCCCTGGTTGTTTGAGTTGCCTATAATGCCGTACTTGAGTGATTCAATTGTGTATGGAGTAGCAAAGAAAATCAATGATTAATGTTGCTCTCCAAGATGAGGGCTGCATTTTTTTTGTGGGCAGGACTGTCCCTCCCTCTGTCAGTCTATATGTCCGGCCGTGTTCCACTGTAACCATGGAAACCTGGTAACCTCTCCCTCCTCACAGAGACGTCCTACCCTTCACGCTGAAGATTCCGGAAGCAATCGCAGCAGCCAAGACGAAGGCAGACCTGGAAGAGGTGGCCCAGCTGGGTGCCGGTAAGCTATGTCTTTACAGGGTCATTACTGCGTTATGCTGTGTGTGCTACTAAAGGAGCTGCGTTCTTTCTTAAGTTGAGTCCACTGCATTTCTTATGTCTCTGCATTATTTGCTGAATTGTGAAAAAACAAAATTACTGTCCAAAAATACAAAAATTAATATATCAATCAAGAAAATGTCTTATGTTAAGTCCAGCAACATCAGCTTTATCAAAAACAATGGTCACTAAAAGGTCCACAGCACCACTCAAAAGTTTTGAAATACTGGTGATTTTCAGATTGATTAAACAGTAGAATCTTTGTTTTACAGCAAGACCATGACCCTGAACTTATTCAAACTCTGCAGGAACATTCTGGAAAGGAAATAATATGTAGGGAAATTGTAAAATAGAAATTGTCTGGTTTAATCCCCATAGAACTGTTGTGGGATCATCTGCCTTGTGAAGTTTGCGGTCTTTTTTGATATCCTTTGAGAAAAATACCTTCCTTCAATTAATATCCTGAATGTCTAATATTTGCTGGGCAATTATTGAGATTCTCATTGGATACTCTGAGAAATTATCATATCGTTAAAAACTTACTTTGCCTCCGAATACCTGGAATACTAAATAGCTCTCGAGGGGCACTTGGTAGAGCGCATATCTCCGCCACACCATTTCTTCGACCAATCACAGTCAAAATCTAAAGGGTCCATCCCTGATGTAATACTAACCCACCCACAAAATTTCAGAGGTATCTGTTCATTACTTTTTGAGATATCTTGTACACAAACAGACAGCCAGATGGCTAGTGATTCCAAACTTCTGAGCGGTAGTGTACCACAGATGTTCTGCGCTGCCTCATTCACAAGCATTTCACAATGCCTTTCCGCTTTTCCTTCTGCAAGCGAGACAGACTTGGGCTCGTGTTTTCAGCAGAATTCTCTCTGAAACATCCTGGTCGCAGTCACAGTTTCCAAACATCCAGGAATATCATTGGCTCAGCCAAAGTTCCAGTGAGTCAGTGAGGGTTGAGACTGCTCTTGTTGTTCGAGGTAGAGAAGGTTCAGTATCACTGAATTATCTCAGCATAATGTCGCTGCATGGATATTTATAGCATAATTATTTCTCCTCAGTTAAAATCCACAACTATGAGTACGCTGTTGAGAAATCAGTCTTTGCAATTGTCTTGCTGTTATAATTGTACTTAAACTATTTTTCCCCTGTCAAAGAGAAAATAATGGCTTGTTTTATGTTCTTTCTAAGTTACTCGGTGTGCTTGCTGCCATCTGCAATTCTTGTGATAAATCAAGTATTAGGCCTCATTGAAAATATATTTTTTCTTATTTAACAAAAAAATAATTGAAATGAGAATAATAGAATAAGTCTAAGTATACCATAAGCAATATAATTTATTGTACTCTGGCACTTTGAGTTTGAAAGGATGCAGTGAAAATGAGGTTGTAGTTCAGACTGTCAGCTTAAATTTTAGGGTGCTTTTATTCATTCTGGATCTTTTGTAGAACTTCATGAACATTCTACCCCCTGGTCCCCTGTCCCATTTATAGGTGCATCAAAAATATTTGACAGTGTGACATGATGTAGAATAAAAATTTCTATTTTATCCCAAAGAGTGCTAAATGCAGCCATTGTTGCTCAATGACGCAAGATGTCAAAAACCATTCTGTTGAAAACCAATCATTTGGCGACTTGTTTAAATGAGCTCCCGCAGGGAGTAGGTGTGCATCGGCATAACATAATTAAATGTATACTTTTTGAAAAATGTATTTCAGCCCTTCAAGGGTTAATATTTTGTCAAATATCCCTTGTAGAGGACGACTGTTTGAAGTCTGTGATTCACTGACATCTCCAGACTCTGGGTATATCCCCTGGTTATGCTCTGCCAGACCTGCACTGCTGCCATCTTCAGTGCCTGCCTGTTCAGAGCACTTTCTGTCATCAGTCTCCATCATCATATAAAATGCACCTCAGATTGTTTCAGATGTAGTGATTGACTCTGTTAACTGAAACCAAATGACAAGTTTCAATTTGTACCCAAATTATGGATCGACTGCAGCTGCCTCTGCAGATCCTCCACGTCAATGCAGAAGATTTACAGTCTAGAAGAGAAGACTGAAAGCGACACCTGTGTTTCTTCTGTTAATACAGACAATTTAACTCGCTTGTCTTCAAGTGAAATTGAGTCTGAACTTGAAGACAGTTTGGATGATGACAGCAGTCTAATCAGAGTACAGCCATTTACTTCTACCAACAAGAAATATGTCCTCACAAGCAAAAGCTGCTGATTATTTGCATCTCGTCTTCACTCTGGAAGTTTGCCATCTACGTGTTAATGAAACAAATCGCTATGCCCAGGGGAGTGTCAATAGTAAACCCGATGCAAAGGGAAACAACACAACAGCAGGCTAAATGACTGTTTGCCTGGGCGTTTAAGTACTCATTGGGTTTTACATGCTCTCGTGAGTTCCCTTGTCTTGGTCAAATGATGACTTGCACTGTTGTCATTTGTATTTTTAATTATCTCTTCATAATTTTACCAATTAAAACCTATCGAATGCAGGTCTGATATGTGTCCTTCAACTTTTCTTGTAGTATGATGTTGTTAAGCATTTCGTTTCTGCAGTGCAGAGCTTCTTTTTGAGGGTACCGTAAAGGTAGCTAACTGGCTGAAACTGCCTTCGGAAGGAGGGTCCTAGTACGCATGTCACTCCTAGGAGATGAAGGGTTAAATTAGGCAGGGAGTGGAGAGAGCTGAAGGCTTGTATTATGTGGGTAGCTATGGGATCTATTTTAAAACGGTGCCTCCTCCTCCTCCTTGATGTGGTTTTGATGAATGGGGAAACCAATGCAGTGCTGGCTCTCCGGCTGAACCGCTCCTCTCAGTGTAGACAGTAAGGAGTTCTGACGCTGTGTGTGGTGTATGAAAGGTGGCGTTCATGTGAATGGCGCATCAATTGTTTTGCATCACTGGGGAAAAATGTCTCGCTCATCGCGCTTCATGTGGTTAGCACCTTTCTCATCACGTTAAACGTGAGTTTGCAGTGTCTCACATATTGTTAATTCCTGGCGAAGATCTGTCAGGAGTAATCCCAGCTTTATCCGTGATGTAATCCAGATGATAATGGCAAATACCACAGACCTGCTTTGAACCTGAATCGTAAAAACTGTAGTTCTTTGCTTTAGCTCTGAACATTTCAGCTTTAGATGTGTAATCAAACAGTGTACATGTTCAAATGGGGATTCTTAACTTTTTCAAACTAATTTTTGTACAATTTAGTCACTCCTTGCTGTCACAACGCAACTTTGCGTCCACATCGCAGCATATGACTTGGGCCTGGCTGTTTATTGACACGAATTATCATGTCAGATGTTTTCAATACGTTTTATCAGGAACTAGCAGTTTATTATTGTTTTTTGTGTACCTGCCAATAAAACTGCAGCATTGAACAAAGTCCCTGCCGAGATATCTGCGCCCAGGAGGAAGTATTTTATTGGAGGTGTTTAGGAAGAAGAATGTTTCAATAAGGTGTCAGGTCCTGAGTGCCCTGGCCTTCTCCAGTGAAGCCTAGTCCCACTCTGGTGCTAAATGGCCCTAGCATGCTGAAGGGCTGACTGCCCTTCGTGCCTTGGCCGAAGGAGAAGTGAGGTCTGCCACAAGCTTTCCCAGGGCTGCTATTATCGGAAAGTTCTAAGACTATATTTGCCCCACCTCCCAACCCCCCATTTACACAGCCTCAGGTGTTTAAAACTGCTGAGACTGCATTAGCTGGGGCTGCTAAACCCCATTCTGCACTGGGTTATTCAGGCGCTACACAGTATAGAGGGTCTGTCTAAACAAGTGCTACTCTTGAAAAGTCATTATTCTTGCGTTTTCACCTCTGCATTTGAAATTATGGGCTTGTTGCTTAATGAGTGAACTAGTGTTGCTCCTTTAGGCGCATGCCTTTCAAAGGAGTCAAGCTACCTCACTGCATTTTGTCCTTGCATGGCATAAGTCATTGACAAAACTTGTAAAAATAAGACTTATATACTCAGGGAGATAATTGTGGCTTTTTTGGGGTTTGTAGTATTAGATTAACCTCAAGCAAATGGCATTGTGCTGCCAGGGGTGGTTTTGCAGTTTCAGTGTCTGTTTCCGATACCTTTCTTTTTTGCTACAAGGCAATTACTTCTCAGTGCCTGAAATAGATTATGTTAACTGATTCATAGGGTTTTCCCCGCGAGTTATTCGGTTACATGTAATGTTCATACCAGCCATAGGGTAGCTGTGTCTCCTTTTTCGGTGGATCTGTGACTTGTATTACATCCAGCAGACGGGTCATGGCAGAACAATTAAGTGACTGAGAGAAGATCATTAAGAAGGGGAGAAATAATGAACTGTTTGAGAGGGAAAAAGAGTGAGAGGGAAGGAGAGAGAGGGGGAGGGAGTGGATGGGCGGAGGGGGAGGTGTCCGGCGTTCAAAGTACGTCCCCTCTGGTATTAGCATGCATGACTCACTCGAGTGTATGGGTGTGTGTCGACATTTGTGTGATTCACTCTGGAGCAAAGCACGGCTCCGCTCTCGGTCTCTCCGCACTGATATACCGCTCGGATTGCGAAACGCTCCAGTTAGCAGAAGATCTTTAGAAAAGCTTCCTCATCCACCAGTTCATGCCTGATCAGTGGGAGGCTAATGTGAGTAAATGTTAATTTTATGTGGTGTTGAATTAAAATTATATTACTTCCTTAGTTGGCATACATTCCCAGAGTAGCTTCCATACACTCATAGACTTGTGTGTTGCAGACAGTCCGCTATTCATGTACGGCTGTATTGAAGAGCTAAAATGATTTCCTGAATGGGTTTTGCTGGCTGTGCTGTATTATGGATTGAATGCAAACCTTGATTAAGCTAGTAAATGTATTTTGTGATGAAATACTTCTTTTAGAAGGAATTTCAGTGTCAAACATTCAAAGTCTTTCTAAGAATTGCTTGCTTTTGAGGTGGCACAGTGATGTAAACTCTTCAAAATAGTCTGAGTAAACAGTCTGTTTGATAAAAGCCCTTGAACAAATGTGAGCAGTCAAAGGTCTCATAACTAGGTTGAGATTTTTATAAGTTGTTATTTATTTTACATTCTGTGTGACACAAATTCGGGTGGGATCTTCATCGTCAATGGTGCCAAGGTGCATTTCCAGAGAAAATTTTTTTTAAATGTTCAGAAGAAAGAAAGATATTTTTCAGACGCTGGACATTGCTGTGCTGAAGTTGTGTAGTTTTTGGTTGGAGTTTGGCTAACCCTCTCCCTCTCTCTGACAGGGTTTTGGGACTCCCCCCTGTGCTGCCGTAGGAAGAGCTCAGGGTCCCTGTCCCGTTCGGCGGCGCAGGGCAGCGTACAGCTGAGACGCCCACCTGAGGGACAGAAGCCACCCCCTCCGGAAAAAGCCCCCCCAGCCCTCCCACAGCCCCAGGCCTTGTCCCAATCCAACGGGGCGCTCTGCTTCGTCAACCCCCTCTTCCTGCAGGCCCATCGCGGCGAGGGGGACCCGAGTGGACTGTCCGACCCCGCTCCCTCGCCTCCAGAGTCGCCCGTCTCGGTTGGCGTCAGCCCCGGCAATAGCGCAGTCCCACCCGGGGGGAAGTCGCGCACCCCTCCGCCGCGACCCCCTCCCCCTCGCACGCTCCCGCGCCGACCGGCCCCTCCTCCGAAACAGAAGAGCATGCCTGAATCGGTCTGCTGGGCCCGGCACCAGCCCGCTAAACCAGAGCAACCTCCACAGCAGCATCAGAAACGCCAGAGCTTCATGGGCTCCAAGCTCAGCAGCCAATCTTCTTCCTCCTCGACTTCCTCCCCGCCCAAAAAGGTGAGCGCGCCCATCCCCGTCCCCCCGCCCCGCTTCAAGAAGCAGCAGAGCGCCCCAGACCTGGATGGCCACCGCTGCAGGATCGCCCTGGAGGACCACACCATCGAGCAGGCTCTGTCCCGCAGCAGAGCAAAACTGCTCCGCCGAGCCCCGGCCCTGGAGCAGGGCAGCCCCAGCTCCCCCGACAGCGCTGAGGCGAGCCGAGGGGGTGAGGAAGAGGAAACGGGGCGGGACCGGAGCGGCGGCCAGCGGCTGAGTGACATGAGCATCTCCACATCCTCCTCCGACTCCCTGGACTTCTCCCACAGCTTCATCCTGCCGGGGCCCGGCCTGCCGCAGCACGACACCAGCGAGGAAGAAGAGGAGGAGGAGGAGGAGGAGGAGGACTACGGCGTGAGCGTGGAGAGCGACCAGGAGGCGGGCCTCCACCCAGCCTACAAGTCCTTCAAGAAGCGGTACAGCGCTGGCGGGGTCGGGGTGGGCCCCGCGTTCATCCTGCCCCAGGCCCTCAAGGGCCGCTTGCGGAAGATGAGCGGCGTCTTCAACTCCTTCATGACGCCGGAGAAGCGGGCCGTGCGGCGCATCGCCGAAATGTCCCGGGACAAGGGCTCGTACTTCGGCTGTCTGGTGCAGGATTACGTCAGCTTCCTGCAGGAGAACCGGGGCTGCCACACCTCCGGCCTGGACCTCCTGCAGACCCTGCGGCAGTTCATGACCCAGATGAAGGCCTATCTCTGCCAGAGCTCCGAGCTGGACCCGCCCATCGAGTCCCTCATCCCTGAGGACCAGATCGGTAAGAGCGCCCCACCCTACCTTTTCTTTCCCCCACCCTTATCCATCAACAGCGCACTTTTTTTTTCGCCAACTGAGGCTTTACTTTACGTCAGGGCTCCTTTATATCTCACTTCCTGTAGCCGTTACTCCTGTCTGAACAAGTGCACCTCATTCAACGGCAAAAGATTTCTTTGAGCTGCTTGTTAGTATAATGCGTGTGTCAAGTTAATGGTGGAAAATAAATCCTGCTGTACTGTAGATCGCCTGGAACAGTATTGGGAAACCTTGGTTTGTTCTATTTGTTCTGGTAAAGAAATTAATTTTTTCATAAATCGTTGAGATGCATTGCCCAAAACTGCATCAGAAAACTGCCTGAATACCTCAGTAGTTGCAGGATATTCAGTCGTGCGGAAGCCATTCAGAAGGCATTTGTTCTGCTCGCGCATGCAAAAGGTCTTAATAGAACATTCTTTTGTAATTAGCGTGTGGAAAGTTTTCGGGCGCTATTTTTGTAGGCGCTCAGCCTGGGGGCAGAAATGGTTGGGAGAAGATATTCGGGATGAATCAGAGGTGATGTTTTAATGTTCCCCTGGCTGTTGGAGGGTCACTGAGTCAGTCACCCTGAAAATGAATGCTGCCTGAGTAGGGAAGCTGTGCAGTAAGACGGCTGGGGAGTGGAATTCGCCTCCCACCGTTACGTTTGGAGGTGGGGGTTGATGGGGTGAGGGGAGTGTTGGGTTCCACTGCTGCCTGGCGTGCGCACACACACACACACACCGGTCGGGGCTACTCTGTGGTGCTGAAATGTTATTCTTGGCCTCAGTAACTTGGCAGAATTTCACCGCTGGGATCTCCCCTGAGTTATTCTGTAGCTCTCCGGGGCTTCTGTGTTTGGAGCCCCAGGGCTTCCAGCTTGAGTTTTCATTTTCTCCCTAAAGAGCTGACTTTTTCACCCATTGCTTTTCCAATTCCAACTGAATTTAATCTACTTCCGTATGTCTTGTCCTTTTTCCAACACGCGGGTTAGTCGAGGGGAAATGGAGCAAATCTGAATGAAGCTAAAGATAACAATGTTCGTGGTTCGTAAGCTAACCGCAATCCAACAGACCAATTATCTTCAAACCGTTTAAAAGTGTCACCAAAACGTTATATTTTAATGTGTAGTGTATTTTGGTTAAAGAATAGAAAAAAATTGCAGCGGAACATGATCCACAGAGCAACACGAAGGCAGACTTCGATTCGCCTGTTGTTTTGCACACAGTAAATATATGTAGGTATGCATGTTAATGTTTGATCACTCAGCACTTGTCTCTTGTTCATTGTCGTCATCAACAAAGCTCCATTTGAGAGGGTATTCGACAGTAAAGATATTCATTAGCGCAAACTCATATACAACGTGATTTAGGTTTGTTTGTAGTCCGGAGGTGTGCCTATATTACTGAAATGAAAACCTGGGGTATGTAGGGTCATCGTTTAGTGGAAGAGTTTGTCTTTGGTGATATAAGGATGCTAATGTTGGATAATAACTGGATTTTATCATTGCACTCGTATCTCTGAGGTTGTACAGTTAATATTTTTGCCCTTGATTTCAGCCCTTGACATGTATACCTAATTTGAATTGCTAGGAGCATTAATCTCTCTGAGTAAGCAAATTTCAGCTAATTCCTACAAATGTAAAATTTGGCTCGCCAATCAGGCTTGTTGTAGATCAGGGTCGATATTGGAAGGCAGCTGTTTTTCGTGTTTTGTTTGTGGGTTTTGTAGGGATTTGCGCCAACCTGTTGCCTCTCTTTGGCTGCATTCATACTGTAGATGTCTTACTTTAGGTAGAGCCCTGAGACATGATTCCTGTTCCACACCATCTGCTTGAAGTTATTAATAGAAAAATGAACTCCTTTTACACTCTTTCATGCACTGAGGTGAGTCTGTGTCCTCCTAACAGTAAACTCTCATGGAAAGTGTTGTTATTGACTCTTTTCTTTGCAATCAGTTTATAAAGCGTAGTAGTTTGTGAAGCGATTCAGGCATATTTTCAGGGCGACTCGGCTAGTGGTCAGGCCAGAGAGCAAATCGCACCTGTCAGTGACGTATGACTCACTCCCTGCAGTAACCATTATTCCACTTTGCCATTTCATAAAGCCAACTGCTTTTAAACGCACTCTAAAGGTTTACTGTGCTGCGGATTCTTTTGGCCCTGTGCTGGATGTTAATTTCTCCTTGTGTGGGTGGAATGGCAAAAAAATAATAACGAACGTGGAGAATGAAGTGCTTTATGTCGACTCCGGCCATCTGGACGGAGTGTTTTCAGTGGTGGAGAGAAGGTCACTATTGTGCGGTAACGTCCGATTGGTACAGCCCGGACTGTTCTTCTGTCATTGTATGTGTGGTCGTGCAGTGTGCAATAGGGAACTGGGGCCAGGCCGTCATGGCGCTTTGCAACGCAGCTGAATGAGATTGCTTAATGAGTAGGGTTTTTGGGGTATATATTTCCTTACAAAGGCTTGACTTGTTGTTGGAATGCTAGAACAAAAATTGTTGGTTACTGCAATGCTAGAACAACATTTTTAAGTCAGTGCTAAAACTCCTTTGCTCTCCATTGGCCTGCTAGCACTAGCATTAGCATGTGCGGCTGAGCGCATCTGTGACCTCATTACTGTGATGTTTCTGGAAAACAGTGCAGATAAGCAGACAGGAAAAAGACCCCTAAAATAAAGCTGTCGGCCAGACGTCTTCCCTCATCTGCCCCCTTTCTCATTGTCTAATACCTCTCTCTCCTTTCATCGCCGAACCCGCTCACCCCGATGGGCACAGATTTGCTGACGGTCAGACTCCGATGGCAGTGTGCCGTCCTCGAGTAAACTCTCGGGCCGTCCACCTAAAATGACCTCCCTTCAGTGTCCGCCTCACTTCACTGCTTCTCAGTGCGAGGAGTACTACTCCTTAACCCTTTATGTCCCAAACACAATCTGATGCTTCCCCACCCAAATGAGGCACAAGTACTGTGGTCACTTCAAAGGTTAACCCCTTAAACCATGATTTTCATTTGAATTTCCCCCCATAGAAAGTTCAAGGTTAGATTAAGCTTTTTTTTCCCTCCGTATTGAAGGACAATGTCACCTACATTTTCTGCGTCTGCTGGTTGCAGCGCTTCACTGAAGCTACATCACACTTATATTGAGAGAAATATTCAAACCCAGGGTGTCACTTTTTTTTTGGCCAAAACATTACAATAAAGAGAGAATATCTTGATCTTGTGCATCATTTTATGCGGATTTCCCTGACATCCAGCAGGAGTTATCTGGGATCTCTGGATAACTTTGAGATCTCCTCTAGAGTTTAAAGTAGGCCTGATGTTCCACAGGTTTGAATAGAGCAGCTGCATTTGACTAACCTATATATGGGTCCATAGGTTTTGTGGGGTTCAAATGTATTTTTCCGTGGAAGGTATAGCAGGTCACTTTGAATATAATCTCATTGTCTGCTTTTGCGGTCATTCAATGTGAATTTTCAGCCATTTTGTGACTTTGGGTATGAACAGAGCACCACACCTGGTTTTCTGCAAGCCCAGGGCAGACATCAGTCTACTAATGTGGGTTGAACAGTTGCTCTGTGGCAGTAAGATCCTGGTAAGATACTATGTCGGAAAACTCTGAGTGTATGTGTGGTTTTTACAGAAACCATGGCCATATGCGTAAATACTGAAGCAGAATGTGCTTGGAGAGCAGTTTTGTCCTGTGTGATCTCATCTCGTTGACATTTAGCTTCCATGTTGTGCTGAACCGCTGTCAGGGAAGAGGAAATGTGATCGTTCTTTTTATACGAAAATGAGAAAACCAGCTGACCCTTCAATCTCCATACCTTTTCTGAGAAGACCTGCCCTAGTAATTTGGTTGTTTGGCCGTCCATCTTTGCCAGTGTCCTAAATCCGCTGTTATAGCATCACCTCTTCCCACAGATTTGCTTATTAAGATGTGAGATCTCCCACGGGTATTTCAAACGTGCCCGCCTTAACATTTTTAAGCTGATGTAACGGATCACTAAATGTTGCTGATATAAATTAAGTTTGAGAACAATGACTTATGATTTTGAGAGAAACCGTTCTGGAATATCCGCTCTTTTTTTGGGGGGAGGGGGCTGTGTTTATTTAAAGTGCCGTGTTTGTGCGTGTCCCAGCGACTGCAGAGGACAGTGTTTGTAGCCCTCCTGTCGAGAAAACAATGCGCTTTTCACCTTGACCGACCTCGACCGGTCAGATCGAGGATTGTATAAATAACACATCTGAGGCAGAGCTGGAGGGACAGCAGCCATCTGAACTGAACCACACCCACTCTGCCTGTGAGCCACGGCTCAAGTGGAAACGTATGGGGCCCACTTACCCCCCGCCCCCCACACAACCAGAATTCCTGGAAAGACCTCAACAAGCGCTTTGGCGGATGTCCCAGCAAAGCTATCCTGAATTTGTGTCGGGAGGGGTCGGAATGTTTCTCTTTACCTCAGGGGCTTTTTTCCGTAAAAATCGGGCAGAATTTCGTCATTTTTTTTGGAAGACTGAAATATGTCAAGACTTATTTTGTGTGTTCGCGTGTGTGCATTTCATTTAATTTGTTTTTCATTCACACACTTGTTATTCCTCATAGGGCGGTGCGTTGCTCAGGGAATTATTTCATTCAGCCAGTTCTGATGTGCTTGCAGGGGGCTGGATAAGCTAAAGGTTCCACACAGATTTCGTGGAAATATGATTACTCATTAGGGGCTGTGCGCCGGAGGTTCAAAAACACTTATCGTTCTTAGTTTTTTTTTATTATTATACTCGGACATTAAAGTCTATGGCAGCCCATAAAACCATGTGGTAAAAGTCTTGAAATTTGGTGAACTAACTGCCAACTATCGGAGGAAACCCTGCATCAGTTTTGGGGTCAATGGGTGAGTTGCTCTGGTGCCGCCATCAGGCCAAAGTTGCCCTTTGTCTGGTCATAACTTCTTAACCTTCTCTTGAGAATCTGAAAACATTTCCCGCCGCCATGATTTTACGCCATTTTTAATTTTTTTGAGATGTGTTTTTGTATCGACTCCTGGCAGAGGTCTGCTTCAGACTATGCCACACAAAAGCGGTCACTTAGACTCATGACTTTCCTCATGCATGGCCATAATTTAACAGCAGATATGCCAAAACAGGAAGTGAGGGAACCCAGCTTTATTATTTTCAACAATCTTTGGACGTGTCAAGTATCACATTTTGTGCCACCCCCAAAAAAGACATCTGGTGTCAGTTGTTCGCTAGGTGGTGCTGTAATTGACAAAAAAAACATACGATTTGCGACCTCTTGATTGGCTTATTGACACGATGAATCCTTTTAGCTGACTCCAAACATCATGGTGTAATTAATTATGATGATGTAATTTGTCCTCCAGATTGAAGTAGAGTAATCCACAACACACATCCAGAGCTAACATGCGTATAATTACATCCCCAGTAAGAGCACACTGGACTATTTTAGATTGAAGTAGGAGTCATTGCAGGGCAGAGTTCATGGCCTCAGATCTGATGTTGACATAAGGAATCCTCCAGACATTCAAGCCGTAAATGACACCACATTGCAATTCAGCAGTAGAAGAAACTTTAGATAGAAAGTTGCCTGCGAAACGTCGGAAGCAAGCGTTGTTTCCGAGGGTTTTACAGCAAAATACAGCTAAATATTTAAAAACACATGTCCATATTTTTTTTTATTTTTTTTTCCTGAAAAAAAAAATAATATTGAACTCCCAGCAATTAATCTGTATTACAACTTGAGTAATTAAATTAAAATGTTCAGATGAACAGAGGATCCACTATTTCCTGTTATATGGACATATTGAACGTTACACATTCAGTATCTGCAGGGGTGCCATATTGTCTCATGGTATCGCAGCCAATAGACCCAGCTTGGCTCTTCAAAGGATTAATTTTAATTCCTAGTTGCTTTCTGGCAATGTGTTGATGAATTTCACGTGTGCTGTGGTAAATGGCACATTAATTTGTTTGGAATTTATAGAGCTTATATAGCTGCAATAAATCTGTTGTCTCACCGTGGTGTAGTTTGGTTTGCTGTTTTATTGTTTAATTGCATGTTAGCTGAGGGATGGCTTTGTTATTGCTTTCTCCGGTGATGG
Source organism: Gymnothorax reevesii (assembly GCA_029721435.1). Taxonomy (NCBI): domain Eukaryota; kingdom Metazoa; phylum Chordata; class Actinopteri; order Anguilliformes; family Muraenidae; genus Gymnothorax; species Gymnothorax reevesii. The sequence goes on along the minus strand of CM056582.1, from coordinate 92,281,888 downwards.
CAAGAGGGCTTAACCATAGAGCTATAACAGCAGAACGGACAGTGTCAAAGAGTCCTTGTGATCTGAAGTGTGCAAATAATGGGTGTTATCTTGGGTCAGATTGTGAAGTGCAGTGAAGTCAGGAAAGCAGGACCATAGAAATCTCCGCAGGTAGGCCAACCCTGGCGGGCAGCTTGTGAAGTCTGACCCAATATGGCCGATGGTATCATGAGATAGTCACGTCTGTTCTATTGTTTTAGAGTTCTGTAGGCTTATGGTTTAAAGGTGTGAGATCACGGAGGCATGATCAGAGTGTGACATCAGCGTTAAAATGTTCGATTAAGGACAGTCTGTAATTTATGAGAATGAACATTGCTTTAGGATTTTGAAAGAAAAAAAAAAGAACATTCCTTGGCTGTAAAAGAGGAAGACTGCTGGTTTGACGATCATTGCTGAGTACGGCAGCGCCAGCTGTAAACTCGGAGACTGCTGAGATAAGCACTCAGAACTTGTGACCGACTGAGTTTCTTCACTTCAGCAAGAAGAGAAGAGAAAAAAAACAAAATTACTTTGACACCTTTCCTCCATTTCCTGTGTGCTTCAGTGAGGACATGATGAATGACTAATGGACTTCGGGATGGAATGTGAAATGCAGACTTCTTATTAGTTCATTTCTTTCTAGCCTTAAATTTAACCATTCAAAAATCTGGAGAACCCACTGGGTTTTATAGCTCTAACCTGGCTGAGAGGACTCGAAATGCAAAACATAAATACTGCATTTGCGCTCAAAGTCAAAGTCTCGCCATAAATGTTAATGGTTGTGCCTTTTATTTTCTGTACGTCACGTGTTTTATTGAATTTCCTGGTAATAAACTGATGTTCCTTTGATAAATAAGGTGCCTGTATTGTTGTATTCCTGGACGACTCGTTGCAGATACTATGGATCTGTGATTGCCACGGTGCCTCCACCACTGCCTCGTCCGTACAGATTTTCTTCTGATAGCTCTACAAGCCACAAATTTCTACCACTTGGTTTTATATTTGGCGTAGGCTGTGTGTTTGGTAAGGTCACGAAGCCTATCAATGTTTGGAGCAATTCCCTTGGGTGGGTCCAGAGATACATGTCCACCAGGGGGCGACTGACTGTTTAGTTTTATTTTTGAATTTGCCTTCCCTATTAGTACAGCTGTGTTATTTATACATACATTTGGAAATGACTGCAAAGCACATTTTAATTTTCAGTAATGACACAAAATCACGATGTATTTGCATTTGCACCCTATAGATGTCAGTAATAATTGCCCGTTTCATTACACACCTCATCCTGAGGTGCAGGACAATTTAGCACAGCTTACAGCCATGGCATCTACCGAGCAAGATTTTACCAAGTCAGATTTCTGCTGGAGAAGGCCAAGTAGCTGTGGTCCAGAGAGGTTTTTGGTTAATATTTTGCTGGTTATTTGTTGCCCAATTTTGACCTCTTCCCGGAAAACATGACTCATTTTGTCTCGTGATCTTGCATTGTAGATAAACCATCCAGGTCAAAAAATGGACGCTCGATGCAGATTAACCCCTAGCGCACAGAATAGATTTTAAACGAATTAGAAATGTAATTATCCTGAGCTGTCAAAAATTTACCATTTGACAACTTGTTTAAAAGAGCTCTTTTAAACAAGTTACCACATGATAGGTTTTCAGCAGCATCTAATTTTGATCTTACATCATTGGGCGACTACAGATGTCTGTAGCACTCTAAGGGTTAACAGTGGTCTTGCAAAGTGTGATTGAACCTATGATCCAAAAACTGCTGATGTCTGGTAGACTAAAAATACTAGCAGAAAGATCAGTATACTTGCCCTTGCGTGCATCTGCAGTGTTTTCCTGAAGTGTTTACTGGTTAAAAGTCAGTTCTTTTCACCCCCAGAGCACCCCTGAGGTATCTGTGTACGCAAAGAGGAGCCGAATGCACAGAAGTAAAGGAATTTGGCCTTTACAATGGTGCTCAGTGATCCTGTGTTGAGATTGAAATTGCAGAACCATCAAAAGGACATTAAGTAAATTTATCCATGGGGCACAATAGATGGGTGGATCTCTGTGGTGCAGTAATTGGCACTGTTGTCTCTCAAGGAAGTGTTTGAGTTGGTAAGATCCTATGTATGGAGTCTGCCTGTTCATCCAGTGTTTGTGTGAGTTTCCTTGGGTCCTCTGGCGTTCACCCTCTGTCCAAAGATAAGGAGGCTGAAGGATTCTGTTGCAAGGTCTTAAAAGCACTTCTTAATCTCAGTGTGAAATTTAGATCCTGCACTGCAAAAACGTTTTAATCCAGTGTCTTTTACTCTAAATGTTGTACATTGTGGACGGCAGCTTGGTCTGGTCTAGATCTGGTGTGTCTGTGAAACTTTTTGCGATATGATCCTGAGTGCAGTCATAAACAATTCAAGTGATTGCAAAAAAAAAAAAAAAAAATACCAGGATGTTGCAATCAATTCCCATTTCAGAGGCTTTATGGGATAATTTGGTGGCAGTGTCAACTCTGGTCTCATGCAGCTGTGGGGGAAAAGTTGCGTTAGCGTGCATGGTTACGGGTACTTGGCCGTACGATATCGAGTGTTGAGGATGTATTCATTCTTCATGCATCCAGTACTTTTTCTTGGCTTGATTTGAGCGTTTACATCATTTTCAGTTTCCAGCTAAATTGTTGTTGTCGTGCCGCTTCGCAAACTGCGCACTGGAAGTGTGGCAGTCCAGGAAGTGTGTTGAAAGTTTGGTGAAAAAGCCACATCTGGGTATTTAAAAGAATTTTTTTTTTTTTCGTAATGGCGATCAAATTATGGAATCTTCTGCAGCTCGCACAGACCATCTTATAAGCTCGCTTTTAAGTGTAATGGAGTTTCTCTTTACTTTCTTATTAACTTTACGTGCGGTGATTTTAAAAACTGGTGTAGCGACTGCAGGTCTTTTTGTGCCAGGAGTTCGGCTTGACAGCCCTCAGAAAAAGCTGTCCGTAAAAATAAGCTCCAGTTTACTCAGGATGAGCTGTAACCCTTTTGATGTTACTTCTGGTGGAGGAACGGAAATGTTGTTGAAAGTTTTCCACTGTAGCCCTGGGCCTGGTTGTTTAAAGCGTTGTCAACTTTAACCGGTGATTGAGTTTAAACCACAGTATCTACTGTATATCTCTGAATGAAAGCACAGATGTGTGTGTTTTTCATGCCCTTTGTTGGTTTCCCCTTGATTAGTTTAAGTGGTGAAGAACATTCGCAAGAATCTTATTTAGAGAGTGGTCACAACGTCAGGTGTTTTGCGCTAACCAGCCGTGAAATTAACAAAGCTTTGAACAACAGGGCCCAGTTGAATTCCCTCTGTTTTTCTCCATAGACCAGCTTCTGGTGAAGGCTGGTGTTCTTTAGCTTTCCTGGTCTGAAGATCAGGCCCCCATAGATGGAGACTTACCCTCCTCTCTCTCTCTCTCTCTTTCTCCCTTTCTCTCTCCCCCCCTCCCTCCCTCCATCCATCCCTCCCTCCCCTCCATAGACCAGGTCCTGGAGAAGGCCATGCACAAGTGTGTACTGAAGCCGCTAAAGGGCGTGGTGGACACAGCTCTTCAGGACTTCCAGGTACGCAGCGGCGCCTGGCAGCAGCTGAAGGAAAACCTTGCGCTGGCCAGAATCAAGCGGCCCCAAGAGCTGGGCGTGGACGGGGCCCTCCCTCCCGACCCTGTCGCCATCGAGAAGATCCGCCACAAGTTCCACAACATGCGCAAGATGTACTCTCCCGAGAAGAAGGTGTCTCTGCTCCTGAGGGTCTGCAAGCTCATCTACACCATTATGGAGGATAACTCAGGTACCAGCACCCTCTTGGACAGGAGCGTTTTTGGGAGGATTGGGTTGGAGGTTGCTTGTGGCTGAGGTGCTTAGCTAGCAGAGGTGGGAAGTTCAGGTTCAGCAAGTAGCTAAATTCCTTCCGAGGGTTTTCCTCTAATGAAATAACAGCCAAGGAGTAGTACCAAGTAGTGAAATCAGCCTGAATGCATCAACAGGTGTAAGAAATGGGCCCTGCTCTCTGACCCCTGCACTTACCACCCCTGTCGGCTCGGACCTGAGAGGTTGGTGGTTAACCCATAATAATATCAGCCCAACTGTTTGACCCTTCTGGGCCTTTATCTCTCCATTGTTCCTGGAGGAGATTGACTTGGCCTACTCTCCTATTAAGTCACTTCGAATGAAAGCTTTGCGTAACTGTAATGTAATGATGTAGGTGAGGCTGTCGTGAGATGGATTTGTTTTTGTGATGGAAAAGAATTGAAAATATGGCGTCATTTCTTTAGTTTGCTAACTTCGTTAATTTAGGATTATTTCAGCTGGACAACCTCAGTTATATTCCCATCACATACATTTGGCAGATGCTTGTAGCGGAAGCAGTACACAGGAGGTGCTTACCAAAGGTCGTTTGACCAATTGGAAGGTGCAAGTATTATGAATATGACTCTCATTCAGCAGCCGTCATCTGCTGCTGTTGGTATTGATTTATTAACACAGTAAGCCGGAGTCAGTTAAGTTATGGAAAACAACAAAGTAGAAGTGAGGCGTGATGACAAGATGATAAGGAGCTTCGACCTTGTGATAGTGCCATGTTATGATTGAGAAGGCAGTTCCGGTGTGCGCCAGTGTTTGCATTTGAAAATCCTGTAAACTGCAGACACAAAAAGACAAACACAGAGGCTGCATTTCCTCTCTCTCTACGGAGGAGGATGTGTGGGGTATCTGGCTTCCTGCCCGTCTTCATCCCTATGAAAAAGGGGATCTTGATATTCTGATTAAAGAAGCGCTGGCCCAGGAAAAGCCAAAATATCCATGGGTTCACCTACTAGCCGTCCAGCAGGGGCGTTCACCAGTATCCAGTACCGCCCAAGGTGGTGCGGGCTTTCATTCCAGCTGCTATAACTTATCGTCTCTGCTGCGACTCTTGGGGTTGATTAGTAGCATCAGGCATTAGGCCTGGCATATAGGGAGTCGTACTAAGGACACCCTAAAGGATGGCCGACACGTGAGGAAGTTCTCCCTCCGTGTATATGTGCAAGCGTATCACAGGCTGAATCTGTGGACTCCTCTCTCAGGAGATGGAGAGAGATGTCTGAGAAATGAGCTGAATCTGATTGGCTGGTGGCTGTGTACGCAGGGAGGATGTATGGGGCGGATGACTTCCTGCCGATGCTGACCTATGTGCTGGCTCAGTGTGACATGCCCCAGCTGGACACGGACATCCAGTATATGATGGAGCTCCTGGACCCGTCTCTGCTGCATGGAGAAGGTGGGTCCCTCGCCCTCTCTCCCTCTCTCCCTCTCTCTGCATTCATTTCTCCGTATCTCTCTTCTTCCATCATTTTCTCTCGAACAGTGTGTCTCTCAGTCCTCCTCCTCCCTCGGTCTCTCCTCTGTCTGGTGTTTTTCAGTGTCACTGCTGTGATGTCATCACAGCTTTGATCTGATAGCCCCTTATCTCTGTGTGACCTCACTACAGGAAATATACCTCTTAATATCAGTAAAGGGATGTTATTATATATGCTGAAGCAAACTGTGGATGAGCCCTGATAATAATTAAATCAGCCCTCCAGTCTGCCACAAAGCAGGAAACCAGACAAGAAAATAGCCGCTTTGTTCCAGAAGGAAGTGGATCAGTTTGATTTGATTGGAATATTGTCAAGGAACACAGTTTTATTTTTGACTGGGTGGAAATATTGTGGCTATTGTGGTAGTGGAGAAGCCGTCCCATAATCCCGCAGGAGCACTTCCTGCGGGGTGTGTGATGTCCTGTTTTCAGGGTCACTCGGGGTCACCAGGATGCTGCTGATCACTGTGAGGTTTTGCAAAAGGCAGCCGGTGTTCCAGACAGGAAGTGGTTCTGAATATGCTCAAGCACGCAACGCACGCACACACACACACGCACTCGAGCAGACAGTGAAATACACACACACGCCATGCATTGACAAACACACGCACACACAAGCACGTACACGTATGCACTCACAGATCAAACAAAAACCATGCATTTGAAGGACAAATTAGGCAGTCAGGAATCCACTTAGGCTTATGTAACATGTAAGGACCGGCCCTGCTAAACCATCAGGCCAACCAAAGAAAACGGCCAAGCAGCAACAAAAGTTTGTCAGATGTCTACCTTTTTCAAAGAACCAACTGCACACAATTGAAAACTTGTTTGTTTTGTTTGATTTTTCTTTTTTTTTGAGTTTGGCTCTGATGAAAATGTATGGACTTCCAAGTGTTGTGATGCAAAGTTTTGCAGGAATGTGACACGTTTTCGATTTTGTGCTGCTGGTTATTTGGAAAAAAGGTTGACATCTGACAAACATTTGTTGCAGCTTGGCCGTTTTGTTTAGTAGGCCTGCCCATAATCCCTATACATTTGGATGTTCCCTGGCTCAGTGTCGGTTCCTCTCCCCTCACCCATCGTTTCTCTCAGGTGGGTACTACCTGACCAGTGCCTACGGAGCCATGTCACTCATTAAGAACTTCCAGGAAGAGCAGGCGGCTCGCGTTCTGAGCTCTGAGGCGCGGAACACACTACACCAGTGGCACCGGAGACGCACCGCTCAGCGAAGCATCCCTTCTGTTGACGACTTCCAGGTGTGTCCCTGCCTCCGCACAATCACTTCCTCTCACTGGTGATGAGTCATGGTGTACAGATATTTCCTGAGGACCCCTGGTCCACTCAGAAATGCTAACCTTCCGCTGTGATGTAAAAACTTCGGAATGGTTTTCAACATAAGTCGGCGCTGCACATGCTTCAACTACTTCCAAGTTTCTGGAGATGCACATGGCACGACATGGCACAGACTTGCTTGTTAATTCTGTCAATTTGCTAGTTTGTGGCTAAAATATGGGAAAATGGGCTCTGCCAGTCCCTGTTTGTGCCAGTCCTCAGTTGATTGGCCATTTTTTTGTGGAGAAAAATCAATTCAGGGGTTTTCCCTCATTTTACAGTCTGATAGCTAACAGTGTGATGCTTTGCATACAGTAGATTCACTAAAATGCACTTAAAAGCACAAAGCAGAATAATAATAAAGATGATGCCACCACTGTTTTATGTGGTTTTATATACTTTGTAGAGTGTATTGGAAGATATTGAAAGGTACATCTGATATAGCTGGCAACACTCAGAAATTATCTATAACACTGCTTTAAATAAATAAATAAATGTGACTTCCTCTGATATTGATTGATTAAATTCAGTGGTGATTTTCAGAGCTTAAGATGGGCAGTTATCGGCTGCTATTCCCCCTCTTGTTCATCGGTCCCCGTCACAGCAGCCACCGTTCTTTCTAGCAGTTGCTGTTTTATAATATTTGGCATATGTTGTGATAATTTTTGATGCACATCGCCACCTTCAATAATTTTGCCATTTTTGTGACTGACCCAGCAACTGTCTGGCCTCTTTACTCAAATGGAACTCCTCATCTTGGTTTGGAGAGCTGTCTGGCAAAGTGCTGCAGGTCTTAAGCACACACACATGCTTCTTTTTTGCATTCAAATCAAGAATGACACTTAATCATCCTTTAGTAATTGTGGTTCAGCCACTTTAAAGCTTAAGCCGTTCTCCCGAGGTGTTTCAGACATTTTGTCCACCTCGTGTACGTGTAGTGTCTACAATGTCACTAAGGTCTAATTGAATGCGTTTTGTTTGTATAGGTGTGACCCTTAATAAAGTCTTACTCTTGTGCGCGCACGTGCGTGTGTGTGTGTATGTACAGAACTACCTGCGAGTGGCCCTACAGGAGGTGGACAGTGGCTGTACTGCTAAGACACTACTGGTTCAGCCCTACTCCACCACAGAAGAAGTGTGCCTGCTGTGTGCCCTTAAATTCAAGGTGGTGGACCCCGAAAACTACGCCCTGTTCCTCCTGACGGGGGAGACCAGCCAGCAGCTGGCCCCGGACACGCACCCGCAGAAGATCAAAGCCGAAATCCACAGCCGCCCGCAGACCCAGCCCTTCCACTTCGTCTACCGCAGGATCCCTAACCTCAACATAAATGCCGCCGCCGCCGACCAGCAGAACGGCAACCTCCTCGCCAACTGACACTCGGAGACCGTGGGTCTCTGAACCGAGGAGGGCTGGTCCCATCCTCTATACTCACGGGGCAGTGCCAGGCCCCTGTCGCGCCTTCTGTTGATCTGTATTTTTATGTTATTTTTATTCTGGAAGCTTCAAAGCCCTGAGAGCCTTCAGTGAGGTGTGACATTATTTGGACAAAGACACAATTGTGAAGGGCTGCAATTTCCACACTGTTCACTGAACATGGATCTAAATAGACAATATGGGCCAGTTTCACAAAGATTAGTTTCAGTCTTCATTTAAAATGGAATTGCGTCAACGACCAGGCTTAAAGTATATCTGTGATCGTGAAACTGGCCGATGTGACATTAAAATCCAGCTAAACACAGTCCTTGGCCAGTGGTTTTTAGTTTTTTGTTTTTCCCCCCCACACTACCCCAGTTATTCTGGCTGTAACTGCTACTTCGCTGCATGCATGAAGTTTCTAAATTGTCTCCTTGATTTGAAAGCCCATTTATGGCCATTCAAAATTGAGGGCAAGTCCATATGCAAGTAACTGTGTGGAATTACAGCTCTTAAATTTTGACGTTGGCTCAGTACTTAGGGCCCCGGCTGTTGGTCCTTAAACGTGGGATGGGCTGGTCCCGTACCCTGTGCTGGCAGAGCTGAACCAGGCCTCACCACTCTTTCCCTTAGTATTGTCTTTACATTGTTTTGTCTGAGAGCTTCCGCAGGAATGGAAAAATACATTGGTTGTCAAGCGGATGGTGAGGAGGAAGGAAGTGTCCGAGATATCTGCCACCCCCCCCTTCCTCTTTTGTGTCTCTTTATTTTTGACTCATTGGATATTGCACACGTGGTCCATGTAGGAGGAGTCAAGCATGGGCACTTTTTGGCCGCACATTGAAGACAGCAGATAAAGGCTTTTCCATTGGCTGACTCCCTCTCCATCTGACTCGGATGTTTGTGTGTGTGTGGCACACGCGTGTGTGTGTGTGTGTGTGTGTGTGTGTGTATGTATGTGTGTGTGCGCGAACAGTGGAGAAAGTGTGTTTTGAATTGGCCTCTGTAATCCCCTCCTATACCTCCTATTTCCAAAATGGCTGGACTCATAAACGACTGCTGACCAGGCAGAAGCTGGATTTACGGAATGTTCTGTTAAAGAGGAGAGATCATGGAGCATGATGGGAGTTACCCTGGGCATTCTCACCATCTCAGTCATTACATTTATGAGGAGGCTGTCTCTGCAAACAATGTCCTGTCCATCAAATCAACATCATCTCTTCAATACCCTCCCATACCCTGACGAGCCTGTCAAATTTATATGCTGTGTATAGAAATAGTAATTATTTTTATCTAGCCGATTTAAAAAGTCATAAGAATAATAATTCGTCTTGTGTTGCAGTTGCTGGCTGACTGCAGATTTTTGATGGTGTACAGTTTTTGTTTTTTTTTTTCTTCCTGTTAATACACTCAATATTTCTATGAAGCCTTTGATTGGAAATCCCCCTCAGTCAGGCACTGCGAATAGCCTGAGGGTTTTTCCTCTGTGACACGATGCCAATATTTCCGTCTTCATATCCCCTCTCAGAATGTAGTTTGAAAGATTGCTGATAAGCACTTGCCACTGGCAGTTTAATACCCTGTTGGTACATAAAATTGTACCTCTAGCCTTGGGTGTATTTACTACCCAATAAAAGTGCAGTCACGGTATATTTGATAAACGTGTTCCCTAAAAACAAAACTGTTCCACCATGTCTATGAGTGCAGAGGTATCTACTTAATAATTAATTTTGAACTCTGATGTCACAATTGTCAGTCTCATCCCTTAATCTCTTCTGTTTTGATCTGTCCTTAGATATTTTTATGCATGCAAAGTGTCTTAAAGGATGTGAAGTGTCTTAAAGGAAGTCTTTTGCTGGTGAGGAGTTTCATAGTACGTGAAGCCAGTTATTACAGTAAACTGAATGAAACTACTGACAAAACACAAGTGCCTTTCAAATGGGTAGACCTGGTTTTTTTAGGGTAACTGTCCACTTTTTTCTGGTCTTGGCATGGACATGTGCCTCCTTCAATTGTGTCAGCCTCAGAATGTTTTAATTATAAAAATTCTAGAAAAATCAGAGGTCAAATTTATCCCTCAATGAAGAAACGCTAGAAAGTCGGCAGAAATCGATATAGCGGAATCAAGTAGTGATATATCAATGGTTTTTGCCGTATATTTCCATTTGGAGTCTCAGTTTTGTAGCCCAGGGCCAGTAATGGAATTTCCGAGATGTCCCGGGATTCTGTCCTTGTGTTGCCAGTGTGTCGAGCGTGAGAAGGTTTTGTAAGTGTCTGTAGGAAGAGAAGGGAGTTTTTGATGAGTGAAGTGCCATTTTTAGTCCAGAATTTTAAACGTAATCATACATCTGTGAAAAACTGGAATGACAGTGCTGGTCCTGAAGTTGCTGGACTGTTTTCCCACACTGTAGATCTTGTCTACATTTCCAAGTTGTGATTGGATGGGATTTCTATATAGATGCTGATACACTCTGTGTGGCCAAAAAAAAAGGAAAAAATAAATTGCTCTCACTAATATTTCATTGGACCTGACTATCCATTCGCCATGGTAGCAACCTGATGAAATATCACAACATTTATTTTCATCCAGGTATGCATTCACTTTTGGCCTAGATCTTTCGATGATGGGCGAGTCAAAGCACTCCACCAAGTCCAGTATATCCATTGACTTTTAATAGGTTTAGTAATGCCTCATACAGTTCTTAAGCCAATTTCACTGATTTCAGCAAGCTCAGGGTTTTCCTTGCTTAATGGAGACCAATAATTTCCCTTTTTTGAAGCACAGTAAGAGCTTTTTAACAACCAATGGACACGCCTTCCGATGTGGTTGTGTGAGAAATTAGAAGCCACTCATTGCTTCAGTCAGGGTTGAAGAAATTGTTGCCAGTTCAGACTTTAATCACGTTGAAAATGGATTGGTCCTTAATTATTTGCTTATTTAAATCCAAATGGTGTTTTGTTTTTTTTTTTTGGCCAACGAGTGTTCTTAAGAATTCTTTTGACAGCAGTATATTATCAAAATGAGACTGAATCCTATTGCTCTACAAATATTTAAAATGCAGGAAACAACCAAAATCTGCGGATCACTTGTAGGCTTCAGTTAGATGTATGTTTGTCATTGAAAGCCTGGCGATTGTGACGAGGAAGAGAATGAATGGAGCTGCATTTTCTGATTGACAGAGACAGAAGGGAGAGACTGAGACCTGAATAAGAACACTACCCTAATGTTTGTTTTACATGTATTCACTGCAACAGCTGTTTTAACAGGTCTTTTAGTCATGCATTAGGAATTTTTTTTCCTCCTCAAATAGAAAATGCTGGTTTAAGTATCAGCAAATCATGGACTGAGTCAACCTGTCTCAACTCACTTGACTCTGTTTTTGTCTTATTTAGCAGAAATAAAATTTAACTTCCACATTTGTGACTAAAAGTGCTTGTTAAGATTTTTATTTTAATCACGTGCTGTGATGGGGCATCTATTCAGTCATTGATATAAGCATCAAAAATATGACAACATTTTGAATGCATTTTTAACTATATTTAGTACTGTAACTGTAATTTTAATAAGATGAAATTATATCTGTAAAAAAAATGTATTTATACATAGTCTGTGCAGGAATTTTCACAGATTGGTTTGTACCTTTTTCATACACATGATGCTTGATCGGATTTTAATCACAAG